>CM072059.1:18927500-19527500 GCA_036785405.1 Coenonympha arcania | reverse complement strand
CGCACACCGATAGATCAGTGCAAAGTGGTAAGAACAAATATAGTCTTTGTTGTTTATAAAACAGCACTCAATTTAGAACACCGTGCAGATGCACACAAACAAATATCAACCGTGGTGAAACGCCAATGAAAGCCGTCGAAAAGCCATTAATTTTAGGGATGGACTAAAATTTAAAGTTATCGATTCTTCAATTTTTTAATATTCGTGTTTTCACAATATCTCTATTCTCTATTTTTTTATGTATAAAAATCAATTCCAAAACCCCTTGGTCACGACATCACGCGTGAACGGCTAGACCGATTTCAATAAATATTTTTGTGTTGTCAGGAGTAGGTTCTTACGAATATTCTGCTATTTTTCGTCGGGAACCAGTTTGGACCCCTTCCTGTAGCATTTATCCACTTTTCTTTTATTTGTGCAACCTTCGGATATCTAAAATATTAATAGATAATTAAGAATGTAAATAACCATACATTAGTATCTACGTTAATTGGCATTGTATTAATTTAAATTATATTTTAAGTCTCTACATTGTCAAAACAATTTTATTGTATTCTCATTTAAATAAAAACTCTTTTCAAATACCTGACTTATAAAACCACAAAGTAAAAAATAATATCTATTTCTACACACTGGTTGAAGTCGGGTGAGTATTAATAATACTTCAATATAAATAATTTTTTACAGTGTCTTTCAAAAACTTTTCAACAGTTCCTGAATTCCCACAGCTTAGCAGTGCAGCATCAGGGTTGAAGAGTTTGGACTTGGGTTTAAGTATGAAGTCGTTGCTTGATATTTAAAATATTAATTCATTATCAAAAGTTCTTGAATTTCATTGGTTAAGGAGTTCTGTACTCTGCTGTACAGGATTGAGGAGTTGCACTCAGAACCATTAATAAAATATTTTTCAAAACGGTTTAGAAATCTTGAACAAATCGAAATAGATAGGTACGTAAAATATGTATCACACAAAATAAATCGTTAAAAATATCGAAAACATCGCCCATCTCTAGTTTACGCAAGCTCACAGCGGCCTTACCACGAAACACACCACGAAACGTGCAAGTAAAAATCGGTTAAGCACACTCAACCATTGCGTCGTAAGACCGGCCGGTTCATTGATTGATTTATAGTAAGCAAGCAATGGTTTTTGTTTATAATGTGATACAAAGTTGTCACTTTACATATTTTGATACTGCTAAATAATGTTTTATTGATTTTTATGGAAAATTACAACAAAATACATGTACTTACGAGTGAAATGAGATGCCATCTTTAGTATTATTCACTTTTTTGCTTGATTTTTTGCAAACAATCACTGAACAACACGGCATTTTTATAAAAATCGAGAGCAGTGAAGCGATCGTTGGACGACACTCCACTAAAGACAGAAACGGTTAAGAGGTGTATTTTAAACTACATAAGCTCGCACGGACCACACCTCCTTGGCCCGTCTTGCTAGTTCCCTGGTTTGTGGGTACAGGCGTCACGTCGCCCAATAGTTTACTAATTTCAAAGTAATACTTTGGTTTCTCAATAGATGGCACTCAAACATACGTTCAGTACGTTTATTTAAATTTCATTGTTACTTAATAAAAAAAATATCATTGTACCTATTAGGAAACAATAATGCTTAGGTATTTAGTACTTATTTATTACATTTTTAGACGTACAAAACCATTACAAAACTAGTTAAAACTCATGTGAAGGTGTATGTTACATAATTTCAACAACTTTACTATCTGTCAGGATGGCCGAGCGGTCTAAGGCGCCAGACTCAAGGTTTCCTTGCCTACTCAGTAGGTGTGAGCTGTTCTGGTCCTCTCTGAGGGCGTGGGTTCGAATCCCACTTCTGACAAAACTTTTGTTTTATTTTGTTGCACTTTTTAAGCAAAAGTTTATACACTACTATTTTATATTTTATTGTTGAAGTCGTATTCATTAACTTTTATAAATCGTTATAATGTGTCAAAAACAAATAGGTATGTCGATTTGTCAGTATTACTTTGAATGGGGACTATTCAAAAATAATTATGAACCATTGTATTAAAAATGCTAATGTGAATATCATAAATTACTAGAACAATATTATTATTCTTTAATAATGGTCAAGCAGAAAATTTTAAAAAGGTTTCCCGTACCGGGAATCGAACCCGAGCCTCCTGGGTGAAAGCCAGGTATCCTAGCCACTAGACCATACGGGATGTTACCGATAAATCAAAATAGTAGTTTATAAATGACGGAATGAAGATTGCGGAACATTTTATTAGAATCAAGTTTGACACCACAGTATGTACTAGTATAGTATTATATTATCTGTGGCTAGTATAGTATTATATTGTCTACAATAGTAGTATAGTATTGTAGTGTCTGTGGTATGGTATTCCGTGGTAAGTGATAATAATGAAAATTGAAATAAGTCCTAGTTAATTAGTCGAACTTGCACACAAACGCAATTGTTGTGTGGTAGGGAGCCCCAATTAAAATTTTTTATCATTTAAAGTAGTTACTTATAAGTTATAACTAAATATTCCGTGAATGTTTCAAACATCTATTATATTGATATTCTGTTTAGTGTTTATTTGTTGCCACAAACACTAAACAGAATACAAACGTAATTTGGCAGCCGAAGTCAGAAAAAGGTACATCATTCTTTCATAATTCCAACTGTCTCGGTTCAAGAGATGCAGCCTGGTCACAGAAGAACAGCGGAGTCTAAGTAACAGGGATAACGTTTTACTCTTTGGGTACCTACCTACGGAACGATAAAAAGACCCAAAAGGTTCGCCGAGTGCCGAATATGTACAGCACCTGTCTTATTCTCAAGTACCTATAATATTATTTTTAGTGGTCGAATTATTATCGTACATAAGCACCTTCGCCCGAGTGATTATCAGTTTTTCACAAGTTTCACGGGAATCGTGAATTTTCCGATATAAAAAGTGTGCCTTAGTCTATGTGTTAATCAAAGATAATACTAGATCGTTCAATAAGTCCCGAGACTAACCTGGAAATGGCGCATATATTAAAAACTCTTTTGATTTTTAAAAAGTACTGGCTATCAATACAAGAATGTGTCAAATTTTTAAAAATGGAACAATAAAATTATTCGGAAATCGGCCGGTAAGGTTATGGCGTCTATATTTTGGGATGCGCATGGAATACTTTTCATCGACTACCTTGAAAAGGGGCAAAATATAAATAGTGACTATTACATGTGCTTATTGGAGCGATTGAAGTACGAAATTGCGGATAAACGGCCTCACGTGAACAAAAAGAAAGTGGTGTTTCATTAGGACAACGCGCCTTGTCACAAGTCCGTGAGAACGATGGCCAAAATTAACGAATTGGGCTTAGAATTGCTTCCTCATCCCCCTTATTCACCAGACTTGGCCCCCAGCGATTACTGGCTGTTTGCAGACCTCAAAAAAATGCTTTAGGGTAAGAAGTTTGACTCAAATAGTGAAGTTATCGCAGCAACGGAGGCTTATTTTGAAGCCAAAGACAAATCGTTCTACACACATGGGATAGAAAAGTTAGAAAAGCGTTGGAGGGACTGTATCGCTCTTGGAGGAGACTATGTTGATGAATAAAAATTAATTTTATAAAAAAGACCATTTTTTAGTACTTAGTCTCGGGACTTATTGAACCACGTGTTACATCTACCTTTCCCCATTTCAAATGTCAGCAATATCAGTTCAAGAGTTTTAAGAAAATTCCTCACCCCGAGTTTTCTTTCATATAGCACCCCTACTGAAATTTGAAATCTCTACTTAGTAGTCTCCAGCTTGGGATGGAGACTAATGACAATATTGGGGTTGAGACAAATAAATTGTTTGGGGTTTGCGTTGATATGTCAGTCAGTCAGGTTCTTCTTTTATAATATATAGTTTATAAAAATTGCAAAAAAGACCGCCCCCGGGTGGGCTCGAACCACCAACCTTTCGGTTAACAGCCGAACGCGCTAGCCGATTGCGCCACGGAGGCGATGCGGGGCAGCCCAAATTACAATACACTTTTTTAGGATCATTTAGTAACGAAAAACTGGCCAAGTGGAAGTCGAATTCACTCAATAAAAGTTTCACGTTCAACAAATCCAAAACGATTTTATTTTAGAATTTCGTAACTTTTCGATTTAGGGATTCCGTCGGAATTTAAAATGAGAAAACGTAGGTAACCCGTAAAGGCTCTGTTGTAGAGAAATTCGTACCAAATGTTTTAAGGGTTTTCGGTGTAGGCTGTCGGTCCAATTAATGGTTCCTTGGATGTATAAAAGTCAACTCAATCAAAAGCTATTTAACCCATATTTGCCTTTAAAAACTATTTTTTTTTGGTTCCTTATATGCCCCATGATTCGAAAACGAAACAAAAATGTAGCATTTGTTCGAGGTCATCAATCTCCACATTTCGCTCGTAAATTTCATCCTACCGCCATTTTTATCAAGGGTAAGGTATATTCTTCGAATTACGAATGAATGTTTTGACTACCTCAAATTATTTGTTCGGTATTGAATCAGTGCAAGTTGTGACTTGATTTCAGCGTGCAAAAATCATGGCGTCTCATCCAAAAAGTAAGTTATTAACCAAATTAACTAAAGTTTGCAGGTTTTGTGTATTTTATATCAAAGTAAGATAAGTGCAGAATATGTTTGCGTGATTGTTTCAAATTAAATATAATATTTGGATACCTAAAAAGTGAATAAATAAACAGCGTTTCGAAAACGAAACATTGGGCAAATATACGACATTTATTGCATGTATGTACTAAATATGTATTTTGTATTTCAGATGGAGCAGGCCGTTGACAACTCATGAAATAGTTGATATCATCAATGACTTGGATTCAGACGATGAAGTGACAGGCTTAGATGTATATATTGACCCACCCGGCGATGGATTAGTTTCAGACTCAGATTCTGGCGATGAGACAAATGTAAGTTTTGAGAACTTATCGGGTAGACAACTATTGGCACCTGCCGAGTGACGGGAACAGTACGAGACAACAGAACTGAGAAGTGTCCTTTGAAAGATGTCAAGTCATGCAATAAGAAGAGAGAGGCTATTACGACTGGCGTCTGGATCATAACAACGGTATTTGTGCTGTACGCTGGCATGACAACAGTGTCGTGACGTTGTTATCCAGTGAGTATGGGGTGGCACCTCTGCGTACAGCAAGAAGGTACTCAGCTGCACAGAAAGCAAGAGTGGAAATTCCTCAACCTGCCGTTGTTTATCAATATAATTGCTTCATGGGCGGTGTGGATCGTTTGGATGCTAATGTCGGCACTTACAGAATTGCAATAAAAGGCAAAAAATGGTACATTCCAATAATTTTCTGGCTTATTGATGTGGCTGTTAACAATGCAACACTCATTGCACGTGAAGTTCGCAATGATGTAGACACGCTGGAATTTCGGCGTAGTATTGCCCGAACTTTACTCCAAAAGTATGGCTTTGATAAGCGGCGGCCAGGTCCTTCTAAAAGAGTTTTGAGCACTGTTCCTCCTTCAGTGCGAAAATGTAATGCTGAGCACGTCATGATCGGTAGAGCACCAAGTCGACTCCGTTGTGCTCACTGCAAAAGCTTGACGGTCACTTCGTGTCAAAAGTGTCAGGTTAATTTACATGCCAAATGTTTTATTGCATTCCATTCCTAAGTATTTAATTATATTTCACGTAGGTAAAACTGCCCAACTGTATATCTGTAGTCTGTGCAACTGACTGTCCAGAGGTTAGTTTTTTTTTAAAGTAATATTATGTCATCCAAAAATAAATAATTAGAAAAATGCCGTTGTTTATTTACTCACAGTATATGTAGGGTAAGTGCCCAATGTTTCGTTTTCGAACAGTTAAAAAAAAGGTACTTATCATATACAGATCTTTATAAAATTAGTTATTACGTTAATAACAACCTATTAGCACAAACATATCCAAAATTTACAAGAATCGGAAGTCCAAAATAGTTCTGGGCATTAAGGGGTACATATCGTTTTCGAATCAATGGGCAAATATGGGTTAAAGCAACATACATGCTTCCGTCATATGATTAACTAGTTACTTATGTGTGATAATATGTCGTAAAACGTAAAGTATAACTTCCCGTGGCTTGAAAATCAAAGAAAGGTAGTATTGCTTCTGGTAGACCCATTATATGCTGTAATGCTGGTGATAAGTAGTTATCAACTCATATTTTTTCTATTTGCCCTACTACTACTAGAGGATATCTATGTGACATTGCCTCCACCATACAAGTTATGTCTAATCCTATCTCTAGTAAGGCAAACAATGTATATATCATATTGGGAAGTATGGGAACCGCCAGAGCATTCGTTTCCCCTTTGATACTTAAAGAGAGAGTGTCAAGTTTATTATGTGGGCCGATCCCGGCGGCACTGCAATGCCGGGCCGACCCGTGACGGGAGTGGAGCGAGCCCCGAACATCCCGTCGAGTTACAAAAATCAGTTTAATATACTGGTCCCGCAGTGCGGGAACTTTCAGATATTAAGCTGAAAAGAACAGATACTACACTTTGATCTTAGCCAAAAGGCCGAGAAGCGATACCGGTATATCGCCAACCCAGGGTAGTCATTCACAAGGCGCAAATCTCCTCAGCGTGACACAGTATATCGTAACATGTGTGCAGCGACATCTGTGGGACTGTACCTACACCACGTTACCTTCCGCGTGAAACCTACTGGGTTAGGATTTGAGGATTGCTATGGGTTTCTCTTTGGTATCGTACTATGAATTGCTCAGTGGCGCTAAGCTAAAACTCTAACAAGTGTTCAATTTATGAAATCTTTGAGTTGACACTGTTTTTGTGGCATTTTGCGAGGTCTTATAAGGGCACCAACCACCCACTAGTAAATATTATGTAAATGCACAGTTTAAAGATAATATCCTAACACTGTGGTAAATGTATTGTTAACTCTATTTTCATAATTACAATTTAATTATTTTCATAATTGTAGTAGTAAAAATTATGAATTAAGTTGCTTTATAAAAAGACCTACTTAGAGCTTGAGAGATTTTGCACAACAGAATCGACCACATAATGTCGGGTCCTTAAAATATATTACAGAGTGATTTGATATTATCACGGCTTTATCTGTTGCAAAGCACCAAAACTGACCAAAAAGTTTCGCAGCCGGTAGGATTCGAACCTACGCTCCCAGAGGGAATCTGATTTCGAGTCAGACGCCTTAACCACTCGGCCACGACTGCCTCAGAGATATGGTTGAAATAGTAACTTTTAAGACAAACTAGCTGACCCAACAAACGTTGTTTTGTTGTGTAAATAATTCTTTAATTAGGGGTATAAAAATATTAGGTATACGTCCTATTCTCAAATCTACCGAATATACTCCATAATATAATCGGTCTAACCGTTTCGAAACAGTTTTGTTACAAAGACTGTGGCACGAGAAATTTATTATTAGATTATTAGATTAAGGTAAGTAGGTAAGATTAAAAAGGTACAATCCAATTTTCATGATAATATGTAACCGAACCAAATTTCATTAAATGAAAATTACTATTCCACTAACCAAGAAAAGCATAATTATAACAATTAAATAAAGATAAACATTCTTAGTGTAAGTTAAACAAAATGTTAATATTTTTAGCGAAAAATCATAAAAGAAGATCTAGGGGACACCCGGGTTTGAACCGGGGACCTCTCGATCTGCAGTCGAATGCTCTACCACTGAGCTATATCCCCGATGCTACAATGGCCAAATTATTGATTATACCTATAACAGTATTGTATATGCAAGATTGAATTGAAATGAGTTTTGAATTTTTATGAGTTGCCAAAACAACTGAGTAAGCAGCGGGGCTAGACAAAGTCACAGTCTAGACCGGGCGCTAGAGGTAAGTGAGTATGCATAATATGAGTACCGAATTTCGCCAACGGATTTAAGTAAAGAAAAGGCCAAAGAATAATAATGTGGATCTTGCCGGTCAATTTTTTGGTCCATATTTTTTTTACCCCCTCTTCCCTTATTCGTAAAGGGAATATATTGACTACATGATATAAATTAATACATGATATTTTCATAATTATTTATAGTTTTTTCTAATGGTATAAGTCAGGATGGATTCATAAATAATAAAAAAAACAAAAAAGAAAGTAATAATTTTTTTTATTAATAAAAAAATTAGTTAAGTACATATGAAAAACCAGCGAATTCAAGCATAAATGTATTCAAAGTAGGTAACAAATTACTCATTTTTGTCCCAAAGTGAGAAAATTTATATGACAAAACAACGTTTGCCAGGTCAGCTACTGTATATTATAAACGTATTTACGTCAATAGATGTGGAAACACACTAAACGCGTACGCGCGCTAATCGCTATGCTTACTGTATGGGCGAAGAGGGGATATGAAGGGAGCGGGAAGGGACCAGAACACCCGGCGGCAAGATGTGTTTTGTCATTATTTAGGGTCTCAGGTATAAGAATCCGGTCATAGTTGCCGTCACTCGGATTTTGCATACTCAACTACCTCTAGCGCCTGGACTAGTCGTTTGGCGTTAATGCTAGTCGACAAAAATGTATGGACAAAACCTCAGAATACAGAATTCTGTATTCTGAGGACAAAACAAATGACTGTAGAAAAACCACGATAATAATTACTAAACACGCTGTGTTTGATACTGTCGGCTGTCAATTGTCAAGCGAAGTACGCTAAAGTTATCTACAAGGTCCGCGAGAACGCCAGCGAGCGTTCAAGTTGTCGTAGTTAATTATTCAAACACAGACACAGCGTGTTTAGTACTATTATTATCGTGGTTTTTCTACCGTCATTTGTTTTGTCCATACATTTTTGTCGACTAGCGTTAACGCCAAACGACTGTGACTTTGTCTAGCCCCGCAGGTGCATGGCAGCAGCATGGCAGGGCAGGTACATACAGATATCTGATATAGCAATAGCGAGGGACCCGAGAGAGAAAAGGTAAAGTGGTATCTTTCTGGTCGCTCGCTATCGCTATATCTGTTTCATGTGTCAAAGAGAAAATAAACAAATGTAAAGAATGTAATTATTGTAATTAAGTTATTATCATTATTCATTAGGGAATTATCTTAACTTAATTAACTATCTACATGAATTTTAATTTCCATTTTCTTTACAAAAATGATAATATAGGCATAATAATTAATTCATGTAAGTACTTACTTAAGTATTTCCTCGTTTTTTTCGACTTCAATGGACAAGGATGTCGTTTAAATTAAAAAAGCCTCGTAACATATAAATATTGCTATTTAAAGCAATTAGGCGCTTACTATGTGTTACTTTGAAAACCGCCGAGGTCGATTTATATCTGAGGGTCCATGTGTGATGTGATCAATCAAAATTATTGGGCGATACAGAAATTTTTTAACCTCGATGGTTATATCGCAAGTTTGATTTACACTTGATCGATTAATGTGTTAAGATTATGAGGGACATAAAAAATAATAATAATCCATACTATTATAAAAATCTGAATATGCATTTGTTAGTTTGTCCTTCAATCACGCCACAACTATGTGAAAAAAAGCTTGTACATAAATACTCATAAATCCCTATGCTAAATTGTAACTAGGTACCTAGGTAGAGGAAATTAATATATGGGAATAATACCGTAATTAATCTATCCTAATCACAGAGCAGACGGCCGGATTTAATATGAAATATAAATATTAGTTTAAAATAACCAACAAATCCGCTTAATTGCTTACAAATTAATTAGCAAAATGCGTTAAGTAACGTTAAGTGCAGTTCGTGTAAAAGGGCAGAGGAAGCTTCAAATTATTTATCAATTGCAAGTTGCAAGGCCCTGAAATGAAATTTCCTGTGCTGTGTTTGTTGCAGTGCTAATCGCAGTGAGGTTCCTGCAGTATTTGGCGAGGTACGTATACCTGTGTTGTATTTATTGTACTGTGTACCCTTTTTCATCTAAACCAATAGCACCAAATACATAAAATTGCTATAGGTTACTAGGTATATAATATGTATTATGTAGATATTGATATTTCAATCCACGACGGCGCGCCCCTCAGGCGCGCCCACTCTGTCTAACTCCATGTAAATCGAATGAAACATAAGCGCTTTTGACACAGTGGGGCACGGCGTTGTGAATTGAAATATACCTATTTTAGGGCTGATATTTTCAATCGCCAGAAGGACGATTTGACATTTTGACAGATTTTGTATGGCATATTTTGCATAGTGTGGTCGATTCTGATGTGTAAATCTTTAAACTAAACTAATTTAAAGTAGTGCTATCCTTTCCAAACTGCTCCCTATGGAAAAGGATATCACTATTTTTAATTAGTTTAGTTTAGAGATTTTGTACAACAGCATCAACCACAGTTTCTCTGGCGATTGAAAAATCGGCCCTAAATAGAATAACCAACACCTTTTATACTATAACTATTCCTCTTCTGGACTAGCAACTATCAGTATAATAACACCGTGAGTACTATTTGAACTGGTATCGTTGCTCTGGAGGAGTTCTATAGAGTTTACAATTAAATGTGCGATTGTGACATGTCGTCAGTCGGTAAGTATATACTATTTAGTAGTTTATTTTGAAGTATGTGGGCCGATCCCGGCGGCACTGCAATGCCGGGCCGACCCGTGACGGGAGTGGAGCGAGCCCCGAACATCCCGTCGAGTTACAAAAATCAGTTTAATATACTGGTCCCGCAGTGCGGGAACTTTCAGATATTAAGCTGAAAAGAACAGATACTACACTTTGATCTTAGCCAAAAGGCCGAGAAGCGATACCGGTATATCGCCAACCCAGGGTAGTCATTCACACGGCGAGAATCTCCCTAGCGTGACACAGGAAAATGTAACATGTGTACAGCGACATCTATTGACGAGTAGCTGACCCGGCGAACTTTTTACCGCCCAAGAGATTATGTTTTGTATAGTGAGAGCCTCTTTCAACACCACCAGATAAACTTTATCTGACAAATAAACTTGACTTTTTTAAAGATTACAAAAATTGTTACAACATCAAATATTATACTCGCTATATAAAGTTTATCTGGAGGTTGTGAAACAGGCCCTTAGAAGTTTTGTCACGTCCCAAGAGAACGATATAAAAAGTATCCTTTGTCTGTCTCCTGGTTCTAAGTTACCTTCCCACAAATTAGCCAAATCAGTTCAACTGTTTTATTCTGTTGATTGATGATGACAATCAATCTCGATTTTAAAATGTATGCTGTTACCAATTTCTGATGTGATCCATCAAAATTATAATATATTTCTAGTAGAAATTAAAATGAACTAAATTACATTTTCAGATGATTTGGGAGCCCTTAAACCTCACAGATGTGTGTCCACCCCAAACACCGATTTCGGCATGCTCCGAATTTGGGCTAGTATACCTGAGTCTATTGGTGCAGCTGTATGGGGGTTCCATTGATAAGAGGAAGCAGGAAGTGTGTGAGAGGGAGGGAAGGAAAAATAGACGTCATGGAGAATATGACTTTATCGTGGTGGGCGCGGGAGCGGCGGGCTGCGTTGTTGCCAACAGACTCACTGAGAACCCCAAATGGAAGGTCAGCATAAATAAAATATAGAACAATACACCGTAGAATATACAATCTTAGAATTATATAGAACTTTATAGACACGCAGGTTTGGGGTACCTACAGCGAGATGAATTAAGAACTCGAGTTACAAAAACATCCTCGAATACCTAGAACCTGAATAGTAGACACAGGTGCCTTTCTAGGTCCATTAGATCATTAGGTTTAGTCCATTTTATTATTCTATTTTATCGTTCACCCGTAAAATAATGTTGTCCATCCGTTATATTTTTTCTGAATTAGTAGGTAATCAAATATTAATTACCTATTACTAATATTTTTATTAATTTTTAGTTTATCACTACTTTTATTTAGTAGGTTGTATAGATGCTGATTGTCTGAAATGCCAGTTTAAAAACATCAGGCGCACTGCACTACGACTACCCTGCCGATTTTATATACTGCTATAGACCTAAAATACTTTTGAATAGCATCCTGATGTTGGATATCAATCACATAAGAATGCCACCGCTCTCGGCGTCTTGCGGTTCTGTGGTAGAAAGGTGAAGGAGGCAAAAGGTGTTCCTGAGCACAACTAATACTATTTGACGTGCACAAGTAGGTTTTTGCTTGACGACAATCATGCCTGATGGAAAGCAATGATGAGGTCCAGGTTGGAGCGCGCTTGCCTAGAAAATGCCTATCCACTCTTCTCTTGAAGGCACCCAGATTGTATTTGGCTGGAAACACGGAGGCTGGAAGTGCGTTCCACACCTTAGCGGTTCGTATCAGAAACGTGGAAGAAAAACGTTTCGTGCGCGTTTGTTGGACGTCAACCACATAAGGATGCCACCGCTCTCGGCGTCTTGCGGTCCTATGGTAGAAAGGTAAAGGAGGCACAAGGTTATGCAGTTCCCGAGCACACTCGCCAAAGTATATCCTGTAAAAAACCGCTAAACAGGCAACATTGCGTCGGTGTTGTAAGGTGAGCAGTTTTGCCCGCGTTAGCGATTCCTCGTATAATCAATCCCTGAAAGTTTCTCCAACTTTGATTCTGATTCAGGTACTGTTACTGGAAGCCGGTCCGGAGGAGCCTGATGTGACGCTGGTGCCCGGCTTGTCCACCGCGCTGCTGGGCTCCAACATCGACTGGCAGTACTCCACGGAACCCAACGGGAAGAGCTGCCTCGCGTTCCCTGGAGGAAGGTGCGCGTGGCCACGGTAAGCGTGTTGGTTTTTTAAAAGACCTATATTTTAGTGCTGATTGCGGTTTTGTTACAAGCCAGTGATCAAAAATCTGTATCTGAGCGTTTTTGGACACAAAAATTACACTTAGGTACATCCATTGTAGTTTCCGATAAAAGTTAGAAAAAAACTGAGATTTGGAGCAACTTTTGGGAGACGTTCTATCGAGAAAATTATATCCAATCTTGTTTTTGCTTCACACCGATTTTAAATAAAGACAGTAATTTGTCATTACAGTTTTTAAACTGCAGGTCACTAAAGAAGGATGGAAGGTTTTTTTACACTATTGTACTACTGACTTGACTGTAATCTCACCTTATGATACTTGACGATGCAGACAAAGTACGATAACATCTATCGTACTAAATTAGAAATAGTAATGTAACCCCTAACGGTCTCTACACAACATCGCCCCGAAACGCTTAAGACTGTTCATGCGTTAGTATTATGCTTGAGTCAAAATTGTCAATTTTCGACGTAACATAAGAGTGTCATGTGTTCAATTATTGATTAGATAATTGCTATCATATTATTTGGCATTTCATAATCTAGTTTTTTTCTCAAAAATATTTGAAAATATGTGTATAACTTTCTCATTAGAAAGTTTAAGGTAAAGGCTAATTACTCACTTTGCGGTGGAAGCTCTATTTTGATGCAAGATATTTGCCATGTTTCATAACACAAACTTATAACAATGACGTATTTAGAAAATTAATAACATTTACTAAAAAATGTCTCAAAAAAACACGATTTTCCTAGATTTTCATTCAAAAACCATAAACCGAAAAGTGCCATTTTTAGCATTTTTCGATAAATTAAACGTATTATTTTAGGATAAAATCCAAGATATTTTGTTATTTCTGAATTATAGTAATTTAATTCAATTCATATTCAATGTCACTGGTTATTTACTATTTTAATAAGTTGTATATTTATTTTACTATAATTTTTTTTGTAATACCATTTTCCGCGCAAAATTGCGTCAGTGGGAACGGAATTTCTTTTTTGTATGGAGCGACACGCGATTCACGCGTAAATGCATAAACGCTCTTAATTGCTTCGCGGTGCGTCTTTGATGGTAGGGTCGTAAGTAGTCACGGCCGAAGCCTCCTAGACCAGCTTTAGCCAAATTTGAAATTATAAAAGTCTAAAGTGGTCCGTGGCGAGAATCGAACCTTCGACCTCGAATCCGAGAGCGCGCCATTTCGCCTGGGAGGACGTCGAAGTGGAATTTCGGCAATAATTGGCACAACACAGTACTAATATTACATCACAATACAATGTATTCCTGATTTGAACTTTAGTTGGTAATTAAGTTATTATTATTTTAGTTTGATTGATGCCCTAATCATAATTTTCCAGTCAATTACTTGAGGTATTATGCACTTTATTGCGCTTAAAACAAGTCAAGGTTATGTATATTTTATATTAATTGTTTGAACAGAGGTAAAACAATGGGAGGTTCGAGTTCTATCAACTCTATGGCTTACATCAGAGGAAACAGAGCCGATTATGATGCATGGGCTGAAATGGGCAATGAAGGCTGGAGCTATGACGATGTGAGTTCCATGGAAATGAAAAAAGTGGATCTTTGCGATTCTTACCCATATTTTTGACATTTTAATTTACTTAACTCAACAAACATTGCAACATTGATATTACTATACTTTCAGGTGCTGCCATTCTTCAAAAAATCTGAGAGGAATATAAATATAGAAGTTCTTGACAGTAAATACCACGGAGCGAAGGGCGAACAATACGTCTCCAGGTATCCTTACATCGACAAACCCTCACTCATGCTCACTGCCGCGTTCAACCAGCGAGGACTTCCTCTGACAGACTACAATGCAGCACATCAAGAGGGCACCATGCAGGCGCAAGCTTTCCATATCGACGGTGAAAGAGTATCCACCAACATCGCTTTTATACAGCCCATCCGTAACAAAAGACCTAACCTCGACATCGAAACAAATGCTGAAGCAACTAAGATACTTATAAATGAACACAATAATGCTTATGGAGTAATTTATGTTAAAGATGGTAAAAAATATACAGCGTACGCCAAAAAAGAGGTAATCGTTAGCGGAGGATCTATAAACTCACCGAAACTATTGATGTTATCCGGAATAGGACCGAAGAAACACTTAGAGAATATAGGCATTCCGGTGGTACAAGATCTAGCAGTCGGGGAAAACCTACATGACCATGTCACCTTTAATGGTATCATCGTTGCACTATCTAATAAAACTTCTACAGCGGTCAGCAAGGACGATGTTTTGCGTTCAGTTGTAGACTATGCCAAAATGAAACACAAAAGAGGTCCCCTCTCCGGAAATGGTCCAGTGAACTCCATATCATTTTTGAAAACAGATCCCGAGTTAATCGCGCCAGATGTACAGTACCAAGTGGACAACGCTGCCAACTGGAGAGAGTTCATACAAGATCCCGTGACGGGACAGAACGTTGCAATTTTTCCAACCGCCTTCTACGATGCTGCTATACCGAGAACTATGAATGTGGTGCCGAAAAGTAGAGGCTTCCTCGTGTTGAACGAAACGAACCCCGATGGCCCTCCGCTCATTTATCCGAATTACTTCGGCGACGAGAGTGATTATATTCCTCTACTAAAAGGAACCAGATTCTTGTTATCTTTAGAAAAGACAGAAGCGTTTAGGTCTAACGGGGCGTATTTCGTGAGAGAGCCGATGCCTCATTGTAAAAATTACGAATGGGGAACCGATGAGTACTTGATTTGCTTGATGAAAGCGTACACTTCTAGCACGTACCATCCGGTGGGGACGTGCAAGATGGGGCCGAAGTGGGATCAGAAGGCGGTGGTCGACAACGAACTCCGTGTGTATGGTGTGGGGTCGCTGCGAGTCATCGACGCCTCCATTATGCCTGTGCTGATGCGCGGAAACACTAACGCCCCAACCATCATGATAGGCGAGCGAGGGTCCGACTTTGTTATAAAGTACTGGAGGGAACGTACTAAGAATCACTGTTGAATAATATTATTTTGAGTAAGAAAAAGATGTTCCAGATAATGTAATAAATTCTCAAGATTGATTGCTTTATTAAATTAATAGATATTAAGTGAAAGACACCGACGGCAAAAACCTTAAAAATACAAACTTGTGTACTCAAACACTTGTACAAAAATTGGTAACCGAATCTAAAAAACAAACACACTGTCATAACTATAAGAAACTACTGACTACAGTATATACGATGTAATTACTTGATTTGAGAACGTCCTTTGAAGTAACTTAAAACAAAACATTAGATAATACAAAAAAAAATATCTTCAAAAATTAAAGGTCTGACTTAATGTATGAGTAACTAGCTGACCCGGCCACGCGTGGCTGTGGCTAAAGTTTTTGTTATAATAATAAATTAAAATTGCGACTATAATTTGAGATTTAAACTATCCTATCTCTCAAGTTGGATCGAACTGCACATGGTGTGCGAATTTTATTATGATCGGTTCAGTAGTTTAGGAGTCCATCACGGACAAACATCGTGACACGAGATTTATATATATTAAAAGATTAATCATCGCCCAAAAGAAAGCCTTCTTTGAAAGCTTAAATTTTTCCCCTGTAATGTAGGACACGAGATAGGATTAAACGAAGAAGGATACACAGGGTTTTCGCCAGAGCTCCCGGGTGGGTGAGCTCGTTTGCAAATGAAATAGACAGCAGTAAAGAATGACTGTGCTCAGGAACTGCATAACCTTGTGCCTCCTTCACCTGTCTACCATAGGACCGCAAGACGCCGAGAGCGGTGGCATCCTTATGTGGTTGACGTCCAACAAACGC
Source organism: Coenonympha arcania (assembly GCA_036785405.1). Lineage (NCBI taxonomy): Eukaryota > Metazoa > Arthropoda > Insecta > Lepidoptera > Nymphalidae > Coenonympha > Coenonympha arcania. The sequence goes on along the minus strand of CM072059.1, from coordinate 19,510,906 downwards.
GCACGAAACGTTTTTCTTCCACGTTTCTGATACGAACCGCTAAGGTGTGGAACGCACTTCCAGCCTCCGTGTTTCCAGCCAAATACAATCTGGGTGCCTTCAAGAAAAGAGTGAATAGGCATTTTCTAGGCAAGCGTGCTCCAACCTAGACCTCATCATTGCTTTCCATCAGGCATGATTGTCGTCAAGCACAAGCCTATCCTCAATAAAAAAAAAAGAATACATAGGAACATGATGGTATTAAAAAGTTGTCTGCGGTAACCTATCGTTCGCTTAGCAACAATACTGCAAGTGGAACTAAAGGAAGATTAAACAATGAGGCAACTCTTTTATTTAATGTAGTCTGAGGAGGCAACATTTTATTAACTACGCTTTATGATAATTGTTTTCAAAAAAAACAATGATATACCTGTGTGAACTCTTTCATATTTTTCAGCTGAGAAAACAAAATGTTTAATTTTTTTGCGAAACTTATATTGCCATTTCACATTTCATAATAGTACTTATAGGTAAGAAAGAAAAGCTTATAGATAAGTTGTTACCAAGAACTGTTACCTAAACAACCTTGAACCTTTTACTGTTAACTGCAGCTGGTAACTGCTTCCTTTCTAGTCACGGGTGGTTAGTGGTTACTGACTGATATGAGCTAATGGAAATTAGGTACCGCTACCCACGAAAAGTAGACCTAAGTTAGCTGAGAAAAATTTAGTTTGTCGACACTCACACCTACACACACATACGTGTTTAGTAATTATTATCGTGGTTTTTCTACAGTCATTTGTTTTCTCATACATTTTTGTCGACTAGCGTTAACGCCAAACGCTTGTGACTTTGTCTAGCCCCGCTAGTTACAGTTTGGCAGGTATTTTGTATTATTAACTATTATTAATTACTAGCTGCGTGAATTTCTTTTTGTTGTAAACAAGTAGAATTCCTTGATTTTTCGAGGGATAAATGTGAAAAATTTCCGAGTTCGACGGGCCAGTAATAGAACCTTCTGCCATTCCGTACTTGATAAGCTGTCAACGCGTGCAATGCTCTTTCACACAATCCATCCATCTCTTATTTGGTCTTCCTCTATTTACTAACCAAACCCCTCTTATTCTAATAAGAGATTCACGCCCAGCATTGTGGGGTTGAGAAGAATTTAAAGTAGGAAAATAATATGATTTATTTCAAATAGATACAATCAGTAAAATGTGATTATACTTATTTATTACTGATAACTATTTCACGACTTAAAAACTAAGTTTACGAGGGTTCCAACGTGCCCCGAACTCAGAAGACGCCGATGTCGATGAGGTAAAATGATCTCCCGTACTGTACCTTAAATTGGTCGGATTCTTGATTCTCAATCTAGTAAAATGAAAAGAAAACTGAAAATCTTTATTTTTCACATAGGCTTAATAATTAGGCTCTTATGTAGAGTCAAAACTCTACCGCCAGGTTCGGAGAGCAGTTTTGCACCGAGAAGAACTGGCAAGAAACTCGGCACTTGCTCTTTTCAAAAATGTCATTACATAATACAAGTTTTCTTATACAATGAAAATGATTACATATTTTTTAAGATATCTTGTGAGGAGATTGAAGTACATCCCTAACATTCCACGAATCCTAGTCATTAAAAAAATCTTCAATGGTAGATATGTATTGGTCACTTTATTAGTACAGCTGTTGTATGGGAGTTCCTCCGTGGTGAAGGAAGAAGAGGTCTATGTCAGACACAGTCGTAGCTTGAAATTTTGAAGGGGATCACAATCAATATGTAGAGTATATTCGATAAAGTATTAGAATTACCCAACACACTCTATGGGTAATTGAAATCTCAAATTTTTACTGGATAGTGCGATGATTAGGATATTTAAGGCGCCTGTTATTTTTTCTTTTTTCGTATGCTTTTAGCTCAGAATACAGAGGCTTTTAGATTTTTACACTTGAGGTGAGTTATAGAGAGGGAAGGAAAAGTAACAAACACATTATGAAACGATTTTAGGAAATTGAGTGGTAGAGCGGTTGAGTTGGTTGTCTATCCAATAGTATTCGGTGGTTTGACCATAATATTATCAGTCGACTGCCAACAAGAGGAGACGTGTGGCTTCGAATCCCGGGATGAATCGTTATAATACATGCGTCGCCTCGAGTTAGCATTTGGCCAACTGATAAAACAGTGAGCGCGAAATTCAGGGTCGCATACATTATCTGCAACCTGGCAATAAAGAGCAACCATCATCCGTCGCATCGACTTGTTTCGACAGCTGGATACGGGCGAAATGTACGCATCCAACACTAGGCTGTGCCGTCGACTGTGTCATGACCATTTTTCTTGGAGAATAATATAACTAACCCCTGATTACTACGTTTTTCCTCTTTTCTGAATGAATAGCAAGTTCAGTTCGAGAAAATACGCAAAACTTTTCAGCGCTTTGTAGACGACTGCCCAAAAAATGATTGTAATGTGTTTAGGGTTCGTGCATGTATGTGAGTTTATTCCACTACACCAAAGCGGAGTGGAGCTGTATTTGAGTAAACATCTCCGCAACTACGAGGAGAGTAGATGTCAAAATGACGAAATCTGATTGGTTACTCAAACACAGCACCGCTTCGGTGGAAACCGGGCCTTATACCTGCGTATTGTAATGTAAACATCAGCACTATAATAAAAAGATGAAGAAAAAATGCAAGATGTACAGACACCCGAAAGTTATAATAATATTTTATGTATTTTTATACATCCAATGACAATAAATACCGCTCTATTCAAAAAATATAATATTACATACTTTATTTACTCTCCGTTCATATAAAACAGGGCAACCTGTTTTTTCGTGTCACTCACGGACCACCGTGTGGGGGCAAACGATACCAGGAGAAGAGGTCCGGAAGAGCTTTGAATTTTACAGCCAGTAGAACATTATCAGGTCAGTCGAACTCTTATGCTGCCTTCCTACACAATTTTCTTGAAAGAGCCAAAATGATGGGCTTTAAGAAAGTAGATTGAAACAATGTTTCCTACCACATGCTTCGTAAGGAAGCTCAAGTCTCAGAATCATGCGTCAGCGGGCTATAAAGAGACCTTTTTTGAAGAATCTTTACTTGGTGACACGTGTCGCTTAAAAAACCTTAAAAAATTCCTTTACTCCTGGTCTACGATTCCATGGACTCGGCACGACTAGTACCCACTATAAAGAGAGACATATTTACGCCTTTTGAAGACTTCAGCAGATTCAGCCGCTGCACCAGCCTTATTTCAGGTTTCAGGGAGATTCAGGGGCGTAGGGGAGACGCATGCTTCCCATCTCCCACAGAATCAACGTCATCCCTTCCGATTTCCTACCATCGCTACGCATACTAAATATTCATCGTCATTTGAGAACCTATTAAAAGATGATAACAAGAAGTATTGACAATAGGAGTAAATAGCTGAACAGTCATCTTGGCCCTTGGCAAGCTCGTTCTAATCATCTCATCATTGCCACTAGGTGTTACTGTCATCAAGTGCAAGCCCGTATATTTTTCAAGCCACTTCAAAAAAGGAGGAGGTTCACAATTCGACAGTATAATTTTTTTATGTTTGTTAACTCATAACTTTTGACTGGGTGAATCGATTTTGATGATTCTTTTTTTATTAGAAAGCTGAGACTTTTCGTGTAGTCCCGTTTCAATTTAATCCAGTTCTGATAGTGGTATCCATGAGAAAACCATTTAAGTCTTGAATTTTTAATTGGAAAGGATGTATTTAACAGTAATTTGATGAGAGTTGCAAATCGGTTTTAGTTTACTGACTGAAGTGGCATACAAATTATAATGCTAATATACTAGTATACCCTTCAATATGAAAACCTATTAAGAGTTGTTTTATTGTAATTTTTCAGAGCACCATGGTTTGGCAGCCGTTAAACCTGACGGAAGTGTGTCCCGCGTCCTCGTCGGCGGCGGCTTGCTCCAGCCTGGGCTTCATGTACCTGAGTCTGATAGCGCAGATGTATGGTGGCAGCGCCGACCAGAAGAAGCAGCAAGTGTGTGATGCAGAGAAGGGCTACGGGAAGGAGGAGTTCGAAGAACATTATGATTTCGTCGTAGTGGGCGCGGGCGCGGCGGGCTGCGTGGCCGCTAACAGACTGAGCGGGAACCCCAATTGGAATGTGCGTATAATAACGATGGATAGGAAAGGGACAGGGAAACCATTTCAAAATAGCACATTTCAATATAAGTGCGGAAAGTTTGTCATTTCTTTACGAGTCAACCTTCCGCTTTACGAGTAGCAAACTTCCGGCATATGGGATACCCGCTGGCTTTTGCAACTGGGTATCTGATTTCCTCAGGGAACGGTCTTTCCGGGTGGTCGTAGATGGCCACTCTTCTGACCTAATGGCTGTCAACGCCGGGGTACCCCAGGGGTCTGTTCTCTCCGCGACATTGTTCCTGCTGCATATCAACGATCTGCTGAAACCAGGCATCTTTGGTTATGCGGACGACAGCACTGTCTCGGTGACGTCAACTATAAGGACGAGTAAAAATGACAATTCCGCACGTGCATTGAACGACGTTTTTTAATACATTTGCGAAAAAAAATATTGGATTTACGTGTTTGCCTGCTCCGTGTTTGCATGCCGTGTTCGTGTTTATGCGCTCCTGGTCACAAAAACACAAAAGCACTAGTGCGGAAAAAAATAACTTTGCGCACGCTAAACACACATGGAAATGTCAACTTTTTGAGCAAATGTATTAAAAAGATTTTTTTATTTCCACTTCCACCTGTTTCCACATTTTTAAGGGTAAAAATGGGACCACGGGTTGTTGAATTTGGTGGTCAGCGGATGTTTAGTTTACTTTAATACCATTGAGAATGGGTCTTGATAGAACGTAACCGTCAGTGCGTGAGCCCGACTCGCACTTGACCAATTTTTTAACCGCTGTGTCTTCAAGCGGTGTCGCAATTACTGCTTTTAGGCGTATAAAAAATGATGATAAAGATAACTAAACGTTCCTTGAAAAAACCCTACGAACCCAACCCACAGAGGCTCTTGCTAAAAATTCGAGTGGGGGGTTCGATTCCTGTTATGGAATTGCATGATTTCCAAATTGGTCTGGTCTGGTGGAAGGTTTAGCATCCTATACCAGCAGAGAAGCATCGCCAAGTGATTCAGTGTTCCTGCGCAACGCTGGGTAGGAACTGTTAGAGGTTACTTACTTACGCGTTGCATCGTTCATTGGTAGGCGTTATCGAATGTCTTGCCCGTTCATCATTCGGCGGTGGCCGCCACACGCTACAAATCCATCATGCAGCGAGCCCATATGGTACGGGAGCTAGCAACGTTCTAAAAGTAAGAATTTTAGGAGAGCTGATTTTGTGATATGTCGTCCTTTTTGCACTTTCGGTTAGAGTCTGAGCCATCTGGCTGCCGGTAGCCGTTGCGTTCATTAATGCGCATCCTACGTCTGTCCAGGTGTTGCAGCTTACGCCTCCATAATGTTTATACCAATGTTGTCGGGGCTACTAATTGCCCTTAAAATTATTACAGGTGCACTACCATTTATGATGTTAACTCGTATGTGGTTGGCAATTGACTAATACAAAAATGAAACGTCATCATAAATGGTAGTGCGCCTGTAATAATTTTAAGGGCAATTAGTAGCCCCGACAACATTGGTATAAACATTTTGGAGGCGTAAGCTGCACATAGGATTCGCACTAATAAACGCAACGGCTACCGGCAGCCAGATGGCCCAGACTCTAACCGAAAATGCAAGAAAGACGACATACCACAAAATCAGCTCTCCTAAAATTCTTTCTCGAAAACGTTGCTAGCTCCTATACCAATATAAAATGTATGCAAATTACGGGAAACGCGCCGGTGGCAGCGTTTTGTTGTTGTGGCCAGTGCTTCGAACGTGGGGAGTTGGGGACACTTGGCCCCTTCGCACACGGCTCGTAAGCGTAAGCGTAGCGTAGCCCGCGCGCACGACGAGAGCAGTACGAGCACGAACATTTTCAAACACGTCCGCAGACGAAGCGGTGTTGCAGTGAATCGTAGGAGGCGTAATTGTCACATTGTTATGAGTAGCATTTTTTTTATTGACGATAGGCTTGCGCTTGACGACAATCATGCCTGATGCAAAGCAATGATGAGGTCTAGGTTGGAACGCGCTTGCCTAGAAAATGCCTATTCACTCTTAAAATTTTAAAATTTATTTATTCTTTATTTCTTTGCATACATGACCACATAATATATACAGTCAAAATGCCCTGTCAGGGCGTGGCAAATAATAATTAATCTAAACATGTTTTCCCCACATAAAAGTCATTTTATACATTAAGACAGAATAATCACAAAACAAAATTTATACAAAATACAAATTTTATACATTAATATAAAATAAGGATGTTTTTATTAATATTGAGTTGGACGCCGTGGAACTGAGGTCAGTTTAAATTTACTCATTCAAAAATTCGTTTATGCTGTAGAAACATTTTTTAGTCAACCAGTCTTTCAGTTTGCTTTTAAATAATGTTTCTTTTACTTCATCTGTAATGGTTCTTGGTATTTTATTATAAATAATTATGGTTCTGTAATATGGACTAATTTTCGCAATTGTGCTCGAGTTATAGTATGGCAGGGCTAACTTTTTATTTTTTCTAGTTTCCCTATGATGCGTGTTGTCTAACAGTTTAAATGAGTGTATATTTTTTCGAACAAAAAGGGCTGCCTCCAATATATATATACAGGGTAAAGTTAGAATTTTTTTCTCGATAAAATGCGGTCTGCAAGAGTCGCGTCGTTTGATGTTTGCAAGTATCCGAACACATTTTTTTTGCGATACGAATATGTCACCTACGTCGGTACTTTGGCCCCACAGGATTACACCATACCTAAGCAAAGAGTAAACATATGCATAATATGCAGACAGCGCAGTTTCGTAATTTGTATTCGCCTTAAGAATGCTCAGGGCGAATACAAACCGCGAGAGCTTAGTCTTCACACTCTGCACATGCTGTTTCCAGCTCAGGTAGGTGTCTATGGTGAAACCAAGGAGCTTAAATTCATTCACCTCCCCTATACGTATATTTGTTGACAGGCTCTCTAAGTTTAAAGGTTTTTTCTGAAATGGTCTGAATTGGATAAGTTTCTCTTGAAGGCACCCAGATTGTAAATGGCTGGAAACACGGAGGCTGGAAGTGCGTTCCACACCTTAGCGGTTCGTATCAGAAACGTGGAGGAAAAACGTTTCGTGCGCGTTTGTTGGACGTCAACCACATAAGGATGCCACCGCTCTCGGCGTTTTGCGGTCCTATGGTAGAAAGGTGAAGGAGGCACAAGGTTATGCAGTTCCTGAGCACACTCACCAAAGTATATCCTGTAAAAAACCGCTAAACAGGCAACATTGCGTCGGTGTTGTAAGGTGAGCAGTTTTGCCCGCGTTAGCGATTCCTTGCCGATTATTCTGCGAGCGCATCGAGCCGTGTGCGAAGGGCCTTAGTCATAAAAGAAAGGCACGCCTATAGTTCGGTGTTGTCTGCATCGCCAGGTGTTGTTGATGGAAGCGGGCGGAGAAGAGCCCCGCGTGACGGCGGTGCCTGGCTTCTTCACGGCGTTGATGGGCTCCAGTATAGACTATGCGTATTCCTTGGAGCCCAACGGTAAAAGCTGCCTCGCCTTTCCTGAAGGAAGATGCGGATGGCCACGGTATGTATTTACCCACATAGCCCATACAAGTTCGGTGCATCCAAAGTTATTATTAAACCAGGAAAATGTTGCACAGTACAAAAATCTCCTTAAATCTAGTGCACAGAATAGTTATATACAAAAAAGATGTTTAACCTGATGGAGTTCTTTGGCGTCCGTACTAGGAAAACCTGTGTTACGGGCACCATAGCCTTCCCTTGGATCCATCGAATACTTAAACTGTACAAACTTAAATTTTGATAATTCAAAAAACAAGATTAGCGTGTGTGTGTGTGTGTGTGTGTGTGTGTGTGTGTGTGTGTGTGTGTGTGTGTGTGTGTGTGTGTGTGTGTGTGTGTGTGAAAGTGAAAGTAGTATTGCAATGGCAGGGGTGTGAAGTTCTGTTTTTGAGTTTTTCTTAAATATTTCAAAAGCTATGCAATTTAGCGCAAAAGTGTCAACGACAAAAGTAATGTACATGAAATTGTTAACAAAAATGATGGTAATTGCATAATCTTGTAAAGTGAACGGAACGGTTCCAGAGTAACGGAGGATGTAAAGTAGCAATTGAACATTTTTTTTGATTTATGGAGAAATATGACATTACTCTGTATTCACTTCAGCAAGATTATACTTAACACCATTACGGACATAACTTTTGTCCTTGACAAAGGGAAATACCTTAAATGTACGATTTTTACCCCTAAAAATTGAATTTCTGGAATCCCCGTCTTAGTACGAAATCATGACCTAATGTCAACCTAGATACCAAATTTCAGATCTCTACGACTTATAGTTTTTCGGGAATTCCTGGAACAGCGAAAAAAAATTGGTTGCCTGTAAAGTCGGTTTACTGACGATAGTTGAACGTGACAACGTCTTCTTTGTCGCTCGTTCCGCGCTCGCGAGGTAACGCCGGTAACGCCGGATGAGTCAGTTTTTTCGTGCGTGCAACCGGCTCTATCGATTTATAAGACGTTGTCACGTCAAAAATTACACTTTTGTATGGGAAAATCCCTAAATGTACGATTTTTACCCCTCAAACATAGAATTTCTGGAATCCCCGTCTTAGTACGAATTCATGACCTAATATCTACCTAGGTACCAAATTTCAGATCTCTACGACCTATAGTTTGGGTGGAATCCGTGGAACAACCAAAATGCCTCACTCTTCTTATATATATAGATTATACTTGGTTATTAATATATTATACTTGACCTCCAGATTGGATATTTTTTATAGAGTTAGGCCTTGAGAAAATATCCTTTGCTGTGGATTTAGTTGTTGTAATGATTAACACAGGAAATAACTCTATTAACTAATTACTAATACACGTTTATAACAAAATTTTAGATCGTCTTTATATTTATCTTCTTTTTATTTTCCAAATTAGTAACATTTTTCGACACATCTTTTTAAATGACCGACAGAATTAAAATTCCCTTCCTTTTTCAAATGCCTTTTAAAAAAAATAACAATATTCGTAAAGAGTTTTACCTACTTCCTAAAAAAATAATCTTAAAACTCTAAAAATACTTCTCGGTAACGCAAAATATAAATAGACTAGTAGGGTGCGTGGTGGCGCGGGCCACATGTGGCCCGCGTGCTGTTTTCCCCCCTATTTGCCTTCCAACTTTTCGTCTCTTCAAAATTCCCCATACATTTTCTATGGAAAAAATAAAGTCCGCCATTTTGAATTTTTTTTTATCCGTCTGATAGACCTCCGGGTCCTGATCACTTCTTGTCAAGAAACCATTCTTCCATCTTTTATACTTTCCGAGATAACGGCGAAATTCATTTGGCGGCCATTTGGAATCCGCCATTTTGACATTTTTTTCAGCTCACTGCCAATTGGATGGCGTTTCAAATGACATTTGGTCGAGCACCCCCCACTTATCTGCAATACCCTTGGCTGTGCTCCTCACCATGAACATGAACAGAAAAACAACCAATTACCCAAAAATATCAATTGACATCATGATAAGGTCAAGGAAAATAGAAATACTAATACTACATAAATAGAAATATAAAAACTACTACTAATATAAATAGATACTTTTCAGCAAGCTAACTTTTATTTTAATACAGGGGTAAAGTAATGGGCGGCTCGACCAGCATCAACGCGATGGCCTACGTCAGAGGAAACAAAATAGATTACGACATGTGGGCCGAACAGGGCAACAAGGGATGGAGCTATGAAGAGGTGAGAATTAAACTTTAGGAACAAAGAACGCCTTCGCTTTGTAACTGCGAGCATTCTTTGCGTGACCAAAGTCCGCACGCTCGTGGAATAATTCAGCTGAGTGCTGTCTTCCATAGCCAAAGCGGTTGTAATGATGTAAAACTTCTCGAACCTAATTAACTAGCTAAGAACTGTGAATCTCCTCAACATTAATGTGTTGCCGTATCGCAGGTGCTTCCCTACTTCGTGAAAACGGAAACCAACATGAACAAGTACTCTTTGGACGAAGATTACCACGGTTCGATGGGAGAGCAGTACGTGTCGTGGTTGCCCTACCTCGACGAGCCCGCTAGCATGATGACGGAGGCCTTCACCGAAGCGGGGGTGCCCTACGGCGACTTCAACGGCGCCTCGCAGTTCACCGGCATGCAGGCGCAGGTGACCGCGATGGACGGCGAGCGCATGTCCGCCAACCGCGTCTTCATAAAGCCCATCCGATACAAGAGGAATAATCTTGTCATCAAAACCCATTCAGTCGCTACCAAAATTATCTTCGACGAGAATAAAAGGGCCAGAGGAGTCGAGTACGTCAGAAACGGCAAGAAGTATAGGGCGTACGCCAAGAAAGAGGTGATCGTCAGCGGCGGAGTGGTCGAATCGCCCAAGCTGCTGATGCTATCGGGGATAGGTCCGAAGGAACACTTGGAGAGCTTGAACATCCCCGTGGTACAAAATCTCGCGGTGGGAGAGAACCTCCAGGATCACGTGGCTTTCAACGGCTTGATAATCGCCCTGTCCAACGAAACTGCGACCACGGTCAGCCACGAGCAGATGCTGCGCGACATCAAGGAGTTCGCTACGCTGAAACACAAGAGAGTTTCACCCCTCGCCGGTCTGGGCCCCATCATGTCTGCTGCGTTCATCAAAACCGATGAATGCCTGGTTGCGCCCAACATACAACTGCAAGCGAACCACGTACCGAAATGGTCGGACTACATGAAGGATCCAGTGACGGGTGAGAAGGCAGCTATCTGGCCAACCTCGTACTACAACGGTATGATTCCGAGGATCATGAATTTGACACCGAAGAGCAGAGGCAAAATCTTGTTGAACGAGGACGATCCTCTCGGACCTCCGAAGATACACGTCAACTATCTGGACGACGAGAGGGACATAGAACCGCTGTTGAAGGGCATTAAGTTTATGCTGACTCTGGAGGATACCGAGGCGTTCAAATCGCGCGGAGCGTATTACGTGAAGGAGCAATTTCCGCACTGCACGGAGCACGAGTGGGGTACCGACGAGTACTTCGTCTGCTTGATCAGGCAGTACACGTCGTGCACGCACCACCAGGTGGGCACGTGCAAGATGGGCCCCAGGTGGGACAAGAAGGCCGTGGTGGACAGCGAGCTGCGCGTGTACGGCGTCAAGTCGCTGCGCGTCATCGACGCGTCAGTCATGCCGGTGGTCATCCGCGGCAACACCAACGCGCCCACCATCATGATCGCAGAGAAGGCCATCGAAGGTGTCATCAAGTATTGGCAAAAGCGTACTAACAATTACTGTTTCTGATTTTTCAAATGTTTTTTATATATTTTTTGTTATTGCTTTATAACAACAATTTTTAACCGACTTCAAAAAAAAGGAGGAGGTTCTCAATTCGACGCGTATGTTTTTTTTTTTCTATGTTTGTTACCTCATAACTTTTGACTGGGCGAATCGATTTTGATGATTCTTTTTTTATTAGAAAGCTGACGCTTCCCATGTGGTCCCATTTTAATTTTATCCAGTTCTGATAATGGTATCCATGAGAAAACCATATAAGTATTAAATTTTCATTAAGTACTTGCGCGACAAATAGATGAATAACTCAATATCACGCCAACCGATTTCGATGATTATTGTTTTATTTGGAAGAATGTACTTCAAGGGTGGTTTGGTGAAAACTTAATTAGGTTCTGATAATGGTATCTATGACAAAATAACGGAACTCTTTAATTCTTAGGAGCAAATTATTGATATTCAGCTGAATCTTTTATAGGCTATCCAGATATTTCCCTACCATAACGTCGTTATGGTCAAGTGGTCAAATAACTGCCGTAACCGAATATGATGATGATCAATGGAACGGGCCTCCCTAACGGCATACAGATAGGATGCGACCTGTGGCAGAAATTCTAACTAGGTATCTGTAATCAAATTTCAATGCGCTTACGTTCGTTGTTGCATTGCAACATGAGTGTAACATGCGTGACGTCACTAAATGCTGATCCGTTATATGTTTAATCAATAATTACATGTGACCTTCTTCATGTGAAAGCTGTCTTCCGACAATGGGAAGACAGATTTCGAAGTCTAGTTATGATCTTTCGTCATGTGGTCTATTTAATAATTTGTTGGCGTCCAAATCTGATAAGACTATGCCTTCCAAACTTTTAACTCTACTAAGGGCAACATATATTTGGCCCTTAGCAAAGTTTTTTTGCCAAGGTCGATTACAGCCCTCTCAAGGGTGGTGCCTTGTAGCTTATGGACTGTAACCGCCCAGCTTAATATTAGAGGCAGCATTCGACGCTCCACATCTCCGTAGACTCTTAATGCCTGAAACGTAAGTAGTACTAGATGGAGGTATGGGTATGCAACCATCACTATCTTATAGCCTAAGCCCAATAGATTCATCATCAAATTTGACATACACGGCTTCTGGTAGCTCTCCATCCTCTTATTGATCTCTCCTCAAAGCCGGCCATTTGATTTTTTTTATCATGCCCATAGCTCCTAGTCCTTCTGAAACAACGATCTTGCGTCTTAACATCACGCGGGATTCGACGCCAATTTTTATCGATGGCAGAAAATTACCACAGCTATTGACGTCTTTGGGAATCACGTTCTCTGGTGGTGTTCTAACATATGTCGCTACTTCACGACTCATCAACTGCGTTGATTTGGTAGAGCAGCCCGTTTAGCAGGTCTACCCATATTGAAAAAATAGTGAACTTCTGACCACTTAAAATAAAAATAAAAAATTATAAAAAAATATTCTTCTACAACTTTAAAATCAACTTACTATTGCTACTCATCAATATGTAGGTGCGATTTATACCAGTTACCACGCAAGAAGGTAGTTTGTCCCTGACTTTGTGCGTTTCATTTAAACGGCCCTGTCTCACATGAGCAGCACGTTTATTAGGTCTACCCATACTAAAAAAAAATAGTGAACTTCAGACCACTAAAAATCAAAAAATAAAATAAAAGTTTAACAAAAATAAAAACCGACTTCAAATAAAAAATGGGAAATTCTTTCCGAAAAACCAACTTCAAATGCCACTACAAAGAATGAAATAATTTTTAATGTACACCAATTCGAAGTCGGGCAATGTTTCGTTTAATCACTAATTGTTCTTCGTATTGTCGATAATTGTCTTCGCACATCAAGTTGTATATTACGAAGTACTAATATTAGTGATTGAACGAAACATTGCCCGACTTCGAATTGGTGTACATTAAAAATTATTTCATTCTTTGTAGTGGCATTTGAAGTTGGTTTTTCGGAAAGAATTTCCCATTTTTTATTTGAAGTCGGTTTTTATTTTTTAATAAAACAAGTTGTTTGCTCACGTTTTAAATTATTGTTTCGTAAATAAAACGATCAGTAGTTATTGATATTTACCTTCTTATTTTCATGTACCGTTCCTTATTCCCTAATATTACGGTAGCCTTTATTTTATATGACAGTTTTTTATAATGAAAATTATTTTCAGAAAGTCGACTTCAAATGCCACTTTAAAGTCAGTATTAGGCCAAGTTACAAATAAAACACAAAAAGTAGTGAGATCAAACTAATAAATGGTCATACTATGGCTAGACAATAGACGTACAGTAAAAAGGTCAATTTAAAGTACAGGAACCTGTAGAAACCAATAAGTAATCGCACTTGTTAAAATTCATCAAATTAACTACGCTACATCTCACACTTATCTTTACAAAAATTTTACTTATTTAACCGACTTCAAAAAAAAAGGAGGTTCTGTATTCGACCCGTATGTTTGTATGTATGTATGTATGTATGTATGTTTGTCCGCGATTATTTCGCGTTTGGCTGAACCGATTTTGATGCGGTTTTCGGGAAAGTGTTTGTTACATTCTGGAGAAGGTTTTAGTATATTAACCGACTTAAAAAAACAAGAGGTTCTAGTTTGATAGATATGTTTGTATTTAAGTTTGTTCGCGATTATCTCGAGTTCGGCGAAACCGATTTTGATGATTCTTTTTTATTAGGTAGGCCATACATCACATGTAGATTCATTTCAATTTGGTCGAGATCTAATGAATATCTTCGGAGATGGAGAGCGGAACTCCTCAACGGAAAATCGCTTGCGATCGGTATAATTAGTTTACAGTGTAGATTTTACTAGACTTCAAAAGAGATAGTGATTCTCAAGTTGACAAAAAAATACGTTTTTAATTGACCGACTTCAAAAAAAGAGATTCTCTGTTTAACCCCTATATTAGTATTTAGGTTTGTCCGTGATTATCTCGCGTTTGGCTGGACCGATCTATTTGATCAATCGCGAAACAATAGTCCTCGTCCTTATAGGCATACAGCTTATCCTATACCTTTAAACGAGCAATTCTTGTATATATATATATATTTCTATATAATCTGAATCTCGGAAACGGCTCGAACGATTTTCATGAAATTTAGTATACAGGGGGTTTTGGGGGCGATAAATCGATCTAGCTAGGATTCACTATTAGAAAATGTGGAATTTACTAAAAAAAAATATGAACCCTGCTGCCATCTATTGGCAACCGAGCAAAGCTCGGTCACCCAGATATTAAATATAATAGTAGGTATGTCAAAGTCAGTATTACATATGATATGATATGTTTTTAGTGGTAAGTATAATTATCACTAAAAACCTATCACTAGAATAAAATGATAAGGTAGTATAAATTAGCCCAAAACCTACTTATCACTAAAAAGTACGAAATAAAAAAAAATAATTAAAAAATCCCATTTAAAACACATGATAATTCTATTTCTTTTTTAAAACAAGGGAACCGCCTTCAAAAAACCAACCTACTGAAAAGCAAAAAAAATAATTTTCTAATAAATCTGGGTATACTTACCTACCTACTTAGTTTTTGAAGTCGGGGCCAAACACAGATCAGGGAACCACGGAAAGAGCGAGATTGGCCCTATGAATCAAATTGTATTGAAACCTGCTGTCGCCAGTTTTCCCCACCACTTGCTACAAATACACATGCAGCAATAGATGTGAAGTCTCTTACACACCACGCACACCGATAGATCAGTGCAAAGTGGTAAGAACAAATATAGTCTTTGTTGTTTATACAACAGCTTACAGCACTCAATTTAGAACACCGTGCAGATGCACACAAACAAATATCAACCGTGGTGAAACGCCAATGAAAGCCATCGAAAAGCCATTAATTTTAGTGAGTGACTAAAATTTAAAGTTATCGATTCTTCAATTTTTTAATATTCGTGTTTTCACAATACCTCTATTCTCTATTTTTTATGTATAAAAATCAATCCTAAAATCCTTGGTCCAATCCACGTCATCACGCGTGAACGGCTGGACCGATTTCAATAAATATTTTTGTGTTGTGTTTCTTATTGTCAGGAGTAGGTTCTTACGAAAGAAAAAAGAAAAGAAATAAAGAATAAAACCACAAAGTAAAAAATAATATCTATTTCTACACACTGGTTGAAGTCGGGTGAGTATTAATAATACTTCAATATAAATAATTTTTACAGTGTCTTTCAAAAACTTTTCAACAGTTCCTCAATTCCCACAGCTTAGGAGTGCAGCATCAGGATTGAAGAGTTTGGACTTGGGTTTAAGTATGAAGTCGTTGCTTGTTAAAATATTAATTCATTATCAAAAGTTCTTGAATTTCATTGGTTAAGGAGTTCTGTACTCTGCTGTTCAGGATTGAGGAGTTGCACTCAGAACCATTAATAAAATATTTTCAAAACGGTTTAGAAATCTTGAACAAATCGATATAGATAGGTGCGTAAAATACGTATCACACAAAATAAATCGTTGAAAATATCGAAAACATCGCCCATCTCTAGTTTACGCAAGCCCACAGCGGCCTTACCACGAAACACACCACGAAACGTGCAAGTGACAATCGGTAAAGCACACTCAACCATTGCGTCGTAAGACCGGCCGGTTCATTGATTGATTTATAGTAAGCAAGCAATGGTTTTTGTTTATAATGTGATACAAAGTTGTCACTTTACATATTTTGATACTGCTAAATAATGTTTTATTGATTTTTATGGAAAATTACAACAAAATACATGTACTTACGAGTGAAATGTGATGCCATCTTTAGTATTATTCACTTTTTTGCTTGATTTTTTGCAAACAACTACTGAACAACACGGCATTTTTATAAAAATCGAGAGCAGTGAAGCGATCGTTGGACGATACTCCACTAAAGACAAAAACGGTTAGGAGGTGTATTTTACACTATATATAATATAAGTTCGCACGGACCACACCTCCTTGGCCGATCTTGCTCTTTCCGTGGTCTGTGGGGCCAAATCAAAATTCGCAATTCATTTTGAGTATGGCTAATGGCACCGACTTCAAAAACTAAGTAGGTAGGTAAGTATACCCAGATTTATTAGAAAATTGTTTTTTTTGCTTTTCAGTAGGTTGGTTTTTAGGGTTCCGTACCAAAATGGTAAAATGGAACCCTTATGGTGCGACTTTCTCCGTCTGTCTGTCCGTCTGTCTGTCCGTCACACTCGATTATTTCAGTAACTACCGAAGCTATCGATATGAAATTTGGAATAGTTGTGTATATTAGTGGCCCAATGACACTGGGACAAAAAAAAATGGAAATTATTTTTGTTCTTATTTAAAAAGGGGGGAAAATCGGAGGGTTGAAATTTAAAAGTGAGATAACTGTACTGTGTGGGGTATCATATGAAAGGGTTTACTTTGTACATTCTAAAACCGATTTTTAATTATTTTTGGTCATGATAGTTTTTGATTTATCGGGGAAAATGTCTAAAAAAATACCGTTCCCCCCCCCTTATCTCCGGAGTTTACCAATCGAAAAATCTCAAATAATTATGGTCAATATGAATTTACGTATATTTTACAGAAAAACTATAGCCAATGCTCTAACTGGCATAGTTTTTTTGATATTAACAATAAACCTCTACAAACAAAGTTAGTTTTGCGGTTCATTAACAAAGGTAATTATTACCGTTTTACATCTTTGGTCGTTACAGTTTTGGTCGTGTTACATCTACATTAGTATGCCTGATTGTTTTGCTTCAGTACTTCTTGAGTACGGAACCCTCGGTGCGCGAGTCCGACTCGCACTTGGCCAGTTTTTTAAAGGCGGTTCCCTTTTTTTAAAAAATAAATAGAATTATCATGTGTTTTAAATGGGATTTTTTTATTATTTTTTTTTATTTATCTTTATTATTTTTACTTAATTTTTTAAAGTTACATCATTTTCTTAAAGTAATTTTAAAAGTAAATAACATTGGCCTTAAAATTCAGTTTAGAGGTAAAATTGATAACGTATCATCTCATTACAAGTAATATAATTACTACTGACGTTAATTACAGCGATGAAGCTAATTTAATTACAGAATTCAGGAAGCAGTCATTTTAGTAAGTTTTTCTTTCATGCCGATAGCAATTTTAGGATTCCGTTAAACGAGACCCTATTACTAAAATAAGTACCTATAAGTAGCGCCCTTTCTTCATTATGACACCCCACTCATTATTGTTGTCCCATTTTGAAATTTCGACGCCCTTTTTTATCCTCTTTGGGTTGTTTGGTCACTATTACTTACAACTATTCCAAATTTCAAGTCGATAGCTTCATTAGTTCCTGAAATAAGGAGTCGTGACAGACAGTCAGACGGACAACAAAGTAATCGCATTAGGGGTACATTTTTTCCTTTTGAGGTACGGAACCCTAATATTATACTGTTTGGTTGTTCCGTCGATGATGATAGTGCGGTATATTGAGCTATTTTTCTTCTCAAGTGACAGCTTCACATCAAGGTGAATTAGCTAATGTTATACGCGATGGCCCTGATATACTCTTCTTATTTAAGGAGGGATGAACTAATTCCTTGTCACATCTTCCGCTAGTTCAGAAGCGCCAGGCTAGTATCAAATATATTAATTACATTTTATATTTCCGATATTTTAAGAAACCATAGAGAGTTAGAGACGTTGGAATTTTTAAAAAACTACAAAATATTTCACATTTATGTGTAAGTAATATTATTTGAACTTGCTTCGTTTTAATGATATGATTTGGCTTCAAAACGTAAATGGAGGCCTCTTTTTTATTTTTAGATTAACATGCAGATTTGGCAGCCGTTGAACCTCACTGAGACATGTCCGTCATCAACACCGATTTCGGCATGTTCCAACTTTGGTCTAGTATACCTCAGTCTGCTGGTGCGGCTGTATGGCGGCTCCACTGATCAGCAGAAACAAGATTTGTGTGATAAAGAGAATAAACACGAGACAAAGGAGTATGACTTCATCGTGGTTGGCGCGGGCGCGGCGGGCTGCGTCATCGCTAACAGACTCACTGAGAACCCCAAGTGGAAGGTGAGTGTAAAGCTGACACGAGAAATGACAGCGAGTCTGACTTTTTCGTGGTGGGCGCTAACAGACTCACTGATCATCGCTGACAATCACCATTTTTGAAATTAAAAACAATTTCAACAAATATCGTCATCGTCGAGTCCCTAAAAAAAGATATAGTCGTTTCTTTTGCTCCACCCTCATCATCATCATCATCATCATCATCTCAGCCTGCGGACGTTCACTGTTGAACATAGGCCTTCCCAAGCGCGCGCCACCACACCCTGTCCTCCGCCTTCCTCATCCAGCCACTTCCCGCCATCCGCGCCATATCGTCGGTCCAGCGGGCTGGAGGTCGCCCCACACTGCGCTTACTCGTACGCGGTGTCCACTCCAGGACTTTCCGGCTCCAACGGCCATCGCCCCTGCGACAAGCATGACCTGCCCATTGCCACTTCAGCTTGCTAAGGCTCCACCCTCGGTAGATCATAATGTTATTGATTTTTTTACGCACATTTTCATTCATTACGAATTGCTTGTACAAACTGTCAGGTGCTGTTATTAGAGGCCGGTCCCGAAGAGCCCGACATAACGCGCGTGCCCGGCTTGTCGCCTGCGCTGCTGGGCTCCAACATCGACTGGCAGTACTCCACGGAACCCAACGGCAAGAGCTGCCTCGCGTTCCCTGGAGGAAGGTGCGCGTGGCCACGGTAAGCTTGTATTCATTCTGATCGTATCACCAAATACTCCTTTTTTATTCGGGTTACAAAACCGGTTACAATCTTACAGTAGTAACGTACAGGCCGGAGACTGCAACCTACTCGATGTAACCACAACATGCGTTACAGATAATTGAAGTTTACAGCACAATGAATAAAGATATAAATATAAACCTGCAGTTTACAGTACAATAAATATAAACCTACAACAGATGCACAAAGTACTCAAAGAACAGTTAAAAAAAAAAGTAAAAAATGTTACTTATACATAGACTGTTTGCATGCTTCTTTAAATGAGGTTAAAGAACTACAGAATACATCGCAACTATGTCCTACCAGATACCAGATAGATAGACTGTAAGAGAGTCTCGGATCCGAGCAGCTCATAAAGATCCTTACAAGAGGCGGCATAGCTCTAGTTGCAGACGTCCGTCGGCTAAAACAGGCATCATCTAAATTGATCTAAATTTAGTGACACCCATCCTCACTTCAAAATATTATCTTCCACTTCACTTGCATAAATTTACATTTGAATTAATGAAGGATTTTACTTGCTTTATAATTTTCTGTTCTTATAATCATCATCATCATCATCATCCGAGACCTGCTCCCATTTATTTGGGGTCGGCCTTCCTTATCCTCCTCTTCCATTCAGCACGATTTTGTGCCAGGTCTTTATTTAATCGAGTATTTTTGAGGTCTTTTTCGACCGTTGTCAGCCAAGTGGCAGGTGGTCTTCCACGCGAGCGAATTTTCTGTGCTTATATAATATACGTTAATTAATTAACAACAAAACCGACTTCAACTCTCATCAAACTACAGTTGAATACATCCTTTCCAATTCAAAATTTAAGACTTATATGGTTTTCTCATGGATACCATTAGCGATTCACCCAGTCAAAAGTTATGAGGTAAACAACATACATAAAAACTTACAGTCAAATTGACAATCTCTTCCTTTTTTGAAGTCGGTTGACAAATCAAACCTAGTCTAGTTGGGGCTAATCCCACACGTCATGTGTTTTACTCTTAATAAACGCTTTCTCTTCCTTTCTTTATTATAGGGGTAAAACAATGGGAGGATCAAGCTCTATCAATTCCATGGGGTACATCCGAGGTAATAGAGTGGACTACGACACGTGGGCCGCTATGGGGAACCAAGGATGGAGCTACAGAGATGTGAGTATTTGAAGAAAGGAAACTGGCTAAAGACTATTGTAAATATACCGCAAAATCCTAATTAGTTAAGAATATGTAATAATAAATTTATTTATTCAAAAGAGCCTATTATTTAGGCCTATGTGAAAAATAAAAATTTTCATTTTCTAGACAGTAGTATATCGATATTTGCCTTTTATTGATATCCTGTGGACTGTTGTAATGGAAAGATAACATTGCATAGGAAACGTACTAACATTTCACACTTATCGTTTTCAGGTTCTGCCTTTTTTTCTAAAATCTGAAAAGAACATGAATATCAACGCAGTCGATAGTGAGTACCACGGGACCAGAGGTGAACAACCTGTGTCTTGGTTTCCATACGTCGACGACCCTGCCAATATGTTGGTGGAAGCTTACAATGAACGAGGAATACCTTTCGGTGACTTCAACGGCGCAGAACAACAAAGAACCATGCAAATACAAGCATTCGCACTCAACGGTGAAAGAGTATCTACTAACATCGCTTTTATCAATCCTATCCGATACCAGAGACCAAATCTCATCGTCAAAACCAATTCTGAAGTTAAGAAAATACTTATTAATGAGCTTCAAGCAGCCTATGGCATAATGTACGTCAATAATGGCAAACAATATACAGCGTATGCCAAAAAAGAAGTGATCATTAGCGCTGGAGCATTAAATTCGCCAAAATTGTTGATGCTGTCTGGAATAGGACCAAGGGCACACCTGGAAAGTTTAAATATTCCTGTCGTAAAAGATTTAGCAGTTGGAGAGAACTTGCACAATCATGTTACTTTTAATGGCATTTTAATCGCTTTATCAAATAAATCCTCAACAGCAGTTAGTGAGAGAGAGTTATTGAGAACCGTTAAGGAGTATAAACAAATGAAAATCAAGAAAGGTCCACTATCGGGCAATGGCCCCATAATGTCATCCTCATTTTTAAAAACTGAGCCAAATTTGGTAGCACCAGATGTACAGTATCAAGCCAACGCTGTGCCCGACTGGAGAGAATACATTCAAGATCCATTAACAGCAAATAACGTCGCAATCATGCCGTCTTCATTCTATGACGCCTTCATACCGAGACCTATGAATATAGTTCCATTTAGTAGAGGCAGACTATTGTTGAATAGAACTAATCCACATGGTCATCCGGAGTTGTATGCTAATTATTTGGGTGACGACAGAGACATAGGTCCGCTCTTGAAAAGTGTTCGATTTTTGTTGTCTCTAGAAAACACTGCAGCTTTCCGATCGCGGGGAGCTTACTTCGTTAGAGAAAAAATGCCACACTGTCAACAGTACGTGTGGGGTACCGATGATTACTTCGTTTGTTTAATGAGACATTACACTTCCTCCACTCACCATCAAGTGGGCACGTGCAAGATGGGCCCCGCGTGGGACAGCGCGGCGGTGGTGGACAGCGAGCTGCGAGTGTACGGCGTCAAGCGGCTGCGCGTCATCGACGCGTCAATCATGCCGTTCGTCATACGAGGCAACACCAACGCTCCCACCATGATGATCGCAGAAAAAGGCGTTGATTGCCTTATAAATTATTGGACGAATCGAAGAAAAAGTACTTAATGTTTAAAATTTAATTAAAGAACTAGGTTAGTTCGTGATTAGTTATAAATAAAAAGGAAATTCCCGACTAATCCGTTAATTAATTCAATCACTCTCTCACAGTCCAAATCCGTAAGGTGTCGTAAGCAGTCCAAATTTTTGACCTATGCTGCAGAGAGTTGGCACAGAAGTTCCTTTTATTATTAGAAAAAAGGTATCCAGTAGGATCAGAAATTCCCGCTGGATCACGGGATTCTGCTGGATTTTTGGTTATGGTGGTAGTAATGACAAACCTATTTTCCGTTTCTGCTCGATTTTTTGGCTCCTGCAAAAAGATGAAAATAATTTTAAATTGACCACCAATAGTCAGTACTCAGTGCCTTACATAGCCAAAACTTAGGCTACCGGCTAGACTATAGTTAGCAACGAATTCGTTTGTAATTTCATCCCAGTAGTACTTTTTAACCGACTTCAAAAAAAGGAACAAAACATTGCCCGACTTCGAATTGGTGTAAATTAAAAATTATTTCACTCTTTGTAGTGGCATTTGAAGTTGGTTTTTTGGAAAGAATTTTCCATTTTATTTATTTGTGGAAACTGATTTAATGTAATTTATTACAGGGACTCAAAATAAATCTAAACTTAAAATACGTGATTAAAAAATAATAAATTATAATATTTACAAGATATATACACCATCCAACTGATCATTTATGGGCATAGTGCCCAAGACGCTGGCGCTGTTTCCTCTTTGTATGGCTAAACTTAGCCGTTGAGCTAAATAAGCGCCAGCTCTCGGGTCACCAGACGCTTGGACCAATTTTTGGGATACTATATTGATGAATTTTTTAGTATCCGATGACCATGGGCCCTGCTTTGTGGAAACTAAATATTGCTTCACGGCGAAGGAAAACTGCATGAAGAAACCTGCTGTCTGCTAAATATAATGGGGGACTTAAAAAGGACGAGTGACGAAACTTTAATACCTCAATTTTTTTATTACTTGTAACATTCGCTGGCTATCGCATAAAGACACACATCTCTAGGCCCCGTAAAATTAACACTTTTTCTTTCTTCCCCACGTAATAAAATACCATTATAATAATATTATTGCAATAATTGAGTCGAGCATTGGTCGAATAGTACTAAAAACAAATGATTATATTAGTTATTTTGCTAATTAGCTACGAATGCTAAGGTACTGGTAATAAAAGTGTAAGTGCAAGTTTTAACTTTACGCGAAGTAAATTGGCTCTTATTCTGATGAAATCTATTTAAAACCAAAAATAAAGAGAAAGATATTATTAAAAAATTGTTCAAGTGCAAGTAGGCTTGCGCACTTGCGGTTCCGTACTATCACGACTGAATGTAAAAAAAATCACGTTTACTGTATGGAGCCCCCTTAAATATTTTTTCTATTTTAATTTAACTATTTATTTTTACAGAAAAAGGAGGAGGTTCTCAATTCATCGGAATCTTTTTTTAAAGTGAATATATAATCTGGTTTACCTGTTACAGATATCAATATAGAGCTAAAACAAGCAAAAAAAAAATACGTTTTTTGTATGGGAGCCCCCTTAAACATTTATTTTATTCTATTTTTTAGTATTTGTTGTTATAGCGGCAACAGAAATACGTCATCTGTGAAAATTTCAAGTCTGTAACTATCTAGGTTCCAGAGATACAACCTGGTGACAGACGGACGGACGGACGGAAAGAGAAGTCTTAGTAATACGGTCCAGTTTTTACTCTTTGGGTACGGAACCCTAAAAAAGAAGAGTAAAAACAATCCTTCAAATCATTCATTTATTTAAATGAGTATGTCAGGGGATTCCTGACATACAATTTAAATAACTCTGGAAGAAAAATTAAAGCAAAAAATTATGATCAAGTAGGTACCTAATACGGGCGCTACTTTTCAACAAGCTACATTTCTAATCATAATTCCCAGTACTGAATTTGTGATTATAGTTGCGTATAAAGTCGCGTATTTTGGTTGTTTTCCAGGTGGTAGGTAGTGCGACAAGTTGAGATATCACATACATTTGAATACCTATCTGTTTTCTTTTTACATTGATGTTTATTTATTTATTCGTTGTTACATAAAATTGATAAATCCGGCGATTTATTTAACACCTAGCTATCATACTTTATTCAAATATCCCAATTTAGTCGAGTAATCAACTGTGTAATAAACTGGCAAAGTCCGTCGTGTTCTCGCTTTGAGGGTTCTGTACACACTGTACCATAACAATAATCCGTCCCACGTGTTTTTAACCGACTTCAAAAAAAGGAGGAGGTTCTCAATTCGTCGGAATCTTTTTTTTTATTTTTTTTTTATGTATGTTCCCCGATTACTCGAAGATGCGTGGACGTGGTTAGAAAATTATTTTTTGTTTGAAAGGGTATAGTTTACAGCTGGTCCATAGTCATCAGGTCGGGATTTGATGATGGGATCTTAGTAAAATCGAGGGAACTCTTCAAATTTTGCTAGTATACTTACTTGAAGCGATTTAGGTATTTTTTATAGTTACTATTGCATTTCCTTGCTGTAATGCTTCCATCAAGTAATGACTGTATTCATCAAGTCAGGATCTGATGATGGGATCTTGGAGAAATTGAGGGAACACTTCAGATTTTAGAAGCATACTTCAAGGGATGTGGGCATTTTTTCCAATGCCTTGCGCATTAGTTGTTTTCCACTAAAAAGTAAAAAAAAAATGGAAAATTCTTTCCAAAAAACCAACTTCAAATGCCACTACAAAGAGTGAAATAATTTTTAATGTACACCAATTCGAAGTCGGGCAATGTTTCGTTCAATCACTAATAGCCCTTCGTAATGTCGATAATTTTGTCGTTTCTTTGCACATCAAGTTTCATAATACGAAGAACGATTCTCTAGCTCGGCTACGAGGCTCTACGATTTCGCATTGTGAAGTCAACATCTCCTGAGGATGTCCCGGTTCGGGACGAAACGTGCGTCGAAGAAAGTGTTGGAAAATTGTGTATGGTGTTTCATGTGGGCAGTGTTCCTGCATATTGTACCATACAGAATCTTTTCAAGTAGCGGATTACAGCAAAACAAATTAATCTGTCCTGCTAATACGAAGAACTATTAATGATTGAACGAAACACTGCCCGACTTCGAATTGGTGTACATTAAACATTATTTCACTCTTTGTAGTGACATTTGAAGTTGGTTTTTTTAGAAATAATTTTCCATTTTATTATTTTGACTCGTTGCACTTTAGAGTTAACAATCACTTCAAGCTGCAAGTTGTATGATCTAGTATTTATATTTTTACGATAGCGTGCATTCGTTAATGGCCTGTACGTGTTTACGCAAATAATTAATTAATAATGATGAATGATTATTATTAATAAGACCACGCTACGCTGGATTTTATAATTTGCTGAAATCCTTACACGTACTATAATCACTCTAAAGTAGAAGGTTGTGTTTACTCGTATCACCATTTTAAAGACGAGCAAAAATCACAAAAAATTGGTTAGTAAACGTAATATGAACGCAACTCAACTCTTTCTGTGGCAGCAAATCTTTCGTGAGTCTTTATATTTTCCCCTATTTCCTTTATGAATTCCTACCAGAGTTATTGGCCAGTGTTAAATTATTGTTAATTTTAATAGCAATTGCAATTAAAGTGAAAGCGGCTTTGACATAACACCTATGTGTGCACATGATGTGTACGTGTATTGTGTGTTTGTGTGTGAGAGAGCTGCAGCCTGCAAGAACACACTGACACTTGATAAGTTTAAATACTAGCACTTGAAGGGAAATTGCATCATGTATCGTTTAGTTGCATTGAACTTAATTTCTTTATGAAATTACTCTACAAAAGCAGTTAGTGATAGAGCTAGTGAATCAAAGGAATACAAACGAATGAAAATAAAAAAAAACTGGAACACCTATGTGAAACTGCTCTACAGGAAGATTTACAATCGTGCCTTTATGATGCCATGTTTTTAAGACCTATGACATTGACCTTAGTGGCATTTAGTAAAGGTAGACCATTATAAAGTTTAAAGGGTTACATAGTTTTTCGATCGATTAAAAAAATTGAAACAAGTATCATTAAAAACGATTGTTTGTAGGCTATTATTTATTGTATAGAAAGAATAATAAAGGAAAAGGAAATTCCAACGGGAAATACGGGAATACATAATATATTTTTATTCAGTTATTTATATTGTATAAAGTCTATATCTCAATACTTTCTAGTTCTTTTTCGTTGTGTCATGTTATATCAAGGTTAACGTACACATAAAAAGTTATCAGCCATGGAAATAAAGTTTCCCTAAAGTACGCACATGATTATAATAATTTATTGACAATCGGTACTTACGTATATGTTATCAATTCAAATTGAACGTCAGGCAGCTTATACACTTCAGGTAAGTATTACTTTGCAATGAAAATCAAACAATTAATGTCGAAAAAATATCGTTTCCCCCATATATTTGCGAAGTGAAACAATCTGAAATAAGTATGATTAATAGGCATTAATGAATATTTTTCAGCAAAATAAAATCAACTCTCTATTTAGTATAGTTTTCTTAGTATTAACAATAAACCTCCAAAAAATAATTAAGTATTATTTTAGCTTGATTGAAGTCTGGACGATGAAAGTGTACTGAAAAATAATTGATTAAAATATTTTTAGACCAATATGCAGGTTTGGCAGCCTACAAACCTCACCGAAATATGTCGGACCTCACCAACAAACACAGCGTGCTCCAACTTTGGGCTAGCTTATTTCAGTCTGATAGTGCAGCTGTATGGAGGTTCTGCTGACAAAGAGAAACAAGACTTCTGTGATATAGAAAATAATGTTCACGCGACGGACGGCAGGGATTTTGATTTCATCGTGGTGGGCGCGGGCGCGGCAGGCTGCGTCATCGCTAACAGACTCACTGCGAACCACAAGTGGAAGGTGAGTGTAAAGCTGACAAGAAGAATGGCAGGGGGTATGACTTCATCGTGGTTGGTGCGCGCGCTGCGGGCTGCGTCATCGCTAACAGACTCACTGCGAACCCCAAGTGGAAGGTGAGTGTAAAGCTGACAAGAAGAATGGCAGGGGGTATGACTTCATCGTGGTTGGTGCGGGCGCGGCGGGCTGCGTCATCGCTAACAGACTCACTGCGAACCCCAAGTGGAAGGTGAGTGTAAAGCTGACAAGAAGAATGGCAGGGGGTATGACTTCATCGTGGTTGGTGCGCGCGCTGCGGGCTGCGTCATCGCTAACAGACTCACTGCGAACCCCAAGTGGAAGGTGAGTGTAAAGCTGACAAGAAGAATGGCAGGGGGTATGACTTCATCGTGGTTGGTGCGGGCGCGGCGGGCTGCGTCATCGCTAACAGACTCACTGCGAACCCCAAGTGGAAGGTGAGTGTAAAGCTGACAAGAAGAATGGCAGGGGGTATGACTTCATCGTGGTTGGTGCGGGCGCGGCGGGCTGCGTCATCGCTAACAGACTCACTGCGAACCCCAAGTGGAAGGTGAGTGTAAAGCTGACAAGAAGAATGGCAGGGGGTATGACTTCATCGTGGTTGGCGTGGACGCGGTGGGCTGCGTCATCGCTAACAGACTCACTGCGAACCCCAAGTGGAAGGTGAGTGTAAAGCTGACAAGAAGAATGGCAGGGGGTATGACTTCATCGTGGTTGGCGTGGACGCGGTGGGCTGCGTCATCGCTAACAGACTCACTGCGAATCCCAAGTGGAAGGTGAGTGTAAAGCTGACAAGAAGATTGGCAGGGGGTATGACTTCATCGTGGTTGGCGTGGACGCGGTGGGCTGCGTCATCGCTAACAGACTCACTGCGAACCCCAAGTGGAAGGTAAGTGTAAAGATGGCACGAGGGACGGCAGTGAGTATGAATTCATCATGGTTGGCGTGGGCGCAGTGGGCTGCGTCGTTACCAACAGATTCATTGCGAACGCCCAGTGGAAGGTGAGTGTAAAGCTGACACGAAGAAGGGCAGGGAGTAAGACTTCATCGTGGTGGGTGCGGTCGCGCCGGGCTGTGTAATCGATAACAGACTCACTGATCACCGCTGACAATGAAACCCACTCACTGAGAACCCCAATTGGGAAATTTCTTAGTTTTTCATGATCGGACAGTTTTATAAACTATTTAATTATAATATATTATGTATAATTTCTGTTTAAACTATGCAATAACTTGAAATTAAAAAAAAATTATTGCTTTTTACTAATTTTCAGGTACTTTTATTAGAGGCTGGTCCGGAAGAGCCAGACGTAACGAAAGTGCCCAGCTTAATGCCCACCATGTTTGGCTCCAACATCGACTGGCAGTACTCTACGGAACCCAACGGCAAGAGCTGTCTTGCTTATGAAGGGCGATGTGGGTGGCCACGGTGAGCTTGTGTTTATTATGAGTTGACCTCCACATTTGAATAATATATTAATATCCTTTGGTAGTTACGTCGTGGTCAGATCTAAGAATGGATCATTTCGCGATGTGGCCGACCATTTTACGAAATGGTTATAGTTTATTCTCATAATAATTAAAACAACTCCTATAATTTTGTTAAAATTTTCGTAAAACGTGACCAAATGGCGTAGCAGTAGCAAACACGCCATCTGCATCAGAGGTCGTGGGTTCGATTCCTGCAAATGTAAAATGTTTGTGTGATGAGCATGAATGTTTTCAAGTATCTGGTTGTTTTTCTGTATATATTGTATGTACATTAAATATCAGGTATATCCATCAGTTATATGGGACCCATAGCACAAGTTATCGCTTACTTTAGGGCTAGATTGCAATAGGTAATATATCCGGATATAATATAATAATAATTATATCATGAAATTCATTCTAAGATCTGCCCACGACGGCGTCGACGGTGACGGACGACGGAGAGTTTGAAGAAATTACTAGGCATGATATGACATAGCAACTGATCATTGATGTGATGTCTCAGGATGTCAGTCACTGTACTGTGCATCGTAAGAATTTAGAGCTCAAAGTCCACGGATACTCTGCATATGACATGCAGTCTAGTCTCGTTAATAATACACTTTTTAATCTGATAGTCTAGTTAAAACATGTGAAGCAACAGGTGAATCGTTACAATTACGAGACTGCACATTGACAGTGACTTCGAGAGGATGTTTCCCAATAACTCCAGACGCTTACGTAGTTTTTTTTTATTATTACAGTGGTAAAACCATGGGTGGTTCAACCTCCACAAATGGCATGGCGTACGTCAGAGGCAACAAAGTGGACTACGACCGTTGGGAATTGATGGGAAACAAAGGGTGGAGCTACAATGATGTGAGTAAGCTGAATACTATTCCCACTGAAATTTCTTAAAATTTTACAAGTAAAAATAACAATTTTATCTAAAACACAATGATATATATAACATATCAAACTTGTCGTTCACAGGTAATGCCTTTCTTCCTAAAATTTGAAATGAATGTGAATAAATACGTTTTGGAAAATGAATACCACAGCGCTAAAGGAGAACAATTTGTGTCCTGGTTGCCGTATGTCGATGACCCCGCAAACATGTTGGTTGAAGCTTTTACTGAAAGAGGAATACCTTTCGGCGATTTCAACGGAGCAGAACAAATGAGAACAATGCAAGCACAAGCTTTCGCACTGGACGGTGAAAGAGTATCTGCTAACAGCGCTTTCATCAAACCCATCCGCCACCAAAGACCAAATCTCGTGGTCGAAACCAATTCTGAAGCTTTTAAAATTCTGATTGATGACTTTAAAAATGCTTATGGGATTGTTTATATCAAAGACGGGAAGAAATATAAGGCATATGCCAAAAAAGAGGTCATCCTTAGCGCTGGAACGATTAACTCAGCAAAGTTGTTGATGCTGTCTGGAATAGGGCCACAAGAACATTTGAAAAGTTTGAATATTCCTGTCGTTAAAAGTCTGGCGGTTGGAGAGAACTTGCACGATCATGTGACCTTTGATGGCATGATAATAGCTCTGTCTAATGTATCATCTACAAGGGTTAGTGAAGGAGATGTACTGGGTGCCCTTAAAGAGTTCAAAGAAATGAAAATCAAAAAAGGTCCACTATCAGGCCTCGGTCCCGTTTTATCAACATCGTTTTATAAAACTGAGCCACATTTGCTAGCACCGGATATACAGTATACCGCCACCCCCTTGGTGAGCTGGAGAGAATACGTTCAAGATCCAACAGGAAGAGAAAATAGTGCAGTAGCCTTGCCTTCCGCATTTTATGACTCCGTCATAGCGAGAACGATGAATTTAGTGCCAATAAGTAGAGGTAAACTGTTGTTAAATAGAAACAATCCACATGGGTATCCAGAGTTACATGTTAATTATTTAGGTAACGACAGAGATTTAATTCCTCTCTTAAAAGGCATTCGATTTTTGCTGTCTCTAGAAAACACAGCAGCCTTTCGATTGCGGGGAGCTTACTTCATTCGGCAAAGAATGCCGCACTGCCAGCAGTATGAGTGGGGTACAGACGAATATTTTGTATGCTTGATCAAATCTTACACTACCACCACTCACCATCAAGTGGGCACGTGCAAGATGGGCCCCGCGTGGGACAGCGCGGCGGTGGTGGACAGCGAGCTGCGAGTGTACGGCGTCAAGTGGCTGCGCGTCATCGACGCGTCAATCATGCCGGTCGTCATACGAGGCAACACCGAAGCTCCCACCTTGATGATCGCAGAGAGGGGCGTAGATTTCCTTGTAAATTATTGGAAGAATCGAACAAATAATTACTGTTTCTGATATTTTTTGTACAATATTAATTATTGTTTGTATTCTTAATAAATATGTGTTGTGTTGAATTTTTTTAACAGCGTCATTTAAGAAAATGAATATAATATTTCCTCTATGGTCGATACATTTCAGGACTAAAAGTTGTAAGAATATAATATGCCCGTTTAATCAACATAATCAAAATAGAAGAAAGAATAATTAGACGTGACGTCAAAATTTACAGGCTTTTGGTAAAAGCCGATGAAACAACATAACCCTTCCAGGAGTTCTAGCCATATTATGTCCATCCATAAGTTTTTAAATGATTTTGCATCATACTAATATCATATAATTATAACTACTTCCAGAAAGCTTTTGTTAGGGTTGATCATAAACAGTTGCTTGAACGGACAGCCAAAATGGCTGGGTCTAGACACCAAATTTGACCCTATACTTCCCTTCGACTAATATTGTTTTGAAGAAAAACGTGGAACATCGAAAAACCCTCACAACGACCAACAGCTGATTGTTAATAAATACAAAGATAAAAAGCACGCCTCTATTATAAAAAAAAATGCCGACATCGTACCTTTACTACCAACATTTTAAAATATATACTCTTAAGTTCCTGAAACAAATATAGACGTATAATAGACGTCCGTACAAAGTCACCTCGGTATAGAAATTTCAGTTCGGCACTAATATTATTGAATATCAAAAATATAACTTTCTTTAAAATAATTAATTATATAGGTATTCTTTTATATGCAAGAACAGTACCATATGTGTGATCTTATAATATATGAAACAAATGAAACAAATAAAACAAATTTATTGGACACACGAGAAAAAAAATATTACATAGTTCGAACACTCCCTGACTCCCAAACTAGGCAGAAACCCGTGTCTTGGGAGTCAGTTTACACAAGTAGTTTAGGTCCAAATATGGCAAACAAGATAGTTGTAACTTGTAGTTCTAATACAAAAAAGAAACATGCAAGGAAAAAAATAAGAATAAAAAAAAATATATGTGTAAGTGTAAGAATGGATGTGTTGTGTATGAGTGTAAGTGTATGTGTGAGTATATGTGTCTAGACTTATTTCATAAACAAAGATTCTATATCGTGATATTCGTATTTAGAGATCCAGTCCAAAATTAACTTATTGAAACTGAAGTTACTTAGTCGTTTAGCATCGCGCTTGTAAATTAAAATTAAGTTATAAAGACGTGGCGCAAGATTAGTATGCAATTTACTTGAGTAAAAGCCTCTCACAAGTGGGATGGCACATTTATCTCTTCTTGAGGTTGAAATGGGAATGGTAGGAATGACTGTACGATGGTAATTTTTTAAGCATTGGTAAACAAATAATTTTCTAACACTCAGCACCTTGGCCTGTTCGTACAGATCAGTTGTTGGATAGCGAAACGGTAAAGACAAACATACTTTTAAAACTGCGCGTTGCGACCTCTCAATTTGTAACATATTAGTTTTAGACATTCCACCCCACGCTAGGATACAGTAGGTTATAACGCACTGACACAGGGCTTTATATGTTTGTAGTATTGTATCTTTATCTGCAACCTCCCTCAGACTTTTGAACACATAGATTAGTCTACGAACACGTCCTGTTAGTGTTTTGGCTTACACATCCCATTTTAATTTGCTATCTATGTGTACACCCAGATACTTGATGTCTTCAACTCTGGATAGCTGATTACAGGAACAGTTATCATTAAATTTCCTAGCTAATCTATTACAGGGATAGGTATGAATTATTATGTTAAAACTACTACTGGGAGATGACACTTTAGTTTTACTGAAACACATAAATTTAGTTTTACCCACGTTTAACGTAAGTAAGTTGCCTTCAAGCCATGTGGTGACTCTCGAAAGATTTTGTTCGGTGATTTGTTTTATTTCGTCCCATGATTTCCCACAAATTAACAGCACTGTATCATCTGCGAACATAATTATATCTGTCCCTGGTAACTTCAAGTCACAAAGCTCATTGACATATAAAAGAAACAGAGTTGGACCAAGCGTACTTCCTTGAGGGACACCATATGAACTGAAAGCAACGGAGCTATTAAAATTATCAACTTTAACAGACTGTTGTCTCCCTGTCAAATAATCTTGGAACCAATCAAGGGTAACTCCTCGTATCCCGACGTTCTGTAGCCGTGATAACAAGATAGGCACTGAAACTGTGTCAAAAGCCTTTTGTAGGTCAATAAAAACCCCTAAACATTTATTACCTATGTCTAGTTCGGTCGCTATTTTAGAAGTGACTGCAAATATTCCATCTTCCGTTGACCTGCCTTTTCTAAATCCAAACTGGTTCATAGAAAGATACTTTTTACTTTCTAGATATGTATATAGCCTTTTATTAACAAGTTTTTCTAGGATCTTAGATAAAACAGGGAGAAGTGAAATAGGTCTGTAGTTACTTGGTTGGGATTTATCGCCGGACTTGTGTATCGGCGATATTATTGCCTTTTTAAAACTATCTGGGAATTTACCTGTTTCAAAACTGAGATTACATATAGAGGAGATAGGTACAGCAAGAAACGTGTCGAATTTTTTCAAAATATTAGTTGGTATTTGGTCCCATCCATAAGCACTACCTGATTTTAGGGTTGATATTATCTTAATAACTTCACTAGGGTCCGTAGGAAGCATAACCATGGAATTAAGAGGGGATGTTTGTCTAAGCGCGTTTTTAGCTAAGTTTGTATCAGTCTCATTAAGTAGCGAGAGAGTTTTGTCCGCTAGGTTTTGTCCCACTGATGTAAAATAGCTATTTACTACATCCAGAGACTTCAATGGTGTCTCATCAATGTTTAATAATTCACTAGGGGAAGCGCGTTTTTGAATCATATTACAAGCCTCTTTTATCACTTGCCATGTTTTTTTACTATCACCATTACTGTCTTTGAATTTCATTTTAAAATATTCTCTTTTAAGTGACTTTATAATTCTATTACATATATTTCTGTATTGTATATATTTATTAAGTAGATCTACATTATTTGGAGATTTTTTCGTTCTTATATGAAGTTTATCCCTTTTTTGATTGATTTAACTACTCCATAGGTTATCCAAGGTTTGAGAGGTTGATTTCTACATGATATAATTTTTTCTGTTTTATTATTGTCAATGACAGATTGCAGCTTATTAACGAACATATGTATGTGGTGATGACAATTGCCCTGCCATTGTTTAAGAAATGTGTAGGTAATTGGTAAGTACATAATAATTTAGTTCCAACAAACTCATGTGATATTACTTGATGTTACTTACCGATGATACGTTATCCCATGCTCCTTTTTAAATTTAAAGCTGTAATTTTTGCAGCATTTTACCACGCAATTGGGTATTTCTTATGTTTTAAAGTTAAACTTCCCACTATTTTCCCGCTATAGTCTGTTAAGTAAGTTAGTGTACCTGGGTAAATTAAAAGGTAGTTGAAAAGTGGTATAGAGCAACACTGTAAAATAGTTATCGATGGATCGAATAATTTTGATATTTTGCATAAACAATTTACTTGCTAATTTTTCTTACAAAATACATTCAAAAAGTAGAATTTCTTACTTTCCCTCTTTATATTTTTTTCTGCAAATTTTCTTTTCATTTAACTCCAAATTAGATTTATGGGGCCCGTGACTCGCAAAGTTTCTCTTGTTTAGTTTGTTCATAAAATGTTAGTTTTATTTTTATTGTTTACTTATTTATATACATTCAATTCAATAATATTAACTTTTAACATACTATTCACAATATTATCTATTACTATGTTCTGATAAAAACAGAAATAAAGTAATAATCAAGTATCAAACAAGGTTCGACGCTCTATAGAAACAGGAAGTATAATGTTGCTCGATTGCGATTTTTGAATTTCCTCGAAATTATCAAAGTACACCGACTTACTTAACAGACTTTACTAAGAATCTAATTTGGCGGAAACCGTCTCGTTAGCGTCGTGATCTGTGGCGGGGACTGCGGTCTATAGACAACACTGCGTAGAGTGTAGACAAGAATGATCATTGGTTTGAAGTGATCTGAGGTGTAAAATAGACCTGTAGTGTAGACTTACTACCTGAGCTTACTACTGACGTCGGAGAGGTTCATAGAGTATATTGAATATAGGGGTTTCAAAATAGACGTTTTGACTTCTCCCTGTCTTTGTGTGTGCTTTACATTTTTTTAATTTTCCACTTTTTAAAGTCATTGTGGTTTTGAAAATGGCTGTAACAGCACATAATATTATTTTTTTTGAATTACTGTACTAACCCTGTAACCATGCATAGTATGAAGCATCAATTTATTATTTGCCCCTTGCTGCGCTCAGGGTTCAACCCTAGAATCACACTCGGCCCAAAAAGCCAGTTTACGGTCTAGCATGACAAATAACTATTATGAGTATGTATCATATTCTTGATGTAAAAATTGTTGATCCAAGGGTAAGTACAATAAAAAATAACCGTCTCTAATATTTATTTTAGTAATGAATCAACAAATGATAACAGTATTATTGATTTTAACAGAAATGAAAAAAATATTAAAGTTATATTTAAACAAGTATTTCAATCAGAAGCAATAATTATTTGTTCGATTCTTCCAGTAATTTATAAGGAAATCTACGCCCCTCTCTGCGATCATCAAGGTGGGAGCTTCGGTGTTGCCTCGTATGACGACCGGCATGACTGACGCGTCGATGACGCGCAGCGACTTGACGCCGTACACTCGCAGCTCGCTGTCCACCACCGCCGCGCTGTCCCACGCGGGGCCCATCTTGCACGTGCCCACTTGATGGTGAGTGGAGGTAGTGTAGTACTTAATTAAACAAACGAAGTATTCATCTGTACCCCACACATACTGCTGGCACAGCGGCAATTTTTGCCGGACAAAATATGCTCCACGCGATTGAAAGGCTGCGGTATTTTCTAGAGATAGCAAAAATCGAACACCTTTCAAGAGAGGAATAAAGTCTCTGTCGTCGCTTAAATAATTAGCATGTAACTCTGGCTGACCGTATGGATTGCTTCTATTTAATATTAGTTTACCTCTACTTAGTGGCACCAAATTCATTGGCCTCGCTATCATGGCGTCATAGTGTAGAAAAGGTACACTATTTGGTGCTCGTAATGGATCTTGTTGCCATCCTCTCCAGTTCGTTAAAGGGTTAGCGGTATACTGTATATCCGGTGCTAGCAAATATGGCTCAGTTTTAAAAAATGATGATGACAATACGGGCCCCAAACTCGTCATTGGACCTCTTTTGACTTCCATTAGTTGGTACTCCTTTATGGCACTCCGTATGTCTCCCTCACTAAACCTAATCGAAGATTCATTCGACAGAGCTATAATAATGCCATTAAAAGAAACATGCTCGTGCAAGTTTTCTCCAACTGCTAGATCTTTAAGGACAGGTATATTTAAACTTTTCAAATGTTCTTGCGGTCCTATACCAGACAGCATCAACAATTTCGCTGAGTTTATTGTTCCAGCACTGACAATAACCTCTTTTTTGGCAAACGCCGTATATGTCTTGCCGTCTTTTATGTAAACAATTCCATGGGCATTTTTAAAATCATCAATCAGAATTTTTATAGCTTCAGAATTTGTTTCAACGACGATATTTTGCCTTTGATGGCGGATGGGCTTGATAAAAGCACTGTTAGCGGATACTCTTTCACCATCCCGTACAAAAGCTTGTGCTTGCATGGTTCTTAGCTGATCTGCTCCATTAAAATCTCCGAAAGGTATTCCTCTCTCAGTGAAAGCTTCGACCAACATATTTGCGGGATCGTCTACATACGGCAACCAGGATACGAATTGTTCCCCTTTAGCCCCGTGGTATTCATTGTCCAAGACGTATTTATTCATATTCTTCTCAGATTTCAGGAAAAAAGGCAAAACCTGTGAAACATAAACTTCGATACAAAATCGCAATAATAATAACACCGTGATGATTTAGTTTAAGTATAAATTATACTCAGTCTCACTTCATGACTATTCACAAGTGATTGTAAAATGAGCCTAAATGCAATAAATCATTTGAATTTGAATCAGTACTCACGTCATTATAGCTCCATCCTTCGTTCCCCATAAAAGCCCACCGATCGTAGTCTACTCTGTTGCCTCGAACATACGCCATGCCATTGACAGAGGTCGAACCGCCCATTGTTTTGCCCCTACAATTAGGTACATTTATTACTTTTTTATTAATTTAATAAAATATAGACTATTAATTTTTTTTCATGGTCCCCTCTGTATTGTGAAACGTCGGTATTTCCGTACTATATTAGAAAAGTAAAACCATAATATCCATTTTCTTTACCGAACCGCAAACTTAACTTTGTTTTTCGAGGTTTTAATTAAAATAACATAAATAGTATACAGAAATAGTATACAGAGATACAGAAATGATTTAATTTTTCCCGTAAAATACACATTAATCCCTATAATTATTTCAGATTTTTTGATGGGTAAACTTCGGCATTTTTAAACGATATTTTTTCCGACAGTTGCCTAATAAATCAAAAACTATCAAGCATGAAAATAAATAAAAAATTGGTTTTAGAATACACAAATTACGTCCTTTCATATGATACCCTACTCAATATTATTATTTCATTTTGAAATTTTAACGACCCAGTTTCCCCTTTTTAAATATAAACCAAGACGATTTTCAAATTCACCTTTAATGGATCCAGACAGACGGACGGACAGACGGACAGACAGACAACAGAGTGAACTTATAAGGGTTCTGATTTTTTTTCTTTAGAGGTACGAAACCCTAAAAAAGAAAAAGCAACGGGGAAAACAAAAGCAACTGGAGTTTGTGGAAAAGATCCTACTTGTTTTATCTCTGTGATAGGCGTTAATGAGTATTTTGAAATTATCAAAAGGAATAGATCTATTTCAGTGTCTGGACTGCTTTTACCTATATAATACAAACTCACCGTGGCCACGCGCACCTTCCTCCAGGGAACGCGAGACAGCTCTTCCCGTTGGGTTCCGTGGAGTACTGCCAGTCGACGTTGGAGCCAAGAAGTTCGCCTGCCAAGCCTGGCACTTGCGTAAGGTCCGGCTCTTCGGGCCCAGCCTCTAACAAAAGAACCTGTGGGGTTTAGACCAGGGTAGAAGCCTTTAAAAATAATAAAAAGTGAAAAAAATAATAGTCGGATGAAACCCATTAGAAAAGGAGGAGAATATTATAAAAATTAAAGGAAAAATAATTTACGGGCGATCTGAGGTCGAGAAGGGGGTGGGGGTGAGTTTTTAAGGGTAAAAAACGGTTTTTCTCGATTACCAGCAAAACAAAAAGTCCTATGGAAAAAGTCAAATGACGAAGTTGTAGGTAATAAAAAGATCTAAAACTTTTGTATTTCCACTTTTTTCACATAACCTCGAAATTTATGTGAAAAATTCAAAAAACCAAGTTTTTGGTTTTTTATTTTTATCTTTTACAAAAAAAAAATTTTTTTCACGAAATTTGCTGAAAACTTACCTTTTTATATCCCAAATACGCTGTAATTTATTTGATTAAAATTTTTTTTTTTTTCACCTTATTTTTAATTAATATCGAAAAAGCACCCTAATTTACAATATTTGGAGAAAGTTGTCGAATCTT
The DNA here is from genome assembly GCA_036785405.1 of Coenonympha arcania. NCBI lineage: Eukaryota > Metazoa > Arthropoda > Insecta > Lepidoptera > Nymphalidae > Coenonympha > Coenonympha arcania. Next base: position 19,472,604 of record CM072059.1, on the reverse strand, counting down.
CTTTAAATATAAACGTATATTTTAGAGGAAAAATAAAATCAACTCTCTAAAGTACCTCCCAAGGCGCCAAAAACAAAGTTAGGTTTGCGGTTCGCCAACAAAAGTATCTACGTGAAAATTATACTCGTAAATTCATGAACAAAAGTGATTCTTTTTTAACGTTTTACTTCTTTCATAGTAAATTCCCTCGGTGCGCGAGTCCGACTCGTACTTGACCGGTTTTGCTGTTGTAACTTTTTAAACATAACATCTTAAAAAGACGCAAAAGGAAACGGAGGACAAGAAGACTGTGATAACATTATTCTCACCTTCCACTTGGGGTTCGCAGTGAGTCTGTTAGCGACGACGCAACCCGCCGCTCCCGCGCCCACCACGATGAAGTCATACTCTGTACCATCCCTCGTATAAGCATTACTTTCTATGTCACATAGGTTTTGCTTCTCTTGGTCAGCAGAACCCCCATACAGCTGCACTAACAGACTAAAATACGCTAGTCCAAAATTGGAGCATGATGGGTGCGATGGTGAGGTCAGACATATTTCAGTCAGGTTCGGAGGTTGCCAAACCTGCATTTTGATCTAAAAATGTTTATAACTTTCTTTTATTATCTTTATGGCAGTGCTAAATACTTTTAAATGTAAGGTACCTGTTAATAATACAAGCTTCTGAACTGCTAGACGTCCTATCAAGAATTAAAAATTATCGCGTAATTCGGACGTAATTTATTTCAATGGGAATAGCATAGGCAAGTTAACCTTGAAAAAGACGTGTTACAACAAAAGCAATCAATCTTTTTATTAGGGTTCTGTACCAAAATGTTAAATATTGAACCCTCATAAAGATCGAACATTAATGTTATATCCTCTGTTTAGGATTCGATACCTAAATGGCAAATACGGTATCCACTTTCTCCATCCGTCTGTCACACTCGATTATTTCTATAGTAACTATTAAAGCTATCGTCATGGAATTTATGATAGTGGTGTATATTAGTGGCTCAACAATTTTAATAGAATTTCTCCAAATTTAAAAAAAAACAGAGACTTGACATTTCAAAGCGTGATTCATCATCATGTGGGGTATCATTAAAAAGGATTTTACTTGTATATTCTTACACGGATTTTTATTTATTTTTGACATCCTTTTTGTAGTATATGAAGCGTGAACCCTCGGTGCATGAGTTTGACTTGTATTTGGTCGGGTTATTTTTTCTATAAAATGGTTACGCATAGATAGTAAAGCCATTGGAAATCTAAGGCAATACAAAAATTAGAAAGAATGACAGTTTCAATAAGTCTTTAATGTTGCAGGGGCAAAACAATGGGAGGTTCAACCTCAACCAACGGCATGGCCTACGTTCGGGGCAACAGAGCGGACTACGACCGATGGGCTCTCATGGGGAATAGAGGATGGAGTTACAGAGATGTGAGTGTGTTGGATATTGAATGGCAAGTACCAACGTATTCGCACATTTCTCTCGGCGCAAATCATTTCCATACATCGATGAATGATGAATAAATGTAGCGGTAGACTTTTCATAACATCCTATTTAAATTAATCGTAAAAATTATCGCCTTGTTAAAAGATTTTTTTGTGAAACGTTATATAATTGAAATATTAACATAAAAAATGAAAAAAGATATCTGAACCAAAACTTCTTTAATTTTAAACTTATTGTTTACAGGTACTGCCTTTTTTCCTGAAATCAGAAGTGAACATGAATAAATATGCTGTTGATAGTGATTACCACGGATCAAAAGGAGAACAGCCTGTGTCTTGGTTTCCATACATCGATGATCCTGCAAATATGCTGTTGGAAGCTTACCTTGAAAGAGGAATCCCCTTCGGCGACTTCAACGGAGCAGATCAACTAAGAACCATGCATATGCAAGCATTCACCCTCGACGGTGAAAGAGTATCCTCTAACCGCGCTTTCATCAAGCTTATCCGACACCAAAGACCTAACCTTTTCGTCGAAACCGATGCTGAAGCTTTAAAAATTCTTATCGATGATCTCAGAAATGCCCATGGAATTGTTTACATCAAAAATCAAATCAAATCAAATCTGTCGTTAAGAATCTGGCCGTCGGAGAGAACATGCACGATCATGTTAGTTTCGATGGTCTCTTACTTGCTTTACCAAGATATGAATCTTCCACAGCAGCAAGAGAGGCGGAAGTATTAAAGGCCATAAAGGAGTATGAACAAATGAAAATAAAAAATGGTCCACTGTCGAACTTAGGTTCGTTAATGTCGTCATCCTTTTTGAAAACTGAGCCACATTTGATAGCACCTGATATACAGTATCAAGCTAGCCCAGTGTGGAACTGGAGAGAATTCATTCGAGATCCAATAACAGCGGCACGATTTCCAATCATGCCGTTGTCCTTTTACGACGCCTTGATACTGAGACCTATGAATTTATTGCCCTTTAGTAGAGGCAGACTATTGTTGAATAGAAGTAATCCACATGGTCATCCAGAATTGTACGCTAACTATTTAGGTGATGACAGAGACGTAGGTCCGCTCTTGAAAGGTGTTAGATTTTTGTTGTCGCTAGAAAATACTGCAGCTTTCCGATCGCGGGGAGCTTACTTCGTCAGAGAGAAATTGCCACACTGTCAACATTACGAATGGGGTACCGATGATTACTTCGTTTGTTTAATGAGACATTACACTTCCTCCACTCACCATCAAGTGGGCACGTGCAAGATGGGCCCCGCGTGGGACAGCGCGGCGGTGGTGGACAGCGAGCTGCGAGTGTACGGCGTCAAGTCGCTGCGCGTCATCGACGCGTCAGTCATGCCGGTCGTCATACGAGGCAACACCAACGCTCCCACCTTGATGATCGCAGAGAGGGGCATAGATTTCGTTATAAATTATTGGAAGAATCAAACAAAAAATTATTGTTTCTAACCTGCATTAGTCAAATGCGTATTCAAAGATGATTTTGTTGTATTTAGATTACACCATATTACATCTTACATTGTATTTAAGAATTGGAACATAATATTATTATAACGATTAAAAAACTAATTTATTATAAGAAAATGTTGTATTTTTGCAATTGTGTAATATAATATATACCTTTCTTTTATATCAATGTCAATAGCAACTCTATCGATTTTGATGATTTTTTTATAAGAACGCGATTCATAACAAAAAAATAAATACCAGTACCGCCATCTCTAAAATGTATGTGGTACTTGAATGTTAACTTGTGTCGTACCTATTTTTATCGCTATAATATTTTGTCGTCTAGTAATTAACTAGGTATTGCTTAAAATTTTCTTGAGATGATCGATTTTTGATATCTATGATCTAGCTTTTCTCTTTTGGTTTTAGTTACTATTTTGGTTCCTAGGCTCTAACGATTAAAATAACCATGTTGTTTTGAATTTTTTTTATTAATTAAAAGACATAAAGGTCATAATTTAGCATATTTTATATTATTTTAACAATCTTAACCTCATAGTCGAACATCATATAATAAGTACAAAAACAAGCCAAAGAATGGCAAATAACAATTGAAAGTTTACAATCGTAATAGAAATCTCCCACGCAACTTCTAAAATACATCAAACATCGCATTTCAAAACATAACTTCCAGCGTTATGGATAAACAAAACAAGTATACAAATTCAATTGCTATACAAGTCCAGAGGACGCAAGTTTCAACCATACACTAGATGGCGCTGAAGGCCGACATAAGAACGCAAATGGTGCGATCAAATCAACAATTTTTTTGGTTCCAAAGTGTCCAGTTTTCAGCATTCACTTTTCGGGTAATTTGATGACTGGCATTTGAGCGTAGTCCCAGTTGGTCTCACAGTGCTCGATCAGGTCTCTCTCGGCCTCCGAGAGGATGGAGAGGTCGATCTCTTGGCTGTCGCTAAACGGATCCATGTACGGGTAATGGACCAGGACGCAGCTGAAATCCATTCTTGTGTCGCCGAAGCCGAGCAATCTCTTCAACTTTTGGTCTGAATCAACCTGCAGAAGGAAAAAGAAACTTTTATTAGACACTATCCAAATATATAACATTGATGCTCATCCATGAAATGAGATAGATAATATTAAAAGTGGAATTTTAAGAATTTGAAAATTATTTAGGACTAAAATTTTATTTTAAATGATAAAGATCAGATTGGAATAGGACATTTACCTTGATAACGTAAATTTCATTCTCCTCGCAAAAAGCTTGAAGCAAAACTTCTTGCATGTGTGTGGCGCTGTCCCCAGGCGGTGCGGCCGCTGTCAGGCAGAAAAGGGCTCCGTCGGTGTTCTTGGACAGGTACTGTATCGCAGGCAGCAGACCGATTGTTAGTCTCTTCTCCACGCGAGCTCGCCCCAAGACAGTCTTGATACAATGGCTGATTAGGCTGTAACAAGAAAGAAAAAAACAAAAATTAGATATATTAAAAAATCTCAAAAACATCTCCCCGGCGGGGAATCGAACCCCGGTCTCCCGCGTGACAGGCGGGGATACTTACCACTATACTACCGAGGATGTTGAGTGTAATGTCAAAAATATTGGATATATTGTGAAATTCAACTTTATGGGAATAATTTATCTTATCAAACATTACAATAATATAGATCAAGAAGATGAAAATTTCGTAACTGAGCACATTATCCAAATAATTAATGCAAAAGATTAGTACTAATCACAAGTCAGTATTAATTGCATAAACCAAATCATTAAATATTTTTTTCAATTTCATAGAGTATCAAGTTTAGTATTTTATGTCAATTTAAACACTTTTTAAGGAAATGGCAGACTTTCTCTTTATCTCTTTATCATTTCAATTGATTGTGCAACGAATTGACTGCACATTGCAAAACCTAATATCATAACTCATAAATGTTTGATCCTTACCTTTTAGCCGCAACTCCACTGAAGGTCTCCATTTTCACTGGAACCACTGATTCGTCGTACATCTTGCTGGTCAGGCTTATACTCTTTAGATTTTCACAAATTTTGGGAAACTCCAACTTTTGGGCACGAATTTTCACCTTAACTTCACTCAGTTGTGTAATCCAACGTTCACTATTTATCAGCACTTGTAGTATTGTCTATGTCAATCTCTTTATCAGTTATCAGGATGGTTGCAATCGAAACTATGTCACAACAATTTCTAAAGTTCACAAATTCAACTGGCGTGGTGTCACTTCTTTCACTTGTATCAGAATGGAGAGCTCGTGACGTTGCCGAGTTTATATAGGCGGCTCGACGCACGCGCGAACATGTGCATGTGTGTGTGGCGCCCAGTTAGTACTTAGTATTGGAAGAGATTCCTCGAAATTCACTTGTCGCGATTCCATGTGTTTGTGGTTTTTAGTGTCGTATACTGTAAATGATTCGGTGTGTGCGTGAAATCTACTAAGTTCACAATAGCAACTTTTCACTAATAATCTCCAGATTTCCAGAGATTTTCAAGTTCCAACGTGTTCGGTAAATGTCTGTTGTATCACGGTCTCCCCTGCCCCTCTCGGAACGCTGTATACAAGGCGTTCGAGGGGATTTCACGCGACCAAAGATTCTACGAATGCTAAGGTTATCGATGTTGTGAGTGTGTGAGTGCGTTTTATCCGTCGCCGGCTCGGAATTCCCGCGTCTACTTCGATGGGGAAAGGATTGTTGTTGGTTTTTTCATTTCCTAACTGGGGTATTTGGACGGATGCTGCAGTTACGTTGTTTACAATATGTCCCTGAGATCCGCTATTCTATTCAAGATGCAATGCAATTAAGCAAAGTATTATTACATAAATTAATTGATAAAGAGATTGTGCCTTATTGAATCTAGGACAGTATTGTTTGTGATCATATCGGTACCCTTCTAGATTTTTACTAGATAGTCATCTAATAATTAATTTCAATAAATAATTATTTGCTCAAAAGTTACACCAAACATCAATACTTAAAAAAAATGAAATAGGAAATTATGCAAAACAACTCAAATCACATAGCCTCTTATCAAAATATGTCAGACTCTATCGATAAAATTTTAAGAATTTTGTATATAAAATAATAGCCATACATCTAAATTTCTAAGTACTTACTCAAAATTTTAAAGGAGGAATAATCCATCCACAATCAGTAAAGAGTAAATATTGACACCTTTGACCTTATACATAAATATAATAGTAATAATCCAGCCACAATCAGTAAAGAATTATATTGACACCTTATACATAATATAGTCTTCATCCTTAATTTTGAAATGGTGTCGTTCGAGGTAGAATCTTAGCTCCTTCATCTCAACCACTTTGATGGATTTCCTCGTGTTTTAGAAGTTTTGGCCACTATGCAGATTAGATTTACCTCAGCCATACATTTTGCAGGTGTCTTCCCATTTCTTCCAATATCTATCCAAGTTACTTATCTACTTAAGTTGAAGCTATTTTTGCAATAGGTAAGTACGGAATAAAATTGCAATATCTGGGTTTTTCAGTTTTTGTTGGTTGAATTCATGTTGCCGCGTGTTGCTTCTCGCTAGGTCATGGTCAACCGGTTGTGCGGTTGTAATTAAAACCAAAGAATTCAACTGCAAACAAATGAGTGGCGTAAAAAATTGCAACGGATAACTACTAAATTTTCTTAAATAAAAAATCCTTATTTCGGTCGTACATCCTCGGTTACCACAGGAATCATGCAAACTCCGACTCAAACTCAAAATAATTCATTTCATATAGGCATTGGATAGTGGCATGGTAACTTACGATGTTCAGCGGTTGTAAGTATAATTTTTATTTAGGGGAATTACTATTACGGCCTGGATTGTTCCCATTCTACCAGCAAAGGCAACTCCAAATAATTTAGCGTCCTCGTGCAATGCTGTGTCACTAATTGAGATTTCAGATTAGCTATAAACCTGCCACTTTCAAGTGAGATAGTTTCTAATTTAACTTACTTTAAAAAATAAAAATGTAAATAAAAAGATAGGCTCTTATTTCCTATTCTCATGAAAAAGATTACATCGGTTGGACATGGTAAGTTACATACACAGACCAAGGAAAAATTGTATATTGCTTACATAGCAACTTTACTTCCACTTTCATTGCTATGGTAACCAACGACAATCAACCGATGCGAATATCATTTACTTACGAAAATCACCCTACAGATTCTAAAACTTTCGCCTGTTAATTGAATTTCTATCACAATCCACCACATTCCACTTAATTACTCTCAATTTCTGGAAATATCGATACCTTTCTCAAGTTAACAACATAATCTTAGTAGTTTAATTAAAAGTTAAATTCCGATGGAATGGATCAAAGTTTGAGTAATTAAGGCCGACCTGCGAAACTTTGTTTTGAGCTTCAACCATCCAGAAATTTGTTACCAGCTGTTTTGGTCGATTTTTCTAAAATTCCTCGAGAACCGTTATGCCTGGTATATAAATACACTTTGATTGATCTTCAAAGGAATACTTCATTCTATCAAATCCAAACAAAACAATCACGTCGATCCCAAATTGCTGCGTTATTGAAGGACCATCATAATAATGATAAGTAGTATATAATATGCCATTTATTTAGTTGCTTGGTTTTAGTTGTTATAAGCAAAGCTGGGAGCTTATTTTTTTCCTGTGAAAATCTATATTTGTCATATTATAGACCTAACTAACTGACTCTCATGAAAAGTCAAACTCTATCGACAAATTCGGTCAGGAAGTTTGCACTGATAAGACTCTCGATACATGCTCTTCTCGAAGTGCCAAGACTTACAATTTTCCTTACCCGATTTTTACAATGTATAGCGAATCTAAGTATTTACTTTCAAGAATGTTTTCATTTATAAATTCTAATTCTAAAATCTTATATTTAACGAATCCTTATATGTTATCTTCGTAATATGAAGTCCTCTGCAGTTCTTCTTGATGGTCAGGATTTGTACTGGAAGTTGATAAGTCAGGAGTTATCTGTTTATGACATTTTATAGCAGAAGGTAATATAACACAATGCAAGAAACAAACTGACTACTTTCTTGCAAGTAGTAACACATGTTTAATCCATTATCATAACTTGAAAATAAACAACACTTGACCAGTCACATTGTTGTATCATGCTCATCACACTATATCATAGTTACGCAACCTCTATCATTGCATACCTAGGAGCAATGATCAGTGATATAACCTTTACTATCATTAACTGTCATTACTGGACGCGTGTTATCAGGAACGGTCATGATTATTGCTTCATCATTTTGTGTTGATGTTTACAAACAAACTATTGTAGATATAGAGAATGAATGGATTATGGAATAATATATTTTTGCGTGTACCTCTTTTCTCCTGTTCTAGGTAGTAAAGTCAATAAGTGCGACAGGAAGTTTGCTCATTTTACTGCACCGCCAGCAGCGAGATATTGCGCCGACTATAGTTAGACTTGTAAACATTTCACAAGAGTAAAGGAGGAAACATAAACAAAGAATAAGCAGTTCTCATCAAATAGGTCAAAAACATATCTGATAAGGCTTGGCCCCTTGGGTAAAGCCACCTTACCCTGGGAGCTAGAACTATTAGGGAAAAGTATAATTGATAAACAGCAGGTCAGAGCTTATCATTCCAATAACAACATGTTAATTATTTGTGGAAGACTGTAGTATCGCTTTGGATATACGTACTCACTTTATTGTGTTTGGATTTACCCGGAAAACGTTTGTTTATTTTGAATGTATTATAACATACAAAATACATAATATTATCACATTTATAATTTGAACATAAGTATTTCTATTTGTTATGGTGCAACATTATTATGCAATGCACTAGAACTAAATAGCAACAGAATCAAAAATGGCATCGACAAACCTTACCTATCGTACCTTGAGGTACTTATATTTAATAGTACATTGTTACCCTAGGGATGAAAGTAACTTATTTAGTCCCGAGACGGGGTTTGGCGCCCGAGCGTAGCGAGGGGGCCTATAGTTCGAGGGACTAAATAAGTCTTTATCCCGAGGTAAACACTGTGCTTTTCATTACGAATATAAGGAAAGTCAAAATAAAATTGTGTCAATAAAAATCACTGTTAAACAGAAGCCTAAACAAAACTCTACAACTCGAAAAACAAATGAAGATCGGATTGCCGCTTGCCACTTTCCCGGCTTTTTTTTTTCTTTGGCCTAGCCGGCGGGCTATGCATTTAGCTTTTTAATAGTCAAGTATTGTCTATGATTGGCTATGACTGTCTATGAATCAATTGTCTTTACTTTATGAATAAAGTCTATCTTTCTTCTTGTCTATGGAGTATGGATGCACTCGGTCGTGTTTCATTTGAATTCCAATAAAAATGTGACAACTAGTTTTTTTTAATTATTTGACAGCTGTCAGTTGAAAACGATTCTCCCTAGGGCTGAAAAGTATTACTTTCAACCCGCTTCTCAGGCAACTTCAGACCTACTTTCCATGTATGAGTAATGAAAATAATGTTTAAATATCAAATAAGAAGTAGTACAGGAATTATTAATATGTTTTCATAGTCAATTTCTATTTCTAGTTTTTTTCATGTTATAATATACGTAGAAACATTGAATATTATAAAGTACTTAAAGTTAACAAGAAATGTTTTGAATCAAAATGAGGACAATCCAAAATATTTATCCGAAATTGTGGGATTTCCTCTTTAAACCTCAATCTGTAGCTGTTTCATTTATCGTTTCATTGTAACTGTCGGTTTCCAATAACACAATACGTAAGTAAAATCAGTAAAGGTGCCAAAACTAGCTGCCTGTTTATTTTTGGGATTCTGTACCATTTTTTTTGTCTTAATTCTTAAGTTTTGATTCCTAACGGGATCTTTTCCCTATTTCATCTATTTTCAAATCAAGTTTTGATGATGACAAAGTTTTATTTTTACAGTGGAAAATCTTACTATAGATACATTCCTTATCTAATGCTCTCTTGACAGAAAAACAAAAAGTATTGGCGCGCTATGCATCCCCGTCACACTTACACAAAGTGTTCGTAAGAGTGAGGAGACCAATCGTTTCGGAGAAACCAAGCCTTATGTTTTTAAATAAAAATATTTCTCACATATTATGAAAGTTATTATAAAAGAATCCTATTATTATAGAAAAGGTCATCATCATCTATTCTTGTCGCCCTAATAGACAATAGCAACAGGCTCTACCATAGGAGAGCGAAATATAACTATTAAATTAATCCGTCCATACTCCATAATGCTTCCATATTAGTCAACAGAACTTTTCATATAGTTGTATCATCTCCGTCGTAAATATTATCAGCTCCTATTAAACATTATACTGATATAATTATTATCAGTCATCTCCTTAATCAGTTATTTTTACTTAGTTGAAATAAAAAAAAATTGGTTGTCTGTAAAATCGGTTTACTGACGATAGTTGAACGTGACAACGTCTTCTTTGTCGCTCGTTCCGCGCTCGCGAGGTAACGCCGCATGAGCGAGGTAACGCCGGTAACGCCGGATGAGTCATGTTTTTTCGTGCGTGCAACCGGCTCTATCGAATTATAAGACGTTGTCACGTCAAAAATTGGTTGCCTGTAAAGTCGGTTTACTGACGATAGTTGAACGTGACAACGTCTTCTTTGCCGCTCGTTCCGCGCTCGCGAGGTAACGCCGGTAACGCCGCATGAGCGAGGTAACGCCGGATGAGTCATGTTTTTGACGTGACAACGTCTTATAATTCGATAGAGCCGGTTGCACGCACGAAAAAACATGACTCATCCGGCGTTACCGGCGTGACGTCGCTCATGCGGCGTTACCGACGTTACCTCGCGAGCGCGGAACGAGCGACAAAGAAGACGTTGTCACGTTCAACTATCGTCAGTAAACCGACTTTAGAGACAACCAATTTTTTCGTGCGTGCAACCGGCTCTATCGATTTATAAGACGTTGTCACGTCAAAAATATCAAACTCTTAAACTTTACGGAGATAACATTATATTGATGGAACCTTTATCATTTCCTGTACCAGGGACAGTCCAGGGGTTTTATGAGTCTATTTTGTGTGGAATGATAACGATGTAGCGCCCTACAAAGTGCAGTGCGGTGGTACAGGGAATTCACCGAGACGTGTCCTCGGTACTTTTGATTGCATTGATACCTATACATGTGAATAAGGATAGTACTCAGTACTTTGCATAAATTAACTACGAGTATCTATACCTAGGCAGAAAGTTAAATATGTACAGTACGCGCGGCGAGAGTTTGGCTTTGACCTTCGGGTGGAGGGGATTACAGTACGCGCGGCGAAAGTTTGGCTTTGACCGTTATTGCGCAGAAATCAGAAATTGGGTATCAACCAATCAGAGAAATCAGAAATTGGGTATCAACCAATCAGAATTTGGGTACCCATGCGCAGTAATCCCCTCCACCCGAAGGTCAAAGCCAAACTCTCGCCGCGCGTACTGTACTGCGCATGGGTACCCAAATTCTGATTGGTTGATACCCAATTTCTGATTTCTGCGCAATAACGGTCAAAGCCAAACTTTCGCCGCGCGTACTGTAAGAAGTGTTTGAAGTCTGCTTAAAACCCTCTCTGGCGTTGTAGAATGTAAAAGATCGTCTGTTCGATTCCCAGCACTCGCAATTTTAGGTTGTTGACACGATACTACAACTGATTTTGGTAATAAAAAAACCTGCCCAAAAACGCTGGGTTAACATAGTTGATAGCTTCCTCGTGTATGTTTGTTTGAAAAATACCCAAGTCTGGGAAAAAGGGTAGGAAGGGCAAAAATTTTCCAAAAAATATGTCTGCATCTTCAGATGGGAATGAAATCAACCATTTGTACGAAGATGAATAAAAATATTTGATTTGCTTTGCTTGTTATCTGATCAATCGTATCTTTTTGGCAAGTGAAAAATCGAATTAGAATATTACCACTGTGTTGCATAAGCACAAACTCCGCAAATTTTCGCAGAATAAGTAGGTTATATGTGTATACTATAGGCACAGATTACTAACTATAGGTAAAGTGTATATATTGACAATTTGCTGTCCTACTGTGTGCGGTATGGCTTCATACTGTAAACTGTAGTCCCCTTTTGAGTAACTTATCAGGTTTCAGCAGCGTATTGCATTCCTGATATTTTGTTCTTTCCATGAACTCGCCTGCTGCATACAACTTAGCTTCTGAAAGTGTAGTAAAAGTTCCAAGAAGATTCATATGCTTCAATTTTGAAACAGTGTAAGTACCTATAATCAGATATTAAAAACTGACTACGTCTTCTGATTATGCAATATATTATCAGTATTATCTGAAATCCAGTTTTTTCTATTTTCTTTATTCTGGAAACTCGTTCTCTTGTCAGATCTTTTTCAAATATTATCTATATTCTGAGTCTATTCCTTTTGTACTATGATTTCCCTTTTCTTTGCCTTACATCTTTTTTCGTTTTTTAACGTCCAGTAGGTTAGTGATAAATTTCCTATTTCAGCATTCTTAAATTATCCATATTTCCTTCTATTAGTATCTAGTAAGAGTTGAATAAAACTTTCAAGAGTGAATTAATTTTACTTAGTGCTACGTGGGCACTTAGATGGATAAGAATCTGTATAAAAACTAAAAGTTTGCAAAAAAATATATATACAAGATAAGTACTCAAGTAAATACTCGTACTTCTTAATTTTACGTATTTCGTAACATAGCGTTTGATTATGCAATTAGATTTATATGTACAATAGTTTTGACTAAAAAAGTTAAAAAAATGTAATAGGTACAAAAAAGTTTTCCTCATGTCAAATCTTTATACCTACTTACCCATTTTTATATTTTGTTTACATTGTATATTATGTATTTTCAAGTATATTCAACTTTAGCAGTAGGTATAATAATTTGGCATCAGCGTTAATGACGTGTCTATTTATTAGGTCATTAACCTCTAACAAGTCTCATTTACCTCGGAAGGTCGGTCGATGACCCGGCTGCGCTCGCCAGACCGCTCGCACCATGTCTCAGACAAACCATAGACAAACTGACAAACTGAAACTGTAGAGACCACCTATCACTTCATAAAGAATTTTCTGATTAAGTATCATTTTAGAACTAGGTCAACGAGGTATTTACCTATTTTATGACGTATATTCTCTCGTTATGGATTCATCAATGGCTAGTTACCATAACTGAATAGATGTTTTCTACCATAGTATTGAAATGCATGACGCAATGTGCATTAAGTAGGTATTTATATGGCAAAGTGCAACTCGTAGTCTAAATATATAAGACACGAAAATGTGCACTATCACGTCTGTATATACGCGTTGATTTTTCGTAGCTCAATGTTATCACCTATTCTAGTTTTTATTAGTGTCAGTGATGAGTAATCGTGACATGACAACACTATTTATTTCTTTCACTGCGAGTACTAAATTCGTTCATGAGATACGAAGATACACTACACACAAATAGTAAATTGTCAAAAAAAGTAAAACTTGACAGCAACTGTAAATTCTAAGCAGTCCAGTGTTCAGGACTTCAACATAGATTTCGAGTATTTAGGGTTGGAACCTTTCAGAGTTAGATATTTTATTTTCAGATCATAACGTTTCTAAAGAGGTACTTTTAGGACGTTAGGTAATCAGAATCACAACAGAGAACGTTTCTCACAAATGATAGATGCTTCTAGATGCCTCACATCATTTTGTGACAGATATTTGACCTCCAAGAAGGTTCTTGGAGGTCAAAAAAGACATCCTGAGAAACTTGCATAGCCCAGAATTATTCAGAATGTTCTCTTGTACCTACTTGTTTAGTTAACGAAATACTATAGACCTTAGACTCAGTGAGTATGGCGGCTAGCGATTGTGAAGATGATTAAAAACTATGCATGTAGTTCCCGCTCTTCAATCATAAGCTCATTAGCTGAATACAAAGAAATAGTTCCCTTCACGGAAGCTATCAGTGTACTGTGTAGTCGATACAGATCGAAAACCTTGGCTTATCGACTGCAGTAACCTCAAAGTTCTTTGAACTAACCGCCTCAAGGGCGAGCCAGTTGACCTTCAGCTTAGTTAACAATCGATAGAGGAGGAAGGGAAGATTCAGTTGAATATAAATAATTTACGTCGGTTGAACATCGCACAATGTTAACATCGCTTATTAAGTTATTACCCCAGGAAACGTATTGTACGATGTTGCTATGGTAACCTACGATGCACATTTATATTTATGAGAATCGTCCAGTAGGGGTGACTGTACAACGAACAACTACTTAGTAGGTCACGGGGCGACACATATACATACTATGAATCATACCATTTCCCTCACACCATGGCATCAAAAGAAGTAAACAGACCGCTGATCGATTTAAGTAAACGAATGTTTTGAGTTGGATCATACAAAATTTGTTGTTTTCACCAGATTTGGGTTAGAATTTTTTTAGCAGGACAGATTAATTTGTTTTGCTATAATCCACTCCTTGAAAAGATTCTGTATGGTTCAATATGCAGGAACACTGCCCACATGAAACACCACACACAATTTTCCAACACTTTCTTCGACGCACGTTTCGTCCCGACACCGGGACATCCTCAGGAGATGTTGACTTCACAATGCGAAATCGTAAAGTGACTACGATTCTCGAAAGTCCGTCTAATTGGATATCAACTACCGCAGTGTATGATATTTGGACAGATTTGAAAATGGAAATGAAAACAAAAATCATAGGCCTCATTTAACTCTACCGCTAAGTTCGGAAAGCACTTATTGCGAAGTATGTATGTTTTGGTATAAAGGTATAAAGTGTACCTGGTGACATTGCTGAGTGTAAGACTAAAACCACTGAAGATCCAGGATGGCAAGGATTAATCCAACACTTGCAGGGCGCAGGTGTTTCGCCTAAAATTATGTGAACGTCATAAACAATCGTCGGTGAATTGTGTATCCTGCAGATTTCGTGGTTAAATGGTCTGTTTTCCTCATGTCTTGTTAGTGGTCTTGTATCTCGAGGATAAATTGTAATGCCGCATAATTAGGCTAACTAAACCGTGTTCTTACAGTATCATAAGATTTCTCACAACGCACAGGAAAATTACTAAAAAAATTGAAAACAAGTTTGTCTAATTTGGAATGAACGTTTCTTTGGTGATATTCATTGAAGTCTGCGTGTACTTTCACAGGTACCAGTATTATCTGTGTGTTAGACGAAATTAACTAACGCTTAGCACACGGCTTACTCTTTAGCGGACATGAGAAACCACATGTCGTATTAGAAGTGGGTCACACACGGCGGCCAGACGTACGTGCGTCCCAGACTTCATTAGCACTTGCGTTTAAAGAGTTTACGTATTGTATTGACAAGTGTTTGTAATGAAAATTCGGCCCCGAGGTCGGATCTTTGACACCCGAAGAATTGAAGTAAGCACCACGTGGCAAGCACAAATCAGTGTTGATTCACTTAATTTTTTTACACATTTGGTAATTGACTGCAAACTTAACCGTAGGCTGATTCGTTAATAAGCAAGTCGCACTGGGTAATTAAAAAGAAAACAGATCAAAATCTAAGTACAATCTTCCAAACATCTTCTGAAGGAGAATTAAGCATATATCTTCTTTTATTTGAGAACATCAGCTGTGTGACCCAAGTGATTTATTCGGTTACAGTCTGACCTTCAAACAAACTGAAATACAGTACTTACAATACCTAAGCCTTATCTATCTATCAGCCTATAGATACCCACTGCTGGACATAGGCCTTTCCGAGAGCGCGCCACCACACACGGTCCTCCGCCTTCCTCATCCACCCGCTACCAGCGACCTTCTTTAGGTCATCGGTCCAGCGGGCAGGAGGAGAATACCTAAGTAATGCTACGAAATCACTGCTAAGTGACAGAATTTCTGATCCCTCTATGTAGGCGGACTCCATAAAAATTCCTACTACTATGGTATTTCTTTTTTCTCTGTGTCGGTAGGTACTTATACCTATCTTCAGTCAGCGTCTTCCTCATGCGATAGCTCCCAAAATCTGTTTACAAACCTGCCACTGCGCACATACGCACACGGATGTGCTAAGACGTAATGGTTTTTTAATATTCATCGGAGAAGGCAGACGTGCTCAGAAGTGGGACACTTGCTCTTTGGTACTAATATGAGTTGAATGAAGTCAGTATGAACTGTGAGAAACTGATCTACGTACTAATAAAATGCAATAAACCTAAACTCCGCTAATGGAACTAAATCAAGAAGAAACTTTATAACCTTAGGAAACTTCATACTTACCTAAATTACATTTTAAGGAAAAAGTCGCGTAATTTAAATGTTTCTTATCATTGAATATCAATGATTCGATGTAAATACACAGACCTCTCAGTGTAAATACAATCGAAAACAACGCAATTTTTATTAAAATGGGTCAAGAGTCAAGACCGCAAGACTCAAGAACTTTGGTGCAAACAACATTTACAGTACCTAATCAATTCGTAAGAAAAACGTATCTAGGTCTTAAGCAGCAGTAAGTAACCATAAATAATATGTACATAATATTATTTCGATTCGATGAATGAAATGGACATTGAATGAAATTCAAAAAATTTATGAAGATGATCGGGTGTTTTTTTTTAAATATCGTTCTATTCTTTTCCATCGAACAAGTGCATACTCATATGGCTTAGACCTCAGTTGAATGTTGCTTATCATACTTGTAGAGCTGTAAAGTAGAGCTACCGGACTCCAACATATCCTTGTGCAAATCGCCTCGCTGTAGCCGCTAGTCGAATCCGCGTGTGGCAATCGAAGTGCGCACTGCCTTCACATGTGTTCAACTGTTCACGTTGCATTCAGTTGTATAACCCCGACTGACGTCACAGCGAGGACACACACACATACAAGTTTACAACACAACATCTGGCACTCTGACTTTAACTGGCGTGAGAGAAATTTGTAATTTTTATGAATGAAGTCGCAGTATCAGGGTGAAAAATACGAGGAAAGTTGTAGCTTTTGTTTCTAATATAGAACACGGTAAATAATAGGAAGGTGATTGTATCCTTCGTTTTGAACATAAAATAGAAAATGCAATTAATATAATGGGTAAATTATATTATGGGTAAAAGTAAATTAGCGTAGATTCTTTCACAGACAGCTATCAGAATGAAAACAAAGTAGGTATTTCATGACCTTCTCAATCGTACAATGTTGCGTCCAGTCTGCAGTCAGTCAGTCAGTTCTTCAGGGTCCAGTTTTCATGCAATTGTTACATTTCAAGAACAGAAGCAACATTAAACACTCATTTATGTAGCGTTCGGGACAATTTTGTTTGGGAGCACTCTGGAAGTCTTTTGGAGTTTGAATGCTACGTATCACACCTATTTCCGAAATGATACTACCTACGTCTTGCAAAATTACTCGCTATTTATTGCGTCTCACTAAACTCAAATTTAGTTCATGTCGTTATCTCCATGAGTTTCGCAAGGAGAAATATCCCGAAGGTCATACTATACGTCACAACTCACAATGTGTCTGAAAGCGGCGTAGAAGTCTGATCAAATTGGCGAAGACGCGTGACTCGCGTGTCACCTGATTGGCTGGAGCGATAGGCGTGGAGATACGTAGATATCTACTGTGACACAGTTATGGTTAACTGAACTACAGTGTTAGGCCGTTTCGTCCATTGCAGCTGAGAATGAGTAGACGATGCAGTCGACTGTCGAACCTGATTAAGTGAGAAGTAAGTAGGTAAACAAGAAAACTGTATTAATGAGAGTATTTACCAGATCTCGTCATTTTGCCTAACTAACTCTGAAACTCGGGTAAGTGTGAAACCTGTATATCCCTTCCCTGGTTCCCTGAGTCCTTGTTCCCTGAAAAAACCTTTAAGTCCCTTGTTCCCTGGTCCCTTGAGCTCTCACTTAACCAGGTTTGACTGTACATAGACTGTTGTATATGGGTCGTGGGTTGTTCTGTCCCACGTGACATTTCCTCCTTACAAGATCCGACTGATTATGATGATTGTTAATATCGACTGAAGATTAATGTTGACATAATACAGAAATAAAACCAAACCATTGCATCAGATGACACCAGTCTGCGAAATAGGCGCAAATATTATCAATCCATTTCGATGTCTGCGATGTTTAACGTTTGAAGATAATCTTTTAAAATAACATTTCATTGTCTTAGTACATACCTACCTAGATACCGAAACGTTTCAAAACAATTTCAATACTTGCATGTCTTATTGCATTTGCAATTCGACGCGATGCACGACGTGTCTCCAAAAGTAGGGCTGCTTTACCATAGAGTAATTAAGTATCATACGTCCGGGTTTCGACAAACTTTTCCGACATTTTAGGCTTATTGAACAATAGCTGTAACCACATGACTTATAGACCTTTCTATATACATATAGCTGTCTTCGCGGAAGTCACGTGATCTATTTTGCTTAGAAATTAAGTCGTATATAGCTATTTGTATCGAATACACTTGTATTGAGACCTCTAACTACTTGTACCTATGAAAAATAATAATTAATGTTATGCTACCTAGAGCATGTAAACTTTACTCAAATATCTTTATTTCACAAAGGCCTAACGTACAGGCTCTTGTTAAACGCCAATATGATATTTGTCGCATTAATGTATGGTGATAACTACAAGTCGACTTAAAACTAAGTTTACGAAGCCCACATTCATTTAAACATTCCATTCAAGATAAGATGGTTTTATCAATTCATATCGACCTTCTTTTCGTCATGAATCACCGTTCTAAAACAATTTAGTTATCTAGGCGTCAGGTATAATTGTTTCACAGAAGCTGCTATTTATAAACCGCTTGCACACGAACTAATATAGTATTAATGAGATAAAGCATACTTTAAACACTTATATCATTATTATCAAATACCTACTCAGTTTCCGCGAAAGTGTCTAAACCTAATCTTTATCGGAATTCGGATCATGTACATATTTGATTGAAAACAATGATTCACAGAATAGGTATTGATATATAAAATAAAAAAACCGGCCAAGTGCGAGTCGGACTCGCGCACCGAGGGTTCCGTACTCAAGAAGTACTGAAGCAAAATAAGCTTAGGTATTTATAGCTAGGTACTTTTAAGATTCGTTCGTACTAATGTAGATGTAACACGACCAAAACTGTAACGACCAAAGATGTAAAACGGTAATAATTACCTTTGTTAATGAACCGCAAAACTAACTTTGTTTGTAGAGGTTTATTGTTAATATCAAAAAAACTATGCTAGTTAGAGCATTGACTATAGTTTTCCTGTAAAATATACGTAAATTCCTATTGACCATAATTATTTGAGATTTTTCGATTGGTAAACTCCGGAGATAAGGGGGGGGAACGGTATTTTTTTAGACATTTTCCCCGATAAATCAAAAACTATCATGACTGAAAATAATTAAAAATCGGTTTTAGAATGTACAAAGTAAACCCTTTCATATGATACTCCACACAGTACAGTTATCTCACTTTTTAATTTCAACCCTCCGATTTTCCCCCCTTTTTAAATAAGAACAAAAATAGTTTCCATTTTTTTTTATTCCAGTGTCATTGGGCCACTAATATACACAACTATTCCAAATTTCATATCGATAGCTCTGGTAGTTACTGAAATAATCGAGTGTGACGGACAGACAGACAGACGGACAGACAAACGGACAGACAGACGGACAGACAGACGGACAGACAGACGGAGAAAGTCGCACCATAAGGGTTCCATTTTACCATTTTGGTACGGAACCCTAAAAATATATTTTAATGTAGGTTCCTTCCTACTACCAAAATATATAAAAACACAATATTACAGTTAAGTACCAGATAACTTTATTATTTAAAACTATTAGACGTAGAAAATTTTCCATGTATTCTGTCTACGTCACAACGCACGTCTGTGACCTAGAATTGAATACGTTTCTAGTACTCATTTGCATACATCTACAATTTTCTAAAGCATACGACATGGACTTCAACTGTGTTTTTTTTCAGTTTTTGCAATAATGATGCATAATTATTGCCTGCATTAGGGACATGTAGAATACCTAACTCTGAAAGGTCTGAAAAGAAAATCACATCGAGTGAAGCTTTACCATTTGAAGCTTAGCTATCATTGCTTATTATCCTGTACACGTGATGAGTAATTTTATTATTTTTTTACGAATCCACAAAAAAAACTGAAAATACATCGTAATGCAGATTATTTTGTGACCTTTGCCCCATACAATTTGTTATTTGACGCTATGCGCGAAATTGAGAGGAAAATATTATGTTTATCCGCCCCTGCTTATGTTTCAAATTCATAATAAATTGTAATAATATATTACAATCAACACAAAATGTTTTCCTCTAATTGATAAAAAAATGAACTTCCTTAATTGAGCAGGGATTTTAAGATTACATCACGAACTTTTCTTGTTGTCATTTTCGATCCATAGTTCCTGACACTGCTTTAGTTCTAGTTTTAGCCAGTGGATAAGAAAAGATAAGGATATCTATTGTATTTCTGACGGCCACAGACGTCCTCCTTGAGTGCGTAGATTACCCGGGTTGCTTAACGTGCTTCCCGAGGCAAGGATGAATTTCTTGAACAAGTTTGACACTAGGTACAATTTTTGGCTCGACTCTCGGATTTCTGATCTTTCTTTTGGCTATCAGCAATATACTTTTATTTAAGCTATTAAATTAATGCCAGTAGCCAGTAGGTATTAGTCCAGATTCTGATTTTAGTCCTGATTTTAATCTACCTATCCTTAGTCCTAGAAAACCAAATAAAGAAAGACACTATGAGGAAACTTATACATGTCTTACTCCGTAATGTTTTCAAAGATGTACATAAAGAGTTCCACAATCCACAACCTCTCTCATTTTGAGAGGAAAACAATGCCAAATGGGGGGCGAAAAAAGGGGTTGAGAGTTGAGACTCTATGACGTCGCGGCAAGAGGGCGTCAACTGATGGCGACGCACGGCATAGCGTCGATTGATACGATATCGAATGGCAAACAAAACAACTGTAATCTTTCTGCGTATTTCATCAAGTATCGCTGATAATGCTATGATATGATAATAATGACAACCTGTCCATTCCTGTATCATTGCTGCGGATTTTCACTGGGTATTACCAAAAATGATCTTTACACAAAGAATTGCAGATACCTATAGGTACGTTAAAACTTTCTTTTCTTCAGTAATAAAGGCTTTATTTATTTATTTTATTTTATTTTTATTTATAGTTACGATGTGGTTACGATAATCTATTTGATTCCCAAAGTGGTTCAGGTGGACCCCTAGGGTTCACGGGAGGCTCGACGGGGATCTACGTTGGCGTGAAAAAAATTGAAGTCCATAAGTTGTGCGATGGGGGCTACGAAAATTTATCTGGTTTCGAAACCCTGGACACAGACTGTACAGGCAAATCAAAATAAATATCAAAAAATCATTTCCATTTAAAACTTTATTTCGGTGGCAGCAAATGGAGGTCATGCTATGTTCCGGTGACATCGTGGGTTTTCAAGCAATCTTAAAAAGAATAATATGAAGGGTGAGTCCGCACCACCACATCACATGAATCATCCACCGATGACACCAGACCATTTAGCATGGGCAAGGGACAAAAAAAAATTTGTCCCGGTCTTGTTATAGAAAAAAAATATTCTGCTCCACCGATTTAAGCACGGCAAGAGGGAAAAGAAGACGTATTTTTGTTAAACTTTCCATTTTCTTCATGTGCTGAACTACCAACTTCATAGTAATCATGTTAAAAATACTAAGGAATTCTTGAAAGTTTGTGACTTGGCTGGTCCCTATCGATTGTCAGCGGTGAATAAATAAAACAGTACACATCTAAAATATATATAAACTGAGTAAAAATGCTTTATGAGTTACCTAGCATTGGCAAAAAACAACTCGGCTATAAGATTAAGCAGTAGGTGAAGGTTCGCCTGTGAACCAAGAGAGTGCATACTGCGTAGTACACCGTACAAATTACAATGAACTGATAAGCTTGTTTTGGCGCGTGCCACCCGCGTGGACTCTGTCCTGCAACCGGTGTCGGTCAGTGTCGGCCAGTGCATGATACGCGACAGATAAGACCGACGAGCGTCGGCGAGTCGTGTCGATGTCGGCCCGCTGTGCCAAGCGCCGACGTCGCCACTCGCCACGCGCCCGACATCTGGAGCCTCTGGACTTATGTACGCAGTTGTGCTGTTTTGTTTGCATCGGCAGCAATCAGCATCATTCCGTACAATACCAGGGGGTGGTTGTGCAATAGAAATAATAGGCACCTTATAGACATTGATACAGGCAAGCTTTTATAACGCCTACTTTCACAATGCTATGTTTATCGCCTTGGGCAGTAATGGGGCGGGTATGTGGAACTCGCTGGCCGGGAGGCAGGCAGAATACCCTCTAAACCCCAGCGGAGCCCTCTCAAGATCCCTTCCGCTTGCTACTGTTACGCCCCGGACAGTGCTATGCCCTACGGTATCTTATTGTTGGGCAAAGCTCCTGATATTCAAGCTATGTTCGTTTTGCAAAAGAGGGCAATAAGATCCACACGAAGACGACATTTTGAAAAGAACAAGCTACCAAGTTTAATGGCGGTAGAGTTTTAACTACTTATACATAAATAAATAAATAAAAAAGCCTTTTATTTTTCCGAAAATAAGGTTACAATAATTCATACCTGCTAATACATCTTAAAATTTAAACACCGTCGGAAAACCTCTCGCGGGTTAAGGCCTAATTTAATTATACATAAAAGCTCGTAAATTAGGCATATTGTGAAAAATAAAGATGATATACTTACCAGTATTTTAAGAGCGTTTATGCGTTTACGCGTGAATCGCGTGTCGCTCCATACAAAAAAAGAATTCCGTTCCCGCTGACGCAATTTTGCGCGGAAAATGGTATTACAAAAAAATTTATAGTAAAATAAATATACAACTTATTAAAATAATAAATAACCAGTGACATTGAATATGAATTGAATTAAATTACTATAATTCAGAAATAACAAAATATCTTGGATTTTATCCTAAAATAATACGTTTAATTTATCGAAAAATGCTAAAAATGGCACTTTTCGGTTTATGGGTTTTGAATGAAAATCTAGGAAAATCGTGTTATTTTTTTGAGACACTTTTTAGTAAATGTTATTAATTTTCTAAATATGTCATTGTTATAAGTTTGTGTTAAGAAACATGACAAATATCTTGCGTCTGCGTAGAGCGTCGACCGCTATTTTAGCAAACAGCCTATACAAAAACTGTTCTAGTGAGAAAGTTATACACATATTTTAAAATATTTTTGAGCCAAGTTCTAGATTATGAAATGCCAAATAATATGAATTCAATTATCTAATCTATAATTGAACACATAACTATTTTATGTTCCTTCGGAAATCGTAAATTTTGACTCAAGCATACCTAATACTAACGCATGAAGCGCCATAAGCCTGTTTTAACATAACAAACCAAGTGGTTTCCTATCTCCTCAGATGCTGCTCAAGCAGTTCGCGGCTCAGTTCCTCAGGCA
Source organism: Coenonympha arcania (assembly GCA_036785405.1). NCBI lineage: Eukaryota > Metazoa > Arthropoda > Insecta > Lepidoptera > Nymphalidae > Coenonympha > Coenonympha arcania. The sequence continues at coordinate 19,449,120 of CM072059.1, read as the reverse complement.
CACGGCGCCCAGCCGCAACCACCTGACCCCCGAGCTGCTGCTACGCCTCGTGACCCCCTCGTGCCCCCTGTGGTCCGCGCGCGAGGAGGACTGCCCCTTTGCTGACCCCTACTGGGGGTTCTACTGGCCCGGCGGACAGGCCACTGCCAGGTATTTTCACACAACTTTAGGCGTGTTGGACATTTTTTTTATTGGATAGAAGCAGGCGTTACTTTGCGGAAGTTCATGATTAACAAGAAAAGGAAAAAATTATTTGCGATAATCCGCCAACAGAGAAAATTCTGTATGGTCAAACATGCAGGTACAAGCTAAGCACCGCTTACCTTCCCACCAAAGCAAAAAAGCCAAGTTACCCAGCAAGCAATGCCACCACCACTCACATGCACCACCACACAAAACTTTTATACAACTATCGACGCACGTTTCGCCCCGAAACCGGAGCATCATAAGGAGATTTTGACTTCACAATTCAAGATTGTCTAGTCAGTTTTTTTTTTTAGATGGAAAAAGCCATTGAACTCGCGACTCTGTTACCGTAATCAACACTTCACACTGTTACTGTAACTGACATCTCAAAAGATTGCCATATTTTTTTACAAGTGTTATAGCAAAAAATTACGACATCAGCAGGAGTCAGGACGCACTCGGCACTTGATGTTAAATGATCCGCCCATGTCAGATGCGGTGCGTCCAAGACTCACAGAGCATTGCAATGACATGCGACGCACTGCACTGAGCTCGTCATCCTAAGACAATTGAATTCACATCATGCCCTGTGATTTCTCCGACTATACTGTGCCCATTTCACAATGGAATATCTGATACTGTGCAGAGGTGCCCAAATTCCTACTAAATGAAAACAACATTAGGGATAATCTTAGATCACATAATTAAAAGATAATAAACAAGAAAATAACTGTCTTTGTCTGTGGCCACTGGCCAGTATATGAAGAAAAATGACTGAAAGTGAAAAGTCGTGAAGAGTGTTGGTACTTTTATTAAGAATCCCACTTCTGAAATTAAATACGACTCGCCGTCTAAGTTCGAAGCGTTTATATTTCGTACAAGTAGGTATTCCCTAGAATTCCTTGTTGTCAACGACTTTAAAACAGTCGATAAAACCCATGTGCTTCGTTGTAAATGATAATAGCTCGTAGTAATTAAATTACGCGTATTACCCGCCACGCAGCGCGCGCCGCGCCGGTGAGCGCTTTGACCTCAGTAGCCGCTCTCGCACTGCATCCTTGCTCGAGTGTTTACCATTGACGTCACAGTAGTAACTAGTAACTGGTTACTCTAGTTGTAACAAGTTGTGAGCTTGGTTTCCTCGCAATTATCCCTTCGCCAGTACACGATAATTGTACTCTGCAACATATCAATTATCAACAACTAAGTATTTTTTATGGTATACCTACATAGGTATCTACTTACTTGATTACAAGTTCGTCGTAGTTCTAATATACCCACTACGCATGTAACTTATGAATATAAGTAGTTAGGGAAAGTGAGACAGGTTTTTAAAGTGACGATTGTTGAGTGTTGATTTCACCGGAAAAAATGTTGTTGCATGAAAGAATAGACAAATAAAGTATAAACCATGAACAGGGCGGGTGCCAGTTTACCGGTGTCAAAAATGCTCGTTTTGTCACCAGCAATAAGATCACGATGTACCTACCTAGTTCGGTCACATATAGAAATACTGTTTGCTTGTACGAAAAAGGTTTACGCCAATCGTTCGGATACCCATATCCTCTGGTTTCTTATCGGTGCATGAAAGGCAATTTTAGTTAATTTTGTTAAGTACTTGATTAAACAAGTATATTTACTTGTTTAATCAAGTAACAAAATTATCTAGGCCAAATATATTTTAGGTAGGTACAATAAAAAATTACAATGTGGTTCTAAAGATAAGTTTCCCCGTACCTATCTCATGGTTTGGGATTGGGACTTCCCCGTACTGTCCTAGTCCCAGTTATGATAGTACAAAGTTTGTAAAAATATGTACGCACGATAATATATCCCGTGACCTCGCGGAGTGGGCAGCGCAAACACGTGCGGTCAGACGCCATCTTACAGTACACAGAACATTGACAGCGCGGCGATAAACTTTGAGTTCACCCGACCCGTGCGCACGATACAATATTGCAGGCGTAGTAGATCGTGGTAAAACTACAGGAAAACAAACAAACCGGCAGAAATACCCGCCGCGCGATTGGAATATGTAATTAATTATTATTGATTAGGTAATCGCGCTTGGGAAGAACGGCACGCTGTTTCTAAGAGATCTGTTTCCGCTTATTTATGGAGGGTATCGTTCTGAAAATGAAAATCTTTATCTTTACGCACAGGCCCAACTTACAGGCTACAGTACAGGCTCCTGTAGAAAGTCAAAATTTTTCTTCAAGTTAGGAAAGCATATCTGCACCGAGAAGGACAGGCAAGAACCTGGGCATTCGCTCTTTATAAAATATCATTCTAAACTATTTTTAAGCTGAAATGATGTCGCTTTGCAAGTTGCAAATAAAATAGATATTGGTGCGGCTAATGTCGGCACTCGGCATCAAATGAAAAAAATCTCAACGGCAAATAGAGTATGAAACTAGCGAGAAAATGAAAAACACGTAAAACGTCTTGCATTTTCAAAAACTTTTAAAATCCGACTGTCATTTTCAACCTGCTTCATTGGCTGCCAATTGCCATTCATTCATTGCCTCTACCTCCATTCATACGATATTACCACAGATAATAATTACTATACTATCGATAGTTGTGACATAAAATGTTTAAAGAAATTGTAATCTTAAGTATCAAGCTTTAGAGATGATTTTGAACTGTACGAGTTGTCATGAGTCATGCTATTCGCGGGTTTTTCACGCTCATTCATAGTGCGATCTTTATTTTTGTTATGGAGTATTATAACAATTAATACTGTCTGTCTCATGGGGAGTTACTGCAGTGTCATGGTCATATCTCGCAATATTATGATTAGGTAATTGATGTATGTAATATTTACATTGTTTTTAACTGCATTAAATACCTATTTAACATCCAACCCACAGGTTACATAATACCGCTTATGTAGGTAGGTACCTACCCAAATAAGAAGGGGTAGAGCAATTAACTTTATATATAGGGTTATGGAATATCCCCACTCCGTCAAAATCACTTAAGTACCTATGTTACATTCGATTCGTATGAAGTTTGACAGAGTGGGGCGGGTCATCGTGGACTGATTAAGTATCTATGACTTTTCGGGTAGACCTCAAAACATTTTTTATTTGATTTTAAATGAAATATTGATGATTTGTCACAACAAAATAATACAAACTATAAACATATAAATAGTATAAATATTAAGTAAGAAAATAACCAATATGGAAATAACGAATTATCCAGTATTCAAAATTACTGCTTCAAAGTAATAATATGAACTATGTAAGTACATAAATTATTACTTATATGAAGATCTGAAAATTAAATTGTTTTATCCAGCAAGTCGATGTATGTCATGCCTATAGATTTGGAGTTGGACCCATTCAAAGGAAAGAAGAAAGGTGATTCCGTTTTCTGAGAAAAGCCTTAGAAAGAGATAGCGGCCACTCTCTCTATGAAAGAAAAGGATAGTAGGAACAACCGCAGGAGAAAGGGATACAGCTATACAATTTACTTTAACAGGAAAGAGAGGCACGCTCGTGAGTCACGAAGGAATGCTTCAGGAATTCATAACGAGTGAGTCACCTTGTTTGGGCATCGTTATTCGTTATCGTAATTCGTTATTTATTGTTTTATCAATATTTTGGAAATTCCGTAGATCGTGAGTAGGGAAATTCGCACTTCAGCACTTCAGAGTGGATGGATAGTGGAAATTGTAATTTTTAAACGCGCCCAATTTAAAAGGCAATAATAATTAAAGAAGCTAATTTTTGCATCAATACATAAGAGCCCAAACTAATTTTGTAATTCTGTGTTTGTAATATATTCTTTTTTTTTTTGTTAGCAAAGTAGGCTAAGTTTGTTGTATTTTAAAGTTACTGACTTAGGGCCGATTTTTAAATATGACGTTTGACAGATTTTGTATGATATTAAGAGGATATTAATTATGTTTCAAATATATTCCTCAGATAGTGTATCTGACAATTGAAAAATCGGCCCGGTCTCCCTTTTTTATTAGTTTGGCTGAGTTTGTAGCGGGCTCATCTCAAGCCAAAGTAAAGTGCGCATTGGGAGTAGAACTCTCGTAGCTTGGGTTTTTATTTTTATTTTGTTCCAATTACAATAAGTCTTAATTCAATAGATCGATGACGGCTGGAAAAGTTAAAACTGCGTTTCAGCCTCCGAAAACTTAGGATAAGTAAATAATACATAATACTATGTTCCAAAGTATATATTTGTAATAAATGATGTGCAAGCTGGTGTGTGTGTGTGTGTGTGTGTGTGTGTGTGTGTGTGTGTGTGTGTGTTAGGGCATGCAGAACCGGTTCCGGTTCTTAATTTTGAATTCCCGGTTCTGCACCGACCTCAGAACCCGTAATTACCCGGGACAGGTACCCGGGATTTCCCGGTTCTTGGTATAAAAGTTTTAAAATTTTAATTAAAAGCATTATTTTTAATATTCCTACAAAAGGAGCTATTACGATTTATAGTAAACATGAAATAGAAAATTATTTCCAAAAAACCGACTTCAAATGCCACTACAAAGAGTGAAATAATTTTTAATCTTATGTAGGTATACCAATTTGACGTCAGGCGATTGTTTATAATATTATCGTCTTTTCTTCGCACATGGAGTAGGTATTAGGAAGGACTATATGATTGTACGAAACATTCAAGTGTTGTTATAAAATTTGAAGAGTTCCCTCGATTTCTCCAGGATCCCAACATCAGATCCTAACTTGATGACTATGAAACCATCTGGAAAGTATACTCTTTCAAACAAATAAATAATTTTCGATAAAATACGTAATAATTGGATTTTTTTAAAGAACAGGGAGAACCGGGAAGTCATATTCAGAACCGGTTCTTTTAACACCTTAAAAATCCCGGGCATCCCCGGGATTTTAAGAACCGGGAAATCCCGTGTGCATGCTCTAGTGTGTGTGTGTGTGTGTGTGTGTGCGTGTGTGTGTGTGTGTGTGTTTATGTGAATGAGTGATTGAAGTAGATTTTAGAACGTTGAGATATGAAGCTATCGTGAAAATGCTCCAAAAGTTGTGATATTACATAGGTACATACTGACCGAGCTTTGTTAACCTTTTCGAAGGTCGTCGGTTCGAGGCCGAGGACACAAGTTCAAGGCCGGTGAAAGCCATGTTTCGTGAGCTTTTAAGATGATTCACACTCTTGTAGCGTGTACTTAAACCGTGGTAGGTACCTACCTAATCTACACATTGTAAAAGATCTGTGCACTTGATCACTCTATGTTTAATAATTTATCTGCTTGTAAAAGTCCCGTTCTGCCAAGTCTGTCGTTCTGAAACTATTTCTGAAATTACGAATACGAATATACGAATTTAGCTGTTCTGGATTCACAAATACAGGTATCAGCCGTTCTTTCTTCCATTCAAACAGACAAAAAAAAGAAGTTCCAGCCCAAGTAGCCCGGAAAATTCTAATTTTATTTAGATTTTCGTAAATATTGGACTTAAAAGAATATAATAGGTACCTACATCAATTAGGCTTATAGCAATTAGTTCTGCGATAAGTATTTGTGACCAAAGTTTTTAAGAATAACATGTTGATACATAAACGTTGTCTACTTTAAGAACGTGCTATTTACCCACGACGGAACGGAGTACGGGTATATGCGTTTAGGGTGAGAGACCGTTTGTACATTACTCTGTTAAAAAGATTTTATGTTTGTTTGTATGTTAAATTGTTCACAAAAACCAAAAATGCAAAAATATTTTTGTTTGTTTGTTTGTTTGTTTGTTGGTTTGTTTGTTTGTGTGTGCCCATCAATGTTCCCATTTATTTCAAAAACGGCTTGACCGATTTAAATGCGGTTTTTTGTATAATGTTTGGTGTTCAGCGGCAATGGTTCTTAGATAGTTGTTACGAACATCGATCACCAGGGGGCGCCATAAAATACATTTATATTGCAAACGAATGTTCCCATTTATTTCAAAAACGGCTTGACCGATTTAGATGCAGTTTTCTGTATAATGTTTGGTATTCATTGGCAATGGTTCTTAGATAGTTGTTACGATCATCGATCACCAGGGGGCGCCATAAAAAACATTTACAGTGCAAACGAATGTTCTCAATTATTACAAAAACGACTGAACCGATTTGGATACAGTTTTGAATAAAATATTAGTGAGTCATTGGCAATGGTTCGTAGATTATTGTTCTTGTGATTGAACAGCAGGGGGCGCCACAATAAACGTCTCTTTATGACTTGGAAGGGATGATGCCTTCAAACGCTGCTAGAGGAGCTAATGGCTAGTTTGAAGATTAATTTTCATATTTTAATAAGAATATAATTTAAATTACATTAATATATTAATCTAAAAACTATAAAACAAGTGGAAAATTAAAAAATTTTAAAACACCCACGACTTTTGCAGACTTGTAATTGAAAAAGGATTAAATAATTTTTTTCAAACTCCCCGACTAAAGGAAAGTGAGAACTAAGAACCTATCAGTATAATTACAAATCCAAGAAAATCCGTCGGAGCTGCCATTACTATTTTCGTTTCAAATATCAATTAATGTAATTAATAAGTATTGATAAACTGCCGGTATATGAGAAGTATCAAGAAATTGATTAGTCATCAACTGGTAAACAGCACCATCAACACCGTCATAGGCAAAACACAGCAGCTCCGGCGGATTTTCTTGGATTTGTAATTATACTGATAGGTTCTTAGTTCTCACTTTCCTTTAGTCGGGGAGTTTCAAAAAAATTATTTAATCCTTTTTCAATTACAAGTCTGCAAAAGTCGTGGGTGTTTTAAAATTTTTTAATTTTCCACTTGTTGTACATAAGTAGTGGGTATGTAGATTATACACACTTATCCTTGACAACTACAGTCGCCACACAACCGCACTGCACGTGCTAGACACTGTCCACGTCCAGTAGATAGAACAAATTCAGCAAATAAGATAACGATTTAGATATCTCCTCGCTCTTATAGTCTTTACAATATAATACCTATTTGCATAATAATGTTTTCCTTGCTATCAATTATGTACCTACTACATGCTTACTTTAATTGTTTGCTCGGTAACATTAGATATTTTCAAATATTGCTGTAGGTAGGTAGGTACTTTTAATAGGAAGATCATGTTCCAACTCCAGAATCCAGTAAGATAAGCTCCGTATCTATATGTAAGCAATACCTATACTGACAATTTCCGAAAACTTTTCCTTCTTTAACGAAAAACTTCGAAGTTAAGAAAAACGAATAAGTACACTGATATGTATCTGAGTCAACAAATAACGGAGCAATCACTAAAGACATCATTCACACTCGATTATCTAATACCAGATTGATTCCTCTAGGTACAAACTAGTTTTGGCTGCCCGTAATAGTTTAGCATAAATTATAGGTTTAATAAAAACCCACAACAACAAATAACTTTATCCTTATACTAAACATACTATTAAAATCTTGATTCTCAGCCACGTAAGTTAGACCACGTAATATCTGGCGCGTGGCAGACTTTGTTGACGTCTGATAGCCGATGACTCAGATTGGGTTTGTTTCGGAAGTAATGTGGTTTTTATTCATACTAAGTAAATAATAATAGGTCAATATTTATAGTTTGTATTATTATACAAAATATTCACATTAGGACACACGAGATTTCTGGTTTGTTGGAGGAATCAACTGAAAAAATTATCAAAACATCAAGCTGATGGGAACCTACCTATATGGTGAATCAAAAGGTGGTAGGTACTTATTTACTTATTTCCACCAAACATAAACTCTAGGAGAGTTAATGACAGGCAGGCGGCCGCTCGCATCTTGATTAATAATATTGAGTGATAGATATGTTATGATATATACATAAATACAATGATTTGAAAACACTGGAAAACATTCATGCTGATTACACAAACATTTTCCAGCTGTGGGAATCGAACCCACGACCTCCGACGCAGACGGCACTGCAGCCGCTACGCCACCGTTGCCTCAACCTACCTACAAAGTACCTAAAAGAATGCAACTTAGCCAGAGCATATTCCCCATGTTTAAAACACTTTTTATGGAAATTACAAATACTTTATCATAGGCTGTAATAAATTCCCCTAAACGCCGCAGCATCTGAGTCATCCCATCTCGTCCTCCGCTCCCTATTCGAGCGGGAATCCCGTTTCTCAGAATCGTTCCCCGCCTGTAACACTGACTGTACTGAAGTCTGAATGTGCCTCCCACGTTGTTTTCAGCTAGAGCGGCCAATTCGCAGAATTCGGGATCGTTATCTACACCTACACGAACAATGTTTTAGTTCTCATTCAGACGCTTGTGTGTAAAAATAAGGTCATCAACGTAATAAGTTTTGCAAAAGCTAAGCTAGCATTTTTCTCTCTAAATAAGGTAGGTATTTATTGTCACTAGATACTGATTTTATCAATGTACAAAATATCAACTTTAAATATTTCATTTGGCTTTTTTCTTCTTCTTCGTAGAGGTCATGATGGTAACGGATTGGCGCTGCAATAATCACGTGGCGCGTCGACGTGGCAGATTTGACACGACAATGGTCAATGATCAATCTATACTTATAATAAATCTGTAACAGGTCAAATTCTGTACATTAAAGATATTTTGAAAATTTTTTTTCGAGGGCACTCTAAAATCGGTTCTGAACCCAAAACTGTATTTTTTTTCATTTTTGTCTGTCTGTCTGTCTGTCTGTCTTTCTGTATCACGGCCGCGCATCACGCCGAAACTACTGAATGAATTCCAATGAAACTTGGTATGACTTGAGTTCATACCACGAGGAAGGACATAGGATACTTTTTATCCCGAAATTCAGCATGGTTCCCTTAGGAGAGGGGATAAAAGTTAAAATGTATACTGTTTCTTTGTAGCCAAACTCCTCAGAGACGGCTAGACCGATCGTTATGATCTCTGGGTGCGGGACCGGGTTTTTATCTATATTTGATGTCCCAAAATGCTGAAAGAACCCTGGCCCTGGCCGATTTAATTTTCCCATACAAAAACCAAGGGCGGTACCGGTGTACGGTGGAATCGAACGAATCGCACATCAAATGAAAGAGCGTAAAAAAATAATCGATCCGAGTCGAGGACTTATATGTGGAGACTTATAGGATTATCGAGTATTTTCGAAATAAAATTAATAAATTGATTTAATGGCGTTGCCAAGTAAACATTTCATTGCTGTCACGTCAGCACCTCTGACAGGTTTGTTTCGAAATTTGTAGCCGGAGTATGATGTCCGACCTCTTTGGTCTATTTAATTTATTTGATATGCAAATAACGTTATAATACCGATTGTGGTTTCGGAGAATATCGAACAATATCTACGTCGATGCCAAGTATTTATTTGTTCAAGAAAGGGTTAACGCTGAAACAGATTGACAAATTAGGACCTGCTCCAGCGTATATACAATCGTTAAAAAATGGTCAGAAGAATTGATGACCCACGAGCTGGACGGCCATCAGCTTCGAGTACTGAGAATAACGTCGGAAATATTTGGGATTTCATACTCGGGGCCGTTGATCGAAAATCAGAATCAGGGCTTCGAAGCTTTCTGCGAGATGGGTACCGAGGCTTCTTTCAGCTGAACATAAATGCAACCGACTAACGATTTAGCGCAATTGTTTGGAGTTGTTTAAAGCCGATTCACCAAACTTCTTACAGATATTTGTTAGTACTGATGAAACTTGGTAAATCAGGGTTGGATTTACTTTCCAGCAGTTCCGCAGTTGGCAGGAGTTCGGGGGAGAAAGGTGTTGTATTTGGTAGAGGTTTGGTCCCTGATTATAACAATACTATTCGCATTACGAGGTAACGCACTGTTTTCGAGCTTTTCAAAAAAACAATTATTCAATCTATGTGGCGGTCAGTATAAATCGGGAGGTCTTTTTTCGAAGTTAGGATGATTTTTAGGAGATACAGTAGGACGAGATGGAACACCACACATATATTTTGTTTTACAGACAAAAAAATAGGCCACAGAGCTTTTTAAATATGTTATTTGTAGTATTACAGATTCAATCTTTGACACAAACCACTTAGGATGTAGAGCGAGCGAAGCGAGCTCGGGACTTAGGGCACCTCGACTTAACGGATAGGTGACGAAGAGGATGGCGGGGCATGCAAGGCCCCGCCATCCTTCTGAGTGGTTATTTTCTTTTATGACCACCCAGAAATAGGAGCCCCGCGAAGCGGGGCCCGTCGACCGAGCCTTAAGGCGCTGTGATCAGTCAACTTTGGCAAATTTCGTTCGTATAGCATCGTTTTATGTAAAATCTACAGATCTTATTACTGTTAAAAAAATATGTGGATACAATTGAAAGTATTTCTGACATGGTGGCTGATGCCGAAACACGATTTCGCAAACTTCACTCGATAGAAAAAAATGCCAAAGTTGCCTCGGCAAATACATAAATCTACATTTTTCTCAGAAATGGTTACATGAATTTTTGTGAAATTAAATTAGGTTGTGTGTTTTATTGTGACAGATATAATGGCCATTTTAGATTTTTTATATTACGTCTGCATTGTCATTAATTTCACATTTTCTTGTTTTTTCGAACAAAAACTGCGGTGCGACATCCTTGTCTCTCGTATTAAATTAGACAGTGACCGCGAATCCACTGTTCCCCGCGCCTTAAAAAGGGTAAGGGAAAGACTGAAGACTTAGGATGTAGAGCGAGCGAAACGAGCTCGGGACATGGGGCACCTCGACTCGGATAACGGATAGGTGACGAAGAGGATGGCGGGGCCTGCAAGGCCCCACCATCCTTCTGAGTGGTTATTTTCTTTTATAACCACCCAGAAATAGGAGCCCCGCGAAGCGGGGCTCCGTCGACCGAGCCTTAAAAAGGGTAAGGGAAAGACTGAAGGCTAAAAAAGAGTCTTAACCTCAAGATTTGAAAGCTCTGTCGACTGACCCTTAGGGGGGGTGAGGGGTAGATGGTGATGGATAAAGGGTTTTCCTAACTCCTTTACTTCTTCTTGAGGCTACAATTCCCATTCCAAAACATGTATTTCAGTAATTATAACAGCAAAATTGAATTCAAAACAAAAAAAAATATTTCTTAAAAACTACTACGTGTCGAAAGTTTTAGCTTGGGAGGGGGGAAAAAATCCTATTTTTTTTCTTCCTACCCCTTCCCCTTTCGCTTCTCTCCGCGACGAAGCGACTCCATCATCGTCATTTTAATTATTTCATCCTTTTAAATTTGCTCAAGAATGGTGCAATACCTTTTCATGGAGTGGTATCGGGGGTTAGGGGACACTTCCTCTCCCTCCCTTCCCCCTTCCCGTCCCGCTACTCCTGCCAAAGGATTCTAAATTTTTACCATGGAGTCTTCTTACATTCTCTCCTATCTGCTGTCAACGTGCAATACTCTTCCATACGATCCATCCATTTCTTTTTTGGTCTTCATCTAAGTACTTACTAAACAAACCTCTCTTATTCTGAGAGAAAACCCTAACCCAGCTATTGTGGGGTTGAGATGAAATTCAATTATATTTGATCCAGCGAGAGGCTTCGGCCGTGTTCAATTAAATGTTGACAGAAGTGAAAACCTCAGGTGCCATCTCGAAACAAAGTGAGGCAACGATAGATAGATACACCATGACATAACTAAAATTCGGTAATGCGAGAAAAAATTACTTTCAAGAAGGTACCACATTAATTTTAGAGATGGCGCTATAAGTAATATCGCGGCATGACTTGGCTATACGGTTTGACTTACACTGAGGGTTTGTATGTCTGTAATTTCTGAACTACAAAACTGATAAACTTTAAATATTTCAGAGACAATCTATGAACAAAAAAGAATGAAAGAAATCTGACCGCGAGTTAATGAATTATAACTTAATACATACACATTTTGACTTCCAGGGAAACCATGCTGAATTTCGGAATAAAAAGTATCCTATGTCCTACTTCGGTATATAAACTCACATCATGCCAAGTCTCATTTTAATCCATCCAGCGGATTAGCCGTGATGCTTGGCCGTGAAATAGAGAGACAGACAGACAAACAGACAAAAATTAATTACAGTTTTGGCTTCAGTATCAACTAAAGAGTGCTCTGCAACAAAAAATTTCGAAATATCTTCAATGTACGGAACGTGACCCGTTACAGTTGTACCTATTAATAAATAAATAAAATTATTATTATTGTATTATTAATATTATGAAAAAAAAATAACAGGCAAAACGAAGTTTGCCGGGTCAGCTAGTGATGCAATATTATTGCAATGCAGATAAGCACGCGACCAAAGATTACAATTACACGATGTTGCGTAGGTCTGACCTACACAGAAACAGTAAGTAGGTAACTACCTACCTACATTACTGCAGCACCCAGCAAAAGAGCCATTGATGGACGAACGTGTCAATGTGGGCTGAGCATCGATATACCAATTATATCGATGGGGCTGAGGCAGCGCCGAGGCACACATACGTGATTCCGTTGTGGCCAAGGCTTTTACAGGACTTTTCTCAAAAAACTGGCGGAAATTTAAACTAAACTTAGTATCTAGGCAGAAATTTTGAAAATCAATCACCAACAACCAACAACAAATGCATAGTGTGCATTTGTTTTTTTTTTTTCAGTTCGTAATTTAAAATAAAACCTTTGTTAAATTAATACCTCCTTGGTTGCCATGTGTCAAATTGAAAGGACTTCACATGTGTTTAAACTACATGACAGATAATATGAGTGAGCGCGAGCGACGACCTATAATAAATCTATGGAGTTTCATAAATAATATGTAATTTATTCTACCGCTGAACCAGATGACAAATAGATTTTCATCGCAACTTATACCGACCGCTGCTTGCCCAGTAGGTAGGTACCTACAGTACAGCTAATTCCTTCAATTTATCCCGCAGCTTAGAAAAATAATTCTCAAATTTCCAAGCATTGTTGAGGAAATGGAATATTACACATTTTGCCAGCAACGTGGTCGTCTTCTTCGAGAATTGAAGGGGGTTTGGACTTCGAGCACAAAAGAGTCTCGGGGCACAGATAATATAATACTATACTAGTACTCGGGGCATGCCTGATTGCCTTAGTCCATTCAATATACTGTATGCTTAGTCCTAGGCTGAGCCTGCCTGCCTGCTGGATGGATGCAACATAGCGATAGTGCCATCTAGTAGGAGAATAAAACAAACTGTCGTGTGCACATAGATGGCGCTGATATAATTTTTTTTTTGTGGTAAACAATAATTGTTACTTTTGAGTAGTTTATTGTTACTTTTAGAGATGCTATGAATTATCATTACAGATACATCCTAGACAATGAGGACCTGGTAGCTGGTCGTCGCGTGCTGGACGTCGGCTGTGGCTGCGGAGCTGGCGCCATCGCGGCCGCCGTGAGAAACGCGCGACGAGTTGTTGCTAACGATATTGATCCTTGTGAGAATACGTAATTGTTAACACTACGCTGAATCCTACATAACTACAATACTAGTCTACTATCTACCCAGTTAAATGTGAAATTTTGCTGAGTTTCATGCCGCTTATTCGTTGAAGCGTGAATATGCATTTCAAATTCTCGTCGATCGCCGATAGATACTCGTACTAAAAACGTTTGTACAAGGCCTGTTTATAAATTTTAATAATTAAAGTATACTATTACGATACAATTATTTTTTACAGAATAAAAAAAAAACAAAAAGATTGGAGATGCCGGGGATCGAACCCGGGGCCTTTCACATGCAAAGCGAACGCTCTACCACTGAGCTACATCCCCGATGAGAATCTACGTTGAAATTATTTACATATTTCTAGGTGCTGTGATAGCTGCAGAAATAAATGCGCATCTAAATGATGTAAGCATAGAAACCGACACAAGTGATTACATCGGAAGCGGCTGTGACGATTTTGATGTAGTTCTGATCGGAGACATGTTCTACGACGAGGAGTTCGCGAGGGTATTGTTTGGATGGCTCAGCAAACTGACTGATGACAATAAGTTGGTAAGCCTGTAAATTGTAATGTAATATGATTTATAAATATATCGGCCCTTTGCATGATGTTTAAGAATTATTCTTAACTGTTATTAAATAATATGTCAGCCTTTGCCCCTTTCCGATAAATTGAGATTTCCCAAAAGTATATGAACGGTGGAACTCATAGAAGAACAAACAAACATTTTGAATGAAAGCTTCTTTCTTTAGCCGGGTTGGGCGTTTTTGAGATGGGTAAAAACAATTGAACTCGTTACCATAATGTACGTAGGTATACACCTCTGTATGATAATTATGTAAACTTTTTAAAAAGTCTAAACATATTTAGGCTCGTTGGGACTTCTGTTTAAGATGGCAAAAACCATTGTCACGACATTGTTACCGTAACTGACCCCTTTTAATTGACTTCTGTTTATTTCAGACAATATTTTAAAGTTTTTACGTATATCACCGATATGATGTTGACGTTTGCGGCCAGCCGAACGTTTTACGTAAATCTTTTTAGTACAAATGAACAGTAGCGCCATCTGCCAAAATTGCTGGGATTTTTACGCGCAGTTTGCCGCTACCAGTGTATATATTATGCCCATTGTATCACATATAGTATTATAATATATTCCAGGTGTTGATCGGCGACCCGGGGCGCCACGGCCTGACGGCGGGCAGGCGGAAAGACATGCGTGCGCTAGCGAGCTACGAGCTGCCTCCAGCGTGCCGGGAGGAAAACCATGGCTTTACATTATATTATCTGTGGCTTTACGCACACTGCAGTGTGGACGTTGAACAGGCAGTGATGCTCAACCAAAACTGTTGCCATTCGACCAAAACATGAAAAAATATTTCATTTCAACATTGTTATTTGTTATACACATTGATCATTACTAAGGATAGGCCTGTTCGAACATTTTGCCAAAGCCTTTTTCATACAAGGAAATTTAGCGCCATCTATCAAACATCCTGCGAAATACTTGTTTAGTTAATTAATAAGATAGTGCGCGTACAATGGGGACATTTCCCCATTGAACTGGCGACATTTTTTCGCGCGGTTCGCCCTGTCTCTATATAGAGGTCAATGGTTATACAATAATTTGTTTTGTTATTCAAAACAAACTTTTATAAGTACATCACTACGTTAATCTATTCCTATCATTTTCAAACTCAAACCCTTCAATTAGATACTTACCTATATTGTAGGAGATAACTAGCCCGCTATCTTTGCTATTCCGCCATGTGCAATATGAAGTTTGTCTTTAATTTTTTCTTGATGTGAAGTGGTTCCGAATGAAACGTCAAGACAAGATATTTATAAAATACAACTTTATTTATTCTACTCTTATTGGTACGTTTATTAAAAGACTTATTCAAGGCACAATAATGTCGTTGTACAATTGGGTTTTAAATTATAAGTACTTGCCTACAATTATTATTTATCATTTATTGGTATAGGAGCTAGCAACGTTTTCGAGAAAGAATTTTAGGTGAGCTGGTTTTGTGATATGTTGTCTTTCTTGCACTTTCGGTTAGAGTCTGGGCTATCTGGCTGGCAGAAGCCGTTGCGTTTATTACTGCGCATCCTGTTTGCAGCTTACGCGTCCACAATGTTTATACCAATGTTGTCGGGGCTACTAATTGCCCTTAAAATAACTACAGGCGCACTATCATTTATGATGACGTTTCATTTTTGTATTAGTCAATTGTCAACCACATACGAGTTAACATATGAAACGTCATCATAAATGGTAGTGCGCCTGTAATAATTTTAAGGGCAATTATACTTGGCGCAGCGAACCGTGATCCCTATGACACTGACAGCTAATGTCACCATATAACATTGTAGTGGCGTCACCATTAAATCGGGATTATATTGGGGGCGTCTAAAAATGCCATTTATAAATTTTACGTAGCTTTATACCATTAGTAATGATATTCCGTTGATATTTTTAACAATTCTTAACATTTACGAGAAGTTATGTCAATCTGAATTTATGTTTACGTCCTGCAAAACTTACGTCGTGTGACGTTTATCGACTAGGGCGGCAAGTATCGATAAAAAAATGTCGGTAATGGAAACGAGTGCACAATTTTTCAGATAAAATAAATAAATGGGGAGCATTCATTTTCATGATAAAATATATACTTATATAGCAAAAACGTGTTTACCGGGTTAAGCATTATTAGAAAATAACAAGGTTGGAAACTTTCGTTTTACTTACCTACTTAATCTATGCCAAAAATCTTAAATTAATACAACAACAACAAAATGGACATTAAAAATGCACATTGTAATATTTTTTAAAACATGTTTACCAACGTGGCTTAAGTGCAAGCCGCGCCTTTGTTTAAACAAAAAAAATTTTCGACACGACCAAAGACACGACCCATCACTAAACGAAATGTCATAGGGCTCATGGTTCGCCGCGCGGAGAATAGTAGCCCCAACAACATTGGTATAAACATTATGGAGGCGTAAGCTGCAACACCTGGACAGACCAAGGATGCGCATTAATGAACGCAACGGCTTTCGGCTTCCAGATGGCCCCGACTCTAACCGAAAGTGCAAGAAGGACGACATATCACAAAATCAGCTCTTCTAAAATTCTTACTTTTCAAACGTTGCTAGCTCCCGTACCAATATCTGTTATCATAAGTAAAAACGAATATTTTATGTCTAAAGCTATTGAACTTTCATTTAATTATATTATCAAACTAATAAAAATATCAGTTTTTTATTTACAATAACTATTTATTTAAATTATTATGAAATTACTTTAAAAATTAGTAGGTATAATATTATTACAAATTACTTAAATATGGTAAGACAACTGCGAAACTTAAATTATTTATTTATGAAAATTTATAAGAAATTACTTCCATTCAGATTTCAGAGACAATTATTGTAAAATTCTACGAGATTTATTTGACTAACTAAAAATAAATTCGTAAAAACATTTTGGTAGCAGATGTTAACAGAATTTAAAGTGGCGCCACCACACGCAGTGTTTTCGTATTAGTTATCAATAAAATTTTCGTAACAGCGCCATCTATGAACGCAGGCAAGAACGGCGTGGTAGTTAAAGCACATTGCCATCTATAGCAAATGTGCAGAACTACGTCATAGATCTTTATTCATAACTGATAGATATTTAAGTACATCGCCATCTATCGCAAATATATTGAACTACGTCACGAGTCTTTGTCGATAGCCAGTAGTAATATAAGTACACCGGCATCGCTCGCAAGCGGGTTGAACGTCGTGGGCTCGTGGTTCGCATCTCCTACACCGCCATCTATCGCGAGCGTGTGGAACTGCGTGCCGGGCCGCGGTTCACAGCTGGTAGTTGTGCATGGTGTTGGCGTAGACGCCGTGCTTGGAGCGCGCCGTGCGGCCGCTGTAGTGGGAGTAGGTGTCCATGTCGAGGGGGGCGTGCGGGTGCATCAGCAGCACCGGCTGCAGCGCCAGGGACTTGCGAGACCCTGACACTGACGTCGCGTCGGTCACGTAGGCGTTGTTCACTTCACCTGGAAAAAAGAGACAGATATAAAACGATGAAAAAAACATGGCTGAGTTTGCAGTAGGCTTCGTGCGAGATGCGTTGGGGGTTAGGGCCAATGTAGAAATTCGTGAATTGAGCTGACAAATATACGAGTCACCATCGTCTCATGCAAAGGAAAAGTATTACATAGATATGTACCTACCTAATGAAAAGATACATAATAAAATACGTAATTTGATAACTGAACTAACCCTGACTAAGAACTTCTCGTATTCAAGCTCGTATTATAAAACTGATATGTCCCTTGTCGACAAAGATTGTCGGAATGTAAATTGATATTTTGAGACATTTGATACTGCAGACTGAAGCCAACAAGCAAATAGGTAGTTACTAAAGTAATTCACTTGTGCATAAATAGTCCTCATGACGCTGAGATTAAAAACTAAAATCAACTGTCAGTTAAGTTCTTGCAAAGTTCAACGATAGACGTAGATGCTAATGGATTACTACATTTAAAAAGTTGGCGTTCAATTCTTGACACCTAGGTATTTTATTGCTTGTTGGATGACTAGATTACTTTGATAAAGATCAAATAATGAAACGAAGACAAGATATAGAGTTTGAAAACCTTTCCTATAAGGCTAGGTCTATAAAGATCTTCGAAGACAATAACTATAGGATAGGAACATTATTTCAAATAACTGTTGTTTCAAGCTTTAAACATTTTAACTGGTTACGGGTTAACTACATGTAAAGAATATAATGATTCATCGCTCAAAAATTTGCACCTCCGTGAGATCAAGAGATCACGAGTTTCCGATCATATAGCTGTTAGCTGGGTACAGCAGAAATACATTAAAATACCAAGGACATAATAAGAGTATCCATCCAAATCAAACGGCTTTTAATAGCCTTGTTAGATAAGTGCCTGCTTAGATGAAAAAAGGAGCTGATGACCATCATTCTGCCATATTACAGAATTTATGATCTTCATACTTCAGTAATAAGGGAACGATACCAGAACGAACGAGCCAGAATTAGAAAAAAAATAGTTGGAAATGTCATTCTACGCATAGCCTGTAAACCTGGGAAATAAGTAAAGCGAGGAAACCTACAATGACAAGAAAAAGGGACAAACGAGTCTGTAGTCCTCAGACAGGTAGCTAGGTGTAATTCACGACGCGTAGGTACTGTGTTGACATGAATTCCTGTAACTGTGTCACACGCCAGCCGCTCAGTGTCGCCTGCCACTGCCATGTAACCGTACACCATTGCCTACCGATCAATCTACCTTTAAACACCTTGTAACAATAAAATTAAGCACGTATTCAACAGTAATATTAATGTAAGCTTTCTGATTATTCAGGTTAGCAGTATCCAGCAAGGTTGGTTCCGCTTTTCGACATAGGTATTCGTGCTCATATAAAGGCCGTTTCTTTGACATGTTTTAATACGTGAGGTTTACAGGGTACTGCACTAGCCCTCAACTACATTATCCATGTCATTCTCTTGGACGCCCGTAAGATAGGCAGAAGATAGGCTTAAGATTATGATGAAATAATTTATGGTTTATGTGCCTAAATCTTTTTCAATCAACCTCAATAGCTAGATTTCTTAAATCTTCTCGGCTTAGTGGCTTACTGGCTTACCTAATATTGGGTTTGACAAATCATTACCAAAACTGATAGAACGGAAGAGTAGGTATGGATCATGGGAATTACGGAAGTGTAGGTATGGATTAAAAAAAAGTAATCGTAGTTGTAGATTCGAAGAAGAAGATTAAATGTCATTGGAATGAAAAAGGTAGTATAATGAGGTAGTAATTATGCATTCTCTTGAATGTAAAATTAATGAAAAAGTATCGTGTCAATAATGATGATAGCATTCTAAATAGTACACGAAGAGGTTTTCAATTTAATTCCTACACGACATCACATTCAGTGATCACAGTTCATAGTACACAGTACAGATACACAGACACGGTGCGTGACGATGAAAACGAGTTCGCAACACTGCGTGATACACTCCAGCAAACTGCAGTTTAATAGCATGTGTAAATCGTGACGTAAACCAAAACACTCGATAAACTCTATATCTTATTGCATCGAACATAAGTAATAACATATATAAGAACATAGTAGGCTAAAGAAACTATTTATGCAAGGCACGCTTCAGGCTTGAACCAGATGACAATCTGGTCATGCTTCATGAAAAGTAGTTGGCATACTTAACAACAAGTAAGGATACAGTTTTCAAAGAAATGGTAGTTGGATGGATTATTTATTAAATCCAAGATTGTTGCTATTTCGGATGAGAGAAACATAAAACTTGATTGTTAAAGAGACGTCAATTACTGAGGATGATTAGACGCCAATTACATAAATAAGTTACTAAAGGAGTCCGCGGCACATTATTGTAATTAAGTTAGATTATTATTATAGGTGCTTTATAGATTCCCTATCTTCTTGCGTTTTGTGAAAGAAAGTATCTTCATGGTAATCTGATAATCGTACTTTGATACAGACTTGGCTTTTGTGGAAGATGGTTGTTTCAATCATTACACCGTAAGGCACCTCAATTCAAGATGCGATTCCTAGTCTTCTAACTTAATTCCTTAGTAGAATGGTCTATTCCTGATGTGGGGTCAAGCACAAGCCTAAATTGAATAAAGAAATCAGTCACCTTTATAAAGCGATGGTGAGGGGTAGGCAGTGTCAGGCTGCAGTCGCACGTGCCTGGTGGCGAGGATGAAGGCCAGTGCTGCCAGCACGATGCCGTCCAGACACCCGATCACTGCCAGCAGGTACGCCCAGCGGACGTGGCAGCGCCCTGTGGAAACAAACACGAATGTTAAAACAAGAGTGTCACGAGGATCCTTACTGGGACCTTATTGATCCTAATTTACTTTCATGACTGACTTTCTTTGAAATGTAGGTTTTAAGTTTCTTGTTCAAGTTCAAGTCTATAGTTTTTATAGGAAAAGATAATTTATATAGGATGTCCCAGATTTTGCCGGATCGATGAGATATGCAAATACTGGCAACTTGCTAAGCCTTTGAGAGAACTGATCAAGTTTCGCAAGTCAAGATCGAAAGTAATGATTAATGACATATTGTCTTATGAGATGCAAGCGCGAAAAATTACTAAGTCGCTCGGGACGATAAGAGACTATAGAAAGTGTTAGTGCAAGCTGGAAAAATTGCCACATGAACGAGTTTAAAGGGCCCATACTGTTACCAAGAGAGCATCTTGGCCCGTAACCTATATTTGTGTGTGTAGTATAACCGCTTTATTGTGAACAGTTTGTCCTTATCATCAGAAACTTACGTCCGTGTTCACAAATCTCACAGTGCAAGCAATCGTATAGAGTGTAGGATCCACCAAACAAATCGCTGAAAGTTGCCGTAACCAAAAAAAAATTCAGTGAATGCTGACACTTATGTGTTCGGATTTTCAGACACACTTTGAGACCTCTGAATATATGAACTGTTTGTGAATACGGATATGAGTGTTCTGAGTCACTAACTGACTAAAGCAACTTTACAAAAGTAATAATGTGTCAAGTTGTTACCTATGTTGTACTGGTCGGCGGTGGGCCCGCAGGTCTCCTGCACGGCGGTCTCGCTCCAGCCTGCCGGGTACACCGCCACGCCAGCCACCATGCACGCCGCTGAAACAACAATTAGTCATAATATTTTACTATATGTATAAGAATACGAAATAAAGAATACGCCTGGAAAATTGTGACAGCACAAAGTCAAGTACTACGAGGAACTTAAGAGTATAATATTGAGTAAACAAAAAAAACAAGCTTTTATTTAGGTAGGTTTTATCCGCGTTCATCTCACCACCAGACCCATCTAGCTAAGCTGTCACGTTTATCTATCGAGTTCCTATGGCCATCTTGCGGTGCCATCATCGGAGCACCTGCATGTCGTAATAATTTTGCATTGTTATCCTATTACACCACAGAAATCTTATTATTACATTTCTGTGGATTACACACATCTCAATCGGTAGCCGGGAAGTGGATCTATTACTTGCAATATTTGATTACGACAAACAAACAAACATCGGGACAGTTTAAATAAATAGAAGCTTGTAAAAAGAAGAACAATCCGAAGTTAAAATTCCTCGTTGCGCTTGCATAAATTGGCGTACCTATCCTTCAAATAATTGTTATCCAATATGCTAATGCAAATGCGATGTATTTTTCTAGTGCTTCAATTGGAAGAATTCTTACAATAGATCTCTCATTATTATTGCCTGGTGGCATAACTTATATATTTTACTGCATCAAACTCTTGTATGGGCTTCGTCAAGCCAGGTAGCTTTAAATAACCCGTAAAAAAAGTGAAACTCGTCGCCAATGCAACAGCCGCGCTGATTACGTGGTGCTGGAAAGGCAATGAGATGATATTTTACGGTGATTCGGATCGAAAGCGATCCGCTGATCATTTCATCCACGCTTCGCCGGGCGTTATAGAGAAACCGGTGTGAAGGGAAAGGGTTAAAATAGTGACTGCAATCGATTTCTAAAAACCTTTTAAAACTAACGTATCTTTTCTTAGAATGTGAAAGATTTGACTGTTGGCTATTTTGCTGGCCAAGCGCGAATTAATAAGGTTTCGTATACGTTCCAGAATATTATATTTATGCAGCATTCTTAGCTGAACAGCTAGGCTGGTGTTGAACGACCCGTAAATTACGGATGTCTTTGGGGTAGAGTATTCTGTGCTTTGGGTTGTGGGTTAAATAGACTCAATTAATGTCAACAGTCTATTTATTGGACTGTCATTTGACGAGTAAATATAAGAGCTTGCAGTCTAGCTTGTCTCTGGTGGAATTATCCTCCGAAGTTTGTGGTCTAAAAAATAAAATATTGGAGATTTTACCAAGAGATTTAAATTTGAAAGTGTTCTGCAATCGTGGCAAAGATTTCTTTTGATCCTTTTACATCTTCATCATCGTCAACTCCTTATCCATGGCACTTCTTGAATTAAAATACAGAGGGGTTGCGCATACCTTTGAGAACATTAAGGTAAACTTTCAGGCATGCAGGTTGCCTTTCGATGTTTTCATTTACCAGTAAGCAACTGCTATTTAGATAGTTTCCACCACAGAAATAGTAATAATGTGTTCTGTGGCTTCCACCAAATTAACTTAGCTCCTAAAAGTCAGAGGTGTGTGCCGTTATTATTCACACTGTATCCTATAATTAGTGAGGAAATGACCCTCTTAGTGTTATCAATCATCGAGTTGAACACCCTTGAGGCATCACAATACAATACTGCTAACAACATCACTGTGTAAAACAATAATATGTGAACAATACAATAAATTCCCAGGAGTTTTTGCTTTGCGTTGCGTCGCTTCTTGCTGAAGGTTTTTTTAATAATTGTGATTGCACTATCGTTTATGATTTTGTCTGTTTGTTTAAAGAACAAAAAGTTTGTCTTGGTAATGAGGAATAGGGCGACAAAACGCAGCTTAAAAATTTATTTAGGTGTTCAGAGATATACGTACTTAATAAATATAATTTAGGAAAAAGGGGTATAAGTAACGGCTTGAATTTTAAAAATTTTGATTCTGTAGGGCTTGTTTAAAACTTTAAAGTTTATTTCTAAAGAGAATATCTTAAATGTTCTCGACATTTAGTCAGTTGATTTATTAGCAAAAAAATAGCAAAAGATAGAACCTACATATAATTAGTATTTTCAAAACCATTCGACTTGTGAAGCGGAATAAAAAACTAACTCCTGAGATATGTTTTCGATAAATTTAAAATCTATCTATGGGGTTTTAGAATGTTTTTGGTTGGAATGATATGGTCTGTAACTACAAGCAGCTTATTTCTTAGATTTTTCGTTTGCTGACGTAACTAATGAGGCGAAAGTATAATAAAGAACATTAAAATAAAAAACAATAAAGTACTTAGTTCTATAACTTTAGCAAACGTCTGAGAAAATTAAGTAAGTAGTAAAATTACTGTTAGATTAATTACAATTCTTCATTTATATACTCTACGTCTTTCCGTGGGAAATATGTAGTGGAATGGTTCAATGTGAAATGTTTGAATAATAATAATTATTATGATAAGTATTTAATTAAATAGGTATTTATTACTGTTACATTTAAAGTAAGTCGTGAGAACATTGTTGAGGTAGCATTTTCCGTAACAAAGTACAAAATATCTATTGTAACTGTAAAATTGCTAAATGATCGCAATTTTTATGGTTTTGATTTTTGACACGCAATCAAACAATCTGAATTGCAATTAAACCTTTTAAAACCTATTGCCGAACATTATGTAACTCTTCAAATCTAGAACGTGGAGTTTGAATTTGTTATTTGTCACAGTTAGTAAGTAATACAATCTATGAAATACTAAATCGACATCTGTCATCCTTGCTATCTCTTTTCCCTGAACACGGTAAATAAAATAGCACTATTGTTAGACAGCCTTTAATTGAATTTAGATGAAGCTACATAGAATTTAAATCAACTTTGGATTGTTTACTTTACTTACGAGCTGCGCGTATAGGTAATCGGTAATGAGATCACATTCAAAATCGATTACATTAGCTCATAAATCGATTTTGTTATGATTGACTACTTAGGTAGTAATTATTTCACATTACTTTCATGGATTCATATATCATAGTGTTACGAGAGCATAAAATTAAGATTACTACGATCTTATGAAGTAACAAGTAACACAGTTAAATTGTGTAATGTTACACATATAGGTACGTAAAATCTGTTTAATTAAAAATCTGTTTAGCAAGAAAGTATTTTCAGGTCAGAATTTTTCTATGGAATATAGCGAGGTATTGAACCTTTTCCTGTTAATGAAAATATTCCAAAAGAACAATTTGAAATCTTGATTTAAATGTAAAAGGTCGTAGATTTAAAACCTTTTAGTGTATTGTCGAACCTCCTTCTTGGTAAATTGGAAGAGCCAAATCCCAATTACGATTAAAATATGAACTTATTACTCTTGCATAAATATGTCGGGAACTATGCACAAAATATGTCAATATGTATGTTAGAGTAACTTGAAGTGTGTGTACCTATACCATAGTCAGTACTCAGTAGTCACGTATATGATAGGACACCTAGGTCCTGGAATCATTCATACGAGGCCGATATACAACATGCGATGTTGTAAGTATTACATGTATAAATACCGCATAGTATATTTTTGTTGCATTTTAGTAAAAACCATTTGTTACATGAACTATTAGAGCTCTACCACAATATGACAGATATGAAAGTAAAATTGTTAAATATTTAGCGGAAACAATATTGCAATGAATGTTACATCCGGCACCATCTTAGCACTTGTAACACTATCTAATAGTAATAGTAATAGGAGATAATTATGCACACAAGTAGGTTGTTGCGGCTCATAACTCTTGTATTGCTATGATTTAGTGTTACATAACGAACAATCTCTTGCTCTTCTGTCTGGTAGTCTGTTACACAGCAATTGTGGCTTTATCTCGTAAGTGTGCTGATGAAGGTACTCATTTCGCAATCTTATTATAGTGAGTGATATATTCATTATACAAACGAACATACTTGAATATTTGTAGTCTGCGCACTTTCTGTAAAAATTACAAAATTGTCTGTTATATATTGTATTACAAGAAGCTTTTGGATGTTAGGTTATGAAGAAGGCAAGGAACCTCAGGGAAAATTTCTGTTTATCACATTTATGCTATAACAAAACTGTTGACGTATCGTCCCAACAATATCGAATCTCTCAACGGTTAGGTTTATGAAGAAACAAATCAAGTTTTTTTTGTAGGTGGGTACAATAGGGTGTTGGCAAAAACCATAGAGCAACTGAAGATATCGTTTTCCTGTGAAAGATCATAATATAGTTTGAAAACTTAATGAACATCTCTGTTTCGGAAAATGTTTACTTAGGTACATCTTCCAAAACAGAGATTGTTAATGACCATAATTAAAGTTATAGGTACTTAGAGAGGTTACTTATTCAAGTCATTAGTAAGTATGTTATCTTCCAATCTGTATTGTTTAGTTAACAGACATTACAGGTGTTGAGCCACTGCTATGAGTATTTTGAAATTCTCTACAAGTGAAGACTTTATTAGTGCATTGCAAAATTGAGAGACTTTTTTGCACACGTTAGCGATAATAATTTGAACATGTTGATAGTCTGAGTTCTTCTAACTTTTAGGAGATATGACTATTCTGTTGTAGTTTGAAATCACAGATATGTTATCTCGTTCATTTAAAGACTATGGTGATATTAAAAATGTAATACCTAAAGGAGATTTTGCTGTACGATACATCTATAATTAAAATAATAAAATTCAAGAAAATAAGTGTAAATACTTTTTTATAGGCCAATTAACAGAAAATAGTCTTGTGTAGGCGTGTTCGGTGTTACCCTGCTGCGAATTCTTCTGGGGAAGGCATGTGAGCGCGAACCCTGGCGCATCGGTCTTTGTCTATGCTGAGACTCTTGCGCTTACAAGCAATGTCCTTCTCCAGTTCACCCCGATACTTCATAAGCTCCGCTTGAACTACTTCTGCTTGCCTCAGCTTATTATGCAGTGACTCAGACGACTCTTTAATAAACTTGGCTTCAGCCATCAAAGCATATTGGGCCTCGTCTCGACAGTTTTCCACATTAGGCCGCGAATAGTTACGATTATGAAGTCTAGTCATAACGCATTTATTCCTGTCCTGTATATTTCGTAACGATTCCTTAAGTTCATCTATAAGATTTTCAACATCAGCCGTCTTCTGCAAGTTGTCTTTTAAAGTCTCTTCAAGTTTTTCACACATCTGCTCTGTCGCTTCTATAGTTTCCACCAGCGCAGCGTTCGTTCTATCAGCTTGAATTTTCATATCTTGACTTCCCTTAACAATGGCCGTCATCAGGTCTCCACGAAGTCTTTCAGATTTTTGCCTCACCTCTTCACAGTTTCTAATGCTCTCTGCACAATAGTACTTCCAATATTCTAGAGTTGTGCCATTTTCTGGCCACCGGGTCACCCCAGGATGCACCAATATTAAATTGGATTCTGGAGATAGCTGAGCGTTCAGGTGATCGAGTTTTAATGATACTAACTTGTCGCTCCAGTCCAGCTCAATGGCTGCTTTTGCCGCTTTGTTCATTTCCATTTGCCTTTCGACTTTGGCTAAAGTGTTATTAAACACTCTTCGTATTTCACCCACAATGGATACTTCTTTAATTAACTCCTGCTCTGCTTCGTCTCTGACTAGATCAGGCTCATATCTACCGGTGCGGAGCTCCAAGCATTCCCTGGATATAGCTTCAGGCAACATCAATATTCTACAGGCGCCTTTTAGTCGAGCTCTATTTTCGTCTAACGTGTTAATCTCCTCGGTGATTCGATCAACGGCTAATTGTGCTTTCTGTTTCCAATATGTCAAATCTTTTATCCTGTCGTTTAACTTTTTATTAGAATTATGGTGTTTGTCATCTATATTTGTAAAAATGTCTTGTATATCCTTTTTAGTTTGCGCCTCTAAGGCTTTTGCTTTGTCAGTTGCTCGTGGGGTGAGGGTGTATTGATTGTTTTTGCGCCACTCTCCAGTGGAGTATCTGGTTATTGAGTATTTGTCGACGACTGGCCTGACGCCCGTCATGCCAGCTTGGGGCGACCAATCTAAATGACCTGCCGCCCAAGGCCCGATAGGTCCCATTCCGAGAATATCCCCACTGGTAGTATCGCTAGGTTGGGGAAGATATTTGGGCGGGGCACCAGGAGGGTACATCTTAGGTTCTGGTGGTTGGATCCTCCCGGGGACATACGGTGAAGCAAAAACATTCACCGGTTCGGCGATGGCTGTAGTTTTTTCTTGATTCGTTTGATTCTCTAGCCCACGCGTGGTCGGACATATACCTGGACATGAATATCGCTCAATATTGGTCGCCATATCGTGAATTTAACTGAATACTGCCTATTTTGCATTAACATAAATAAAAAGTAAAAAATAATAGTAAATATTCAATACATAATCCTACACTGACATTTAAATGTCAATATCACACATTTCATTGTATTTATCTAACATGATCTAACATCTGCCATTATAATATTAGCCAGTCATAAGAAAATAATAATCCTTAAACCATTCCTAAAACTTCTTCTGATCCGTATTCGCTATCTCTATTATACATAATAAAAAACCAAAAGCCCCAGAAGGGTATTTATTCATTATGCAGTAATCGGACAACGTAGTAGAAAGTCTGCAGGCCATCTAGATCAATTTTTTTTCATGCTCAGACTGTCCTACAGTAATCATCGCCCCCCATTTCAATATCACACTTCACACTAGTCACACTATCACACTTCAGAATTCACACTTCACACTAATATCATCACACTTCACACTATCACACTTCACACTAATATTATAAAGGCGAAAGTATGTGTGTAAGTGTGTATGTTTGTTACTCCTTCACGCCGCAACTACTAAACCGATTTGGCTGAAATTTGGAACATAGATAGCTTATAACCCGGATTAAAACATAGGCTACTTTTTATCCCGGGAAAATCCATAGTTTCCATGGGATATTTAAAAAACCTTAATTTTCAACAGTAATTTATAGCTACAGCAATAGGTAGATTACTTTGACAATCTTTCCTGAAAGTAGGTGTAAAGGTCATTGAAAAGGAAATTCAATTTTTTCTCGGGATTAGTAAAAAATCGAATTTAACGCGGGCGGAGCCGCGGGCAAAAGCTATTATTATTAATATTATAATAGGTATGTGATGCGATAGTGCAATCCGTAAAAATTAATTGAAGTCTAATAACCCATTACTTATTATACCCATCCGTTACTCGTTAGTAGTTATATGAGTAGATCCCATAGGTGGTGGCAGCACCATTACCATTGTTTCCCACTCTCATGGGATGGTAATGTAATGGTATTGTTTTTGTTGAAGGCAATTTTTGCTGTACTTGAGACTAGATTCCGTGTTCCGTAATCGATCAACGGTTCGTTTGTGACTATGTAAGCCTTTTTAATTAAGGTAAGTGAGGTGTAATTCGGTAGTCTAAGGCTATAACGACTTAAAAATTTAATATAAAAAAATCTAAACCTGATTCCTGTTTGAAAGTTTTTTCAATAAAACATTGGTCTTTTGCCAGCTAATACGTGGCTGAATTAAGTGGTTTCAGTTAGAACTTGCTTTTTTATTAATTTATTTGTAGATCTCCTTTTTGCTTCTTATTTCGTGATAAAATTTGGCTCAACTTTTTAATTCGTGAATTCAGGGTTCTTATTTCGGGATAAAGTTTTGTATAAGAATTTATGATATTATACTAAAACATTTTAAATAAAAATATAAGAGGAGTTTAATATATAAATATATCAATAAAAATATTCAATATTTAAAGATAAAACATGTAACATTAAGCTCAAATTAAGTTTTAATTACAAACTGTCCTCTAATCATAACATTTTCCCGCGGTATCGCTTGCATACCTTAGGAACAGTAGATTTTTCCGAGATAAAAAGTAGCCTATATCCATCCAAAATAGTGTAGCTTTACATTCGTAAAAAAAAATCAAAATCGGTTCGTTAGATTTCAAGATAAAAATTAATAAAAAATTACCTAAAAGGTAGTGGTAATTACTAGTAACACAACTCTTCATTGCTAATACCTAACCATATTATATTGTAGAGATTACTCAAATATCTCTTACGGCATACATTGGCATCTCCATCACTCGAATACCAATTTCTTGAAGAAAAAATGTAGTTAACGAGTTTAATTTGACATGGATTTTGCAATACAAATGATTTTGTTGCTATTATTTCAACTTGAAAAGTCGGAATTTCTGATTAAATATATTTTCGTGTTATAGTTTTAGTTTAAAATAACTTCTTTTACTATTTAAAAAAAACTACAAATTTTGAAAAACTTAACCAACTTTAATAGTAGGTAATTAGAGCAAGTTTGAAGCCTTGTGACCTTGGTTCAATTAATTCAGATTACTTAAGATATTAAGAGATTAATAACTTTAATTTTTTCCTACTAATCTTATAAAATAAGTATAAAAATAGCTGCAGGCGTTACTCTGTGAAGGTTTGAACCATCACAAAGTAACGCCTGCAGCTATCTGATGGGAATAGTTACTTTCTTTATGTTACGGAGAATTTTGAGTTGAGTTAGTGAGGTTTAAAAATCAAACGAACTTGCCAAGTGAAGTTCGATGATAATTATGCGAGCAGCTTCTTTCGACGCGATTTAGGTTTACTTATTGTATATGCGTCCCACGCATCAGCCTATCACACGGAATTTTAAATTAATATATATAATTTTTTTTTTTTTTGTTGCTGGCAACACTATCTCCCCACCGTTCACTCCCACTATTCCTACTCCGATCGCCGACCCGAGCCGCGGGCGCCCGAACCAAAGACTATAAATACTGGCCCGAACGTTAACTCGTCATTTTGTTGATAGTTTATTCAAATTTTATATTTGTTTTGTGTATATACACATATATGTATATATTTTAGGGTAGGGCATAATATTTAAATTTTATAATGAAAGTTTAATAGGGAGGGTGTGTATAAATCGCGTCGAAAGAAGCTGCTCGCATAATTATCATCGAACTTCACTTGGCAAGTTCGTTTGATTTTTAATTATGCTTCGCAGCTTCTTTCTAGCGATTTAGGTTTACTTATTGTATGATGTTTAGAGGTAACAAATATAAAATTTGTGACACTTGTTTGTTACATAAGACAAGCTGATTTTTAAATCAATAATTTTTATTAAATTGATGAGAGAATATTATTAGGTAAATTACACATAAGCTATTTAAATGGTTAATTAACATGTCATCTTATTATTTTGAACATTCTAGAATAGAATTTGTAAAGTTTATTTAGAATTTAGCAAAAGTTGATGGAGTTTGGCTCCAACCTGTAGTATTAAATCGCATCATTTTATGGCCGTGATAATATTAAAATAACGAAAGGAACTTTGAGACATGAGACTTCAAATATATACCTATATATGTATATATATACATATATATTTATACGAGTATGTCGACGACGGACGCCATAACAAGAAAAATTTCGTAGAGAGACCACAGACTATAAGGAATATGAACAAATACTGTAACCGACACAATAATACATTTTGACAACAATATTATTGGCTTTAATTGTTGCATCGCGTTTACTATCAGCTTTGAATATAATTTTATCAAAAACTGCTTCATTGTAAAATTTTCTATATCTAATGGCATAATAGCTGGGATGACAACTTTGTAACAGTTCTTCATTTAATCAAATCTAAAAAATGAATAATAGTTGTTAGTTTTATGAATGGAATTGGTATATTTTTAAGATATGTAACAGGACATACATGTTTGGAGGATAACAATTTCAATTTCAAAAGGTGTTATCAGTATTTATCACCATATACATATAATATGTGTTTCACAACTATCGTATGGACCCTTCACAAAAGCCTGCATGTCAGGTCGATGTGAAATTAAGACATCTTGAATTTAAACTTGAATTAAGTTGAAACATGTCAGGACGAAAATTCCATCATATCTTGAACTTTAACGCCGTAAACTGTCGTTTTAAGTGAATTTTAGTAACCTGCAGTTCAAGAACTATAAAGAATATCACTTCCAAATCCAAACGTCATGCGCTTCGGATCCCCAATCCCAACTCGCTGAAAAGCAAAAACACGATTAGTAATTGGATTGAAATTATTGACATTGTTTAATTGTTTTATCTGTGAAAGGTTTGCACTTTATGAGCAGTTACAGAGTAATAGTCTCCTTCGAAAGAGTTTCCGGGTTGAGGTTCTCATGTGGCCATTGTTCAGAAAAGTAACCTGGAACAATATCAATATCCCCAGCTCATAGTGTATTTCGATTGAGTAGGCCTCAACTTAAAAACTCAACTATGAAAAAAAAAATCCCTTAATTCAAAAAACATTATCATATTATTATGAAAATAATAGCAATACTGCAGATTTGTGTGAATCAATTCTCACACATTTTTTACCTTAATCAATTAAATACTTGTGTAAGAAAGTTTAAGATCACAGTGACATTTTTATCAATTAAGTACCTACTCATAATTATTTTGTTTTCAAAATTGTAACTAGATCTTAATACAAATAGCAAGACAGCGGAATATTTATCAACAGTTCTGTCTGATATAGGCATTTTTAAAAGCAAGTAACCTTTCAAGAAAGCCGAGTGTCTTGTGGTTACGAGGAACCCTAAAAAGAAATGTAAACAAATTACTTTCAAGATCAAAGTATATCAAATATATATGAGCAGGTAAATTTTTTAAACAATGCAAATCACGTCTGTGAGGACTAATATGGTACAACATTAAGCTGTTTGCTTTAAATACTTTTTTCAAATCATTTTTTAAAATCAATATAAATTGCGGAAACGCATAAAGGTTTAAACTTTTTCCAGGATACCGTTAAGGTATCAACGTTCCATACATCAAGACCAATCATTCATATGTATTAAAGTTAGATTAAATTTTTTTTACTTCGCTAATACTTTACCAAGAAACGACTTTCTTGGTAAAATAATAGCTTTTATATTTCCTGACTATCAATGATTGTAAGATTTAAAGGAACGTTGTTTTGAGTTTTATACCATTGCCGGATTTCTCTATTTATTTTAATAAAATGAGGGTACTTCATGCTTCATTCGATTAATATAAGAAATTGTATAGTGAAAATCCTTATGGAATGTTTATCCAATAAGGATGTTTTACAAATATGTATTTAAGGCTAGAAAAGTAGTCTTTCATTCTAACTTGCAAGACGCAAGATTAATTTTTATGTAAACAAAGGTATTTTTTGTGACGTACAAATACTTTTGTTTATAACAACGAGTATTGAACAGCAGAGTAAGCAGAAATTATTAGTTCGATCTATCTAATGCAATAGCGTAGTTTACATTTTTGTTAATTTAAGTATGTTTCTAAATAGCTTTTTAATTTTTAGTTACTTAATTTTATTGCAATCACAGATATGGATTGCAATAAATATATTCTTCAAAGGGTTGTCCAAAACATAATATAGAAGTATGAATATCATATCTCACTTATATTGGTATTCTATTACAAAATAACGTAATTTAGTATTTATAGGTAAGGTGCTGTCCATAAATGCAAATGAGGCAAGTAAATTTGTAAATATTCGTAAATATTTAGAGTAATGGCAATGTTGGATGACAATTTGATATTAAAACGTAGTATATCCTTTGCGATTCAATGACGATCACTAGACGCTGAGAATAGACGCCACGTCAGAACATATATTTGGTGTAAATAATTTACTTAACTGCTTACAATTACTTATTTACTTAAAGATGCTTTACTTAAAGTAGGCCTCCATTTTAAATTATTAGGTTCAATAAATTTAAATCTTCTGATGCCATTAGGCCTAGGTTGTATAAAATATATACTAGATGGAAATTAAGAGAAGTAATTCTCGCTTGAAACGAATCGCTTTATTTTCAAGTACTTAGTACTTAGTTCTGGAAACCGAGCACTTCTTGTGGTGATTTTGGACAAAAATTAGGACTGTGCATTTAAACAGGCGTGTTGTCTCAAGGAATATTACCTTGATCTGAGATAATATAGTGGAACCATTCGTAATAGAAGGCCAAAGCTTTTGAAAAAGAAACGTAATCGTCATGTGTACGATACCTCGTTTCGCGGTCTGGGTGGCACGGGCGTGTGGTTCTTCAGTGCCACGCGGCGGCGACGGTGGTGGCGAGCGGTCGCGCGCCGTCGACGCGGTGCGAAGCAGCTCGACTGTTGCAGGTAGCGGAGCGAAACAGACTGGCTCGCCGTTTCCCTTGTTTGACCATCATCTTCTGATGCAGTTGTTTGAAGATTAATTAATCTTAATAACCGTTAAATTTTGTAAAACCCTTTTTGTTGTGGGTTTTGACAGATTCTTATAGCTTCTCCTGATCTTTGTACAGGGCTTCCATTTTCTGACTTATTTCATGACACCAAGTTCTTATCGGTATTCATCGGTATACGTGCTAGAAAAAGTGTCTTTAAAGACAATAATTATTGATCTACGGCCCTTGTTATTTAGGTTATAGCGTGGTGCATGTAGCAAAAAATTGCACGTGTTGTGCACCCTTACTTAATTATATATAGCCATTTTTTACGTAGCTGCGAAATTTTGTGCAATATGGTTCTGGGCCGAATAGTCTCACAATATCGGTGTCAAATTGATCGGCAATCCGCGGTGACTCGGTAGCAGGTTATGGATGATCAATGTCGAACGTGGCTTTGTTATCTTGAGATCTTCGAAGTATACTTAGACACTGTTCAAAAACGTTTCGACATTATGATTTCTAATGCTGATGCTAACGCAGCTAAGGAGGTACAGAGTTGTTTCTGGCCCTGGGTTTTGCGGTACAGAATTGTGAAGGTAAGAGCCCAGATTTTTGGCAATTACGCATCAACTTTAGTGATGGATACAACCCAGGTTAATTAGTTGTTCGCATCGAGATTATAGTGATGGATACAACCCAGGTCCTTAGTTGTTCGCATCGCGATTTTAGGGATTGATACAACTCAGGTTGGCCAGCCGATGATAGTTTTACGCAGGTATTGTCATACAGAATTGTGAAGGTAAGAGCCCAGAATTTGGCAATTACGCATCAAATTTAGTGATGGATACAACCCAGGTTATTAGTTGTTCGCATCGAGATTATAGTGATGGATACAACCCAAGTTATTAGTTGTTCGCATCGCGATTTTTACGCAGGTATTGTCATATAGAATTGTGAAGGTAAGAGCCCAGAATTTGGCAATTACGCATCAAATTTAGGGATGGATACAACCCAGGTTATTAGTTGTTCGCATCCAAATGACAGCCGTCGAGATGTCTTTAGTAAAATAAATTTTTACTTACGATTTTATTCAATTTCCTTAACTTTCTCCTGATCCTTTCCGTTTTTCCTCTTCTTCCCCATGTTCGTAGCGATGATTAAGATTTGAGCGGGTTTCTGTGATGTGCGTAGGCTTCAGCACGGAAACACGTAATGACGAGTTAACGTTCGGGCCAGTATTTATAGTCTTTGGTTCGGGCGCCCGCGGCTCGGGTCGGCGATCGGAGTAGGAATAGTGGGAGTGAACGGTGGGGAGATAGTGTTGCCAGCAACAAAAAAAAAAAATTATATATATTAATTTAAAATTCCGTGTGATAGGCTGATGCGTGGGACGCATATACAATAAGTAAACCTAAATCGCTAGAAAGAAGCTGCGAAGCATAATTGTACTGAAACTTGAAATTTTGAACTTCATATTTACTAACCGAGATCTCTAAAGACTTATTTCATCGATAAAACTAATAAAATGATAGACTTTCATGCATGCATTAATACTTAGTTTAAGTTCCTTAGAGGGTTTACTTATCACGAAATTAAAATTGAGGGCTAAAATAAAAGTATATTATTTCGTGACACTTATTTTGGAAAAGCCCTGCACTTTATTTTGTAAATCATTAAAAAACCATTTAAAGTAACTATTAAATACTCTAAATATAAAGATAATATATGAAAATAAATGACGCAAAACGATCTATAAATAAAACCATGCTGCAAGTACTTACGCGAGTTCACCTTAAAAATATAAATTAAGGTCTAGTTCAAACTCGTATTTAAGGAATTTAATTGATAAAATCATATACCGAATTTAGCTCATAAGAAACTTCATTACTTTCATATTATGATTTTGATTTCATATTTAAAATATCTTAATTAATAAATTAATACACAAGCTTTAAAAAAGGAACTCGAAAATTCTTAATTCGGTAGTGTCACGAAATACGCCACCTAAGAAAAGTAAGATGTGGGCTATTTCGTGAGTCGATTAATTGCAATTTTAAGTGAAATTAGTAATTGGATTTATCTCGGTCCTATATTATATTAATTGTCAAGAAACACATATTAACACTATAAAAAAATTTATTCAAATAGACTTACCGTTGTCTTTCTATAAGTTTAAGAAGTTTGATGTTAAAGCTTACGGTAAATACAAGCGCGCGGGTGTCATACAGCGGTTTGCGGCCCACCTAGGTTTTAAAAATTCGTATTGGTCTGAGCTTTATCACCAAAATTCTCATACTTAATTTTTTGACGGGTAATATGAAGAAGATTTAGAATTTACGTTTAATTTATTTATCTGATGTCTTTATTGCTTATTTTTACGCCAGAAGCAAAAACTACCGAAATTACCAAACATACCGAATTATACCTCACTTACCTTATAAAACCGCTATTTCAATCAATCTAGTGTTAATATTGAATTACAAAACACTTAAATATGCGAGGATTAAAGAGTGGCAAAAGCCTCGAATTTGAAATGACCAAAAATACCAAAAACAAAACCCTGTTTCTTCGAAAAAGGATGAGAAATAATTCATACAGTTTGGGTTTCCTTAAATTGCAATGAATCTGCAATTTAATGGCAATTTACTTATTAGGGTTATTGCGTAAAACTAAAAAACCCCTTTAGTTAATAAAAATGTTAAATTAATCAAATGTCATCGTCACATTCAATTCGCACTGATCGAAAAGATACGAATACTGTTGTGCAACCAACACTTGCAACGTTCTTGTGGTTCAACTCTAATGAACTGTGAAAGGTGCACTGCCGATATTGGTATTTGTTCATCAATATTGAAGGATCATATTATACAAAACAAGATAAAAGACAGCGATTGAAGATCTTGATGGTATGCACTATAAGTTAGTTTATTTTTTAAAGTATGTTTTAAAAAAAGATAACCTTCAAATAAAACACTGGAGACTGAATTAGGAGACACCAAAAATTTTAAGAAAAATAAATTATTGAACAATGTCTTTAAAAAAATAGTATTTCGATATTTAATATCCAGCCAGCTCTGATGCAGAAGGATAATGTGAGCGTACCATGCCGCACCTATCGCGATCTATGTTCAAAGTTTTCCTCTTCGATGCTATATCTCTTTCCAGGGCAATTCTCTTTTTTAGTAAATCGCTCCTCACTCGCTCTGCATTCTTTAATTGCCCCAGCAAAGACGTAACAGTTTCATGTATCTTCTTCACTTCTTCTATCAGACCAAGATGAGGCTGGTCTCTCACAGCTTCACCGTGAGGTCTCCAGTTATTTCTGTTGTCTAATCTAGTTTGAGCTAGCTTCATTGCTGCGTCCATCTTTTTAATGGACTCCTGCAAATTGGCTATCAACAATTCCAAATCCGCAATTCTCTGTAGAGTAGTTCTCAAGGTTTCTTCCAACTTGGTGCAAAGCTCGGTGGTTAAGGCGACGGTTTCCGCCAGTGCCATATCAGTCCTGTCCGCCTGGTTACGTAACTTTCGGCCTCCGCTAACTAAGATCGCGTTAAGGCTACCGCGCAAATCAGCAGACTTTTGGCGCGCTGCCTCACAGTTTTGTACATTCTCTCTACAGAAATACTCCCAATATTCCAAAGGCGCCGAGTAATCACTGAACCGGGTTGACCCCGGTCTAAACATTATTGTATTTGACTTTGTATCAAGACTCAAGTTAGTCACCTCAGTATTATACGCCATAGTTTTATCACACCAATCGTATTCTATTCTATGTTTTGCTGCTTTATTTATAGTCATCTGTTGCTCGATCTCATTAAGAGTATTCTTTAATGTTGCCCTTACTTCATTCACTAAGTTCATCTCCTTGATAAGTTCTTGCTCGGCTAAGTCTGCTACTAGATCCGGCTCAAATCTATTAGAGCGAAGATCAAGACATTCTTTGGATATAGATTCAGGTAGCATTAAGACTCTGGAAGCTCCTTTCAAACGTTGTCTCTCTATTTCGAGAAGTTCTACTTCTTCGGTAATAGCTTTACAGGCTTTTTCGACCTCAACCTTCCACCGAAAAATGTCTCTAGCCTTTTGTCTCAGCCTTTTAAAGTTCTCGCCTTGCTGTTTGTCAATACTGCCGAAAGCTTGCATCATACACGTCTTTGCATTATATTCTAGAATATTAGATTCATTAAGAACCTCAGGGTCGAGAACATCTTGGTTATGTTTTCTCCACTCACTCAGGGAATATCGGCTTATGCTATATTTGTTAACGGAAGGCCTAGTGCCTGTCATGCTTCCGAGAGGAGTCCAGTCTACTTTCCCATCTGGGCCAGGTTTTAAGTTAGGGAGATATTCTTCGCCAGATGCCGAAGGTCTGGATGATTCCCTTTCTGGACTAACAGTAGGAGTTTCTGCTACTGGAGAATCTGCTGTTTCTTCTGCAGCTTTTATCTCTTGTTGCGCTTTCTCTGGAGTTTTGTCAGCTTTTTTGAAAGCCCCAATATTTGTGCAAACTTTTGGGCACTTATCATCTTCAGGGAATGAACTCATCCTGTTATTAATTATTATATTATGGAATATAATATATATATTATGGAAACAAGCAAATATTTAAAACGAAAAATAAAGTCAAATACATAATGTCACAGGATTGACATTTAAGTCAATCACGTCAAAAATTCATACATAAAACTACTTTGTTTAGGCTATAAACAGGTCTTAAGTCATTTAGCATTCAATCGAAAAATCGTACATGCTTGATGTAGCCAATAAATATAATGACTTGGACATGAAATGTGATGGACATGAGGACATCTCACGTATCATTTACGCGCATTTAGGTAATTGCACGTTATGTTATGATATTAGTTATTATTAAACAAGCGAGTCAGTTATCACTTTCATTACTATTCAGTTTCCGCTGCACCATGGCGCAGTGTGTATGGCGCAGGCGCATGACGGTGAAAACTTGCAATTTATCATATCCGCCGGTTTCTAAAGCCCACACTTTTCTAAACTGCAACAATTTGAGCACTTTCTAAGTGATTTCTTTGTGGGCTTGCTCTAGAACTTGTTATTTCGCGCGCAATTTTGTTCGTACATAATAATTTAAAGTTGGTTTAAAATGCTTTTGCTTGAACCTGGTTTTATATTATCCATGTTTCTACACAATTACATCATAATTTTCTTTTGCAAAGAAGAAATAAATATCTTTGTATTTAATACGATTAAATAATATTATAAAATTGTAGTTTCGTTGTATTATGATCAATTACCTTACGAAGAAATGACAAAATGTAAAAATTTAATGTCTGCCATTAGTTGACGATTAGTGTTACCGCAAATGGATGTAAAAACGAAAGTTTCGAGGCTTGCGCAACTGCATATAATGAATTAAGGCGCTCTGCCCACTGCACCGCGCCCCGTCGCGTAGCGCGGGATGGCAGATTTTACTTTGTATGAAAGTATGTCAATTTGTATAGAAATCACGCCTAGCACAACACACTGGTGACGCGAAACCGCGCGGGAAGGCGGCCGCTCGCAGTTTCTGCCAATCTGCGCGGGAGCGCGGGGCGTGCCGCGGGGTATGACACACCGGCTCCGCAGTCCCGGGCGTGATTTGATACTGTCCAAAATCTTCTATGGACGCAGTGTCTTTTAATTCTTGTATACAAAATCCTTAAAATGACAATACAGGGTTATTTATAAAATACCAGAAATATCTCGACACTTAAATGATATCATTAAAAGTAACAACTTTTGTTCTACAACTTTCCAAAATTTCGTATTAATTTGTGTCATACAAAAATTTAATAAATTATGTTATTTCTGTAACGTGACATTACACTGTGAAACGAAATACAGGTAATCAGCGATTATGACTGTCCCTGTTGCCAAACCGCTGCGACAGGTTAAGACATAGGCGGTGCTAATGAGAAAGATAAAGATGCACAATACTCACAATAACTGGCGAAAGATTAAAGCTAAGCGCACACTGCGATGCGATTTTTTCCGCATGTTCAATGCGAAACTTAATCGCAATCCGAATATTATACCTATGCGCACCACAACCTTTGTCGATTTTTTGTCGATCTTCCTGGCACAGTGGCGCGCGCGCTCGGATTCGAGTGGGAAGTCGCGGGTTCGATTCCCGCCACGGGCCTCTTTGGAACTTTATAATTTCTAATTTTTCTTAGAACTGGACTGGTGGGAGGCTTGGGCCGTGGCTAGTTACCACCCTACCAGCAAAGAGGCACCGCCAAGTGATTTAGCGTTCCGGCGCGATGCTGTGTAGAAACCGTAAGGGGTGGGTTATACTTACCCCTTCTAAGTTAGTACGCTAACATATTCGGCTGCATATTCACTTACCGTCAGGTGAGATCGCAGTCAAGTACTAACTTGTAGTGTGTAAAAAACCCACGATTTATTTTCGCACCACGAAAGACAGGGAGCAATCGTGTCACATGAGAGAGTTGCGCTTGCGACTATTTCCGCAGTGCGCGGGACTCAAGTATTTTTCCATATAACACAAAATACTGACAAATTCGCATCGCACTTGCGAATATTAATCACATGCGATTATTTTTCGCAGTGTGCGCTTAGCCTAACGACGAAGGGGTGCAGCGTGCGAGGCGGGGAGGACGAATCACGGATCAGTGACCACGCGCGGCGTTGCCGATATTACGTGCAGACTACAGAGTACTTACAAAGAAAGAATGTGTGCAAAATATTGAATAAGTGATATTTCTCAAAATATCGAGTTAAAACAAAAGTTGTAGAACAAAAGTTGTTACTTTTAATGATATCATTTAAGTGTCGAGAGATTTCTGGTATTTTTTATATAACCCTGTATAACTGCAACATCTTGAAATTGAATAAATTCGTCCATTCTCCACGTCGATCGACAACACAGTGAACATACGAGTTTATTTAGCGCGAGGCCGTCGCAATCAGCATCACCGCGCGGGGGAGCAGATTACACCGCTAAGTAAGGCAGATCTGCGCCTCCGTCACCGCGCGCGTTATCTGTCGCTCCGCGCACCGCGGCGGGACGCGTCTCCAGTGGGCAGAGCGCCTTATACTTATGTCTGGTGGCAAGGTGTATTGATGCATCGACATTTGCTTAACTGTAGCGTTGTAACTGTGGTAATAGATAAAGGTCAAGGGATTACTTCCACTACTTCATAACAATGTATAATATACGAGAGTATTGTGAGATATTTTGTTAATGCATCCTTCAACCTTCCATATCACACATCTCTACATGGTCTTACAGATTTAGAGCCACTATACAGAGGTTATGAGTTAGAATTGATCAAAATGAAGACTTTTATTTTATTTATTTTATTTTATTATTGATTTTATAAAGGTAAAATGAGTTAATTTTATGTCATGTTTTAACGAGTAATTCAAAAGGTATAAGATCAATACAAACGTTACATATGAAAGTAAAAACCATAATAATAATGGTGATTGGTGACCTCATTGCTCAGAGACCGCTAGGCGACCGGAAAAATGCGTACGCGGCGTAACCTACAAACCTCTGTGTGATAATCGAGTTAGCCTCACAAAGAGGGAGTTGTTTTCGATGAAAGTTGAAAAATAATAAGCGGTAGGAGATAGATACGTAGGTATTGGCCAGTGACCAGTGTATGTGTCATGAAGAATCTCTGTCTGTCTATCTCTGTCTCTCAATTCTCTATAAACTCTCAAACTACTGAATGTACTTTC
Source organism: Coenonympha arcania (assembly GCA_036785405.1). NCBI lineage: Eukaryota > Metazoa > Arthropoda > Insecta > Lepidoptera > Nymphalidae > Coenonympha > Coenonympha arcania. The sequence continues at coordinate 19,407,900 of CM072059.1, read as the reverse complement.
ATGCGGTTTCCACTTATAGATAGAGTGATTCATGACGATGGTTTGGAACTTTGGGTATACAATTTGTCAAGGATTTATGTGAATTGATATATTATGCAGAGCTTATGGGATCCTATACCTAACAATCAAAGATAGACATAGACAAAGAAATGCCTTGCTATTATGTAATGCAAAGCTCTTCATCAACCAACGGTAGCAATGACTTATGACACGGGAAATCGATTTCCCGCGGTCATCAGTTTTACCGTTACTACAGTTTGTTTCACTAAACTGACAGTGACATAGCTAGTAAAAACTCTGACCACGATCCAACAAATGCTGGACCTTACTTGGTTTATATTCTCTAGAACAACCAATTAGGAACCAACCCAAACGACATGATCTGTGTTTTCTTTTTTGTCTATCATATTTGGATTTTGGATTGGAATGCTGATAACGGTATCTCCATCCTAGAGCTCCAAAATTTCCATTTTGCAGTTTATGTTGCCTTTGCCGTTACTACTATTAATGCAATGTCCAACACAGATTTACAAATAATTCGATGGTGCTCATCCATGACCGTTTTAGATTTTTTCTAAAAGTTTGTCTCAAATATGGTTTGAAGTTTTGGCCATTACAACTGGAATTGCTACTTATAGGCATGGGCGTGCATATAGTTATAGGGTACCTTATTTTGAACTTAGTGTGGTCAACACGTTGGATAAAGAGGATTAAATAACTAATGAGTATTTAGTATTCGAGGTCACACAAGTAGCGGGTATTAAATATTTATGCAGGAATAATTATTGACCAACCGAGCGTAAAATGTTAATCCATAAATCCGTGTTAAATTATTAATGTAAACAATAATTAGAAAATAGCTGTTGTTTAATAGTTTAAACTTACTTTATAATGAAATATCTGGGTGACCGAGCTTTGCTCGGTTGCCAATAGATGGCAGCAGGGTTCATATTGCTTTTGGTAAATTCGACATTTTCTAAAAGTGAATCCTAGCTAGATCGATTTATCGCCCCCAAAAACCCCTGTATACTAAATTTCATAAAAATCGTTCGAGCCGTTTCCGAGATTCAGATTATATAGAAATATATATATATATATACAAGAATTGCTCGTTTAAAGGTATAGGATATGCAATAAATTATACGTGACTAAACTGAAAAAACTTACTTGAAATTAACTTAATAGTTTAGAACAGACAAATGCCTTCTATAATGTCTATAACATTTACCTTCGTCGTTTTTAATATGAGTTCGTGAGGTCTGAGGAGATAATAAGAAATCAACTCCCAGGAATGTAAATAACGTGATATTATATTCCTTTATTTTCTCAAGAGCCACTTGAAATTGGAGATTCAAGAGCAGCTGCTATTTTATAGATAACTACTACAGTTGGAATTCTTTCGCAAGATAGAATGGAACACACCTTTACAGTGTACATGACTAGGGCTGATTTTATAAGAATCGCTACATGGTTTAAAGAAAGGTAATAAATCCGCTAATCCGATAATAATTAAAATATTATAGATTGGTCGAATAATAATGGTGACTTAAATTGCGAAATCGTTGCAAATTGGTTATTCAACAGTTCAAATTCTTAGAAACAATCATTTCCCTTTATGATTGTATTAGCGACTTTTGTTTTTTTGGCGTATTTAACTACTACAATATACAGTGTTAGCAAAATTGTATTCTCCCAGGCAAAAAATACGAAATTAGCTTTAAGATATTGAATTTCTGTAAAGGTGAGGCTTGTAGAACAAGAATTATTAGTAAGATTGACGATGAAGAAATAAATTATTTTCTTAGGACTAAGACTCATAATTTGGCTTGCAAACTTGTCCGCAAAATTGTATCAAAAAATTACGTAGAATATAATATGTGTATTGTGTATACTGCATTTGGTAACCCTATACACGCCGGATGCTTGGGGCAACACCTGTCTGCGCAGGAACATCTACCGGTCACCGCTGTTGCCTCATTTCTGCACTTTCAGGACACAGCCGTTTTAAAATTGTAGTCCGATGAAGCATGATGTACGTTAACCCCGAATTATCGACCGTAAAATACAAAGATAAATGATTTCGAGTTTCAACACGACAAGTGTTGTCCTTAGTCATTTGCCACGCTTGTTCTTTGTGAAGAACAATGCCTTCCTTGGTGTTCTCGATTTAGATAACGAACGGAACTACTGTAGGAAGGAAGGAACTATCGAAAGGGTTAATTCGAAAAGGATATTCTTTGTAACTTTGTATTCTTTGTGTATATTATCGTAACAGATTGGCATGTCGCTAAAGGCAGACAATCGGAACTACTTCTGGCCTTCATTTTTACTTGCCAAGGCAGAAGATAGATTAAAAGCCGCATCTTTTTTGCTCATTTTAGAGCTGAGAGCTTCGGAATAGTGGTACAAGATCCAGAAGAGTATTTGGAATTAATGCTAATAACTCAGACTACATTAAATAAAGGCTAATAACTGCATTTTACAAAATGGTTATGTGGTAGATGGTTCTTCAAATAAACACAATACTTATTTAACTGATGCGTGGTAAAGCGTGAATTCAGCGTGAATGCTAACGAATAAACGGATAGGCGCTGAGTACAAGAGGACTGTCTCTACATTTTGTTTGAACTTTAAGAATTACCTACCGCTTTGGCTAAAGTTCAAGTAAGTGACTGTGATACCGGAGGATATTACGTAAATATAATTTTGTAACGGCAAAGCATCATTTGGAATTTCCATTTCAACTAAGTAGGCAGTTAAGTAAGTAATTAAAAGTGGATTATCTAATTACCCGCAGTTTTAGGGTTACCGTTATCCTCATTTAGCGTAGATGATATTGGCAGATATAGATAACCATCGAACTACAAAGAAGGCTATATCAGTGTCTTTGTTTTTGTGTTCAACATTAAAGAACATGAGAATTAACAAGGTATTGGTATTTATAAATCTACTATCAAGTCGTAGCACGCTATTTATAAACGTGAATAACAGCGCGTCAATAGGTCAAATAATAATTTAACGTTTAAGGAATTCCTTTTACCTTTACTTAATTCCTTACTGTTTTGTAAAATATTATACTCAGTAAACTCAACTAAGTACCTAAGTTCGCGTATAGAGATTGAGAATACCAAAATTGACAAAGGTTTAAATTCATCAAGCTACAGCTACTTACATCTTCAATCCAGCCAGATCTATTGTTTAATTTGTGATTGGTAGCTTCACTTGTTTTTGGAAAAGAAAGATGTTGACCTCAGACTACATTAATAAAGGGTGTTGACAAATGGTTGATGAATATTATCAAAGATAGGTAAACGGTGGGTAGATACATCTAATTAACAATTTCAGTATATGATTTGGAAAATTTATGCGTCAAAGTAATCCGCTAATGGATGGTTGCACAATTTTACGAATTATTTCGTCTACGCAGAACTTGATGATAATTATAAAATTCTTGAAGATCATTAAGGAGGGATATGAAATTCTTAAGTCTAAAAAGGTGTTCTAAAATGTTTGAACTAATGTCCAAAATCGTACTTATGGTTTGAATTACTGTATGCATGGTTATAGGTTTATCACCTATCAGTGTATCACCTATTCGACCTTATAAATCAGAAAAAAAAGTATTTCTGGTTTTTTTTTAAGTTTTTAGTTCAGGTATCCTACTACCTAGTGATTTATCATATCGCTCGACTGTCTCGATATAGGACCAACAATGCAAATGCAAGGTCAGCACAGAGTTCCAACGAACCATAACTTTCACTTTTTGTGTCACACAACATTTTTGCTGGACAGCCAATATACCAACAACAGTAATCTGTGATGTTATTTAATTGATGCCCTAATATTGGAACTAGGTTTTTTTTTAATTTCCACAAGTTGTTTTGTTGCCCTGAAGAGTTTATTGGCCATACCTGTCAAACTTATTTGTCCAAAGCAGGAAATTGTAAGGTACAAGTAAACAAAAGGCATTCTAATGGACAGTCTAAGTTTTACATGCCAGTGTTAATTAATTATAAAGTTAGGGAAACCATCTCGTCACACTTGCTATAAGTCCAAGAACTCACGGAGTATTATTATAAATGGACTTGACTTCCTTAGAATTTATATAGGTACCTTTGTAGAGATACTCTTGCGTTATAGAAAACTCAGCACACCTGATAGTTCCAATCATGTTTTCGAAGGGGTTTTGCTGATTCAGAGATGGACAACGTTCTTCTCATTCTGAGTGAAGAACCGTGCATAGTATTGGCTTGTACCTACCATTAAGTGTTCTGTGCCACTTAAATATGGTTCCCAATGTGATGATGATACAAAACCAACTCACCAGAAAAAAGTTGCAACCACCCGCATATGTGGAACACGGTCGTCGACTGGCAGAAGAAAAACAAGAGCATGGCACAAATGGTGAACAAGGCCAGCGCGACCGCCGCGCCTACGAGCACCGTCGCCACTTTGAACACAAATCCATTTATCGACAGGAACTCGTCCAGTTTGCCTTTACACTCCTCCACAGCCTCGTCCGCCTGGCAGACCTGCCACAGCCCGAACTTCCTCGGGTACTCCGTCTCCAAGTCGCCGATCCATTCCGGAGTCACGAAAGCCACAACGCTGATAATCGCGTAGCAAATCGTGAATATCGCCCAAAGCACACCAATCGCTTTCGAATTACGGACGTAGTTCGTAGCGTACAAATGTGACGAGTCCACGTATTCGATTTTGGAACCCATTTTTGGTTGAGCACGCGCAAAGATCGTTGTTTACTATTGGCACATTTTTATGAATTAAAACGGGATAGTATGTTTTGTGTAACACTTGTTTACGCACAGACTTGAATGACTACTACTCGGCCACTAAGGACACGGGTGACGAGCTAAACCACACTGAGCGACAAAGCAAAAGCCAAAAGCACTAGGCCGCACATCGTCTCACCGCGCGCCATTCGACTGAGCTGTGAGCTAAGTGGGGATAAGTAATCAAATTTTAAGCTCGTAGGTACTTACCTGGCGGCTGGCAGGATTTCGGATGATAAATAAAAGAATGTAGAGAGCCAGGTACACTTTAATGAAAAACACGCCCCTAAAAGCCGTTAGTCTTAAATTTTTTCTAACGTTTGATTGAATTTGACCCACAGTCGCTTCCGAGTTCCGTACCTACCTATAGTACTAAGTTAAAAATAACTAGTAAGTAACGCCATCTATTGACAAACCATGCGTTAAATATCCATGGATTTATTAGTTCCATGTAAATATCACAGTCGATAGAAAGTTAGATGTGAAATTTTTTTTTAAATGACTGGGCCGTTTAAATATTTAAAACAGTTTGTTCTAGATTTTTGTAGATTATTGATAATGCAAATGATGACTAATATTTTGCAATGCATCTTTTCTGTCTCCCGCTGATGAGCATCTTCCAAACTTCAGCACGTCACTGTCAAATGTCAAATAAAATGACAATTGACATTTGCCAATTCTAAACAAACAACCAAGAGCAACTGTCAACTTGGAAAGGAAAGCTGAAAGTTGAAACAGAAACTGAAAAGGAACGTTGCAATTTCATGCAGTTTGCCCTTCTTGTAAAAGTGAAAAAACAGTGCTCAATTTTAATCGATTCGAATTTGTTGATAGTCAATTTAGGCGGCCGAATCAAGTACTAAAATATTATCTTTAGGTAACAGTATTCTCTTCATAATGTTTCCCCTTTGAATTATTGGTTGTTTTCCTTCCTTCGGATGTAGATTCAGTGAAAATGTCGGTGCGAGATAAGTGGGTACGCCGGTTCTCTGTTGACGAGACTGCAAAACACAAAAATGGTTTCACTGTGTACAAGATCACATCTGTTGTAAGTGTATTTACTATTTAAAATTGAGATAGTTGATGTCACAGGTTGATATTTACTGATTTTACTGTACGTGAGACCACCATGAGAAACCCTCTTCGTTTAGGTCACAGGTAAGGTCTAAAATGCGAACACGTTAGCTTATTAAGGTTACAAAAACAATCAGTGATTAGGTACAGAAACATGCCCCCAGATCAAATTGTTGTTGTGTACAAGTCATTTTCTTATCTTATTGCACAATATTGTACCTTTGAGTGAATTTATTAGTCACTTCATAGTTACAACTAGCAATCCTGTTTTTACTCACTAGTAGGCACATGAAGTCTCTCTGAGTTTGAAGAGTTTGGCCACAAATGACAACATAGGTATAATATGCCAAGTACAGGTTGGAGAATATTATGGAGAACTCTCAGGCACGAAGGGTTCTTCGCAACGATATTTATTGATGAATTCCTTCACCACAGTGATACCTTATAGTTTCTACACACTCAAATGAACCTTAAATGCTAGACCCCTATTGGTGCCCTTGATTATTCAGAACTATGCCTCTTAAAAAGGGATCAGAGGGTTGAATGTTAGTAAAGATGAATTAGGCCTAGACTGGAGAATGCTTGGTTTAAATCTCTAAGTCTCACTGTCATGACAGAGAAAGACTTTGCCCATCAGTCAATTTATATTACAGTTCTGTTTTTCTGCCATGAAAAATTATGTTAGTTTTATTATTAACTTAAATAAAGGGGCCAAGTAAATTATGGGCAAATTGCTTGTTATAATTATTATACAAAGTGATTATTTGAATAAAAGATTATTTTGCACACAAATGAAAATTTGCATATACACTAAGTGAAAGTGAGAGTTGCAATTATATTTTTACTGCTTTCACTTTGAATTAAATAGCAAAAATATTTGACCACATCCTTAATAGAAAGACAAAGTTGGACAGGCACTCTTTTTAACCGACTTCAAAAAAAAGGAGGAGGTTCTCAATTCGTCGGAATCTTTTTTTTTTTTTTTTTTTTTTTTTTTTTTATGTATGTTCCCCGATTACTCGAAGATGCGTGGACCAATTTCAAAAATTCTTTTTTTGTTTGAAAGGGTATAGTTCACAGATGGTCCCATTGTCATCAAGTCAGGATCTGATGATGGGATCCTGGAGAAATCGAGGGAACTCTTCAAATTTTATAAGCACACTTGAAGTGATTTGGGTGTTGTTTGAAAGAGTAATTTTTTCCAGGTAGTCTTATCGTCATCAGGTCGGGATCTGATGATGGAATCTTGGTAAAATCGAGGGAACTCTTCAAATTTTGCTAGTATACTTGAAGCGATTTAGATATCTTTTATATTTACTATTGCTTTCCCTGCAGTCATCAAGTAATGACTATATTCATCAAGTCAGGATCTGATGATGGGATCTTGGAGAAATTGAGGGAACTCTTCAGATTTTAGAAGCATACTTCAAGCGATGTGGACATTTTTTCCATTGCCCTGCGCATTAGTTGTTTTCCACTAAAAAGTATAAAATAAAATGGAAAATTCTTTCCAAAAAACCAACTTCAAATGCCACTACAAAGAATGAAATAATTTTTAATGTACACCAATTCGAAGTCGGGCAATGTTTCGTTCATTCACTAATAGTCCTTCGTATTGTCGATAAATTTGTCGTTTCTTTGCACATCAAGTTTTATAATAAGAAGGACTAAACAAAACATTGCCCGACTTCGAATTGGTGTACATTAAAAATTATTTCATTCTTTGTAGTGGCATTTGAAGTTGGTTTTTTGGAAAGAATTTTTATAATTTGAATCTCTAGTTTTTGTAATTTCAAAATAGTTTCCCTCTCAGTTTAATAAATATGGAACATGATATTTAGCCTCTATTTATTGCTGAGAACAATAATATACCCAAGCTAATATTTACCTATTAAGTGATACATCTGCGGTCTGCCCATGATAGATGCAGTGCATCCAATGATATTGCAATGACTCTGTGCTCTTTTCAAACTGATAAAAACAAAAATGCTACAAATAATTGCTTAGCATTATTGTATTTCACATACTGCAACGGTATCTATCTGGGCAGACTCTGTAAAAAGTTCTACTAAGTTTCTTAGTAGAATTCTATAGTAATTTTTCAGCATGTTAAATGCCCTATCTACTTTTTATTTTGAGTATCTTTGGTCCCAAATCTTCATGGGTAACTTTAGTGCAATCAAAATCAAAAGTGCTCTTCCCGTATTATAAGTAAAAAAACTATGTGACACTTTAACAATTATTATGTGAGGTGTCAGTTATGTTTTTTTCCAATTTCCTCATGGCCAAACTTTGGTGGGGTTTCACTTCAAACAATCAAGGAAATGTTCTAGTTGTTCCCCTTGGAGTCCCCGGAGGCTGTGACCATAGTGTCAGTGTGGAAGCGCTACAGTGACGTGCAGCGGCTGCACAAAGCGATGAGCTCCCTGCACGCAGGCCTGCACCTGCGAGGCACCTTCCCAGCCCTGGCCAAGAGCAGCTTCTTCAAGAGGTTCCACCAGGAGGTATGTGCCAATGTTCCACCTGTTCTCCTGAGACAGTATTGGATGTTCAGTTTGAAAGGGCTACAGCACCTACATGACACTCCAATTGTGCACCAGGTGGGGTAAACTACACCCCAGTGGGCAAAAAATTATTGATAACTTAAAAATGTTTTATAGTAACTTTTTAACAATAGGGACTTGAGAGTTTGTTTTCTCAATAGCTGTAAATGTAGCCCTCGCGCTTCGCTTGGCTCGTCTTGGCGGAGACACTACCGTGCCCCCAGATGTTGCTGTACCAATCAGTGCATCTCATTTGATCTAGCGGCTGCCTCACAGCATGTTACATCATACATGTTGAATTTATTAAGACTGTGGTAACTTGATGCATAATAATATGATCTAAACAACTATTATATTTTACATAAATAAGTATCATAAAATATTTTTTATTTATTGTTTTTTTTTTCATTTTATTTGTGGGGTATGTAAAACCCCACCTAGTGTGGCAAGTGAGTTTCAGTCACCTGGCCCATGGATAATGCTGTCCTGCATATTATGTCAGGCACCTTCCTATCCAGGAGATGTTGGTCCAGCTGTTCTTTCAGGCTCCTGAGGTGATGATGATAGTTGAGACTGGATAAACCCACAAACTCTGCAGTCAGCGGGGGGATCGTGGCTTTCAGGTGATCCCAGCATACCCGAAAACCACCAACCTCCTGCCGGCTGTAGAAGCTTCTTCAAGTGATTCCTGCCACCATGGATTTATATCTTTGTGGTTTAAGATTTTTATGAATTTCATTAAGAATTTTATCTACGCTCATTGCTTAAAGTTCGAATTATGAAATCAAAATATGTCACATAATGACCTACTTTATTCACAGACTTCTATAATTATTAAAAAGTTATTCATTATAATTATAACACCGATCTACTATAGAAATATTTTAAGAAAGTTGTATAATTTCCATTACGATACGCGGCTCTGGGTTCCTGTATTTTTATCTGGGGTAATATTTTTTATGTAATTTTTTTTTTAAGTTAAACCCACAGACAGCATATAGTTGGTAGTCATTGTCGAAAGTATGGATGGGCCATGATTGACCATAGACAACAACAACAATGTCTATTGTCTATGGTTCTGCGCCACATTTGCATACATTTGCCATACATACTAATTTTTAACGTTTTAATGTGTTATTTTTGTTACTTAGTCAAAACTTTGCGCTGAAAAAGTCTAGCAGTGAAACCTACCAAAGAAAATTTAACTCCACCTGACATTTTAGTAGTTGCAACAAAAATGAAACGAAGTGAATGATTTACGACAAACGTTAGCAAGATTTTACGGTTCGGATTTATGATAATAATATGAGCGTAGATAAAGAAGTGTATGAAACTCTACATAATTAGGTATTAAAAGACTCGTGTGATACTATTAAAAAACTCGCCTGCGGCTGGTTTTTTAAACTCACACTCATGTTTTAATAGCCCCCATTATACGACCGTTTCATAAACTACTATAACAATTCACTTCGATGAAACTTATGGGCTAATGGTACACTATACATGCTGTGAACTTTGTGACCTTTAACATGCGAATATACTAAAACAGTGAGCCATAGTGGTTCCACATTTTATTACATCTCAAAAATATATTACAAAGGTTAACGTATAATAACACATAGTAGGCTAGTAAAATTGCGGGATTGGCAGAATCATCTTCATAGGTTTATATAAAAATCTTTACTTGAAAGTATCCAGTTTAGGAAATTAGTCTGCATATTGACAAACTTTTTTACACCACACTTGACTCTCAGATTAATTTCTTATGTTCACTTTTAAGTTTATGTTTTAATATAAATATTTGAAGATGTTGCTGCCATTTCCGCAATTTTAATGCCATAATGATACTAACGCCTACTTTGTATAAGTTTATGAATTACAAAAAACCAAATGAAATTTGAATTTGTTGGGGAGAAGCTCTTAGTGCACCTTAATGGTGCTTGTCCATCACAGATGTTGAAGCCCCCTGATGAGGAGATAGTGGTTGTATAATGAACACCTGTTTGCAGGTGATAGCAGAGAGGGCGAAGACAATCAAACGGCTTCTGGAGTTCGTGGCGGAACACCGGCTGCTCTTCACTAGCACTGACTTTGTTAACTTTCTACAGGTATTTTTTTTTTAATACAACAAGTTAGAGAGCTTAGTTACGATTTCACCTGAGTATTATTTTTATCGTTCTAACTTAGACAGAGTAAGAAATCCCTAATGGTTTCTACACAGCATCTTAGTTGGTAGTGTGTTAACTAGCCACGGCCAAAGTCTTCCACCAGACCAGAACTGAGTCAAATTAGAATTAATTAAAAAAAGCTAAAATGGCCCTTGCTAGGAATCAAACCCACAATAGGCCTACATGACCCAGGATAAATTGAAAAAGGAAAAGATCTCTATCCTCCCCGTAATTCTTCTTTCTACACGTCAACTGAATGGCATCACTGAAAAAATGAAGATGACCACTCTGAATAAGAGTGAACGAAGTAGTTATAATCATAATAATGACCTACTTTCAGACTGGCTACCCTGAGCCCGAGCCGCAGGCGGGCGGAGTGATCAACGCTATCAGATCCTCTCTGCACCTTCCCATCGAGGACACGCCTCCACTGGAGTACCAGACCTCAGACGACGAAGCCAAGTCCCCTGCTGGTATGAAGTTTTAACAGCATTTGCCTAGCTTCAATTATTAGACCTAGCCCGATCAGTACATTTCTGCCTATAGATTTAATTCTGCTTTTCTCAAAAGTTTTGGATTTGTTTTATCAAAAGTAAATATCACTTACTTCACTATGAAAGAAAACATTGTAAATAAATGTGTATCCGAAAGTTTCTCAAAACATTCTCAAAGATGTTTGAAGCCTGTACAAATGTACCTGGTCACCTCTCTAGCTCTAGACGGTGCATGTATCTCCTTTCTGAAAGAAGGTCATATAGAACTTTTTGTAGGAAGGAGATATTATGTTCCCAGTAGGCATCTATCACCTTTCTCTATCTAGTCCATAATATAGATAGAGTAGTCCATAATATAGATAGAGAAAAGAGGCAGGCAAAATTTCCTCGCTGTGCATCTTAGCCCTCAGAAATGGGTTGTTGATACTTGATAGACATTTTGGTAATGGTTTGAGATGATAGTATGCAAACCAAAGCTCATAACTGAGACGAATCATGTTATCTTCTTGTATCAATCTTAGATATATTATTCAAAGTTTCTAACAGGCTTTATCAAGTCTACTATTACCTTAAAAAGCCATAAGAAAATCGATCCATCCGAAAAAGGGATATAAGTTACCAGTTTCCAAAGATAAAAATGAACAAATGCTGCAAAATTTATTATTATTGCGAACATTTTCTTTTACAGTCCAAGTACAGCAATCGCCACAGCAGTCCACAGACAACCAACCGACCATAGACAACATAGACGTATCACAGATACCGATATACGAAGCGGCCGAAGTGGAAATCCGGGAATCCCCGAAAACCACTGAACAGATCTCCGACTCCAACAGTTTCGAGTCACTAAATTCACTGGAGAGTATCGGCAGTGACTTATTTGATGAGCTTGACAAAGTGACCATAGACAATAAAAAATCTTTCGTAAAAAAGAATGTTTTGCCGGATTTGATTAATTTCGATGCACCATCCGCGTCGACTTCGAAGTTTGAAGACTACCACACTATGCCGAATCTAGATCCAGAAACTACCTCATTGAGTTCTAGTACGAATGATCCATCTAGTTCGTATGACGATTCTCGCAGAAGTAGTTCAAGAGTATCACTGTATAGTAAACGCAGTATTTTGTCTCTTTCCAACGTTGAGAGTAAGACAAAGACGGAAGACAGTTACATCTTCGAAGCGGGGTACATGCTGAACTTAGCCGCGAGGTGCGAAGACATGGAGGACTACCAGAGGGCGTTCGAGTGCTACAAGTCTGGTATTGAGAAGATGCTGATTGGTGTACAGAGTAAGTAGCCATAAGTCTCAGTCTATTTTATAGTGAAAACTAGTCGTATATTTTAATATCTATTCAAAAAAAGGCCAGACTAGGTTGTTCATTCACTGGCTGACTGAAAAAATAATGACCATGGATATAATATGGAAGGAATCTGGTACCAGGCTGAATCAAATCGAAACTTTTTTTTTTAATAATAACTCCACATTAACACATACAATTATTTTTCAATATAAATCAGGATTCTGGATATAAAGTAAGAGGCAAATAAGCAAGTTGTACTTCTCAATGACAGAGAGTAACTTTTTGTACGTAAAATTTCATTCCATATAAGGAATTTGTCATTGTTATGGGCTAACATAGATATGCCTGGGAAGTCATTTTAAGATGACCTTCAGAATTCTGCGATTAGGTCTACAAAATGCCCACTATTTGACGTATTTTCCATGCCAATAAATAATAATCAAAGAAATGAGAAAACACAGGAAATATGTCGCTACCTTGCTTGACCTATTCGATAAGCTTTGAATACGCCGATAAGATATGAATCACAACATTTTATCTGCTACCTATAGAGCATAGTCAGTTTTGCTAAGTCGCTATGTGCAGTCATGGATTTCTTGTATATGTTGACGTATGTGCAGGAATATGAAAGAGTTTCTTGTGAGTATTTACAAGTACAAGCTTTTTTTTACACTATAATTATATATTGTTGGACTGCCATCTCACCTGTGACCCGATGGTAAGTGATGATGCAGTTGAAGGATGTTATGGTATTAACTTGGAAGGGGATAAGCAACCCCTAACGCTTTCTACACAAAATCAATCACGCCGGAACCCAAAAAATCGTTTGGCAGTGCGTTTTTGTTGGGTGCTATTACATATGAGCCATTGTCCATTATTGTTTGTCTTTTGTAAAATTTTCTTTGTCATTTACAATTGGTGATTAATTTTATAGTGAAAATTTTGTTGTATTGTCCCAAGTATGTCGAATGTGACAATGGAACGGGAAATTCGCGAGTACCTCGGGATTTGTGATAAACCATAAATCACAGTTAGTGAAACCTAGTATTTAATTTAATTTAAGTATTGTTGTTGGCAGCGGACACAGACCAGCAGCGGCGCGCGCTGATCAAGGAGAAGACCAACAAATACCTCGCGCACGCCGAGGACGTCTACAGGAGGCATCTCAGCAACGTCGACCACAGCGTGAGTGCACTTCGTCTTTATGAGAATTGATAAATCTTTATTTTTACACGCTACAAGTTAGTACTTGACTGCTGTCTACCAGCACTAGGAGCTGTTTATGTCTATTCCATTTCTTAGGTTGTTTTTGGAACGAAATTTAAAAAACGAGAGCAATGACAACGACATCTGTAACTAACTTCAAGGTGTCTTCTGTCCCTCTCCCACAGCTGCTGCTAGAGCGAGAGGACAGCACGTCGCGCGTGCACTGCTCGATCCCGCTGTCCATGCTGAAGAAGCCGTACGAGGAGCTGTCGCTGTACAGGGTGCTCGCGATACACAGCTCCACCATGATGCTGGTGCTGCACAAGACCGACCACACCTGCTACGCTATGAAGGTACGAGCGAGAGGACAGCACGTCGCGCGTGCACTGCTCGATCCCGCTGTCCATGCTGAAGAAGCCGTACGAGGAGCTGTCGCTGTACAGGGTGCTCGCGATACACAGCTCCACCATGATGCTGGTGCTGCACAAGACCGACCACACCTGCTACGCTATGAAGGTACGAGCGAGAGGACAGCACGTCGCGCGTGCACTGCTCGATCCCGCTGTCCATGCTGAAGAAGCCGTACGAGGAGCTGTCGCTGTACAGGGTGCTCGCGATACACAGCTCCACCATGATGCTGGTGCTGCACAAGACCGACCACACCTGCTACGCTATGAAGGTACGAGCGAGAGGACAGCACGTCGCGCGTGCACTGCTCGATCCCGCTGTCCATGCTGAAGAAGCCGTACGAGGAGCTGTCGCTGTACAGGGTGCTCGCGATACACAGCTCCACCATGATGCTGGTGCTGCACAAGACCGACCACACCTGCTACGCTATGAAGGTACGAGCGAGAGGACAGCACGTCGCGCGTGCACTGCTCGATCCCGCTGTCCATGCTGAAGAAGCCGTACGAGGAGCTGTCGCTGTACAGGGTGCTCGCGATACACAGCTCCACCATGATGCTGGTGCTGCACAAGACCGACCACACCTGCTACGCTATGAAGGTACGAGCGAGAGGACAGCACGTCGCGCGTGCACTGCTCGATCCCGCTGTCCATGCTGAAGAAGCCGTACGAGGAGCTGTCGCTGTACAGGGTGCTCGCGATACACAGCTCCACCATGATGCTGGTGCTGCACAAGACCGACCACACCTGCTACGCTATGAAGGTACGAGCGAGAGGACAGCACGTCGCGCGTGCACTGCTCGATCCCGCTGTCCATGCTGAAGAAGCCGTACGAGGAGCTGTCGCTGTACAGGGTGCTCGCGATACACAGCTCCACCATGATGCTGGTGCTGCACAAGACCGACCACACCTGCTACGCTATGAAGGTACGAGCGAGAGGACAGCACGTCGCGCGTGCACTGCTCGATCCCGCTGTCCATGCTGAAGAAGCCGTACGAGGAGCTGTCGCTGTACAGGGTGCTCGCGATACACAGCTCCACCATGATGCTGGTGCTGCACAAGACCGACCACACCTGCTACGCTATGAAGGTACGAGCGAGAGGACAGCACGTCGCGCGTGCACTGCTCGATCCCGCTGTCCATGCTGAAGAAGCCGTACGAGGAGCTGTCGCTGTACAGGGTGCTCGCGATACACAGCTCCACCATGATGCTGGTGCTGCACAAGACCGACCACACCTGCTACGCTATGAAGGTACGAGCGAGAGGACAGCACGTCGCGCGTGCACTGCTCGATCCCGCTGTCCATGCTGAAGAAGCCGTACGAGGAGCTGTCGCTGTACAGGGTGCTCGCGATACACAGCTCCACCATGATGCTGGTGCTGCACAAGACCGACCACACCTGCTACGCTATGAAGGTACGAGCGAGAGGACAGCACGTCGCGCGTGCACTGCTCGATCCCGCTGTCCATGCTGAAGAAGCCGTACGAGGAGCTGTCGCTGTACAGGGTGCTCGCGATACACAGCTCCACCATGATGCTGGTGCTGCACAAGACCGACCACACCTGCTACGCTATGAAGGTACGAGCGAGAGGACAGCACGTCGCGCGTGCACTGCTCGATCCCGCTGTCCATGCTGAAGAAGCCGTACGAGGAGCTGTCGCTGTACAGGGTGCTCGCGATACACAGCTCCACCATGATGCTGGTGCTGCACAAGACCGACCACACCTGCTACGCTATGAAGGTACGAGCGAGAGGACAGCACGTCGCGCGTGCACTGCTCGATCCCGCTGTCCATGCTGAAGAAGCCGTACGAGGAGCTGTCGCTGTACAGGGTGCTCGCGATACACAGCTCCACCATGATGCTGGTGCTGCACAAGACCGACCACACCTGCTACGCTATGAAGGTACGAGCGAGAGGACAGCACGTCGCGCGTGCACTGCTCGATCCCGCTGTCCATGCTGAAGAAGCCGTACGAGGAGCTGTCGCTGTACAGGGTGCTCGCGATACACAGCTCCACCATGATGCTGGTGCTGCACAAGACCGACCACACCTGCTACGCTATGAAGGTACGAGCGAGAGGACAGCACGTCGCGCGTGCACTGCTCGATCCCGCTGTCCATGCTGAAGAAGCCGTACGAGGAGCTGTCGCTGTACAGGGTGCTCGCGATACACAGCTCCACCATGATGCTGGTGCTGCACAAGACCGACCACACCTGCTACGCTATGAAGGTACGAGCGAGAGGACAGCACGTCGCGCGTGCACTGCTCGATCCCGCTGTCCATGCTGAAGAAGCCGTACGAGGAGCTGTCGCTGTACAGGGTGCTCGCGATACACAGCTCCACCATGATGCTGGTGCTGCACAAGACCGACCACACCTGCTACGCTATGAAGGTACGAGCGAGAGGACAGCACGTCGCGCGTGCACTGCTCGATCCCGCTGTCCATGCTGAAGAAGCCGTACGAGGAGCTGTCGCTGTACAGGGTGCTCGCGATACACAGCTCCACCATGATGCTGGTGCTGCACAAGACCGACCACACCTGCTACGCTATGAAGGTACGAGCGAGAGGACAGCACGTCGCGCGTGCACTGCTCGATCCCGCTGTCCATGCTGAAGAAGCCGTACGAGGAGCTGTCGCTGTACAGGGTGCTCGCGATACACAGCTCCACCATGATGCTGGTGCTGCACAAGACCGACCACACCTGCTACGCTATGAAGGTACGAGCGAGAGGACAGCACGTCGCGCGTGCACTGCTCGATCCCGCTGTCCATGCTGAAGAAGCCGTACGAGGAGCTGTCGCTGTACAGGGTGCTCGCGATACACAGCTCCACCATGATGCTGGTGCTGCACAAGACCGACCACACCTGCTACGCTATGAAGGTACGAGCGAGAGGACAGCACGTCGCGCGTGCACTGCTCGATCCCGCTGTCCATGCTGAAGAAGCCGTACGAGGAGCTGTCGCTGTACAGGGTGCTCGCGATACACAGCTCCACCATGATGCTGGTGCTGCACAAGACCGACCACACCTGCTACGCTATGAAGGTACGAGCGAGAGGACAGCACGTCGCGCGTGCACTGCTCGATCCCGCTGTCCATGCTGAAGAAGCCGTACGAGGAGCTGTCGCTGTACAGGGTGCTCGCGATACACAGCTCCACCATGATGCTGGTGCTGCACAAGACCGACCACACCTGCTACGCTATGAAGGTACGAGCGAGAGGACAGCACGTCGCGCGTGCACTGCTCGATCCCGCTGTCCATGCTGAAGAAGCCGTACGAGGAGCTGTCGCTGTACAGGGTGCTCGCGATACACAGCTCCACCATGATGCTGGTGCTGCACAAGACCGACCACACCTGCTACGCTATGAAGGTACGAGCGAGAGGACAGCACGTCGCGCGTGCACTGCTCGATCCCGCTGTCCATGCTGAAGAAGCCGTACGAGGAGCTGTCGCTGTACAGGGTGCTCGCGATACACAGCTCCACCATGATGCTGGTGCTGCACAAGACCGACCACACCTGCTACGCTATGAAGGTACGAGCGAGAGGACAGCACGTCGCGCGTGCACTGCTCGATCCCGCTGTCCATGCTGAAGAAGCCGTACGAGGAGCTGTCGCTGTACAGGGTGCTCGCGATACACAGCTCCACCATGATGCTGGTGCTGCACAAGACCGACCACACCTGCTACGCTATGAAGGTACGAGCGAGAGGACAGCACGTCGCGCGTGCACTGCTCGATCCCGCTGTCCATGCTGAAGAAGCCGTACGAGGAGCTGTCGCTGTACAGGGTGCTCGCGATACACAGCTCCACCATGATGCTGGTGCTGCACAAGACCGACCACACCTGCTACGCTATGAAGGTACGAGCGAGAGGACAGCACGTCGCGCGTGCACTGCTCGATCCCGCTGTCCATGCTGAAGAAGCCGTACGAGGAGCTGTCGCTGTACAGGGTGCTCGCGATACACAGCTCCACCATGATGCTGGTGCTGCACAAGACCGACCACACCTGCTACGCTATGAAGGTACGAGCGAGAGGACAGCACGTCGCGCGTGCACTGCTCGATCCCGCTGTCCATGCTGAAGAAGCCGTACGAGGAGCTGTCGCTGTACAGGGTGCTCGCGATACACAGCTCCACCATGATGCTGGTGCTGCACAAGACCGACCACACCTGCTACGCTATGAAGGTACGAGCGAGAGGACAGCACGTCGCGCGTGCACTGCTCGATCCCGCTGTCCATGCTGAAGAAGCCGTACGAGGAGCTGTCGCTGTACAGGGTGCTCGCGATACACAGCTCCACCATGATGCTGGTGCTGCACAAGACCGACCACACCTGCTACGCTATGAAGGTACGAGCGAGAGGACAGCACGTCGCGCGTGCACTGCTCGATCCCGCTGTCCATGCTGAAGAAGCCGTACGAGGAGCTGTCGCTGTACAGGGTGCTCGCGATACACAGCTCCACCATGATGCTGGTGCTGCACAAGACCGACCACACCTGCTACGCTATGAAGGTACGAGCGAGAGGACAGCACGTCGCGCGTGCACTGCTCGATCCCGCTGTCCATGCTGAAGAAGCCGTACGAGGAGCTGTCGCTGTACAGGGTGCTCGCGATACACAGCTCCACCATGATGCTGGTGCTGCACAAGACCGACCACACCTGCTACGCTATGAAGGTACGAGCGAGAGGACAGCACGTCGCGCGTGCACTGCTCGATCCCGCTGTCCATGCTGAAGAAGCCGTACGAGGAGCTGTCGCTGTACAGGGTGCTCGCGATACACAGCTCCACCATGATGCTGGTGCTGCACAAGACCGACCACACCTGCTACGCTATGAAGGTACGAGCGAGAGGACAGCACGTCGCGCGTGCACTGCTCGATCCCGCTGTCCATGCTGAAGAAGCCGTACGAGGAGCTGTCGCTGTACAGGGTGCTCGCGATACACAGCTCCACCATGATGCTGGTGCTGCACAAGACCGACCACACCTGCTACGCTATGAAGGTACGAGCGAGAGGACAGCACGTCGCGCGTGCACTGCTCGATCCCGCTGTCCATGCTGAAGAAGCCGTACGAGGAGCTGTCGCTGTACAGGGTGCTCGCGATACACAGCTCCACCATGATGCTGGTGCTGCACAAGACCGACCACACCTGCTACGCTATGAAGGTACGAGCGAGAGGACAGCACGTCGCGCGTGCACTGCTCGATCCCGCTGTCCATGCTGAAGAAGCCGTACGAGGAGCTGTCGCTGTACAGGGTGCTCGCGATACACAGCTCCACCATGATGCTGGTGCTGCACAAGACCGACCACACCTGCTACGCTATGAAGGTACGAGCGAGAGGACAGCACGTCGCGCGTGCACTGCTCGATCCCGCTGTCCATGCTGAAGAAGCCGTACGAGGAGCTGTCGCTGTACGGGGTGCTCGCGATACACAGCTCCACCATGATGCTGGTGCTGCACAAGACCGACCACACCTGCTACGCTATGAAGGTACGAGCGAGAGGACAGCACGTCGCGCGTGCACTGCTCGATCCCGCTGTCCATGCTGAAGAAGCCGTACGAGGAGCTGTCGCTGTACAGGGTGCTCGCGATACACAGCTCCACCATGATGCTGGTGCTGCACAAGACCGACCACACCTGCTACGCTATGAAGGTACGAGCGAGAGGACAGCACGTCGCGCGTGCACTGCTCGATCCCGCTGTCCATGCTGAAGAAGCCGTACGAGGAGCTGTCGCTGTACAGGGTGCTCGCGATACACAGCTCCACCATGATGCTGGTGCTGCACAAGACCGACCACACCTGCTACGCTATGAAGGTACGAGCGAGAGGACAGCACGTCGCGCGTGCACTGCTCGATCCCGCTGTCCATGCTGAAGAAGCCGTACGAGGAGCTGTCGCTGTACAGGGTGCTCGCGATACACAGCTCCACCATGATGCTGGTGCTGCACAAGACCGACCACACCTGCTACGCTATGAAGGTACGAGCGAGAGGACAGCACGTCGCGCGTGCACTGCTCGATCCCGCTGTCCATGCTGAAGAAGCCGTACGAGGAGCTGTCGCTGTACAGGGTGCTCGCGATTCACAGCTCCACCATGATGCTGGTGCTGCACAAGACCGACCACACCTGCTACGCTATGAAGGTACGAGCGAGAGGACAGCACGTCGCGCGTGCACTGCTCGATCCCGCTGTCCATGCTGAAGAAGCCGTACGAGGAGCTGTCGCTGTACAGGGTGCTCGCGATACACAGCTCCACCATGATGCTGGTGCTGCACAAGACCGACCACACCTGCTACGCTATGAAGGTACGAGCGAGAGGACAGCACGTCGCGCGTGCACTGCTCGATCCCGCTGTCCATGCTGAAGAAGCCGTACGAGGAGCTGTCGCTGTACAGGGTGCTCGCGATACACAGCTCCACCATGATGCTGGTGCTGCACAAGACCGACCACACCTGCTACGCTATGAAGGTACGAGCGAGAGGACAGCACGTCGCGCGTGCACTGCTCGATCCCGCTGTCCATGCTGAAGAAGCCGTACGAGGAGCTGTCGCTGTACAGGGTGCTCGCGATACACAGCTCCACCATGATGCTGGTGCTGCACAAGACCGACCACACCTGCTACGCTATGAAGGTACGAGCGAGAGGACAGCACGTCGCGCGTGCACTGCTCGATCCCGCTGTCCATGCTGAAGAAGCCGTACGAGGAGCTGTCGCTGTACAGGGTGCTCGCGATACACAGCTCCACCATGATGCTGGTGCTGCACAAGACCGACCACACCTGCTACGCTATGAAGGTACGAGCGAGAGGACAGCACGTCGCGCGTGCACTGCTCGATCCCGCTGTCCATGCTGAAGAAGCCGTACGAGGAGCTGTCGCTGTACAGGGTGCTCGCGATACACAGCTCCACCATGATGCTGGTGCTGCACAAGACCGACCACACCTGCTACGCTATGAAGGTACGAGCGAGAGGACAGCACGTCGCGCGTGCACTGCTCGATCCCGCTGTCCATGCTGAAGAAGCCGTACGAGGAGCTGTCGCTGTACAGGGTGCTCGCGATACACAGCTCCACCATGATGCTGGTGCTGCACAAGACCGACCACACCTGCTACGCTATGAAGGTACGAGCGAGAGGACAGCACGTCGCGCGTGCACTGCTCGATCCCGCTGTCCATGCTGAAGAAGCCGTACGAGGAGCTGTCGCTGTACAGGGTGCTCGCGATTCACAGCTCCACCATGATGCTGGTGCTGCACAAGACCGACCACACCTGCTACGCTATGAAGGTACGAGCGAGAGGACAGCACGTCGCGCGTGCACTGCTCGATCCCGCTGTCCATGCTGAAGAAGCCGTACGAGGAGCTGTCGCTGTACAGGGTGCTCGCGATACACAGCTCCACCATGATGCTGGTGCTGCACAAGACCGACCACACCTGCTACGCTATGAAGGTACGAGCGAGAGGACAGCACGTCGCGCGTGCACTGCTCGATCCCGCTGTCCATGCTGAAGAAGCCGTACGAGGAGCTGTCGCTGTACAGGGTGCTCGCGATACACAGCTCCACCATGATGCTGGTGCTGCACAAGACCGACCACACCTGCTACGCTATGAAGGTACGAGCGAGAGGACAGCACGTCGCGCGTGCACTGCTCGATCCCGCTGTCCATGCTGAAGAAGCCGTACGAGGAGCTGTCGCTGTACAGGGTGCTCGCGATACACAGCTCCACCATGATGCTGGTGCTGCACAAGACCGACCACACCTGCTACGCTATGAAGGTACGAGCGAGAGGACAGCACGTCGCGCGTGCACTGCTCGATCCCGCTGTCCATGCTGAAGAAGCCGTACGAGGAGCTGTCGCTGTACAGGGTGCTCGCGATACACAGCTCCACCATGATGCTGGTGCTGCATGTTTGATATAAATCAGTCCAAGATGGCGCATAAGTTAGTTTTCACAAGATGGCTGCCACGACAAAATGGCGAATTACATTTTTTCACAACTACCTTATGTAATAAGTGTTCAGGTTGTTTACACTAAAAGTTTTAAGACTTATTTTGTCGAAAATGAATGAACACTTTATTTATGAAATTAGCTGAAAGCCTGTCTTAGTCTGATTCAGAAGTCATACTAATTTGAATACGAACAAATCAACAGTTAATTTAATATACTCCGTTACAGGTAATTCAAAAAATACCAAACAATCTAACAGAATTTGACGATTACTTTCAACAACGGACAAACGAGACCCGCCAGCCGATCCTACCAACAGTCATACCGTACATGGTGCCCTTACACGCGTACGTAGAGACAACCAACCTTATCTTCCTCATACTGGCGTACGCTCCTGGGGAGAAACTGTTCGACTACATCAAAAACTACGCCAAATCCATGCCCAATACTCCAGCCAGAGAACTTAATCTAGAAAACGTATTCGCTGAACCGAAGAAAAACAAAACAGATGATAAAAACGATAACGATTCAATCGATGTTACTGATGCTAACGTAAACATTGAATCGAATATTGCTAGTAAATTAAGAGATGATGATAAAATCGATACTAAAGCGTACATTTCGAAAGATAAACTAAATGCAGAGGTAAATAATTATGGTAGTAATGCTAATGTTATTGATTCCACGAAAAGTATAGATAATACTGAAAATAAAGAAGGAAGTGCGAAATTAGATGGAAATGAAGTGGATTTTAATCTCAAAATCGATTTTTTAGATGATATTAATGAAAATGTTGGTAAGAGTTTGGATAATATGGAGGTATCAGCGTTGGTGATGAATTCCCAGAGGTTGCTGTTAAATGTGGATAGGGCGTTGACTGACGTGCCGAGGATATGTGCGATAGAAGAGGACAGGGATATGGGAATTACGGAGGACAGACAAGGAGAGGTGGATGAGAAGGATAAAAACGAGGAGAGGGTTGAAACGTCACGAATTGCCAGGGTAAGAAAACTTTTTACATTGTTACCTTATGCAAAAGAAAACAAGCGTTATTAATACGTTTTCTTGTGAACAGTGCTTTGAAAACGTAAATACAGTCAGTTTTACTTCATTTCTGGGGAAAAATTACACTAATTGCTTAGCGGTGAAGGTAGGGAAAACTATATGCCTGAAATAGAGTTCACCACTATTTTCTCAAAGGTGTGCGAAGCTCGCCATCCCACACTTTGCTAGTGTGATGGGCTTTTTAAAATCTTTCATAATTTCAGAGGAGACCCGTGTCCAGCTTTGTGACCTAAATGGACATTGAGACGAAGTCATAGGCTTATGTAGTTGACCCCTAGACTGTATCATCTCTTAAAGCAGTAATGCTGCAGTACTGTTTTAAAATTTTGATACAAACAGTATGACAACCCTCCACTACCCATGGCCCAATCAACCTCGCGGTTATGGGGGCCGAAACGCGGGAGGGCGCCCGTTCGGTACTTGCTCTTGGCGTGTTCCCGGGGCGCCTTCTTGACTCCCTACAAGTTGTTTCCTCTCGCTCCTTGTCCCTATGGGCTCACTCTCCCCATTTTGGGGCAGGACGATACGATGACTGACTCGCCTCACGCCGTCGCTGTCCGCAGCAAAAATTCTCTGTGTCACTCCAAGCCGCTGTCATACAAACAGTATGACAATGTCAAAACAATGCAACATTACTGCTTTATAGATTATATTTCAATCCACGATGACGCGCCCACTCTGTCAAACTCCATATAAATCGAATGAAAAGTAAGCGATTTTAACAGACTGGGGCACGAAGTCGTAGATTGAAATATCTATCTATAGTTGTGTGTTAAATTTTTACCGTATGTCCATCTTTTGTTGTGAGGTGTTGTTGTGTTTGGTTGCAGCTGTCCCCCCACTTCCACCGGCGCGACGTCCTGCCCCCCTCGGCCGTGTGCCTGTGGGGGGCGCAGATACTCACCGCTCTGGAGAGTCTGCACAACGCTGGAGTTATTTGTAGGTAAGCTGTACATACCGATCGAAGCGAGCTGACAGTTAATTTAAATGGATTTGCTTTCATCCGTCTGTCTGTCCATCTGTCAGAGCATTATAACTTCTGAATTAATAACACAACTAGTCCAAAACCTACGGTAATATGCAAACTATCGTAAAATAAAATAAGACGATAGAAATGGAAACTCAAAAGAAACTTACAGGATTGGTGTTGGATGTTTGTTATGTTACGGTAACGTGTTCAATTGTTTTTACCCATTTCAAAAATGCCCAATACGTCTAAAGATGTTCCCAGTTTCGGGTTTCGCTCCAAATCCGGATTCTCAAGTAATGGGCCAATAAACATTAATCAAGTTGTATTTCTCAATAACATTTTTACCACAGGAAATTTTTCCTACATTAAATGTAAGTATATTTTTGTGCACAAAATTAAATTCAACATATTCCTTGTGCTCAAAAATACAGCTTTTATCCTAGAATTATTTGGTTTTGAATCGTGAAAAATCTTTATAGGTACAACCTAATTTGTCTATTTCCATTGATTTTTTTTCGGCTAAGCCGTGTTCAGAGGGCTTACCATCAACTCTAATCGCGACTCAACAACAGACCTAAACTGAATCGCATCGCTAATTCGTGACATAAATTCTTTAAATTTGACAAAAAGATGACATGAAAAACTAAATCGTAACCGGAACTGCGTCGCTAGAAAAGTTCATAGTATAGGCCCAGCCGGGCGATTCAGAACCATTCGATAACGTTGTTATCGTACGATTCGGTTCTATAAGAAATATTTTCAATTCAGAATAACCGAATCGATCGGGAAGTTGTCGAAACCGAAACCCAATCGATCTGACGTAGATATCGTACGATTACGCCTGTCAAACGCTATTCACAACAATCGGTTTCGATAGTATTTGCCGAACGTTCGATAATTATTTACGGTTTCTTATCGAAAGCTACAGGTCATTCGATATCGAAATGTTTTATGGTGGTTCGGCTAAACTAACCCGTGAACTTCAAATTATATTTCGTTTTTTGCAAATATTAGACTAACTATACACATTGTAACGTTGTGGCGTTGTGGCAATGAGTTTTTCGAGCATAACATTTACCCATCTATTTCTTTTTCTCAAAAACATTGCTCAATAATTATCAGTCACCCCATATCCGTTCCCGAAAGATTATTTTCTGCAGTTTCCCGGATTTGAAGTTATTTGGAACCAATGTGAAATAAATTGGTATTTATGAGCAGTTTTTATTAAGAACATGTAGATGCCTCAACTTTATGCTCGCAAAACTCATTTTCTACAATGCCTACAATGTATTATTAACCCACTACTTGACAAAGAACTCAACGAAATTTGAATTTTCGCGCCTGGGTGTAACCCTTATCCTTAATAGGAGAACATCGCATTTCTTCAGAGTTGGCATTATATTTGGCGATTATACTGAAATACCTATACCTAACAATTTATTTGATTCGTAGGTATTCATTCTTCGTAACACAATGTTGCATAATAATATTTTATTTTTAAATAGTAAGTTGTAGATACGTAGGTACTGTAAGTTTTCTAAAAGCAAAAACGACAAATCAAAAAATTCACCATAGACATACCATATATAACTTACACTAGGGAAATAACTCTAAACTCGGAAATAATCAGATCCACAGTTTTTATTTGACAACTGTGAGCATTTTAAAATTTTCGGTTTTAAATTCTCTCGAAATCAAATTAGGTACCTACTTCAGTTACTGTTGTAATTATTCAGTTACAGTCAGTTACCATTTTAAATGATGGCTTGAATTGCCTTCCGAATTATGAAAAATATATTTTGCTTGCTTAATATGAATTTAAAACAAGTAAAATTTAAGTATAAAACAAACTTTGTAAATGCTCATGACGTAACCTCAATGTTTTTTGTCGTTACCGATTTCGTAATCGATAGCGAATCGAATCCGTAAGCCGAACGTTCTGAATTGCTCGACAAAAAATCTTCGATTCGAGATCGATACCTAACCGAATCGATTCGGTTAGTTATCGAAGGGTTCTGAATCGTGCTGCTGGTCAGATAAACACGCTAACACACACATTCCTTCGTTACAAATACGAAAGTAGTTTAAAAAAAACTGCCTTTAACGTTTTCAGAGATCTGAACCCCTCGAACATACTGCTGGGCGAGCGCGGGCAGGTGATCCTGACGTACTTCCTGAGCTACCCGGAGCGCGACGTGTTCACGGCGCACGCGCACAGACGCGCCAACGCGCACGCGCGCGCGTACACCGCGCCCGAGCTGCGTATGTGCGCGTGCGGCGAGCGCGACCCAGCCCTGGAGCGCGTGTGCGACTACTGGAGCTTTGGGGCCATCATGTACGAGCTTATCTGTGGATATGTGAGTGTTTCTATATACTACCCGGAGCGCGACGTGTTCACGGCGCACGCGCACCGACGCGCCAAAACGCACGCGCGCGCGTACATCGTGCCCGAGCTGCGTGTGTGCGCGTGCGGCGAGCGCGACCCAGCCCTGGAGCGCGTGTGCGACTACTGGAGCTTTGGGGCCATCATGTACGAGCTTATCTGTGGATATGTATAATAATAATAATAATAATAAATAAGCCTTTATTCAGACATAGCAGTTACATTAAGTTTTTACAGAGTTATCCTAAATCTACCACCGCGCTCCCGTCTGTTTGCCTTTTGGCAAAGGCCTCTTCCATCTGCTTCCATACATTTCTGTCCCAAGCTTTCCTAGACCATGCTTTTCCAGCCACCTCTGTTATTTCATCGACCCATCTTTTAAATGGTCGACCTCTTTTTCTTTTTAAGTGCGTGGTATGCCAGTTCATTAAGACTTTTGTCCATTTTTCTGCTCCTCTAATGGTATGCCCGGCCCACTTCCATTTTAATTTTTTGATGGTAACAGTCACATCTTTAGTCTTTGTGTGTTCTTTGATCGTCGTATTTCGTATTCTATCTGATAGTTTTTTACCCATCATGCTTCTTTCCATGGAAGCCTGGCAGGTCTCCAGCTTTCTTACGTGGTTTCTGGTAAGCGCCCATGTTTGACAGCCATACGTTAGTACTGGCAACACACAAGTGTCGAACAATTTTCTTTTTATGGACATGTTCGTATTTTTGTTTTTCATCACCTCCTTTAGGCTCCAATATTGTTTCCATGAATTTGCTATACGTCGGTCAATCTCTTTGGAAGTTAAATTTTCTGGTGATATTATTTGGCCTAGGTAGACATACTCTGTTACATATTCAATGGCATTATTGTTGATATAAATTGGTTCTTGCTGACCATTTGTCATGACTTTTGTCTTATCTGTGTTCATGAGCAGACCCACTTTTTGACTCTCTCGGTCTAAATCGTTTAGCATTATTTGGAGCCCCTCCTTAGTTTCAGAGAATATGATCAAGTCATCAGCGAATCTCAAGTGTGACAAGTTCTCTCCGTTAATTAATAGGCCACATTCTTCCCAGTCCAGGTGATGAAAAACCTCTTCCAGCACTGCAGTAAAAAGCTTAGGTGACACGGGATCGCCCTGTCGCACTCCTCTTTCTATATTTATATCCTTTCCTTCTTTCTCTAGCTTGATTTTGGCTGTGCTGTTTTTGTAAATATATTTTAGTATTCTGATGTATTTGTGCTCGACTCCTTGATTTTTAAGTGCGAGCCAAATCTTTTCATGTGCCAAAGAATCGAAGTCTTTGCAATAGTCCACAAAACAGCAGTAGAATACTATATTAAATTCTTTTCCCTTTTCAAATAATTGTTTCACAACATATATGTGATCCAACGTTGAGAATCCACTTCTGAATCCTGCTTGCTCCCTAGGCTGATTCTCATCTAGAGTCCTAGCTATTCGGGAAAGGATTACCTTTGCAAAGACCTTGTAAATATTGGAAATCAAACTGATTGGCCTATAATTGTTTATGTTGTTCTTGTCTCCTTTCTTGTGAAGCAGTATAATTGTCGATGCTTTCCATTGCTGTGGTATTGACTCAGTCCGTATAACCTCATTGAAAAAGTTTGTGAGAATTGGTATGAGGGTGTCCTTGTTTAACAATAAGAATTCATTACAGATGCCATCTGAACCAGGTGCTTTATCTTTCTTTTGTGTTTTTAGAGCTTTCTCTACTTCTGCACATAATATTTCTGGTACTGTGCTGCCACCATTTAGGTCAGTTGTTGTGCTGGTATCCTGTTTTCTATAAATATCTCGGAAAAAGTTTGTAGCTACTGAAAGGATGTCTGATCGTTTGGTTTTAAATTTGTTGTTTTTGCTCTTAATGTTAGGTATCCAGTTTCTTTTTTCTGTTAGATACTTTAATGCTTTTTTAGTGCCTCCAGTCTTCTGAATGCAACTTTCCAATATTTCTAACCTGTACCTCTGGTAATCTTTTCTTATTCCAGTTTTAATATTTTTGCTTGTTTCAGTAATTTTCTTCCTTATACTCTTTGTCTTTTTAACTAATGCTATCAAATCAGCCCTAGTCTGTAACAAATCAATTGTCTCTTTTGAAAGCCATTTTCTTGTATTCGGTACATTTTCTGATTTAACACATGTATTTGTATTTAGAAGTTCTAATAGTTTATTATACTTGCTCTGCGTATCCAGTTCCCTAGTAGTTTCTGTAAATCCTTCTAGTAACTTCTTCAGGTCATCAGAGTTTCTTAGTGTGGCTTTTGCTTGCTTAGCCTTGAAAGGTCTTTTTTTCTTTAAATTGTCGAGTATTAGCTTTGCTCTGACCATTCTGTGGTTACTGTTGAAATTCAAGTTATTCACGGCTCTACAATCAGTGAAGTTTCTGCTCTTATTGGTAAGAATATAATCGATCTCATTCTTATATCGTCCATCAGGTGATATCCATGTCCACCTGTTGTTTTCCCGATTTCTGTACAGGCTATTTAGTATTTTCAAATTATTTTCGAATGCTAGTTGGATGAGCTTTTCTCCGTTTCTAGTTCTGTTCCCTGAACAGAACGCGCCTAAGACCAGATCTTCACCATCTCCTCTTTGTCCTGTCCTGGCGTTGAAGTCTCCCATAATTACTAAGTTGTTATGGGAATGGTTTTTTATAGTGTCTGTTAATAAGGCGTAGAAAGAGTCGATTTCTGTGTTGCTAGATTGTTCAGTTGGGGAGTATACCTGTATTATTGACCACTTTTCCTCATTTGATGGCATTTTCAAGTTAAGTACTGCGATGCGCTCCGATACTCCAATAATTTCATCAATGAAAGTTTTTAATTCATGTTTTATTATAAAACCCACCCCATATTGGCCTGGAGTATCTCCCTTAAAATAAAAAATAAATGAGCCATGATCTTCAATGCTTTCTCCTTGGCGTCTGACTTCACTCAGTCCCACTATAGACCATTTTATGTTTTCCAATGCTAGGGTCAGTTCAGCTAAGTTTTCGTTTGTCCTTAAGGATAGGGTATTGTATGTTGAGATGTATATTATGTTACGTTCAAGACTTGTTTGTGCCTTAGGTTGCTGTTGTAGTTTAAGTGATGCAGTTGGAAGGTAGTGGTCTTCTTCCCCCACGGTGACCAGCCGGCTTGGGGTGCTGTTTGTTGATGTTTTTTCGTGTGATGTTGTTGTTTTACTATATTTCCGGGTGTCGGTGGCATTTAGAAGTTTTTTGAACTTTCAGAGAAGGAAGCTGAACGACCTCGGTCAACATATTTCAAAATATTTGGTTTGATTACTTCCTTTGTCGAGGCCTTGTGCAATGGGAGTTTTTGTCCTGCTTGAGGTGTTTGAGAATTAGAAGTATTGGAAGTATTGACCCTCTTAGTTTGCATCGAACTCGACGCGTTCGGTGATCCAGATGTTTCTCTCTTCCTCTTTTCTCGGACTGTATCCTCAGGTTTCCTGATAATTAGCTTATCATATTTAATAAAAGCTATGTTGCCCTTTTTCCTTTCCTCCTCAACTTGTGGCTGAAGTTGTTTTCTTTTTTCTAATACCTCCTTGGAGTAATCCTCCTTAACATAGATGCCAGCAGGGAAGTTAGCCCTATTTTTCAATATTAAATGCTTTTTCCAAGAGGTTGAGAAGGAGGCCACAACAGGGCGGATTTTATCATGTGTTTGACGGCCAATCCTATAGACCTTGGTAATTTCAAGACTAACAAGATGAACTCCTGTATCTATGATGATATCCTTTATATAGTCCACAAGCTCGGCCTCTGTTTTTCCTCCTTCTTCTAATCCAAAGAATACAAGGTTATTTTTACGCTTCTCTCTGTCCATTGCAATAATCTTTTGTTCTAGCTCGGCAATTTTCAGTTCATGTCTTTTATTTTCTTCAGTGATAGTTTTCAATCTATCGTCTAGTGCCTCCATAACATTTTGTGTCACTGCTGTTGTAATAAGTGTCGTCTGATGGTTTAACTTTTCCTCTATTTTCGCAAGTAGCAGTTCCATGTTTGTCTCCATTTTTTATTTTTTTCTAATTAATTGGTATGGTATACTTGTGGCAGTTTTTTACTTCGTATAGCTGGCCACACTAGAATTATTGGATTCGTTATGTTGGTATTGTAATACTATGGTCTTGCTGTGCTGTGGTAGTGACAGTATATATGTATTATCTATGGTAGTGACAATTATAATGACATTTGATGAATGACGTTTCCGACTTTTACTTTTTAGGTTATCTTGTCACATTAAAAGCGAACTTAAATCGTGTTTTTTCGCCAAAGTATTCCAATCTTTCACTGTTCTATTACTTCACAATCGTAATTGTAATGTTGTCTTGCGGGAGTAGTGTCGCTGAACACCAAATTCGTAATATTTTCACAGTTTCACAATATTATACTAGGAGCACTCAGAATTACGCGTTTACGGTTTGACACCCGGTTTGACAAAAGCCATGTGGATATGTGAGTGTTTCTATATACTACCCGGAGCGCGACGTGTTCACGGCGCACGCGCACAGACGCGCCAAAACGCACGCGCGCGCGTACATCGCGCCCGAGCTGCGTGTGTGCGCGTGCGGCGAGCGCGACCCAGCCCTGGAGCGCGTGTGCGACTACTGGAGCTTTGGGGCCATCATGTACGAGCTCATCTGTGGATATGTGAGTGTTTCTATATACTACCCGGAGCGACGCGCACAGACGCGCCAACACGCACGCGCGCGCGTACACGGCGCCCGAGCTGCGTGTGTGCGCGTGCGGCGAGCGCGACCCCGCCCTGGAGCGCGTGTGCGACTACTGGAGCTTCGGGGCCATCATGTACGAGCTCATCTGTGGATATGTGAGTGTTTCTATATACTACCCGGAGCGACGCGCACAGACGCGCCAACACGCACGCGCGCGCGTACACGGCGCCCGAGCTGCGTGTGTGCGCGTGCGGCGAGCGCGACCCCGCCCTGGAGCGCGTGTGCGACTACTGGAGCTTCGGGGCCATCATGTACGAGCTCATCTGTGGATATGTGAGTGTTTCTATATACTACCCGGAGCGACGCGCACAGACGCGCCAACACGCACGCGCGCGCGTACACGGCGCCCGAGCTGCGTGTGTGCGCGTGCGGCGAGCGCGACCCCGCCCTGGAGCGCGTGTGCGACTACTGGAGCTTCGGGGCCATCATGTACGAGCTCATCTGTGGATATGTGAGTGTTTCTATATACTACCCGGAGCGACGCGCACAGACGCGCCAACACGCACGCGCGCGCGTACACGGCGCCCGAGCTGCGTGTGTGCGCGTGCGGCGAGCGCGACCCCGCCCTGGAGCGCGTGTGCGACTACTGGAGCTTCGGGGCCATCATGTACGAGCTCATCTGTGGATATGTGAGTGTTTCTATATACTACCCGGAGCGACGCGCACAGACGCGCCAACACGCACGCGCGCGCGTACACGGCGCCCGAGCTGCGTGTGTGCGCGTGCGGCGAGCGCGACCCCGCCCTGGAGCGCGTGTGCGACTACTGGAGCTTCGGGGCCATCATGTACGAGCTCATCTGTGGATATGTGAGTGTTTCTATATACTACCCGGAGCGCGACGTGTTCACTGCGCACGCGCACCGACGCGCCAACACGCACGCGCGCGCGTACACGGCGCCCGAGCTGCGTGTGTGCGCGTGCGGCGAGCGCGATCCCGCCCTGGAGCGCGTGTGCGACTACTGGAGCTTCGGGGCCATCATGTACGAGCTCATCTGTGGATATGTGAGTGTTTCTATATACTACCCGGAGCGCGACGTGTTCACTGCGCACGCGCACCGACGCGCCAACACGCACGCGCGCGCGTACACGGCGCCCGAGCTGCGTGTGTGCGCGTGCGGCGAGCGCGACCCCGCCCTGGAGCGCGTGTGCGACTACTGGAGCTTCGGGGCCATCATGTACGAGCTCATCTGTGGATATGTGAGTGTTTCTATATACTACCCGGAGCGCGACGTGTTCACTGCGCACGCGCACCGACGCGCCAACATGCACGCGCGCGCGTACACGGCGCCCGAGCTGCGTGTGTGCGCGTGCGGCGAGCGCGACCCCGCCCTGGAGCGCGTGTGCGACTACTGGAGCTTCGGGGCCATCATGTACGAGCTCATCTGTGGATATGTGAGTGTTTCTATATACTACCCGGAGCGCGACGTGTTCACTGCGCACGCGCACCGACGCGCCAACACGCACGCGCGCGCGTACACGGCGCCCGAGCTGCGTGTGTGCGCGTGCGGCGAGCGCGACCCCGCCCTGGAGCGCGTGTGCGACTACTGGAGCTTCGGGGCCATCATGTACGAGCTCATCTGTGGATATGTGAGTGTTTCTATATACTACCCGGAGCGCGACGTGTTCACTGCGCACGCGCACCGACGCGCCAACACGCACGCGCGCGCGTACACGGCGCCCGAGCTGCGTGTGTGCGCGTGCGGCGAGCGCGACCCCGCCCTGGAGCGCGTGTGCGACTACTGGAGCTTCGGGGCCATCATGTACGAGCTCATCTGTGGATATGTGAGTGTTTCTATATACTACCCGGAGCGCGACGTGTTCACTGCGCACGCGCACCGACGCGCCAACACGCACGCGCGCGCGTACACGGCGCCCGAGCTGCGTGTGTGCGCGTGCGGCGAGCGCGACCCCGCCCTGGAGCGCGTGTGCGACTACTGGAGCTTCGGGGCCATCATGTACGAGCTCATCTGTGGATATGTGAGTGTTTCTATATACTACCCGGAGCGCGACGTGTTCACTGCGCACGCGCACCGACGCGCCAACACGCACGCGCGCGCGTACACGGCGCCCGAGCTGCGTGTGTGCGCGTGCGGCGAGCGCGACCCCGCCCTGGAGCGCGTGTGCGACTACTGGAGCTTTGGGGCCATCATGTACGAGCTTATCTGTGGATATGTGAGTGTGC
The DNA here is from genome assembly GCA_036785405.1 of Coenonympha arcania. Taxonomy (NCBI): domain Eukaryota; kingdom Metazoa; phylum Arthropoda; class Insecta; order Lepidoptera; family Nymphalidae; genus Coenonympha; species Coenonympha arcania. Next base: position 19,374,618 of record CM072059.1, on the reverse strand, counting down.
GAGATACTATACAGAGTAAAAATATTTTTGGTTAGGTTCTAACAGCAGCTCAGTGGCAAGATTTTTACTTTTTTTTGTATGTGGTTGAAACAGCGTCATCTGTTGACAACAACAATAAGTTTTCTAAGAAATTAAATAGTACATTTCTTTACGAGTTTGTCATTTCTTTAAGAGTCCCGGTTTGTTGACACAAGCCGTAGGCGAGGGTCAACTATAAGGACGAGTAAAAATGACAATTCCGCACGTGCATTGAACGACGTTTTTTAATACATTTGCGAAAAAAAATATTGGTTTTACGTGTTTGCCTGTTCCGTGTTTGCATGACGTGTTCGTGTTCATGCGCTCCTGGTGCGCCCGCTCCGGTGCCGCGTACGAGGAAAACACAAAAGCACTAGTGCGGAAAAGAATAACTTTACGTACGCTAAACATACATGGAAATGTCAACTTTTTGAGCAAATGTATTAAAAAAAATATTTTTAGTTAGGTTCTAACAGCAGCTCAGTGGGAAGATTTTTTCCTTTTTTTGTATGTGGTTGAAACAGCGTCATCTGTTGACAACAATAGTAAGTTTTCTAAGAAATTAAAAGCACCATTCGATATGATATGAAACAGTGCCATCTATTTACAACAATGGTAAAGGTATACAGAATGATAGCTACATTTTGAAGAAACACCTTCTCCTAGGGTGGAAACCACAGTGTAAAATTCGTTGAACTGTGATGTGACACGACACATGTCTTCGCTCACCGATAATAGATGGCGCTAACACAAAGTTCATAGGTCTATCATATTGTTATGAGAGTTCTGGAGGTGACGCAACGACAAGCAGTCTAACTCGACGGCAGCAGAGTACCGTTTACAGGGAAATGTCCCCATTCTATCCTGTCGGTATAACCATACTAACCTGGTGTTTCGTCATGTGTCCACAGCCGCTGTCGGCCGCGCACCCGCACCTGTGGAGTCACACCAGTATCCAGCTGCCGGACGGCGTGCCGCTGGAGGCGCGCTCGCTACTCACGCAGGTGAATGTTATATGTGTCCACAGCCGCTGTCGGCCGCGCACCCGCACCTGTGGAGTCACACCAGTATCCAGCTGCCGGACGGCGTGCCGCTGGAGGCGCGCTCGCTACTCACGCAGGTGAATGTTATATGTGTCCACAGCCGCTGTCGGCCGCGCACCCGCACCTGTGGAGTCACACCAGTATCCAGCTGCCGGACGGCGTGCCGCTGGAGGCGCGCTCGCTACTCACGCAGGTGAATGTTATATGTGTCCACAGCCGCTGTCGGCCGCGCACCCGCACCTGTGGAGTCACACCAGTATCCAGCTGCCGGACGGCGTGCCGCTGGAGGCGCGCTCGCTACTCACGCAGGTGAATGTTATACCACCAGCTGTAGCCATGTGGTTCATCTTTTCAATTTTGAAGATTGCTAACACAACGCTTTCAAGCAAAATTCAAATGATATACTTGATATTATTCAAATTTAAACAAAGAAATTGATTGTCTGTAAAGTCGATTTACTGACGATAGTTGAACGTGACAACTCTCGCTTGCACTTCAAGCCTTACATGGAACGCCTCAGAGCGAGGAAACGCGAGCGAGGTACGCGAGGTAACGCCGGATAAGTCATGTTTTTTTGTGCGTGCAGCCGGCTCTATCGATTTATAAGACGTTGTCACGTCAAAAAATTCTTCCTAACAAAAAAATTAAGCATTGAAATCGACGGCAAAGACGGGTTTCACTCGCACTGTAGGTACAAAAGCTACAAGAACATAGCTTCGACCGGTCAGCGGTTTTATTAGAACCCCCTTCGAGCCGGAAAGAGATATGGGGGAGATAAAGTAACGCGACAGAAAGAGCCCACAACGTATGTATAAGGCATTGTTGCGAACCGAATCGCACTTTATTGTGTGAGTGCTAGAATCGCAATTTATGTAAATCATTTTGCGGAGTGAATCTTTTGTACCGTAAGGTTTTTAATGGTATTTTGTGACCAGCTTCCAGCTGCCCTACAAATGCTGTGTGTTTCCAGCTGTTGACGTACGAGCCGTCGGAGCGGCTGGGCGCGGGCGGCGTCGACGACATCAAGCAGCACCCCTACTTCCGACACATCAGCTGGAGCCAGGTCTACGACTCCTGGATCGTGCCCGACTGAACTGCTGCACATCTGCACACCGGGACAGTGGACACGACACAAGGATACTCCTAACTGCTGGATCCAGAATTCCAGACCATGGTCACATTACTAAGCACTCCTGGTAGTGTTTGACTGAATTATTTTAGCTGATTCAAATAATACACTTCAGGAAAAAAGCAAGACGAAAAGTAGATAATAGTGGAAATACTGAAAAAATATAAAACGTTTCCTTTTTGCATTTAGGCACAGATCTAGGATAGATATGGACTGGCCCCGTCTACAAAATTAGCGTTGACTATTTTTAATCTGTCAAGTGGTGTATATAATAATACATTCCAAAGAAATCTTTGGGAACCAATATAATAGTAGAATATTGTCTTTCAATTATAAAATATTAATATTATGTTGATTGTACTTATTTATTTATGAATTGTGAGTGCTAAGTCTATTCTAGTCGTTTTTATTTATAAACAAAAACTAATTTGAAGGTAATTTTAATGTAAGATCAAATACTTAGAAATCACACAAACATACCTTTTCTAAAATAATACATCTGGAATGTTACGGCCGCTCTCAGAAAGTCTAGTTTTAATTATCATTAAATCCCAACGTATCAGGATTGAGATTCTGATGTGCAAAATCTCTCTACACTCAAGTGACTATCGTTTTCCATGTAAAGCAGTAAGAATATAAGACTATTTTTAGATGTGACAGATTAGTTTAGGTTAGAAATTTTGCACAACAGAATTACTGCCACTGTCATATTATGATAATTATATTATTCTGACGCCTTCATGATTATTGATAATTAAACTTTTAATTGCCGCCTATCTTGGGATCTGAAATGTTTAGTATTTTAGAATATAAGAATGAGGGAATATTGTTTAAGAATTATTTAAGTATAGAAAAATCCCATTAATTTCAGCCTCAACAAATACACCTTTAGTTTGAATATTAGGTTTTTTTGATGTTACGATGAATGATTAAATCACTGGTTACATAAAAATGGCCAAAAATGTCATTTTGTAGACATTTTTTTCAGATGTCAGATAAAATATTGTGTATGCGATTAATGATACATAAGATGACATCTCATCTGTATTATTTTTATTGTAGTTTATATAGTAGAGTTTTCCTAAACAAACTGTTACGTGGGAAACATTAGATAAGTACTTGTAGATAGGTATTTTTATACAAAAGACTAAATGGTATTACTGTATTTAATTGTAGTGTATTAAAATTGTGTATTAAGAATTATAATATGAATAGAACTATTGATGAATAAAAATCTAAGCAAAAGTTTATGGAGTTTTAATTTTATATAGAAGCTTCAATTTTAATCATGTTATGTCAGCTGCTAACCCCAGATTAAAAAAAAGGTATATACCTAATAATCATTTACATTTCACAGGATCAAAGCTAGCTCGTGTCTCAAGTGGATCCATTTCCCGGTTACCGATTAGGCTAAAATTATGCATGCATTTGTGTAAACCGGATGACAACGCAAAATTATTATGTTATCTGACGATGGAACCGAAAGGTTATCACAGGAAATCGATCGAGTTTTTACTTGTTTGATCCATCTTGACGATTTGGTGCTAGATGGTAACCAGGGTCTGGTGCTGAGAGTAATGTACCTACTACGTATTTAGATAAAACGTATAAAAGCTTGCTGATCAATTTTTGATATCTCCGATAGATGACGCTACAATCATAAACTTTTAACGCCATCTGTAAGCTAATGGAATTATTATATAACTCCGTTTATTTTTGCGCCATCTGTTCACGACTAGAAAAGTTATTTATTTCAAAAATCTGCCGCTAGATGGAGGTACTACACTAAATTTTGCTTGTCTGAGAGTTGTGGACATTCTCATTTCTTGATATCCCATAGAGTATAGAGAGTATATTGAATATTGAAATCCCATTAACCTCGTATAAAGTTATAAAATCATTAAAAAATTCAGATATAATTCTTTCCAAGGGTAGACCTATTTTACGTTGTCCTCGACTAGAATAGCTTTAGAGCTGCGGAGTTTCTTACCAGTTCTTCTTTTGACGAATTTGATTAAAATGATTGTAAATAAATTGAGATGTGGGTTCTTTTATCTAGCTCTACTTCTATACTTATGCTTGATTAATTGATGATATAAATATCATCAATTAATCCGAAGCAAGTTATGGGTTCTAAACTTATACCTGTAAGGTGTACAACCTAAGTATCTATTAAATGTACCTATTAATAATTTTATACCTATTCTTTGAATCTCTGCCACAGAATTCTCTTGCAAGGTAATAACGTATATTACTCTCGTTAGAGAGTAGTATATTCCTTGGTATATTATTATAACGCAACAAAGTGAAGGCGATAATTGATAGAGTCAAGTAACAAGGACGGAAATATCTTTATAATTTGGCGTCGCTATACCAGCTTAAACTGTGTTTATAGTCCGAAAGCTAGTGGTTAAAATCGTAAATTTTTTGAGGCTCACTATTTAAATATGGTTTAAGTCTGATTAGTCAGGCACTTGGTTTTACTAGAGACTACGTCTGCACTTTAAACTGACTGTTTTATCTTTTTTAAATTTTATTACAAATAGTTTAACACAGAATTCAATAATAACAAAAATATTATTATCTGCCATTGCAAAACTCTTTTGGAGACTGTAATGAGACTTCTTCAACCCCTTCAGATGTTCCTATATGTATAATATTATTATGACCTTGCGGGTGATACTGGGTCTGGAGGTTTAGTAAATTATTACGCTAAATTAATGAAAGTCAGTGAGCTCCTTGTGTATACCGTCCTAGTAACATATAAAGTGATTTGGGCGTGTGACGGATCAAGGAAAAGGCCGAGAAGAAATGTTGCTGTTAGTCCTTCATTATCCTTTTTATCCCGGACATCTCCCCGTTTCTTCACTTTTCAGTTTATTCAATTAAATGAGTGTTTTATTGCAAATACAACAAAACACTGCCCACTTACAATAATGACTTGAGCCACTAGAAAACTTATATTGATTTTAGCCAGCAGCTCTTCGGCTATAAGGAGATTGTAAAGAAATGACTAAAGACATACCTAGACAGTCGTTTACTCGCCAAGTAAAGGTGACGTCGTGTCGCACACACGTAGCGTGTAAATGCGGATTTTGATGGATTTTCCCGCGTTCCCGAAAAGTTTCACGAACTAAGTTCTTTCATTCAAACTTTTTGAAAGTTCAGTGCGTTAATTTTTTTCATATAGAGTTTAATTTCGGAATCTTTCGTGAATGGAATTTCGGAGCGCGCTTTCTGGTTTCCCATAGTAAAGTAAGTGGATAGTTTTAATAAGTTATTCATAGTTTGTCGTTCGGAATCTTAAGTTTACTGCCTTGGAGTGTGGTCATCAATTTAATTGGATTCCAGTTAGAAAGGTGAGCCTTTCCATTGTGTTTCTAATGTTGTCTTTATTGTAGAAAGTGTAATTATTGGTTTATGGAATTAGTTTTTATCTATCATTATACTTAACTACTTTATTTTTAAATTTTTATAATTATAATATTGATGTCGTAGGTATATTTTTGCGCAACAATTTAAACTAGGTAGGTATGTAAGTCTTGTAAGTATAAACTAAGTAATTCATAAATACCTATTCAACGACCACGCAATACTGTGCTTAACTGCTTACACAACACCAACTTGTGATAGTAACCTTGCATTTTTATACACTTTTAATAATTAAGTTTTTCCCGCGGTTTCCCCCGCGTGAATTTAATTTTTTAGGGTTCCGTACCTACCCAAAGGGTAAAAACGGGACCCTATTACTAAGAGTTCGCTGTCCGTCCGTCCATCTGCCCGTGTAACATACAAACTTACAAATATACAGGTGAAGCTAATAAATGAATTTATTTTTGTCTTTCTCACTCTCACGGAGATTTGGTAGGTGCGACATGCAGCGTCGCGGAAGAATATAGCAGAAAAACGACGTTTTACCTAATTACTCTAAAACTAAGCTGGTTATCAAAAATCCGTTCTAAGCGTTTTATGATATTATTATTACCGATACATTAAAACAAAAATTACAATTACATCCATTGTAGTTTCCGATAAAATATAGAAAAACTAAGATTTTGGAGCAACTTTTGGGAGAACTTTCTATCGAGAAAATTTTATCCAATCGTGTTTCTGCTTCTTAGCGATTTTAGATTAAAGACCCAAAATACATGACGTGTATATTTGAAAGTAATTTTCTTTATAGTTTTTGCATAAAACTTCAATCAAAATCACCTAAATACGGCTTGTAGGCCGTTAATCATCAAGTAGGAATTTAAAAGCTTCATATAGTTCTTATCGATATTGGACATACGCGTACTACGAGTAGATAGATAGAAAATTCTTTTATTGTATACCAATAAAACACAAAAAACACTACTACTTACCTAGATTAATTCCGTTTCCATAATTAAAATGTAACGTAATCAATTGATTGCACGTATGTAACTCGCGACTTAGGTACTTAACTACTTACCTGACTAGAAAATATTCTTATTGCCTAGGTACACCTATAAAGGCTAACCTAAATTGTAGTTATTTTCCTACATTTTTTATATCCTTAAATGTGATATAAAATATGGCAAAAGAACGTTTGCCGTGACAGCTAGTAACTTTATAGAAATAATATTGAGACGTATATATATATAGCCCATATGTGAACACCTCATTCAAATCCGATCATTTTAATCTACCCTCAATAGCTTGGGGTACTAGATATAATTGTACCTATGTGTTTTTGGAAAGAGCTAATTGAAGTTGCTAGAAATACAATTAATTAGTGCCAAAACGATTATGATGTCTTAATTATATGTAAAAAAAAATCTCTACGATTTCGCATTGTAAAGCCAAACCTAAGGATATCCCGGTGTCGAGACGAAATGTGCGTCGAAGCCTTGTCGAAGCATTGTGTGGTGCTTCATATGGGCGGATTATAGAAAAACAAAATAATATGTCTTGCAAGAATTTCTTTTGGTATCGGTTTCTTGTAATGACTTTCTATTTCTAACCTACCCAGTAGCACCGAATACATAATAAACTGCCAACGCCGGTATAGCGACCGGCGTATAATGAGGGAATAGTAAGTGGCGCATCTCGCGAAGGTCACGTGGTCACTGGTGTGGAAACGACCGCATTGTCTACCCGCGCTCGGAAAACGGGGTAATGAGTTTGCGTTATGAAATTATTACGTGTAGGTGCATGACAGAGGTTTGCGTATGCTTTAATTACTTTGTAATAACTTCATTTTTATTATTTTGTTATGTGATACTTAATTAATTAGTAGTTACTAGTTAGGTTCAGTAGATTTTGAAATAAACTACTTCACTGGTTTTAAAAATGAGCCGAGTTTCTTGTTAAATCTTCGCAACGCAAAAAGCTGTCCAAGCGTGGTGATGGTAGATTGTGTAGTTTCAAAAGTGTTTATAAAATGTATACGTTACACCGATGTGAAAGAATAACCATTCTGATTTTGGTTTGGTTTTGTGTTTATTCTCCCATTTTCATGGTGTTCGTATGTATAAACATTAAACACAATTAAAGCTACTTGAGTTATTGATCACAATTAATGTCAAAGACTCTGTCTCATTTTCGTACATATCTTCGAAAGTGAATCGATTGCAAAAATGGAATCGATAAGTCAAATGGTTTAGTAAAAGTCTCACGGTTAAGCTTGCTTTTAGGAAATCATGTGCAAACGTAATATAGTTTTACTCTAACTTTTCCGAAGTCTGAAAATTGAAGTATTAGAAGTTATGAATGCAAAACGAAAGGCAAGCTTTGTGAGCGTTGAACTCTTTTGTAGGAGCCAATTAAATGGGAATTCGTTGACTTCTGTTCAGCTAAATAAATCACTGATAAATCACTGATATTCCATACATGCGTTTTTAGGGTTCCGTACCTACCCAAAGTGTAAAACACGGAACACTGTTAGGTACTAGGACTTCGCCGTTGGTCTGTCACTAGGCTGTATCTATTGAACCGTGATAGTTAAACGCTTGAAATTTTCACAGATGATGTATTTTTGTCGCCGCTATAACAACAAATACGAAATAATAAAATCGAATAAATATTTAATGGTGCTCCCATACAACAAACGTAACGTTTTTGCTTCTTTAAGAATTTAGTGGGCGTGGTGTTTAGTTTACGTTACTATTGAGAATGGGTCTTGATAGTTGATAGTTGAGAAATCTCAGTGCAAATGAACGAACGAAATTCAAAAATAATGTATAAAAATGCGTGGAGACGTGACCAATAATTTAGCGATCATTTAGCGGTTGATCATTTGCATGCATTTTTGAATTTCATTCCATTTCTATGTTTTTAGCGTATCGCAAAAACCATATGGCTAGAGATGCAGTTACCATAATTTTATAATTCATTGTAAGCAGCCGAAAAGCTGTCAAATATTTTGTTTTCCATTCGTGCCATAGCACTCCTTCCGGCTTTCCCTTACGCAATGCGTTTACATATCGTGTGCCACACCCAGCCTGACGAGTGACGTCATACATCTGCAAACATTACCCACATGCATATTCGACAATAATAAAGTTTTATGTACCTGTTGCATCTTGGAATTCCGCATTGTGAATAATTGTTTTGGTTGCAGGTCGCAATTTCTTTTTTTAAAAACTTTTATGACCGCAAATTATTGAAGTGAAAACTACTTTATGCGCATTGGGCATTTTTAAGATGGGGACAAACTATTGAACTCGCGATACATGTTACCGTAACTGATACCTCCGTTTAAGATGGGGACAAACTACTGAACTCGCCTCACATGTTACCGTAAACGACACCTCGGTTTGAGATGGGAGAAAACAATGTAATTCGGGACAGTGTTACTGTAACCGACACCTCTGTTTGAAATAGGAAAAAACATTAAACTCGAGACACTATTACTGTAACCGACACCTCTGAGTTTTCACTTCAGCAGGCACTCCTGGAGTGTTATTTCGGTAAAGCAGTAATCATTTTACGGTTTGAAGAGCTACTGTAGGCGTCAACGAGATCTAAGAAGATCCTGATATTGCAATGTACATGTAGTGGGACGAACTGCATCTAATATGAGCAGGCGTTGTCTTGCACGTCTCATCACGGAGTGAATAATTGAGTCTGCAATTAAAAGGCTTGGAACGCACTGCACATGATATGAATAGTGAAAATCACGATTAAAGTCTGTTTCAGTAGATGATAGGAATTTTTAGATTTACAGTTACCTAACTTGTGGAATGACTGGTAGTTCAATCCACGAAGACGCGCCCCACTCCATCACAATCGCTAATGTTTCAGGAGTTAGGAAGGAGTGGAGGGCGTCTACGTTTGGTCTTTGGGTACATAGACTAGTAGGTAGTACTAGCAAGATCAAAGTATATCCGCGATGAACAATGGCTGAGTGGAACAATAGCAAGCGCCTATCGACATTGTATCTGGCCACATTGTTCAGTGATTTACACCTTCAGGATGTGATGCTGATGATAACTGACCGGAGGCGCGTCTTGATTGATCTCATCTGATCAGTTATTCTTTTTTTTAACACAAACAGTGATCAAAACCAGCAAGACGTTAATTTGATGTTTAGAGATACGCGCATGCCTATGCCGGATACAGTACATCCCATAATTTCGCATTGCAATGTCACACACTGCACTGCACTCATCGTCCTGAGAGACATCACTTTAGGTCTTGTTTTGCCCAGCAATCTCGTCAGTTACAGTGCCCTTCAAGTCGAAACATTAGTTTTTTTTTTTTATTATTGAAGTTAGGCTTGCGCTTGACGACAATCATGCCTGACGGAAAGCAATGATGAGGTCTAGGATGGAGCGCGCTTGCCTAGAAAATGCCTATTCACTCTTCTCTTGAAGGCACCTAGATTGTACTTGGCTGGAAACACGGCGGCTGGAAGGGCGTTCCACACCTTAGCGGTTCGTATCAGAAACGTGGAGGAAAAACGTTTCGTGCGAGTTTGTTGGACGTCAACCACATAAGGATGCCACCGCTCTCGGCGTCTTGCAGTCCTATGGTAGAAAGGTGAAGGAGGCACAAGGTTATGTAGTTCCTGAGCACACTCACCAAAGTATTAATTACTGTTTCACGGTAGAATAGCAGAACCTGCGGTGGTACCTGCCCGTGCCCAGACGAACTCTTGAGAAGATTCCTACTAACTTTTGTAATAAATCTAAGGTGGCTGACGTCAAAGATTGTATCTGGCCACATTGTTCAGTTATTTATATACTTACCTGAATGATGAGATGCTGATGATAGCTGAACTGAGGCGCATCTCGATTGATCTCATATCTCGAGTATTCTATTGTAACTGACATTGACATTGGTGATTATCCTTAGGATGCTGTATGTTTGTGTTATTAAGATAAATTTACCGCTCAAGTATCAGTGTCGATCAGTCAGTCAGTGTCGATTTATAAAATTTGATTATAATTTGGCTCGAGATAGAGCAAGGTGTTTTTAAATATTTAATTATGACTTTTTATTTTTTATTTGAAATTAGTTTTTCCCAGCAGCTTCGCGATTATAAAGAATATTATTATCACAATACCTACTAGAGTGTGGTAGAAATCATTTATTTGCATGTTTGTTGTTTAGGTATAATAGTGATAAGTTAAACAGATATAGAAGAATAAATTGCCTATTATAGGTAAGTTATGTTCATGAGATCATTAGAGAGAATTTCTTGTTGAACATTTCCACAGTCCATTGATTTTACAAACGAAACAATTCTAATAAATAAACAACGTCGTGAGAAAACAAGTCCACGCATCGACTGTTTTTAAAACATCGCCATTTACATATTAACGATGCTGACACAAAGAAACATGAGAATCTCATTGTAATTTTTACGTCAGGTTTCTGTTTGTATTATTAACTTAAAAAAGCTACCAAGATTGAGTTAGACTCTCACGTCGTGGGTTCCGTAATCCGTACTATACAGAAGAAGTAACACAGCAACATCACTTAAACTATATAACTTCATTAATTGTAGTTCTATTTTCGATTTCAAATAACTATATGCTAGTTAGAGCATCGGTTTTATTTTTCGTGTAAAATATTTACAATATTTTTTATTGACTATAATATTACATTTGTTTAACGTAGGGTTAGTACTAGAGATTAGACTGCATTTATTATTTATTTGTGACAATAAAGATATTTTGTAAACAATCAAACAAACTGACTATAATAATAATTATTACAAAGTTTTCGATTGATAATCCTTCGCCTTTCTACCACAGAACTGCAAGACGCCGAGAGAAGTGGCATCCTTATGTGGTTGATGTTCAGCGTACTCGAACGAAACTTTTTTTTTCCACGTTTCTGATACGTACCGCTAAGGTGTGGAGCAACCCTTCCAGCTTCTGTGTTCCCAGCTAAGTACCTACAATCTGGGTGTCTTCAAGAGAAGAGTGAATAGGTATTTTCTAGGCAAGCGCGCTCCTTCCTAGGCCTCATCATATCTGTCCATCAGACTTTAGTCAAGCGCAAGCCTATCTCTGGAAAAAAAGATAAACTTTGAAGATAACAGGGGTATACCTACTATATTTTATCGACATTTTTCAAAGTAAATCCAAAACTATTCCGCATACATACATACCAGGGAGTTTTCCAAGGTGGTCGGTCGCCTGGGAGTCGGTCTCCGTCGACCCTCGAGTGAAATTGCCTTACGTGCGATATTGGATGGCGATGACAATGCGCTGACAAATTACAATCAACAATGCACTCACGCGCAGCACGTGAGGTGCGTGATAACACGCGGGTTTCCACACGGGTTGTGCGTAGGTTATGTACGTTATATACCTATACAGCATAATCGGTCAGAACAGGATCTCATTGGTTTAGTGGTGAACTTATTCGATTGTCGATCACGAGAGCCTTGGGTTTCACCCCGGGTTGGGCAACTAAAACTGAAATTCTTAGAACTAACCCGGAAAGAAAATGCCGGTGATTTAATTCCTGTGCCACGGAAAGCACGTTTAGCCGTCAGTTCACCGCATGATAACTTTTCAGTCGTGTCGTGCTGCCGTCCCATAAACTTTAGAGTGAGGTAATAGAGAGTGCAAATGACTTTGAGCACACAATTGTGCATTACAATATGTCCCGTGTACCTGGTAAGCTCTATGTATGATGGAGAGATAAATAAGTAGCTGATATTTTTATTTTTAGGGTTCTGTACCAAACTCATAATCAAGCAACCCTTGGAGCATCATTTTGTTGTCTGTTTTTCCGCCATGTATGGCTGTGTTATAAATTTTCAACTTGAAAACTAACCTCCTGTTGCATAATCTTTGCAACTAAGAAGATCTGAAGTATACTCCCTTACAGATGTAAAGCTCTCATTAACTTGGCTGAATTTAAATTTCGCAAATTGACAATTTAATGTTTATGTAACAGTCTCAGAATACGTTTACAATCTTAGATTACACATATATATAGATTTTTTATTAAGGTTTCAATTATTTATCCATTTGACTTTTAAATTACTCAACAGATGACTTTTTGTGATATTAAGATGTTGCTAAATTATCAAAAAGACCCTAGGAAGTAGGAACTATAGTCGAGATTAGATTGAACTGTTCAGTTCAGACATCAGATTTCATGTCACAAAAAATCATGTAAAAAACATCAATTTTGTTTTCAACTTGAAATGTAAACGATTCTTTATGGTTTCATATTTCATCATTACACAATAATGAAGGCTATACCGTCCTTCTCGAATAGCTAGTTGTTATTTAGTAATTTCCGTGCAAAAATACTTAGTATTTAAAATTTTAGGATTTAATGCACTCAATTTACTTAAGATCTCGGTGAAGGTCACGTACAATGTTAGGATAGCAGATATTTACTACTTTACTGAGTTATTATTGCTTTGCTCAGCAATTTCCTCCATAAACGAATGTATTTATACAATGTAGATTTAATTATAAATGCGTCCATTAAAACACTTAACGGACAATGCATGGTTCCTACAAAATTTTAAGTAACATTAATTAAAAGATCTGTAATGATTACAATTAATGAAGATCAGAGAAATATACTAAAACAAGTCTTTTCTTGCATACCTTTGTTATTATTTTGATCATAAAGAAATATCAGCAATGAATCTCTACAAGCAAAATTATTTGTATTATATAACTAGGTATATTATAATTATAATATATTTATATTCATATATTCGTTATAGTACACTTGTAAATTGACAAATATTAAGGTAGGTACCTATTTAAATAAACTTGGCGACTATATCCCAGCACTTTAGGCATTTGTCGCTCACTCAGAACCGCGCTGCGATACCTAGCGATCGTTGCCGTGAGTCGCGCAGTTCAAATGAACTCCGTGACCCTATATCATAAATATATGCGTCACTGTATGAACTATTACAGTTGGGACTATTTACATTATAATTCGCTTCACGAAATATATTATGTTGGAAGTTGCGTTTTTACCTATATTTTGATTTTTTGTTATTAAATCAGTTAAAATCATAATTAATTATATATAAATCAGTTAAAATCAGTTATTGCTGTTTGTTTGTCTCGCTAAAACTCAAGAACGGCTGGACCGATTTAGCTGATTTTGTTTTTTAAATACTAGTCATAGTCTAAGAAAGGTTTAAACGGTGAGTACCTATATGAAACAAATGCTAAGGCGGAACGAAATTTGGCGTGACAGCTAGTATTATATTATATATGTATATTAGCTGTTGTCTACGACTTCGTTCATTTGGAAAAAGTTTTTCAAAAATCCCGAGGAAAATCTTTGTACTTTTGAGATGAAAAGTAGGCTATATAAAATTAAATTCAGGGTATAATCTACTCGTATCTATATTGCAAATTTCAGCCATCTTACATTCCAATTTTCAAAATAACAGTAACAGTATTAAAACTTTCCCATTTTAGTTGTCATCCCCTATTTTATTAAATAAATACTAAAAGGGAATAAAAATGAATAATTACTAAAAGGAGAATTTCCAAAACAATTTCTATAGATCTTTATAATCTCTTTATAATTTAAAGCCGATAGACTAACTGACAGATTTTTTGCATCAAGCATTTTTAAATTTATTAGCTGTCAATATCGTGTATACAGTGGTCAGTGACGGACTAAGTCCATTGGGAGCCCGGGGCGGCAATCTCAGTGGGGGTTGCTGTATTGTAATTTATACATTGGTGAAAATCTCTTTTGTGACTGATTCACTAATTTACTTATGACCCGACACTTTTTTGTATGCAACAATACTATAACTAAACTAACTAACTATGCTAATATAGTCGTCGTTTTTTTTTTTAATTTGTGCTAAGAAAATTTTAATTAAGTTTATTACAATAAAATCACACATTTATGAACAAATTTTTATTTGGTTAAACCACTGAAAAGCGATTACATACTTATATATTACAAAAACAATCAAAATTCATCGTAAAAAATCACGCGTGAGCTTGGACCTGGTTGCTGCAAATCTGGTTGCAAAACAGAGGGTGTACTAGGAGAACGTTTTTTAGGCTGAACGTTTTCTATATCTTCCTGGTCTCGTATAGGCATGCCACGTTCATATCTACTATCTATAATTTCAGGCAGTAGGTATTTTAAATAAAATTGTAATATCTTTGGCTCCATGTTCTTAAACCAGAAAGTATCATCTTTATCGATGTACTCTGTATATAAAGGCTCATTTTCGCCTGCCCAGATTCCAAGCAGACACACTTTTCGCCCTGTTACATGGAGTTGTCCTTGGATTTGGTAGAACCAATTGCTCTTTTTATTTACAGTACATGTCTTTCTAATTTTGTTATATTTTAATATTTGAATTTTATTTTCTTCGATGGCCTTATTCATTCCACGTTTAACGGCAGTGATAGGGCACTTTATTTCGACTATCATGTCTTCACCAATTAATCCATCGGGAGTGGCCCCAATAAATGGGTGTATGGGGTCAATAAATAAACCACAGGGTAAAATTTCTATATTTTCCTGACGCTGTAATTGAAGCAGCGCCTGTTTTTCATTTTCAATACCATGAGCGATACTAGCCACATGGGCTAAATTTTTTTTATATAATATATTTTTTACTAAATTAGCAGGATTAGTAGAAATTTTTCTTTTACATATGGGGCCGAAATTTGAAGATGTAATGAGTTTTCGTCGTATCTCCAACCACTCACTACTTTCTCTCTGTAATATAGTGGCTCGTTCTATTGCTTTTCTGTCCGCCGTAAGCATTTTTAAATTTTTCATGAATTCTTCTTGTGCCATTTGAAATTCTTCAGGTGGCAAATCTGGCGCAGAACTTGCAGAGCCATAATCATGCTGTTTTTTGTTTGTTTCTCTAAATGCTCTTTTTTTCTTTATTGGATGTTCAGCTAAATGCTTCCTTTTAAGGGATCTCTTTCTTTCCAATTCTTCTATTCTCCCGCCGGGATTTTTCCCTGTGAATGCTGCTTGTACTGTTGAAATTGCAGATTCTGTATTAAATGAGACTACTGCCGCTGAGCATCTACCTTGGTAACCTCGTTTTTGGGCAAAATTAATTCTTTTTCCTCCTATAAACTTAGCTATAACGCTATTAAAACACTCAACAGTATTAGTGTCAACATCTTCGATTAAGCTTCGCGATTTCGCTGCCACGCTAGAAACAATTGCATTAACTCTAAACGCAAATGAAGAGTTTTGTATTTTTTTTAAATCTTCTTTGCCACTCTCCGCATCTTTCTTTTCACAGTAGTAGTTTTGACACATTCTGTGATCACCATAAGAGTGCAGCATTGAGTTTACAATATCGTTGTGCAGAACCGATATGGCAACGTTTTTAGGGTTCTCAGATGTTTTGTGATATTTTATACATTTCACGATAGCTTTTCTCATTATCATTATTCTTATGTTGGTAAGTGTTTTACGATGTCTCAAGGCATACTTTGTTTCTGCTGCCATTCCGCGTAGTTTTTTACAAAAGTTGCGTAATATGTGATTGCGACACTCAATTTTTTCAACGGTCACATTTTGATTTTCATATGGTTTGGCATTGAGTATCCTTACATATGTCGACGCATCACCATCTCCAATCATTCTGTTGTAAATGAGACCGTACATAGAAAAAGAAGCCTTGAATCCTTCTAAAATAATTTCAGTTTCCATAGAACTTGAAGAGCCAACAAAGTTTTTAAAGCAAACATGTTCATTCGGTGAAATGTTCTTGTTTTTTGCTCTGGCACACTGCATACAGTATTTATTTTTTACTCCAATATAAAGGACTTCTTTAGTTCTCCTCCCAATTATTGCTGCAGTGCCAGAAGAAGCTTTGTAATTTGAACCGTAAGACCTAGCACACCAAGTTCCATCAACGTAAACATCAATCACAGGGTAACCATTTTTGATTCGACCTTCTGAAATTGCAATGTCTCTTTCCTTTTTGGCAGCAGCCTCCATAGATTCGCTTGCAGTTTTTTCCCATTGGTCGTAAACTTCATTTTGCAATTTGGAATAATACTTTGGAGAAAATATCGGAATATCAATAGCAGAGAACAGTTCTTCAAATTGTGAAAATCCAATACCAGAAGCTATTATTCCTGTAGTTGCCGCTATGTTTATATTTACACGTTGCTTATTTTTGATATCTTCGGAATGGATTAGACACGTTTGATAACACATATCGCATTGAAATTTATAAACAGAAATTAAACCCAATCTTTTTTCGCCAATCAACTGGAAGTTACTGGTTTTACAGTCGAATAAAGCATTATGACGAGCTTTTTCTTGTAATTCTCGCAAAAGAAAATTAATATCGACGATTCTTCGTCCTGAAATGGGTTGAAAATCATCTTTCTCGCAGTCTGCTTCAATGTTTAATCTAAAGTCATCCAGATCACTGAAACAAAATAAAGTAACATTAAAATATAAAGTAAATTTATACTTTATGAGCTGATTTTTAGTCAAATAAACTATCTAAGAACAAAATTTGAAATATATAGGTATGTGCCTTACAAAACCTGTCAAAACGCCATAATTATCCCTCACGTTAGCTGTTATCTGCTTATTGAAAAATCAGCTCTTATTTGACTAAAGGAAAGGTATGAACATCTAGCTTTTGTCCGCAGCTTCACCTACGTGAAAAAGGGATTTCGCTTATCTCGAAGGGACCACAGTTTTTTGGGATATAATGTATGATAATGGTGCAAGTTCTGTTGTACAAAATCTCTAAACTTAATTAATTTGACGCGTATAAAAGTAATGCTATCCTTTTCAAAATGCTGGCCATGGAAAAGGATGGCACCAATTTTAGACATGTCAAATTAGTTTAGTTTAGAGATTTTGTGCAACAAAATTGGTACCATTATGTCTTAATCCAGGGTATAATATATTATAAAACTATTATTAATATTATAAATGCGAAAGTTTGTGAGTTTGGATGTTTGTTACTCGTCCCGCTGCTACTTCTGAACAGATTTGCGTGAAATTTGGAACATGGATAGCTTATAACCCGTTTTAACACATAGGCATTTTATCCCGGAAAAATTCAAAGTGCCCGCGGGATTTTGAAAACACCGATGTTGAATATATCATAAAGACTGCTATAGCAAACTTACTTAAAAATAGGTGTAAAGGTTTGTAAAGGTAGCGGTAACGGGAAATCCACGTATCCCTCGGGATATGTGAAACCCAAATTTCATGCGAGCGAAGCCGCGGGCAGAGGCCAGTTTGAAATAATTTAGTAACAAATTTATGATTAGGCATATCCACAACATTATAATACCATGCGAAATTGCTCTGTCTATGCCGATCATTGTCTATTATCATTTAAACAAACACATACACACCCTTTCGCATTTAAATATTTTTTTCAGTTCACTATAATTCTGGATACTTACTGTTCATTTTGAGGATTTTGAACGAGTCCTGAAGGTCCAGGTGAAGCGAGTAGACTTATTTGTTCGTCGTCTTGGCTTGATGTCCTAAAACAGTTTTTGTTATTAACATTTCAATATTTTTATTTCAGCACGTTCTTCTCAGGTGCAAAACTGCTTTCCAAACGTTGCGGTGGAGTCTGTCATTTCATAAGTGCCTGTAGTTAGGCCTATGTGAAAGAATAAACATTTTGAATTTTGAATAGAGGAAAACATCGTGGGGGAACCTGCATGCATGAATTCACCACAAAGTTCCCAAGGGTGTGTGAAGCCTGCCAACTGAACTTGACTAGCGTGGTGTACTAAACCAGCCTAGCAGTGGGACATAAAAATCTGTAAAGAATTCTATTTTATAGAAAACTTACTTATTAGTCTCAGCTGTTATTTGCAAGTCAACAGGATTCATTGTAATAAAAGAAGAATCACAATTGCCAGCTCCATCTCTACTGAAGCTTGCAGTTTCTGTTACTTCTGAGTTCCTGAAAGAAAAAATTGCTCTCCTATACTTTTACAATGAATAAACCGACAACCGACAAAACTAACTGAAACCAAAAACACGACTTTTTCTAAGAAATAAACGAACATTTCAAAGTATAAAATTACAATCGTTCCTATAACATACTATAATACCCGTACACCAATACAAAATAAATATGTATTATCTATTATTAGAAAAATTAACAACTCGGGTTATATTATGAATAAAAATATTTGTGTGGCAGTGATAATTACTAAAAATATTCAACACACAAATAAAACTCTGTTTCAAAAGCGAATGAGCATTCTTAAACAGTGTTTTTTTTTTACTGTGAGTGACTTATGCATTATTCTCACGGAATTTACACAAAATTGTTTTGAGATAAGAATATTCTAACAAACATTTATGACCTAAAAGCAATTTGTATTTAAAATTATATTTCCGTCATAAAACAAAAGTTCGAAACAATATGATGATTCTGAGAAAGGACCTTTATGACTTTGTTTTGAACGAAATTTTCGGCCACTAAGTACAAGTAAAAGAAAAGATAAAAATATTATATTGAAGACATCACACAACAAAAAGATTTTAGGTACGTTTCTAGGTTTGATAAAATTCACAGAGTAGGTATTTGTTACCAAATGAAAAAAAATATTGACTAAAGGCTATTAGCTGATGATAACTCTTAAACCACCTTAAACTCTAACTGCATCTACAGTTTCACTGTTTGAAATTATATAAAGGTGAAATAATATTAAGGTGAGGTGGTAAACTTGAATATAATTTGATTATAGGGTGAGTTACTGGAGGCCCCACTTTAAAAAAAATTAAGCCAATTGAATTTAGTATTTCAAAGAAATGCGAGTGAAGCTAGCAAAAATATTTTATTTTTTAGTGAATAATTACGAGCACAATATAATGTAAATTTTATAAGCCTTGAAAATATAATTATTATAGGTTCGATATATTAAGTATAGATTAGGTATATAAGGTTCTTGGGGAACTCTACACCAAGGGTCTGGTCACCGGTGTGAAGTCCGCCCCTATCGCCCTTAGTCCGCTACTGTCTCAATTTCGTATCAACCAAAATATAATTTGTATGGAAACTACTCACATGTCATCTTTTTCAAGCGGTGTGTCGTCTCTTTTTTTCGATGCAAAACGATTTCCTTTACGAGGGATATTTGAACTGAAATAAAAATAAATAATTATTATTTTGATAGTAAAAAATCGGTAACAGTCTCGTTGGTCTTATGGTCACTACTATCTACTATTTGTATTTTTCTAAAAACTAATTAGTAGGTAGGTGAGGTATTTATATTTAGTATGAACCAATCTAGGGGTTGGAAGTTCAGAAATATCTCCCGCGCAGTTGGTAAACTTCTATTGACCGCCATGGCCAAAATAAAGTCGAGAGGATAATATTATTATATCATGTATTCATGAGAAACTCAGTATAGCCGAACAAAAAAAATCTCGTCTCCTTTACCGACTGTATATAGGTATAAACTGTGGTTACGCGTGATGGTATTTGCACGTGGTGGAATTGACTCTACCTACCTAATTTTCTTAGTTCGTATCAGATGTTCTTCGGAGCTTTTGAGGACTGGGTATTTTGAAACACTCAAGAAACACTTACCATATATTTTTTTTATTTCTCCTTCGCTTCCTGTCAGATATTTTCTTTTTTCCGGCACTTTTATTTCCCATTTTAAATAAAAATTACAAACAAAGAAACACTAAAAAAACAGGTTAACTAAAACTATTTTAATTTTATCACTAACTGTAGCAAGAGAATTTATTTACAAATAATTAAAAAATAAATAATTTTGGCGCGAAAGGAGCGTGAGTCGTGAAAGCTTGCGCAATTCCTTCTCGTATAGAGGCTCGTGAGCCACTGAAGTACATCGATTATTCGATGCGTTAGATAATTTTATGACTTCTGTTAGGCGAAATTTTGCAGCAATTTTTTTATTTAAAATCTGTCTTTACAATAAATAGGTAATACAATGAGCATACTTTACGTGTAATTTTTATGAAATTTAGTCTAAAGCTTTGGAAATGTCATTAGAAAAATGAACAAAAACAACCTGTTTTCAAAAATTTTTATGATCGAGGCAAGTTTAACTTATCGTGTTTTCATGAGTACATTAAAAAGATAAGGCATGTATCTTTAATATGTATTTTTAACAGTGAAAAAAAACTATTTTTTCATGACTTTGAATTGGTTTGAAAAGTGGCGTAGTCGCTAAAAACCGGGATAATGGGCCGTTAAACGAGAATATCGCAAATGCCGCATTTATTTTAATGCCTTCCGATTAGTCAACTCTAAAGGATGTTGGTATATTTAAAAGCTGTGTAGGAAATTGCTTGGTTGAGGCAGGCATTCCGTATTTTACAAAAAAAAACGGGTTGAGTCCTTGTCAAGTCATTCGTTCTATCGCTATTCTGTGTGTGTAGTCTATAAGAACAGCTGTAGATTATTTTAAAGATTTATAAAACCAAGCTTTTATTTCATAGAACGACTTTTATTTCATACTACGACTATTTTTGTCCCGAGAGGCTTCGACCAACATCTCAAATAGTTTTCGCTTGGCAGTTGGATCAAGGGCCGCGTACAGAAAGAAACCAGTGGCCCTTTAATTGGGAGGAGGGACCTAAACTCTGAAACGCTGACCACCGATGACTTGGGCCTTTAAAGCTCTACAGTTTGAAAACGAGAGACGAAATTTTGTCTCTATATGTTCTCTATCTGGTGGACATCTTCGTCATTTCAATTGATTCATGTCGTGTCGTGTTTTTGCCCATAAATAGCTAGGCATGTTATTGACTGTTGTATTAGTTAAATATTTTAGTTCCGTTTCCACTGTTAACGTCGTTTGACAGCTGTCAGTGTTGTGGTTTACGAGCTATTGATATTTGATGACAGATTTTATCGATGCCATGTCATTCGACATGATGGAATTGATCGGAGTCGTTTGAATATTTTGTAGCGCTCATTCGAGCAAAATAAATACCGCATATGGCTGTCACAAAGTATCCATGTTTAGTTTAATGTTCGAATAAGTAATAACTGACGACTGAAGTTAAGTGTCTCAGCAAAGGAATTCGATTGCTTTGCTACATCGAGATGTCAAAGCGACTTCTTAGTACGTACCTATCTACTTAGTAGGTAGTATTTATTTGTACCTAAACTCTGCCATGCGATCTGCAATTGCTTTGCAGTTTACTTATTTGGATTCAACTTGTATGTATGGCTACAAGATTAGTTATATTGCTCAGATTAGCTATCAGATAGGTGTTAAGTAACGTAATAAGTACCTAATAGGTTCTTCGTTATAAATACTGATGGAATACGCAGATCCACTCGCTTAATTAAAACTTTAATTGTTTCTCGTAATTTTTAAGCTTATGATAGTAGGTACTTAGTCAGTAAAATTGCGGGAATAAAGAGTTGCGAAAATAAAGAAAGCAGTGATGAACTATAATATGTGACCATTTATTCTGGTATGAAGGTAAAAACTTCTTAGAGGAAAAGTTTTTGTGATTTAGTGTAATTCTTTTTGCTCCCTGGGTGAGGTTAGATTGAGCGATGATCTGTCAGTGAGTCAGCTAATCTTTTGATACGATTAGAAGTTAGAACTGTACTGAATGCGGCTCTATTATATTGTAGCCGTGTATCACAATGACGCAACGTATCATTTCGGTATGCGCGGAACAGGTTTGCAACTTGCAAGTGTATCCTACTTCACTACTTCTACAAGAGCGCGTGGAATGTTTGATTAGTTCGATTGTGCGGCGGTGACTTGGGAACATACCTCCGCGTTGTTAAGATTGGTTAGATCAATTAGCTGGTTTGCCATTTGCTACTCTAGAAATATTATCTGCAGCGCAAAGGCGAATAATGAAATAAGACCTGATTTCCCCAGAGCGGGACTCTATTCCTTTCTATTTTCATACTCATTTTCATTTCTTCATCGCTTTTTACTTTGGAGTATGATTAAACTGGGTCCTGGGTCAGTATAAATGTACTCGTGTAACTACTTTTAAAATCAAAAGGTAGGTATCAGTCTGAATGAATTATCAATCGACGCTCAGTTCAAACATCCTTATCACGTTCACATGAACGACACATAAACATCATACTTAATAATTATATTTTAACGATACTTATATTTACATACATTCTATTTTAACGACTTGTACAATGTAAGTACATATATATTTTAACGATAGCTAATGAAAGGAATTTCAAAATATGTGTGAGGTTGACAGTTGTCGTCGATAAGTTATTCGTTGATCGTCATTCCCACAGTCAAGTAATCCATTACAGCTACATGACGAATATACAGATACATACACACAGTTACGAGTAGGTACCTATACGTAATCCGCTTACAATGGGGTTTTAACAATTCAATCCCTGTCCCCGACTTAGGAGGAAAAATAGGTCATGAAAGCTATGAACACATTACAATGTATTAACATTTTGTAACTTGCCTTACTGTGTAAGTGAATTTTTTACCTTGCGAAATTCTATAAAAAGGCATAAGTAATGAGACAAGTAGCTTATGCAACTGAAGTAACTTTTATGAAGCTAAATAGCGGCACAATAAAAAGTGATCTAGCCGCCGTGGATATTTCCTGGAATTTTTTCTCGGTTTAGCTCACTATGTCGAAACCTCAGAATGTGGTATTACCGTTCGAGCATTCATTAAACCTCCGATATACAAGCCGGTTGCATTCCGGTCCAGTTGTAACTTAGATACATAGCAGGTATACTGCGAAAGAATGATTAGACGAGCAAGATATTCAACTGATTTGTGACGATGCCCATGTTTTTTTTTACTCTATACAAGTTAGTACTTGACTGCGATCTCACCTGATGGTAAGTGATGATGCAGCCTAAGATGTTATCGTACTAACTTGGAAGGGTAAGTAAATGTACTCTAATGGTTTCTATACCAGCATCGCAGCGGAACGCTAAATCGCTTGGCGGAGCGTCTTTGCTGGTAGGGTGGTAACTAGCCACGGCCGAAGCCTCCCACCAGACTAGACCTAAGCCAATTTAGAAATTATACAATTCCAAAGTTGCCCGTGGCGGGAATCGGACCCGCGACCTCCCACTCGAATTCCGAGCGCGCCGCCACTGCGCCAGGGAGGTTGTCAAAAAATGCAGTGCGTCCCACGACTTTCTATTGTAATAACGCACTGCACTGCGCTCATCACCTTTAGACATCATTTCCTAAGCCTCGTTTTCTCAGCGTCAGCTTACAGTGTCCTTCAAGCCGAAACACAGTAAT
This sequence comes from Coenonympha arcania, assembly GCA_036785405.1. NCBI lineage: Eukaryota > Metazoa > Arthropoda > Insecta > Lepidoptera > Nymphalidae > Coenonympha > Coenonympha arcania. The sequence goes on along the minus strand of CM072059.1, from coordinate 19,350,763 downwards.
ATATGACTGCTTGACGGTACAAAAACTAACACTGCGGTGGTAAGTACCTACTACATATACCTAACCGGATGAAATCCGTCAGCATGCTAAATCTAAAAAGCTTTAAATATAAGAGGCTACAACCGTGTTATTTATGAGTAAGTAATCCAGACAACATTTTAATAATATATATTAAAATCATCCTGAACCTGTTTGACTTAATTTAGGTTAGGACTTGTTGTAGGTCTTTGATGTATCGTCATCTTTTGTCACCACTATGGTACTCACTTATAAGCCTTGTACACTTCAGAATTGTGACTAAGTATTTGGAATGCCATATTAGTAGACTTTTTGAAAATGAAAATGGAAATCTTTATTTTTCACTTATAGGCCTAAATAATGCTCATATGAAAACTCTACTCTCTACCGCCAGGTTCAGAAGGCAGATTCGCACCGAGAAGAACTGGCAAGAAACTCGGCACTTGCTCTTATCAAAAATGTCATTACATTTTTGATCAGAGCAAGTGCCGAGAGCAGTTTTCTTATAAAGTATGAAAAGATATTACTTATTTTTAAGACGTCTCGTGAGAAGCATATCCCTATCATTCCAAGAATCGTTGTCATTCAAATTATTTTTGATTTTTAAATCTGCGTGCTCTGCTATCTTATTTATAGCATAAACCACCACTTAATATATATATTCTAGAACCGGACTATATGTATAAGCCGTAACTAGGAAAAAAAACTCGTCCAAACCACTTGGCACTTGGTAATAAGCTAATGGCGGGTTTTTGTACTAAATAGTGGCGAGTTGCAGACATATTGAGAATTATGTAGTTAATATTATTATGCTATAATTAATATTATCTCGCTCACCCAATCAATTATTATTGGTAACTATTACTTTTTCTAATGGAACTTAGTTATGAACTAGTTTCTTGTTAAGTGACAAGGACTGGTGTTTTATAATCATGTGAATTCTACAGTTTAATGAGAATAATAAAAAGGATTTTGGATGGGAGGTAAATTAAAAACCTATTTTCTCCTTCATTATTATCGTAATGACCTTTATCCATTGCCATGCTCTTTACTGTAGATCTCTTTTCTGAATGAGAAAGGACACAAATATAATAAGGGAAACTGCAAAGGACGGATCTGGTTTCATGAATCATGATGTTTTCTACCGTTGATAAATCCAATTAACATTGAATATTTTGTTTTTTCAAACGCTAACTCTGAACTCTCAAGTGCTTAAGAGGTTCATACCTATAGTTGAGGCCTATACCTCAACTGGTTTAAAGTTTCGACTCTAGACCCCAAAATTACACACAAACACGAACGAAGACATTATTTTATGGGGCCTTTCTGCCAACAAGATTTTACCGATTTATGCATAGATACTTACTTAATTCTAAATGTAATCGGACAACCTAATTTATCTAAGAAATTTACAACTTAATATTATAAAACAGAGATTAATGACCCTGCAAAGTTTTACAATATTTACATCAAAATAAATTACTTAATTTTTCTTTTAGTCTATTCCAACTTCTAACGATCGATGACTATTGTGTAGATTAATAATTGTTTTTATCGATTAGATTTCTTTGTTGATTCAGTTACTTAAATAGGCTTCGATTGCGTGTCAAAGTAAATAAAGCATTATTGGTTTTTGCGAGGCTGACCTCTAGGCTCTCTTGTTGCATAATGAATTTCATTAGCAGAAAACGACTGAAAATTATCTTAGCCAAAACAAAAAAAAAGCTTGAACTTTTTTACACTCTAAAAGTTACCTATACTTGATTGAAATTTCTCCTTAGATTTGGCATTCCTATGCGATTCTGTATATCAACCCTTAGAGGTTACTTTCCCCCTCTAAGTTACCCTCTAAGTAAGTAAGATAACCGGCCTATATTCAGGTGACTTTGCAGTAATTAAAAACGAAATAATTTTATCTCTAATCTAAACAGAACAGAGCCCACACTTACGTAGGTGTGCCGTTAAATTATAAATAAGAAGTAAGACCTCATTTATCACTGCCGAAATAAAGTCATTAATAATGCAGAAAAAAACTAATAATAAATTATAATATAATTACTCATACACTCCGTAGGGCAAGTCATTACTCGGCAATATGCAATGACAATACCTACTGTCCAAAATGTCGAAAAGTATTGCGTATCAGGTAGGTACCTACCGACAGTAATAGCATTAAGGTACTTATTATAATGCATGATTGATTGCTTTTTAAAAATAGTTCATTCGGTCATCAGTCCAGTCACAAATTCAAAATTCATTTAGTTTCGCAAATACTGGACTAAGTAAAACCTTCTGTCAATGATAATAATCGTGCAAATAACAGTTTCAAAACTGTTAATGTTTTTAATGAAAACTTTGATCAAAAGTTCTCATTTACTTAATTATGGTTTCTAATGGTTCCAAATCTGGATAATGAGACTAAAATTATTCTAGTAAATCAGGGTTAAGTACCTACCTACAACTTATTCCTAAAAGATAAAGATTTTTAGAATGATATGGATAGGAATAGTTTCCTACACTTCTGTCTGCTCACGAGATATTGTAAACTTTTTGAAAAGCAATCCTGCAAACCTGCAATCTTCTCAATGCAAACCTGCTTACCGAATCTTTGCCAAGTTTTGACTTTGCTTAGGAGCCTGAAAATTACGCCCACGTGAAAATAAAGATTTCCATTTTCGTTTTTCTTATATTTATTATAATCAGTGGTAACAGTAGTTGGTGCTTATAGCTTGGATCTTGCTTAGATCGAAGCTAGCGACGCTGCCGGCGCATACGAATAACCCGATATGTGGCAAATGTCCTTTTGCGTGAATCTGGGACGCGAGCAGTGAGCATGTCAAGGAACGTTACTAAACGCTCGAATTATGCAGTTTACATTCAGCAGAAGTCTTGCTTAATTGATGAATGATTTCGAGCGATGCCGTACATGGCCTTGCATTCCGCCTTTAGGTGGGCAAGTCACAGATGCATATCTTCTAAAGATTAGGTTCACCTAATTAATTGTACCTATATAAAATATTCTGTTTTCGGATTCAGAATTCGCTGCCGATTCAGATGAATAAGTTTTTCTTGCGCAATCTGATGATTATAGTAGGGACAACCCTCCACCACCTATGGCCCAATCAACCTCGCGGTTATGGGGGCCGAATCGCGGGAGGGCGCCCGTTCTGTCGGTATTTGCTCTTGGCGTGTTCCCGGGGCGCCTTCTTGACTCCCTACAAATTGTTTACTCTCGCTCCTTGTCCCTATGTGCTCACTCTCCCCATTCTGGGGCAGGACGATACAAAGACAATCTGATGATTAGATATGTTAATTACTTATTTATTAATCGAACAAAGATTTAACGTATCTATGATGGACTACTTACTTATGAGTCCTATAGTAATGGAATGGCCTATTACCTACTCCATTACATATCTATGACAACCGAATGGCGTAGTGGTAGCGAACCTGCCGTCTGCGCCGGAGGTCGTGGGTTCGATTCCCACTACTGGTAAATGTTTGAGTGATGAGCATGAATGTTTTCCTGTGTCTGGGTGTTTTTCAATATTATATTATATTTATGTATATTAGTATGTATGTATATTTATCAGTTATCTAGTACCCATAACACATTAAGCTACCGCTTATTTTGGGGCTAGATTGCGATGTGTAAAATGTCCCGTATTTATTTATTTTTTATTTATATCTACACATGTATATCTTCTGGCCATATAATATCATCTCTGGTCAGAAACTACCGATAATATCCGTAGACATCTATTATTCCTTGTTATGAATATGAATACAGATGTCTGGAATTTGGTGGTTAGGTAGGTAGTAAACGTAGATGCAGACAAAAACAGAAAATCAAAGCGCTATTTAATTGCACAACAAAATGACCCAAGCTTTATGAACGACCCCTCTCTGTTATCTTGTGTGGTGATCTCATATTCATGCAAAAAACCACGTTAAAATCTATAGCGTGTAGTGTTTTTGTTGGGTTTCTAAAGTATTTATGTACTTCACACATGGGTAGGTAAGTACTTCAAGTGTTTGGTGTATCAATAGTGTACCTACTTATTTAGTAAGTTTGTGTATCATGAAGGTCCACTTATATATTTTTAAACAAGTTAGTTCACCTGATACCTGATAGTAACTTACGATGCAGCCGAAGATGTTATCGTACTATGGTGGAAGGGGATAATAAACTCTTCCTTATGGTTTGTACACAGCATCGTGCCGGAGCGCTATATCACTTGGCGGAGCATCTTTGCTGTTATTGGGTATATCTAGAGCATGTCTAGCCACGAACACGGTAATTATTAATTAACTTGCCACACTCCCTACTAAGTAAAAAATATAAAAAACGCACGTTGTAAGACAATGTAAGAGGCATTACCTGGACATAGCTGCTACTTCCTGTGGAAGCATTATCTAGGAAGTGCCTTTTGCATATAATATGTGAGTAGATAAATTAGAATTAGTGATAGTAATTTAAATCTTTTGTTATTAAGTACACACGCTATTCTTTATTAACACGCTATTCTCGCTTAAACTGATTCTCGTAAAAGCTCAGGCTTTTAGGATTAAGAGGATGGAAAGCGCTATGAATAGTTATGTAAGTTTAAGAATTTTGAGCAATAAATTAAAAAAAATTAGGAACTGATGTCTCAGTAGTAGATTGGATGACGTTTTGCATCTGATGAAGGTTTCTACGTAAAGATTACCCGTCTCTTGATTATCTACAATATAAAAATACAATATTTTGGTACTATAGGTACCTACCATTCAAAAATATGTAGCCTGTGAAGCCGGCGGATTATTTATATATACATACTTCGCTTATAATTTCAGAAAGAGATTTTAATAAGTCGGTGATGGGCTGTTCTGTGTTGATGACTATACATATATACTTACTTTGTTCCATTCTCTAAAGTTAAACTATATTGCTATTGCTATTTACATGCGGACCAATAAGTCTCCAAGGCGTTCTTGATTAGCACATAAGCTGATAAATCATTCAAGTTAGGTATGCGGCCGAGTAGGTACCTCTCATTGATGGCTCTATACCGGCCTTGTCCGAGTTAGGTAATAGACATCTACCTACTGACGACATTACTGACACCGCAGTCGTTGTAGCTAAGTACCTGACACTATGCTGATTTGACCTTATAGGGCGATAATGGTCATTAAAAATACCTATATGCAACTTGTATTAAAATACTTACTATTTAGAAAAAAACATGTTAAGATAAACCTAGTGTATGCGCTATCGATTGTTTGCAAAAATAAAGTTATTGTGTAACTGTAAACAATTTTCACATTACTCGTATTATTCTCATCTCTGCCAGTCAGCAATAAGAATGTTAAAAATAAATCAATCAGAATATATTATGAGTTTTTTAATGGGAAAGAATTATGAGACAAGCAATACGCTCCTGCCCATGTCAAAAGTGCGTCCCATGGCTCTGAAATATTGCAATGACGCGCTGCACTGCACTAATTATCCTGAAACATAGGTAGGTGAGAGGTAATTTCATAATTACTGGGCAAAAAGTAATCACAACTGCATATACAGTGACCTAAAAACAATGATAGAATAACTGACACCCGTACAAACTCCAGTGTCTCCAATAAGAGTCCTACCACCACACCACAACCAGGTTTATACTAGAGGCAGTGCAGGCACTGGCACTCTTTCCGTAATCTGTGCACTGGCATATACAATGTGCCCCAGGGCTAACTGACCGCACGAAATTTATTGAATATTTGGACAAAATTAACGAAGAATAAGTTTAAACTTGAGCTGTAACCCGTGTAATTTTTTTTAACAGTTTTTTTTACAGAGATATAGGTACAACTTGCAGCCCAAGACCGAATGGCGTAGCGGTAACGAACCTGCCGTCTACGTCGGATTTCGTGGGTTCGATTCCTATTACTGGTAAATGTTTGTGTGATGAGCATGAATATTTTCCAGTGTCTGGGTGTTATTCAATCACACTAATATTATTATATTATAAAGGCGAAAGTTTGTGTAAGTGTGTGTGCATGTGTGTGTATAAGTGTGTATGTTTGTTACTCCTTCACGCCGCAACTACTGAACCGATTTGGCTCAAATTTGGAACATAGATAGCTTATAACCCGGATTAAAACATGGGCTACTTTTTATCCCGGAAAAATCCATAGTTCCCATGAGATATTTAAAAACCCCTCATTTTCACCAAAATTCACGCGGGCGAAGCCGCGGGCAAAAGCTAGTATATCATATTTATGTATATTATTATTATATTATGTATGTATGCATCAGTTATCTAGTACCTATAACACAAGCTAATGCTTACTTTGGGGCTAGATTGTGATAATATGTGTAATATCCTGATATAATATATTAAAAAAAAAGTTTAAAGTCATTCTTCGATAATTTTGTCCAAATACATAATATTCAATAAACCCCGGGCGGTCACTTACCCCTGGGGCACATTGTATTTTATTCGTTTCCTATTTATAATTTTATACCTATACATTCAAAGATATATTTACAAATAATTACAGCGACGAAGATAATTACGAGGTTACATCATAGCTCGTCAAAGTTGCCAGCTCCCCGTGGGCGTCTTATGATTTGTGTGAGGATGGATGCCGACTGCCGAGATAATAGAGATGTGATACTGTGCTCTAACATTGAACCTAGTATCAGTTGCACGAACTCGTAAACGTCAGTTAATATCGAGTATCGAGCTGAGATTGATGTGTGCTCATCTCAATATAAAGAAGATTGAGGAAGTATTGAGTAATGACGAACCCTCATCATTACCCTAATTTTGGCTCAACAAATACTATGACCTTCACCTTTTTAAAATAATTTGTCAGTAGTGCAAGTTGTTATCTATTTGATTAAAACGAGTTTTGGCTTTACATCGTTAAAGTACAAGTTTGTGTTCTGTAAGCTTTCAGAAAAAATAACCAAGCTAATTTGAAATTGGTCAACTTCCTATACCCTATAAATAGCCTTACCTTTGGCCTTAGTCTTATGACTTTTCTACGATCGATATAAAAACTCAATAAAGATCAATTTCTTGATCGGACACGTCATTCTCATACATTTAAAACAACCCTTTAGATATGGAATGAGTGATAAACGATTTCTATGATAGATAAGTCGCACGGCTAAGGGCGCTGGTTTGTTCTGAAATTCTTAGTAGATACACCAATCTAAAACTCTGTGCTAAAACTTAACAATTTGAAATGACTTGTATCATTTTACAGTCCAAAGATAATTTAAAAACTACCAAACCGGTTTTGACAGAACCTGAGCTGGAAATAATATTAAAAGGAGAAGGAACCACGTGCGAAGTATACAATCTCGTACTAGAGGTTCTTTGGAATTAACAAAAACCTTCGAGGAATCCATCGGCCATCATTTACGAACACGCCGACCATTATTTATTATTATTACTAATGAGTGCTATTATCCCTTTTTTGGTATGAGCCGTAGACTTTTGAAGAATATTTTTAGTTAGGTTTATGTAATTTTAACTTTTGAACAAGGATACCACCACGTCGCTTTGATTTTGGAATATTGTTATTGGGGATTTTGGCAAGGAACACATTGCACAATTGAAGGATTAAAAAGTGAATTTCTACAAAATATAACAAGTAAGTATAAGTGTTAACTTACGGATCAGAGACATGGTCGTTTACTATGGGCCTCATAAGAAGGCTCAGGGTCACTCAGCGAGCGATGGAGAGAGCTATGCTCGGAGTATCTTTGCGGGATCGAATCAGAAATGAGGAGATCCGCAAAAGAACCAAAGTAACCGACATAGCTCAACGTGTCGCAAAGCTGAAGTGGCAATGGGCGGGGCACATAGCTCGCAGGACCGATGGACGTTGGGGTCCCAAGGTGCTGGAATGGCGGCCACGCACCGGGAAGCGCAGTGTCGGTCGGCCCCCCACCAGGTGGACGGACGACATTAAGAGGGTCGCGGGGAGTCGCTAGCGCCAGGCGGCGCAAGATCATTTCAGGAGGCCTATGTCCAGCAGTGGACGTCCATCGGCTGAAACGACGACGACGACGATAACAAGTAAAAATTAATTTCCGATTCTATAGGCAGATAAAATTTAACAAAATAAATAGGCTGTCAGTTGTAGCAATGAGCTCTTAAGTATAACATCTTTCTTTATTCCTTGCCTTTTCCCACTATAAGTGGGGTCGGCACAACATGTCTTCTCCTTCCATTCGCTCCTATCAGCCGTCATCTCGCAATCCACTCCTATCACACGCATATCTTCTTTCACGCAATCCATACATCTCTTCTTCGGTCTTCCTCGACTTTTTCGCCCCTGCACATGCATACTCATCGTTCTTTAAGTGACATGACTCTCATCCCTCCGCATAACATGTCCATACCACTCTAACCTTTTACTCCTCATCTTTTCTGCTATTGGCGCAACTTTCAAACTTCCCCTTATGTACTCGTTCCTTATCCTATCCATTCTCGTCACACCACACATCCATCTCAACATTCGCATTTCGGTCGCATGCACTCTTCTTTCATCTGTCCCTTTTACCGCCCAACACTCTGATCACGATATACAACACGACAGGTCTGACGACCGTCTTATGAATTTTCCCCTTAACTTTAAGAGGCATTCCTGGATCGCATATGACACCTGAGACCTGTCGCCATTTCATCCATCCCGCATGTATAACATAAATAAGAAAATTTAAATTTTGGTTTTGATAGTTCTACTTTATTGCTCGAGACCGACTCGCACTTGACGGTAACTGATTCCGAACCACTGCCCTTTGCTCGTGGTCGACCTTTAATTGTGAGTAAATAGTAAATACCAAACCCCCAAGGCGAGGCAAGGCTTACTTAATACCTAAGTATTGTCTTTGCAACCCGCAAACAACTGATAAGAATATTTAATCCCAACAAAAACATTATCATGTATAATGTTGCCAGACGAGCATATGGCTCACACTGTCAAAAAGTTATCAGATCTCATGTAGGGCAAAACTTCTGACTTTATACACCCTTAAATACAAGCTCTAACTTCACAAACTCTACACTTTAGTTACAATAATGTCTTGGCCGTTTGGCTACCGTCACATGGGCGTAAAGTGAAAAATGTATCCCACCAAAATCATTTTCCTGATTTCAAATTTTGATTTAACAGAACTTACAGAGTACTGAAAAGTGAATAAATTTTTGATTTTACGCCCAATGTAACGGTAGCCAAACGGTCAAGACATTATTGTAACTAAAGTGTAGAGTTTGTGAAGTTAGAGCTTGTATTTAAGGGTGTATAAAGTCAGAAGTTTTGCCCTACATGAGATCTGATAACTTTTTGACAGTGTGAGCCATATGCTCGTCTGGCAACATTATACATGATAATGTTTTTGTTGGGATTTCATTTCTTTTTGTAAGTTTTTTAAAACAATGTTTTTTATTAACTTAAATTTTCTTTTTTAGGGTTCCGTACCAAAATGGTAAAATGGAACCCTTATGGTGCGACTTTCTCCGTCTGTCTGTCCGTCTGTCTGTCACACTCGATTATTTCAGTAACTACCGGAGCTATCGATATAAAATTTGGAATAGTTGTGTATATTAGTGGCCCAATGACACTGAAATAAAAAAAATGGAAATTATTTTTGTTCTTATTTAAAAAGGGGGGAAAATCGGAGGGTTGAAATTTAAAAGTGAGATAACTGTACTGTGTGGGGTATCATATGAAAGGGTTTACTTTGTACATTCTAAAACCGATTTTTAATTAATTTTAGTCATGATAGTTTTTGATTTATCGGGGAAAATGTCTAAAAAAATACCGTTCCCCCCCCCCCCCCCTTATCTCCGGAGTTTACCAATCGAAAAATCTCAAATAATTATGGTCAATAGGAATTTACGTATATTTTACAGGAAAACTATAGCCAATGCTCTAACTAGCATAGTTTTTTTTTTATATTAACAATAAACCTATACAAACAAAGTTAGTTTTCCGGTTCATTAACAAAGGTAATTATTACCGTTTTACATCTTTGGTCGTTACAGTTTTGGTCGTGTTACATCTACATTAGTATGCCTGATTGTTTTGCTTCAGTACTTCTTGAGTACGGAACCCTCGGTGCGCGAGTCCGACTCGCACTTGGCCGGTTTTTTTGTGTATTTCTTGCAGTTCAGGTGCGCCTCTTTTCACAGCCCACTCTCTAATATGTTTGTATTACGAGTAGATACGTACTTTGCTTAGAAGTATATTCTGAAAATTTAATAAACTTATAGTGGATTTAAAGTTAGTAGTTTTGGCCTACCGAAAGTGAAACTAATTTTACATTTATCAAGAAAAATTGATAATTAAACGTAATGTATAGATCAAAATTTCAATTTCTTACTTAAAATTTTACCTATTAAAACACAAAGTCAGATACAAATGAAAGTTTGGATGTTTGTTACTCACAACAACAACACAACCACTGAACTGATTTGGTTGAAATTTAAAATGTAGACTGATTATATCCTGGACTAACACAGACTACTTGTTATCCATTAAAAATCTACGGAAGGTATCGGTGAGATTTGTGTGTTTATTAGTTTTTAACTATTGTTTTATTTATACTTAGTCTTTATTTTCGTTGGGCGCTGAGGCGCTCTTGAAATTCAAATTTGACGCTTGACACGCTTGACAACTCATTTTGGTCACAGAGCACTGGACTCTGGACAATAAACACGCGGAGCTCGGTACGGGAATTCGGGCTTGCCGCGTGTGCTATGGTACTGGGCACACTGACGTTGGGGCGCTGTTAAAATCCACATAATTTACGCTTGGCATACCCGACGGCTAACTGTAGGTACTGGGCACTGGGCCTTGGGCACTCATCTCACCCTGGGCACTGGGAACTGAGAGCTGGGCTCGTTGGACGGGGCCTGTATGTAACTTGGGCTTGACGCGTCCGTTTGGGCACTGAGCAGGTATTTGTGCGCTAAACGCTCTTCAAAATCAGAGAGATTTGACGCTTGGCACGTTCGACAGCTCAGCAGGGCACTAGGCACTCGGTTCAATGTGGGTTCTTGTCATTGAGCGTGGTCATCATCCTGGTCACTCGATATGCAGTGAAACTCGGCTTGTTAAACATGACATGCATGGAACTTGGGCTTGAAACGTGCGATATTACTGGGCACGGGGCACTGGGCACTTGGGCGCTTGGCCATTTGGGCACTGGAATCGCGCTTATAATTACCAAAAAAAAATTACGTGTTTTTCCAGATGTATACTAGCAGATATCTAACATGAAATTAAGTTTGTACCTATCTATATACGTATGGGAAACCCCATACGAAATTTCAACCCCCTAATTTGATGGATGTGGGGTGATTTACTAAAAATCCTGAAACACGTATTTAATTGTTTATTACAAAGAGTCCCTATATCAATTATGAGACCTCTAGCATCAATATTTGCCGTAGTTTCATACAAACTTCCATCCCCCCATACGAACTTTCAACCCCCTATTTTGATGGATGTGGGGTGATTTACTAAAAATCCTGAAACACGTATTTATTTTTTTATTACGAAGAGTCCCTATATCAATTTTGAGACCTCTAGCATCAATATTTGCCGTAGTTTCATACAAACTTCCAACCCCCCAATTTGATGGATGTGGGGTGATTTACTAAAAATCCTGAAACACGTATTTAATTGTTTATTACAAAGAGTCCCTGTATCAATTTTGAGACCTCTAGCATCAATGTTTGCCGTAGTTTCATACAAACTTCCATCCCCTATTTTAAGGGGTTGGGGGGTTAAATTTCCAACTTTTGGAATTTTTTTGTTGGTTGTGTACTAATTCTAGCTTACATACCAAATTTCAGCTTTCTAGGACTTCAGGAAGTACCTAGGAATTTTGATGATCATCAGTGAGTCAGTCAGTCAGTCAGTCAGTCAGTGACGAAATCGGGGTTTTTCAGATGTCAATAAAATCTAAAGTATAAGACCTGTGATATTGAAACTTTATACGTTTAATAAGTTCACCGGCGACATCATTTCCCGAGAATTTTGATTATCTGGAATAATTCTTGCCTAAGTTATAAGGGTTTAAAAATACGGCGAAACACTTCGAGAAAAGATAGGTAGTGCCCTCGCGCTTCGCTTGACTCGTCTGGCGGGGACACTACCGTGTCCCCAGATAGTACATTGTTACCCTAGGGATGAAAGTAACTTATTTAGTCCCGAGACGGGGTTTGGCACCCGAGCGTAGCGAGGGGGGCTAAAGTTCGAGGGACTAAATAAGTCTTTATCCCGAGGTAAACACTGTGCTTTTCATTACGAATATAAGGAAAGTCAAAATAAAAATAGAAATTAGCTAAAGAAAATTGAATAGTCGTGTCAATAAAAATCACTGTTAAACAGAAGCCTAAACAAAACTCTACAACTCGAAAAACAAATGAAGATCGGATTGCCGCTTGCCACTTTCCCGCCTTTTTTTTTTCTTTGGCCTAGCCGGCGGGCTATGCATTTAGCTTTTTAATAGTCAAGTATTGTCTATGATTGTCTATGAATGTCTATGAATCAGTTGTCTTTACTTTATGAATAAAGTCTATCTTTCTTCTTGTCTATGGATGCACTCGGGAAAAACAAATGAAGATCGGATTGCCGCTTGCCACTTTCCCGCCTTTTTTTTTCTTTGGCCTAGCCGGCGGGCTATGCATTTAGCTTTTTAATAGTCAAGTATTGTCTATGATTGTCTATGAATGTCTATGAATCAGTTGTCTTTACTTTATGAATAAAGTCTATCTTTCTTCTTGTCTATGGATGCACTCGGGTATGTCGTGTTTCATTTGAACTCCAATAAAAATGTGACAACTAGTTTTTTTTAATTATTTGACAGCTGTCAGTTGAAAACGATTCTCCCTAGGGCTGCAAAGTATTACTTTCAACCCGCTTCTCAGGCAACTTCAGACCTACTTTCCGTGTATGAGTGATGAAAAAAGTTTTGCTCTCGCTTTGCTTACGAAATTCGAGCTTAGCATAAAATTTACAGTGCTATATTTTGATGAGGTTTTTTCAGCACAACATTTTTTGTCTTTGACAATTCGCGTAGCTTATTTTACAAGTGTTATTATCTCGCTGCAGACTCGGTCATAAATCATTCGAGTGTTTCGCTTTTGTTGTTCTGCAGTGATGCGCAACTCAACAAAGAACAACAACAGCGAAACACTTGAATGATTTATGACCGAGTCTGCAGCGAGATAATAACACTACTATAATAATATTTATTTGAACAACAAGCAAGGTTGTTAAAAGAAAAGTATTGAATGGAAGCAGGCGTTAATTTTGCGGAAATCCATAATTAGCAGGACAGATTAATTTTGTTTTGCTATAATCGGCTACTTGAAAAGATTCTGTATGGTACAATATTATGCAGGAACATCTGCCCACATGAAACACCACACACAATTTTCCATTCCAACACTTTCTTTCTTTCTTAGATCTCTCTACGATTTCGCATTGTGAAGTCAACATCTCCTGAGGATGTCCCGATTCGGGACGAAACGTGCGTCGAAGAAAGTGTTGGAAAATTGTGTGTGGTGTTTCATGTGGGCAGTGTTCCTGCTTATTGTACCATACAGAATCTTTTCAAGTAGCGGATTATAGCAAAACAAATTAATCTGTCCTGCTAAAAGAAAAGTAGTTTCAGAAAAAGTGAAAAAAAGCAGTTGAAAGTCGAGCGAAGTTTCTTTACTCCAGTCCGTTCCTAGAGGGTGCGAGATATAGGTTTGTTAGGTACCTAATATTATCGTATCTGTAGCTTTTTCTGGGCCCTCTTCCTATCACTTCCTAATGGACAGTGAAATGATAGTTTTGAAGCATGATCCGATAATCCGATAGCCGCTCTCACTTTCATATCGACGTCTCTTGTCTTGACACAAACGTCGGACAAATAGACAAGACAACAAAAACACACGACACAACAATGGCGTGTAGTGAAGCGAGTGCGGCCATACTTAGTATAATTAGGAGAAAGTGATACGTCACATTACACAGTCACACCCTACGACTCCACTCCATGGCCTCTCCCATACACTATAACTAAGTATGGCTAAACAAACGGCCAGTACTAACTCAGCTTGCTTAGCAAGATCTTCGGTCATTTTAAATGAAATACTGGAGGATAAAATCTATAATTAACATAATATGATTCAGCATTGTTGCTAGATCGTTAGTAACATTACATAATAGGTACCTACTTGTCTAAAACATGATTCCATAAAAAGCCTCGATAGAAAAAAAATCCAAAGTAGGTAGACTCCAAATCTTACTGACAAATTAAAGCTTCCTATCGAGAGCTTCCAATCGTGTTTCTGCTTCTGAAAGAATTTAGAATAAAAAGACCCAAAAGACATGACAAATTAAAGAGTTTTTAATCTGCATGCCACTAAAAATCGCACCTGTCATATTGACAAATTGCATGAAATCAATATAATTTTCCTGATTGAAAATTTCTCAAGGAATTCTGTTTTGAATTTTGATTCGTTGTTTGATTCTTCTATACGTATAAGTAGACACGTCCAACTGAGATTTCTTCTTTGCTTTAATTAGTGCGTACCTAATAAAAATTTACAGCTATAACTTATTTATATTCAATTCATTTGCCGACACTGGCTCAGGATTGCCTTATTTGTATAAGTAACCTATAAATTATGGCAATACAGTTATTCGGTCCACCAAGTTGCCATATTGAAAATGGTGTGGTAAAAAATAAAAATGAAATGTTTACAACTCTGCATTGAAAATGGTGTGGTAAAAAAAAATGTTCACAACTCTGCAGGTATGAAATGTATTTCTAGAATCTGTTTTAAACCTTTTCAAGACGAACTAGATTCCTAAACATTTTATATTTTTTTGTTATTTGTGTTTGGGAATCCCGAATCTTGTTCGCACATCGCAGCGAGCATAGAGAAGGAATTTGTGGTCAAAATAAAAAAATTATGAACTTTTTGGCCGCCATTTTCAACTTTTTTGTTACTGGGCCGATTGCTTTGAAAATCGACGTCTGACTATGGCAGCAAGCATAGAGAAGGAATTTGTGGTCAAAATTTACAAAATGATGAACTTTTTGGCCGCCATTTTGAAATTTTTTGTTACTGGGCCGATTGCTTTGAAAATCGACGTCTATAACCAGCAAGCATAAGGAAATATTTGGTGGTCAAAATTAAATTAAATGGCGGTTAATACAAGAATTTTGGAAACTTAACGCCTGAGGGAGTAACGCAGATCAACGTGAGCGAAGCCGCGGGCGTTTGCTAGTAGCACATATTCTATGCACGTATAGTATGCGAAGAACGTTGTATAATATAAAAATTGGATGTATCGTATTAGACCAGGGTAGATAGCTTTAAAAATAATAAAAAAAGAAATTAAATAATAGTAGGATGAAACCCATTATAAAAGGAGGAGAATATTATAAAAATTAAAGGAAAAATAATTTACGGTCGATCCGAGTTCGGGAACTGGGGGGGAGTGGGGGGTTAAAGTGTAAAAAATGGTTTTCCTTGATTTCCGGCAAAACTACAAGTCCTATGAAAAAAAGTTAAATCGCAAAGTTGTAGGTAATAAAAAGATCTACAACTTTTGTATTTGCAATTTTTTCACATAACCTCAAAATTTAGGTGAAAAATTAAAAAAAACCAAGTTTTTAGTTTTTTATTTATATCTTTTACAAAATAATTTCTTTTTTCACGAAATTTGGTGAAAACTTGCCTTTTTATATCCCAAATACGCTGTAATTTATTTGACTAAAAATATTTATTTTTTTCACCTTATTTTGAATTAATATCGAAAAAGCACCCTCATTTTCAATCGAAAATTCACCCGTCAAAATATCAGCTTTTTTCAAAAAGTTGGTATATTTTCTATTCGTTGAAATCTCTACTTTCCGATGGTGAAAAAAAAATATATGTTACTTTAGTAAATCTTCTCAGAAAATGCAAAAAATCTAAAGAAGATTTGACAACTTTCTCCAAATATTGTAGATGTTTTATTAAATAATAATTTTATTAACTTATTTGTTTGTTAATTATTGAAGTATATTTTGATTTGCAATTTTTTTTATCAATGTATCATGTAATCTTACGTTTTTCGAGTAATTAAAGTGTAAATTTTAATAAATAGCTCAAAATTGTTAAAAAAAAATTTTCGAATTCGAGTTTTTTTCGAGAAGTTTTACTATAGTTACATATTTTTTTTTTCACCATCGGAAAGTAGAGATTTCAACGAATAGAAAACATACCAACTTTTTGAAAAAAGCTGATATTTTGACGGGTGAATTTTCGATTGAAAATGAGGGTGCTTTTTCGATATTAATTCAAAATAAGGTGAAAAAAATAAATATTCTTAGTCAAATAAATTACAGCGTATTTGGGATATAAAAAGGTTAGTTTTCACCAAATTTAGTGAAAAAAAATTTGTTTTTGTAAAAGATAAAAATAAAAAACCAAAAACTTGGTTTTTTGAATTTTTCACATAAATTTTGAGGTTATGTGAAAAAAGTGTAAATACAAAAGTTGTAGATCTTTTTATTACCTACAACTTTTCCATTTAACTTTTTTTCATAGGACTTGTAGTTTTGCCGGAAATCAAGGAAAACCATTTTTTACACTTTAACCCCCCCCTCCCCCCCTGTTCCCGAACTCGGATCGACCGTAAATTATTTTTCCTTTAATTTTTATAATATTCTCCTCCTTTTGTTTTGGGTTTCATCCTACTATTATTTTTTTCATGTTTTAAAAATTATCGGCCCTGGTCTATATTGATTAGTGCAATAGCAAAAAATATACCTTATCAGTTATCACTAACAAATGCACACTATTATAATACGTTGCATCATTTCGCAATGTCATCATAGGCCTCGGTAGCGCAGTAGGCAGCGCGTAAGTCTCATAATCTTAAGGTCGTGAGTTCGATCCTCACCCGGGGCATGTCATTTTGCCTTTTTTATGTTTTATTGATTTAATAACGAATTTGCAAGATAGGTTATGTCATCGAATTGAAATACCTATTTTTTACAAGATGTACTGCGTTTGTTTCGGAACTATTTGCAGCTGATATTTAGGATTAGTTTCTTCAGAGAATCTCACATGTTCTATAAATACGTAGAAGTACCATCGACCACCTGTTTCGGTGGTTGCCGCAACTTTAGGCGAGTGGTTACGAAAGGCAGTGAGTATGCAAATGAGACAAAATAACTTAACAATGCCATTCAACCCACAGCAACTGATTTCAGAATGCTTATTATTTTCTCATACTTCATCTACAGCGAATATTTTAACTCTTATTAAGTTTACTTGTAATAAACAATTCATGGGATAAATATTTAGGTAGGTATAAATCTAAAATCACATTTTTTTAAGTGTCTGGGGCACAGTAGTTTTCAGCCAAGACAAGCAAACTATACTTACAAGCGTACCACCTAGTTTTGTAAAATTATATTAAAAATTAAATTAGAAAAAAAAAAAAATATTTCATTTGCATATCCGTTCTTCCAAAACTATTTGGATTTTTGTCAACATGGCCAATTATTTCACGTATATTGAATTTAAGTTCATAAATAATATTTGTTTTCCTATTTTCCAGATTAACAACGCAACAAAAGTAGCGTAAGTACGAATTTACAAATTTTTCACTCTTCTACATGTTGACAATGTAGTTTTAGATGAATAGTTACCTAGTTATTCCTAATTAACTCCTCATGTAGGTATCTAACAAGCACCTGTTTGTCTCCAGTAATCATATTTCAACACTTGCAGAAAAGCTTATCGGTAGGCCATCTTTAACGAATTTACAGACGGACGATGTATCTGGCGATTCGGCAACATATAACAGTATTAAATTTACCATTGACCCAAAAACAGTTAGCTCTTATTGCTAGTACATAGAGGGTAATCCCGCGAAGAATCTCGTATAAGAGTTACAGAAGCAAGTTTGTAAGTTGTGCTTGCTGACATGTTTTTGATATGCACCTAAGCTTAGATTATTACGACTTTATTTAGTATAGTTGAAGATGGAGTTTCCTTTGCGTTTTTAGTTATTGTAGGTGTTTGTAATATAAAGAGGCAAAGCATCAATCGTACCTATATAGTCGTAGTTATGTAAGCTTAAGGTCATCGTAAGGTCAGGTAGGATACTTTGGTACCGTTTTATTTATGACGTTGTAACTTGTATGGCAAGGTGTAAATATTATTGAGGTTATATTTAATTGCCCCAAGCCGACAGTAATAAGCTCTAACTCTGACACTGCATCGCAAACCAGACCAAGCTACGTCGTTTGATAACCTTTAAAATCATTAATAGATTTTAATCAACTGAGTAAGATTACTAAATTATAAAAATATTTAAATTCTTACCAAAGCATTTTAAATCCTATACTTTAAAAAATTGTGAGTTACATGGTTATCAGTAGCCTGTGGATAAAAAATTTAGATCGACATGATAACTAAAACGTACTTTATCAAATTGTCACGTAACATATTATTAATTATTAACATAACCGATATAGTCACGAACTGTCAATGTCAGTAATTATAACTGTGAAAACTGCACCGAATATGCTAATAACGTGAATTGAGGCTGTTTCGTACTTAGGTCACTTTATATTATAACCCTGAAAAACCGGGGTCGCAGATAGTAGCAGAGCGGACTACTCTTGGTTAGAGTATTTTTTAAAATCGAAAATTTACCTTTAATAATTTTTTTTTAATCTTATCTTATTTATCTATTTTTTTTGTAGTATAGATAATTATGTACTTAATTTAGGATTTTAAATTGTAGCAAAAGAAAATGTTGTATAAAATTTTTTTAAAGAGCGAGGGAGGTATAACCAATCAATATTGCAGATCATTAATTTATTAATAGTCTGTGAGTGCGATCGCGATTATAAGTCGTAATTTCCGTAATTCAATAATTCTTACTTTCTGCTCTCCTTATTCGTGTAAACTTCCCACAGCACACAAATTTTTATATACCTACGCCATATGCTGAAAACGCAGTAGCAAAAATCGCTGAAGGAAACTACAAAGTTTCCTTCAGCGATTTTTGTAATCCATGCATAGCTGTATCTCATTATATCACCACTGAGTCACAACCAGTAATGGCGTAAGTTACAAGCGAGTAATATACGAGTAACCTTGGCAAGTGCGGCAAATTGTATAGGCACTTGCGTACAAGTAGGTACTTACTGTGTAAGATACCTACTCGGTACTCGTGTAGGTTGCATCCTTGCATCTCATTGTATACAATACACTCAGTAGTGTATGTATAACTCCCACTCTAACTTTTAGTTGCATTGTTTACTAATTGACAAGTTGTATAACACAAAACAAACATAATATGCAAATTGGGTTCTAAAATATTTTTAGTAGGTTTTTCAGATTTCCAAACTCGTCTTGGGTAGTTAATTATTTTACATACAGTGGTGTATGGTGTTACTGTTATGTCGAAATCTTGGACATTTCAATTCATGTGCATAGATTTTAGAACTAACAAAAAATTGTAGAAAAAAATTACAGTCAATACAAGAATGATTTTTTTTGAACCTTCATATCCGTCGTAGGCAGGGTACTCTATGAGTATCTAATGAACCCTATAGTCCGGTCAATTTAGACAATTGAAATAAAGAAAACTTACCGTTTTCGAGAAAAATCCAAAAAACCTCAAGTTTTGACGTTTGACCCCGAATAACTTTTGTTGCACACATACGATTGATGGGGACTTTTGACACTTTATTCCTTGTGGTAAACCTAAGGTCTCTACGAAGATTTGGCGCTGTCGGAATTATTGTTATTTGACCACCAGTTTTATGTCTAACTTGACCGGGCTACTACATTTATACGAAACCCTTTGGCCTTCGTCTACGATTCCAGCTCGCTTTTTGTTTTATTTTGATGCCTTGTTACCTAGCTAAGATAGCTAATTACTAATTCAGAAGCGTAGATTAACAAGCATAACAAACCAATTTGTCCAGTATAAAATAAATGCATTAATCAACACAACCTATTAATAAGTTTATTACTGCGTCCATCTTTACGGCTTCGTTAGTGGAATTTGAATTTTAAATTAAATGCAAGAATTATACATTTACAATTTATATCATAATAATTAAAAGCTATACAGGGTGGCTTTTTACGACAGATCAGGGAGGCCACCACCAACGCTTAAAGTAATATTATTGTAATATTGTTTTAAAATTTTCATACTGACATTGTATGAAAATTTCAAAACAATATTACAATAATACTGCTATAAGACTTGGTGGTACGGCCCCAATACTTAAAAGTTTAAGACTTAGGTTCCCTGATCTGTGGATAATATGATTAATTAATAAGATAATATAATTAAGCTATGCAGTGTATATCATTATTTATTCAATTTTACCCACATGCACAGATTTTGATAAACATTAAATGCACTTTATACTAGTTAGCAAAGAATAGAGCAATGTCCCGAAAATCCTTTTTTGAGTTTAATCCATCGCGTCTGATTTTTGAACCATCGTAAAGTTAGTTGCAAGTCGACAAATACTAATCACCATAATAGATACATATTATGTAGGTATCTAATATAATACAGAGATCTCTAAACTCTATATGAAGAAACTAACTTTGACATTATTTTACGAAGAACGATGAGAAGACGCATGCTCATATCAGATGCAGTGCGTCTCATAATTTGTGCATTGCAACATCATACGAGCGCACTGCACTGCGTAGGTACATTATCCTGCAACATTAGTCGGTAGATCTCATTATGCCCAGTAATATGTCTGTTATTACCGGTATTACAAAAATCCAACTTGTATTACACATCAACATGTGAACCTAAGTATACATATAAAGCCTTCGCATTTTTGCGGAGCCTTTTGATAAAATGTAGACAGTCAGGGGTATAACATCAGGTCTGACTGCAGTTTCTCACACGGAAGTATTGCGTCTAAATCATTCCATTGTAGTTTTCTGCATTGTTCTTGAAAAATATAAATTGTAGTTTTAACAGAGGTTAAAACGCAATTGCAGTCAGCGCTAGATTAGGCCAAGTGGAGAAATACATCATCTGTGAAAAATTCAAATGTCTAGCTATCACGGTTTAAAAGTTACAGCCTGGTGACAGACGGACAGACGGACGGACCGCGAAGTCTAGTCCCAGTTTTACCCTTTAGGTACGGAACCCAAAAATCTAAGCTTGATTTAGGATGGTAAGTCAATTCGAAGTTACGCAAGACCGCATAAATTCACTTCGTCTTTTTGATTATGGATTAAGTAATCATTATTTTCTATTAGTAAATATAATGCATTATAAACCTGAAATTTAAAGAGCTATTTGGGTATTTTGTAGTCAGTAAATCATTCTAACAATAATTTATTCGTGGTGAAATTGATATTACCTTGGTACGGGTTTTTTATCTACATAACTCGAGTGACCACTGACCAGTCTCGCCTGGGAAAACGCCTACACACAAACTTTCGTGTTATTTCTTACACAACGGAAGTGGTTTGTGTATGCATTAGAAGAGGAGCATAAGGCAATTTATGGGAATCGGCAGCGGTCGTATAAAGTCGGCCAATAGTTATTTATCCACAAGAGTTATCCACCAGATTTATCCGAAGTTTTCCGCCAGTAAATAATTGAAGTCAATCGCCACGGGCGCCGTTATAACTTAGTTTTTAGGGTTCCGCGCCTGTTGTTTTTCACAAAACAAAAAGTTACAGGTATTTAGTATCAGCCGCATGTCATCATTTTTAAACCATGAAAAGTGAAAACCTGGGTGTGAACTTCCCGTAAACCTAAAATTATGAAGTTTCTCAAGAAGTAATCTGAATACCTATTGAATAATACCATGAACAAATTCGCTTTTGTTGTTCAATTTTCAGCGTCATTTTGATGTAGGTACACGAACAATATATTATGTAGGTATGTGTATACTGTATATGTAACCGTAGGTATAGTCTTATGAACTATTGCGTTCTTCTAATCTTTAATCATATAGTATTATACTATGGCGCTGCAACTCATAATTTTTTTTTAAGTTAGTATATGTTGTTGTTGGTACGGAACCACGGAACGCCCAGTGCGCGGGTCTGAGTCGCACTTGGCCAGTTTTTTGTATACATGATGGGCAGTCTTCCTGCGCTACATGTTCATTGTTCAATGTGTATGGACCGGAAGATGTTTATAATATGCCGCCATTGTTTCACTGTTTACTAACAGATGCGCTCGGCCGTGACCTCACTTGATAGCCAGTGACATTACTTAATAAGTTAATAGATGCCTGAAGTGTGCCTGAATAAGATTTTATGAAATTGCTAAATAAGTAACACAGGTTTTTAAAACACAAGTACCTGTAGTACTTATTGGTTTAAAAGATGAGCTACCTACTCGTAATTTTTTATGCAAGTGTTTTGAAACCGTTGCAGAAATACAATATTTTATCAAATCTCATTTATTTACCCGCGACGGAACGGAGTACGGGTATATGCGTTTAGGGTGAGAGACCGTTTGTACATTACTCTATTAAAAATATTTTATGTTTGTTTGTATGTTAAATTGTTCACAAAAACCAATAATGCAAAAATATTTTTGTTTGTTTGTTTGTTTGTTTGTGTGTTCGTTTGTGCACATCGATGTTTCCATTTATTTGAAAAACGGCTTGACCGATTTAGATGCAGTTTTCTGTATAATGTTTGGTGTTCAGCGGCAATGGTTCTTAGATAGTTGTTACGAACATCGATCACCAGGGGGCGCCATAAAATAGATTTATATTGCAAACGAATGTTCCCATTTATTTCAAAAACGGCTTGACCGATTTAGATGCAGTTTCCTGTATAATGTTTGGTGTTCATTGGCGATGGTTCTTTGATAGTTGTTACGAACATCGATCACAAGGGGGCGCCATAAAAAACATTTACAGTGCAAACGAATGTTCTCAATTATTACAAAAACGACTGAACCGATTTGGATACAGTTTTGTATAAAATATTAGTGAGTCATTGGCAATGGTTCGTAGATAATTGTTCTTGTGATTGAACAGCAGAGGGCGCCACAATAAACGTCTCTTTATGACTTGGAAGGGATGATGCCTTCAAACGCTGCTAGAGGAGCTAATGGCTAGTTTGAAGATTAATTTTCATTTTTTAATAATAATATAATTTAAATTACATTAATATATTAATCGAAAAACAATAAAACAAGTGGAAAATTAAAAAAATTTAAAACACCCACGACTTTTGCAGACTTGTAATTGAAAAAGGATTAAATAATTTTTTTGAAACTCCCCGACTAAAGGAAAGTAAGAACTAAGAACCTATCAGTATAATTACAAATCCAAGAAAATCCGTCGGAGCTGCCATTGCTATTTTCGTTTCCAATATCAATTAATGTAATTAGTAAGTATTGCTAAACTGCCGGTATATGAGAAGTATCAAGAAATTGAATTAGTCATCAACTGGTAAACAGCACCATCAACACCGTCATAGGCAAAACACAGCAGCTCCGGCGGATTTTCTTGGATTTGTAATTATACTGATAGGTTCTTAGTTCTTACTTTCCTTTAGTCGGGGAGTTTCAAAAAAAATATTTAATCCTTTTTCAATTACAAGTCTGCAAAAGTCGTGGGTGTTTTAAAATTTTTTAATTTTCCACTTGTTAAAAAAACAAGACGATCGCCTCATCCAAGTCAAATGCAATGCGTCCTATGACATTGTAATGTCAAGGGGCGCACTGCAGTGACTGCGCGCTTGCCTTTAAAGACATCTTGTAGATATAATTTCACTGCTTACAGTGTCCAAGACACAGTTATTAAAAATTAATGTGTGGCATAAATTAATGTGCTTACATAATAATTATATACCTTACCTGTGACACAGATAATATACCTGTGAATAGGTAAATGCCTACTGTTGAATATTTTTTTAAGTATCAGCTATTAACATAGATTAGGCGTGGGAGTCAATTTAACTTTAAAAAAATAATTGTTACTTATGCAGCTGCGTATTTGTATGCGTGTTTGGTACGTACCGCAATATAAGTCGTGCTATAATAAATTAACATGCGATACAGTTTCAACATAAACGTTTAATTTAACCGAATCTTGGCTACACTGCGGATAATCGAGTTTAGTCAAAATTCTGACACGAAGTAGCTATTTACTATTAACGGCGTAGAAGTCGTATTAAAGCGATTTTAAATGAAGTTTGATTTAAATACTATAAAGACAATTACTTTTAAATTTAAACGTCAAGTATTTTGGGTCTTTAATCTAAAAATCGCTTAGAAGCAGAAACACGATTGGATAAAATTTTCTCGATAGAAAGTTCTCCCAAAAGTTGCTCCAAAATCTCAGTTTTTCTAATTTTTATCGGAAACTACAGTGGATGTAATTGTAATTTTTGTTTCAATGTGTCGGTAATAATAATATCGTAAAACGCTTAGAAACAGATTTTTGATAACTGACTTAGTTTTTGAGTAATTAGGTAAAATGCCGTTTTTCTGTTATATTCTTCCGCGACGCTACATATCGCATCTACCAATGTATCCGTGAGAGTGAGAAAGACAAAAATAAATTCGATAAATCTCCATAAAGGAGAATTTAATTAAGATTTTCCGAAATTACTAGGTAGAGTTCTTTTTTGGCCTATCGATTTTTATAGTCGCGAATTGGTCCCACATACTTTTATAGGTTTCTCCTAGTTTCACATGATAACAAATACGTTTCTTGAAAAAAAAAATACAATAGTAATTTCCGGTGTGTACTTGGATAGGCAGTTGAGTGCGTTCAACTCATTGCTTTCTCGCATTGTGAGATTCCAATCGGTTTAATTTGAGCTTTGTTCTCAGACTCGGTAAGTATAATTTATAGATAGGTACGGATGATGCGATCGAACGTAGCAAATACGCAATTGTGGGCAACCATTGTACAGCTAATCTTCAAGTTCCCTTGTGACAATAATTTATTTCCCCGCTGGCCAAGTGCGGCTGACGGGCTTCATACACCTATGAGAACATTGTGTTTCACTCTCGGGCATGCAGGTTTCCTCACAAAGTTTAAGAAATAGTTAGTTTCATAAAACGGACATAATATGACTCCTTGAATCTCCGATCCTCTGATGAAAGGTAGTGGTCTGAACTTTGAACTAATGGGATTCTTTCTGTACCCTTGGAGATTTCCCGTCCCTACATGGAAGGTCGCGAATTCGATTCCCGTCACGGGCTACTTTACAATTTTATAATTTCTACTAAACTGGCTCAGGTCTGATCTGGTGGAAGACTTCGGCCGTGGCCAGTTACCAGCAAAGACGCACTGCCAAGCGAGGTTGAGTTACTTAGGGTCCCTTATAATAACATCTTCGGCTGCATTATCACTTATAACACTCCAGCATTAACTTATATAGAGTGCAAAAAAAAAAAAAATAAGTAAAAACTTATAACCACAAATCGCAATTTCACCTGCGCAGGGGTAATTTAAAATATCCGTGGGTAACCATTACCACAGATAATATAATATGCCATTACCAAAAATCCATTACACTCATGATTACACAGTAAACGCGGACAGCAGGCTGTACACACTACAGGTATAATGAGGGTCGACTGCACTGACGATGCTGACCTCCTCTGAACGCTGATTAATTCTCGAGTCAGCAATCAAGATTGGCTTCGTGATTGTAGCCAGTGATTACGGAATCTCGCTTCGGATGCTGAGTGTAAAGTAAACCTGTTGTATCCTCAGGCGAAACAAGTGCTAACAGAACAGCTGAACCGTTAAACCGACCTCAGCACACGCTATTCAAAACATTGGAAGCGTCGTTATCCTAGTTTTAAGCCATTAAAAGTATACCTACATAATATATCAGCATCGCCAATCATCATCCTATCAATCATGTAAAATAACTGATGACTTCATAAATGTCTGCAAATAGGTGTATATAAAAATTCAACGTCTTATTTATAAGAAATGCGTGGTCAGACACACTTACAAACAAGAAAGTAAGTAAGTAAGTTGTAAGTCAATAAGTCACTAAGTAACATCGTCGGAATACCATCTTCAATTTTTCACTCGTGTTTATATCAAAATCATCTTTGCTTAAAAATTTCCATGTTATAAAATTCACCCGAGTATTAATAAAAAAATCCTTAGCTGGAAACTCAAACCAAGTTTTTTGTTCGTAAATGTATGAAGGTACCTCCTGCCATAGCCATTCCTGTAACCTAATAAAAGTTTGAATTTATTGGGCAGATCCACATTGTTTTGGCCCAAAATGTTTACGAATGGATTCTACCAATCGAAAGTGGTTCCAGACAAATGAGCTAATACATTAAGTATACAGTTTGCCGGAGTGAAAATACCGTGTTACGTGATGTGGTCTGTGGCCTACGGTGTGGTGCGCTGTGTGGCCGGCGGTGTGGCAATGTGGCGTAGAGGAGCGAAAGTGTTGACGTGCGCTAAGTGCTAAACAGTGATCACATTCCGAGCACACCAGTTTCACGAGCGTTTGGAGGAATGCACAAGTGCTAAACACGTAGTGATGGATCCGATTCGATACTCGATATCGAGGATTTTTTTCATGTGTAGATGACACATTTCCCCTGGGTTGCTGGATAAACAAATTGAACAGTATCAGAAACGTGGAAAAGAATCCTTTTGTGAGAGTTTACTGGATGACTCAAAATGAGAATTTCTCTACACACTAGGTAAAGGAGCAAATTTTATTTTTCTCAGGTTTAAGGTTCAAATTCGCACTTGACTTGTTTTTAAGGTTTCTCAAAATTATACCTACTAATGCATACATCACTAATAGAGAGGTGATAGTACTTAAGATAATATGGAGTTCCGATTCCGTATACCTATCTATATGTTGCGTATAGGTATCTACGTAGATATTTAACATAACATGTGTATTTCCTATGTGGATCATTAGAACCATAACATGCCTACCTACTGGATAATTTCTTTGAAGAACTCGATTTCTGTTTGAACGTAATCTTAAAGTAACTGGGACGGTGTTTCTCTTCCGTACGCTAAAAGTTAGTTAGATCGGGTCCTTAGTTTGATATTTTAGTACTTAGTTTTATATTATAAACTCCTTCTTCTTTGTCTTCCAGGGTCTCTTTCCTTGCTTGAAGTCTTCCTCCAGTGCCCCTATGCTATAGTTACTTTACTCGGCGCAATTAAGTTGTTTATTAAAATCACCTCTTTAGGAGTGTAGGCCTACTTTTCCATATTTTTCTGTTTGAAATTTTTATAATCCAATTTTTTCTAGTTACATAGTTCAGTAATTTCATCAGACCAACTCTCTAGTGGTCTGCTTCTCGTTCTCGCGACGAGAACTTTGAGAGGTTTATGTTAGTAACAAGTAGGGTTATTATTCTGAATTAATAATAATAATAATAATAATAATCATTTATTTCAGATAAAACATCCATATGGTATATAAATAAAATAAAAATACAAAAGGTATGCTAGGGCTATAAAAACTAAATATAACTAGATAGGACTATTTTTTATTTGCATCTCGGTGAACAGAGCGCCAGTGATTTATTATATCACTAGACATACTCTCACCGATGACCTTAAGGATGACGTTTTTCGACTCCAGCAATCGCTTCCAAAAAGAAGCGATTCGACTGCGTCTAATCGCGAAGAAATCGGGGATCCCCGCCTCGGCGAACATGCCCGACGCGCTGCAGTACCTCGGCAACCTCATGAGGATGCGGTATGCATCATTATACTGCACCCTCATGGTGCTCATTGTGGAACGCCTGAAATTCGTCCATAATTGACCTGTGTAAAAACATTGGCAATATGCACGAAACAGGGTTAATTTAACTTCGGTACTGCACTTTGAAAATCTGCGTGCGAGCATGTTACACCGAACCGACAGTGCTCTCCTCTCTCTTTCGATATCAAGGTCATCCCTCAGATCACCGGTGACAATATGTCCCAGATATTTGAACTGTTGCACCTCCCGAACTGCAGAACCATTCAAATAAACGCGTGGCACCTTCTCCGGACCCTTTCCTGATCTAAAAACCATAACCTCCGACTTCGAGACATTATATCTCAATCCGTGAGCGCCCGCGTAACGCTCGCAGATTGAGAGTAACTTACGCAGACCTCCAATCGATGGGCTGAGAAGCACCATATCGTCCGCATAGCTGAGATTGTTTACACAAACATCTCCCAGATGACAGCCGATTCTGGTGCCCCCCAACTCTTCGATCAGACCATTAATGTATACGTTGAAAAGGTCCGGAGAGGTGAGTCCTCCCTGGCGAACCCCGCAGTCTAGCCTATAACCGCTAGAGGTCGCGTCGCCCCACCTTACGCTGTTTATTTGGTTTCCGTACCAGTATTCCAACAGACTCGTTATCTCATCCGGGACCTGAGCCGCATGCAATTTGCTCCAGAGAACTTCATAGTTCACTAGATCGAATGCACGGCTCAGGTCTAAAAAGCACGCATATACGGACGTGTCACGCTTCGTGTAATATTGTACAGTATGTTTGAGACTGAGGACAGCCGAGTCCGTTGAGAGACCGGGACGGAAACCAAACTGAGCATCATTTATACGAATATTCTTCTGCAGCTCGGGATGCAGCAACCGTTCCAATATTTTCCCAATTACAGTACCCAGAGAGATAGGTCTATAGTTATTTGTAGTGCCCAAATCACCAGTCTTATTTTTAATAATCGGTACAACAATAGTTCTCATGAGATCAGCGGGTAAGTACGAATAACGAATACACATGTTAAATAAGGTACATAGCTTTGAGTACAGAACATTCCCCGCGAAAACGATATGCTCTATACTCAAATTGTCATGTCCAGGTGATTTACCGCGCTTTATTTCTTTAATAGCATTTTTTACACGGTCTGGTGTAAACTGTATAAGGTCAGGTGTGTTGAAAGTTCGTCTAATTTCGTGCGTTTGAATATTTTTATCTATTTTTAGCGGTTCATTTTGAAATTTTTCGCAAATAATTCCGCTATCTCCCTCGGTTCCTGTAGGTTTTCAACCCTGACCGGTAGGCTTTGCTTACAGTTAAAGGATTTGGTAGCGTTCCAGAATTTTATAAAGTTATTTTCTCGTCTATGTGTTGCAAGAACTTCAAGTTTAATAGCGTCTTGGTTGCGTTGGCACCATTTTAATTTATTTTTAAAGACTTTGCGACTTTCGTACATTTCTCTATAAGAATTACCACTTGTCGGTTTACCCAGTAAAAGCCAGTTGCTATAGCACAACCTAGCCATTTTGTGGCTTTCATTTACATGTAAGTTCCACCCGGTCAGTGGTTTACGCTTGCGATGTTCACCGAGACGCAAATCAGAACTGATTATAGCACCTTGCTGCAAAATATTCACAATATTAAAATACAATGTATCAATATATTTACAATGATCTATAATATTATCACAGCTTTTATCACCAAAACATTTAAAACAATAAAAATCTTCCAACGTTTGAAGCTTAAAACTACAAAAATTTAAATAACTATCAATTTGACTAGCATCACGTTTATTCCATCGAATCTTATTAGAAGCATGATTAGGTTGTGTTTTCGTTTCATTTTGACTGCATCCATAGATGGCCTGGCTTGCATTCAAGTCATTTAGATTACACACTACGCGCAATGGTAGATGGTCAGATGAGTAGACACCATAAAGTACTTCAACTGAAACTATTGTACTCCAGGCGGACCTAGTTGTGACGCAGTGGTCAAGCCATCTAAGGCTGCCGTGACTGTCACTTACAAAAGTGTGAGTACTAGAATTACAACCCAGAAAATCTATGTCAGCACATACTAATTCTTGCTCATTACAAAAGGAAATCAGTTCATTGCCGAAACGGGTACAGGGATGCGCATTAAAGTCCCCTAATACATAAACTTTTGTTAAGTCGTTATCCTCTATAATTGCACTAATTTCTGACAGGCAGTCTGTAAATTTAGGTAGGTTTTCTTCGCTATCTGTGGGCATATATACCGAGAACACCGCAAAATTGCATTCACCATACGTCACTTTTATTAAGCCTCCCCCACACAGGCGCGTTATTATCGCGCGATAGTATCGCAAGCGTTGCGATAATGCGTCCCGATTCCTTGCACACAGCTGCGTTTTTATCGCGCGATAATAACACGCAGACGGACGCAGCGTCCCGCGTTATTATCGGTCGTTATTATCGCAGCAGTGTGTAACTACTTGATCATCCTAATACAAAATGTACTGAAAACAGATACCGCAATAACGTTTGCGATAATATCGACCGATATACTTACTTCCATTACGGCGTTATTATCGCAGCAGTGTGTAACTACATGACCATCCTAATACAAAATGTACTGAAAACAGATATCGCAATAACGCTTGCGATATTATCGCGCGATAATAACGCGCCTGTGTGGGGGCTAGGCGTCATTTAGATTCCAAACCCTTGTGGTGAGCTTTATAAAGTTAAAAGTTCCTCGCAAGTTCATAGGCTCATTTGATTTGTTTGGAAGCTTTCAATACGATAGGCGTTTAATTTAAGACTCATTTGATGAGATGCCTGAAGTCAATAACTCAATATTGAGACAATGACGGAAGAACCACTTCCTGAATTAAAGCGAGGCAGTTCCAAAACAAAACGACCTTTAAAACCGTGCCTTAGACATCAATTCAGTTGTAATTAATCCTAGAGCTACTCGTTTAACTATTTTGATCTTTATTCCAATAGATTAAGTTTCAGTATAATTCAGTTCGACAGCAAAATAAGTTTGCGGAACGCTTAAGGCGTTTAAAATCGCTTTGCTACAGCTGTTAGGAGCATAAATTATAATTAATGCCATAATAAATACTAGGTAGTTATACTTATATGCTTATCAAAGAACCATGCAGCTAAATTAATGGTTTAAAAATTTATCAATCGTCTGATATTATTTGGATCCACGGAAGACCAGCGCTGTGTCCGTGGGTCAAATCTAGGCTCCACGATCGTATAGCAAACGCTGAGTGGACTCCATTTTGGAATCACATAATTTCATACTAAGTACGTATTATGCATTTTGTCGGAATTATACTGATTTGTGGTTCTGAATAAACGTTTTTTCTTTCTTTCAGCTCATTGATTCATAAAAATCGATCAAGTGCGAAATTTTAGGAGTTACCTAAATACAATCTCATCTGATGCAGCCGAAGATGTCATTATACTAACTTCAAAGGTGTTAGTAACTTACTAATGGCTACACCGCTACGTCCCGGAATGCTAGCTTAACTAGCCTCGGCCGAAGCCTTTCACCAAGCTAGACCTGAGCAAATTTTAAAAATAGCTAGAACCCGGGACATTTATTCGGCCACTGCTTCCCGCCCTTAGTTCCGCCCGCCCTCGTGACTTGCATTTTTAACGTGCCCAGCAGTGGGATAAACTATGTAGCCTGTGGCCTTCCCCAATAGATGGGCTGTCTAAGAGAAAATAAAATTTCAAATCGGACGTGTAGTTTCTGAGCTGGCGTTCAAACAAACAAACTCTTCAGCTTTGATAGTAGTAGCATAAGTACTAGATAGTAACCGGTATGTCGTATGTAGCGGTCTGATTCCCTTAACTGCTAATATTTATCTACCGTGCATAACTACAATAATTACGTACACTCCAAGTTCCATATGATAATAGACGTATACAGGGGACCCGGCGGATTGCGCGTAAATTGTCGCCAGTTTATTGGTGTCAAAAATGTTTGTTTTGTCACCAACTGCGTCACTTGTAAGCCACCGCAGTATTGTCTATGAACCGCGTTACACGCCACAGATCTTCTTGTGATTAGTCTACGATTTTCCACAAGGACGATTTTCGCCACGTTGAGACGCATTAGCGGAAATTTTGGCCAATGGCGCTACTTTTTTCTTGTATGAAGAAATTTGACGAAAAATATATCAACTGGCACATCCTCAAGTTCATATCGGTGCAAATGATATAAAAAATAGCTATACGTAGGTAGTAGGTACCCTACATAGCAAATTACTCAAAATACAATTGTTCGCCAATCACAGCTGCACATCTTTCCGCGTTGCATCACGGTTTCATAACTAGATGGAGCTCGTTTCCCACAACTCTTGTATTTCTCGATGAGATAAACGGTTTATGTTTTTAATCGCTTCGATTCTCGCTTTTACGTAAACTATGATCGCCAGCGAGGTCGAAACTTGTACCCATTGGCCGAAATTTTACCGAAATCTATTACAAGCTTTTATTTAACTAACAATGTTTGATTGTTTGGGCGGAATTTCGCAACTCAATTTAGAAGCAGATAATATCTTCAACCGATTGAACTGTATAGGTAGGTTTAATTTGGGAGACAATGCTAGATTAGCTGTGTAACGTCATTCTAAATCTAAGATGGAGGAACACCCAAAATGGCGGCAGTAGTTATTTAATGCACTCCTTCAATATGGGTTTCAAATGAAAGGGTTAATCGGAGACGCTGCTTGTGGCCGCCACACATTGGAAATCGCCGTTACACGCTCCTTGTGGCCCACATCGGCCACAAGAAACTTTCTTCATCAGAGTCGACTATGATCACCGGTGGTGGCCACCTTTTCCACGCTTCAGCTACCTTTGTTTTGTGGCTACTTCTAGTTTTTGTGGCCGCGTTTGTGGCTGTCACATGTGGCCCGTAGGCGGCGTCCCATTACTTATATTTAGTAACACCTCAATTATTCGTTTTACGCAAGTAAATGAAAATCGAGAACATCTCATATTTTGACACTCCTAATGCTCAGTTTCAACAACACAGATTACATAACGAAAGTGTCGATTTTTGATTCGCTCACAATCGTAAAAGAAGGCTATCGGATTGGTCAATATTTATTAGATTTAATTACGACTCTGTAGCAGTTACCTATATTTTAAATCTATAAGCACAGTAGGTTTTTACATTTCGCTAATAACGATATTTTGCAATAAGTAATTCACCTAAACATAAATGGCTATAACTTTTGATTGCATTGGCTTAAATAAGCTAGAATTTTAACCTTTTGTTACGTTCAATTTATCAAAATGTGTGTGTTGGATTTAGAAGTCAGATAAATTGATTTATTATTAAGATCGATTCAGTGAAATCTGCGTGTGAAATTGATATATTTTAATTCTTTCGCGGTCACATTTCCAGAGATGCGTTTCATTTCACGCATGACCAATCGCAATAATCCCACCACGTTGCCGCATCAATGCGTTCCGTTCATTGATTTATTGTTACATTTTGTAAAAATATGCTCTTGGATCTGATTTGTGGATGTTTTTGCTCGGAATACATTGCGTTGTACGGTTCAACTGGTTTTGCTGCGGTTTGGGCAAGCGGGGTCGCTGAACTGGCAATAGAATAATTGTTTTGTTATTCTCTTGCCCGTACAGACCACTTTTTGTGGGGCTTGAAAGAAAGATTTCTTATCTTGTAGATAGTGAAATTGTAAACAAGGTTACTACTATGAAAATACCAAGTTTTGTAATTTCCTACCAAGTACCTACTAATTAATTATTATTATCACTATCTATTAACTCTTTCCGAATTAATGAGATACCATCTTCAAATGCATCGTAAGTATAAAGTTAGTAATAAATAACCAAGATAAAAAAAAATGAATTAGAAAAAAATATGGATGTATATTGTAAGAAAAAATATGTGGTTTTATTTCTCATGGCACATGTTTCTACCATGATAGGTACCATCTGATATTATGTAGGCTCATGATTATCAGCTAATTATATTTTATGAAGATAGAAACTTTTGTAAGACCTGTTGTAAAACAGATTTGGAAGATAAAACTAACGTTACGCAGTGAACAATCGTGTCGCGCAGGCCTCTATTGCAACAACTCGCATGCATGATGCATATGATGCATGCGTGCATCAAATAGTGCAATAGAGTACTGTAACTTGTCATATAGAATTCATTCGCTAAAGAAGTTCTATATAATCTAACATAAACTTATCCCAGCTAGGTGGTCTGAGGTAACAAGGTGGTGTTTTTCAAATTTAGCTCGGAAATAAATCCATAGGAAATTATTAACAGAACCTTAATCTATAAATCCTCCCCCTTTGAGAAAATATCTTTATAAATAAGGCAATAACTGTGGCTCCCTTTGACTCAAATAAAATTAGTTTCTACAACTAAGTACTAACTAGGCCATCTAGGGAAGCCATAAGATGCCCTTGTGCATGTCCTGTCTATGTTTGTGTATGTGTAACTTTCTATAAAAAAAAAAATGAATAGAATATATTAATTATTAGAAAAATAATGAGTTTGCTGTGGGCTTCTTCTCGGTGCAGGGCGCGTTAAAACCCTCGTAAACTTAGTTTTAAGTCGACTTGTAGTTATCACCATACAATATGCGACAAATATCATATTGATGTTTTGCAAGAGCCTGCACGTTATGCCTATGTGAAATAAAGATATTTTGAGTTTTTTGAGTAATTATATTTATTTCATTCTCATATAATGTATCCCGACGATAGTCTATAATGGTACATTTGTTACGACAAACTACATTCTGTAACTGGAGTGTGGTTGCGTAGCGAGTCCTCGATGTGCATCCGATGTCATCCCGGTATTTAAGTGCCGCTACTCGCTAGCAGATGGCGTTATGTAATCGATGTTATTAAATGTATTCTACATAAGTGAACACAAAATATGATAACATATTATGATTTTTGAATACATAGAGCTTAAATTTATTTTTGGTTCAATAAGTAGGAGAAAAAAGATATAAAATTGAGTCAAAAAAGTATTTCCGATACCGGGAATCGAACCCGAGCCTCCTGGGTGAGAGCCAGGTATCCTAGCCACTAGACCATATCGGATTCTTGAGAAGGTGCAAATTACAACATAGGATTATTATTATGCTATTATTTTAACTACCTTGTTTACAAAAGTGTGTTGTTCTTATAATTTCCCATTTCTTGTACAAGTGCTGTTATGTCGTTTGTAATAATATTTCCGTATTTCTACTTGGTATCTGCAAACCGCAATTTGATGTCATCAACTTGTAGTGTACTATGTTCCTGCTAATTTTTTTTATGTGTATTAAATGTGGCTTAGGAAGTTAGGTCCAATAGATGTCAGTCAGGGCTATAATTGCAAGCTTCTACTTGTCCGACTAGATTCAGCCCCACCAATTTACGTTTTGGATTATATTTAAAAAAACAATAGTTAGATATGCTTAATTTAACAGTCCGTTTTATTATGTATCTATTTCACAATAATATAGACGGATACGCTTCTACTGCCTTGGTACGAAGGAGGTATAAAAAAAATATATAACGGTAGTTTCACACTCGTTTCACAATTAAAAATTAAAATAAAATCGCGCAATGGAGTGCAACATCAGAAAAACTGGCGGGAAAATATTTCGTTATTGTTCGCCATTTGGAATGAAACAAAACACAAACCCATGGGAAAAGACCAACGACCTTGCTCTGAATTGAGCAGGAATGTGTGTACTAAGCCTACGAAGACCTACCTGTAGGTGTCGCTTTTCTTATGTAATTAACAACTTTTACTATTGTTGCTGCATTCCGAACAAAGAGCGTCTTTTCCATCCCATCTTTTTTTTTTTATATATACTACGGGGCATTTTACACATCGCAATCTAAGCGATAGCAAAGTAAGCGATAGCTTGTGTTATGGGTACTAGATAACTTATATTTATACATATCTTTGTACCTACTTAGTTCAAGTAGATACAACTGTGTGGGGTTAGTACCTACAAGTTGTATGGTTTTCAACTCGAATCTCGATTTAGTTTTGTCATGCAATCGTTATGCGGGAAATTATCGAAAATGATATCGAATTTTTAGCAGTACTGTATTATACTACCGCCAGTAAAGGGTTATAATTGTTACTCGATTAAAAACTTAATATCTAAAGTACTTAGATACAAATTACAATAATTTTCTATTAGTTTTAGTTGCCACTTCACTTTGTTTCTGCTTCTGGGCTTTAGTAAAGTTAGTGTTTCACTTCATCTCGGTCTTTGAAAAAGTAGGTTCCCGTGGGAAATTTACTTAATCAAATTTCATCAAAACAGATACCTAGGAAAACAAATCTGTAACTATAAAAGGCTTTGTCCTGACTCCTGAGTGACTGGCTGACAGGTAAGCTATAGCTCAAACGGCTGAACTTAGGAACATGAAATTTTTAGATTCTTTGTGAACCCAAACCGCGTGCTAAGAAACTACCTTACTAAGGGATTTAGGTTTATATGAAAGTATCTATTTATTCTAGTAGAATATACCTAAGGATAATGAAACCCTAAACCTATAAATCTATCTCTACAGGGGTGGATTGTAAGAGTTTTCAGGTTTGCCCATACTTTTACGTAAGAATTTAACTCTGTACCTACTTCCTAATTGACTTAAAATTTAACTACTTATGTATTATTTAATTTAGAACTTTACATTTGCGTACCCTATCTATGTAGGTATTTCAAATTGGAAGGTATAATTTTGGCTCGTAGTGATGTAAAACTTCCATTATTAGGGAATATCTTCATCTCTAACATTTCGTCAGCATGTCGTTAGAGATATGACTGTAATATATACGGCACATTATTCGAGCCTATGTCAAAATAGTTATGTAAAAGTAAATGTAGAGGCTTCAGTAAATAGTTGTAAATGGATGCCGGTTTTACTTGAGAGTTGCGTAAAATGGGTATGGACTATGGTCGGTTATTTTCACATCATTATTATTATATTTTGAGGAATTAACTTCATTGACCCAAGGAAGGATTATAGCAAAACCACAAACTGATTTGGTTACAGATGCTTCAAGATTGCTATTGAGGCAGACCAAAAAAGCTCTGAAAATGAAAATGAAAAATCTTTATTTTCACATAGGCCCAATTAATAGGCTCTTATGAAAAGTCAAAACTCTACCGCCAGATTCGGAAAGCAGGTTTGCACCGAGAAGAACTGGCAAAAGCCTCGGCACTTGCTCTTTTTAAAAAAAATGTCATTAAATACAATTTCTTAAATACCTAATATCAAAAATTATTACATAATTTTTAAGCTATCTCGTGAGGAGATGGAAATATATCCTTATCATTTCAAGAATTCTTGTCATTGAAAAAGCTCTTGGATTGACATAATAAGGAAATAAGTAACTCGTCATCGGTTTGACATAATGGAAGCAAAATAGACCTAGCAAATAAGAAACGAAGTTGACCAAACGAATTTCTGGCGATGTGGACAAAAGCTAAGAAGATTTTTTAATTTCTAATTTGGCTCAGGTTTGGTCTGGTGGGAGGCTTCAGACGTGTTAGTTAACATACCAGCAAAAACGCTCCGCCAAGCGATTTAGCGTTCCGGCGCGATGCTGTGTAAAACGCATTGCGAGTAACATATTCCTTCCAAGTTAGGCAAGAACATCTTCGGCTACCATCAGATGAGATTTTTAGTCAAGTAAAAAAAATCTATTAAAATTCTTGCCTTACTTGTTCCTCTCGGAGTCTCAAAATGACCTGTGAAATGTGAATCGGCCATATAAATGTTTTGAGTGAATTTTTTTATTTTGAAAATGGCAACGAATGGTGGCATTTCATTCAGCTATCACAACAAACATTACAGATGGTCATTTTACCACTTTCCCTGTAGGTATCTACTTGACCAGAATATTTTATTATCGTTCAATTACTTTATTTACCAATCGTGCGTGCACCAAATTCCTAATGCAAAGTGACAATAAAGAATTGATATAATACTATTGGTAAATTGAATACTATAAGATTTTGCTTCTACATAAATTAGAAAGTGGTTAGGAGCTACTTATTTAGATAATTATAAAATTAAATACTACGTAGTATTCCTATTCGGTTTTGTTTGTTGAATTTTTATAGCGACGAAATAATTTTCCGCTCTAAGTGTTTGCTGATTGTAAAATTGTTCGCAGCGGAACAACTAGTGCAAAGTGGTTATTGTGTAATGATCTAACTTACAAGTTACAACAAAATGCTGCTAGGAAATAGAGCTATGAATTATAATTTATTGAAATCTCCACTCTCCAGCATCCGTTCCCAGATGAAATTTTTCATAATCTTAGACACTATTTTCAAATGAAAACTTCTTTAAGACGTGTTGGGAATTTTCGAGATGGGAAAAATCCATTGAATTCGTGACACTGTTACCGTAACCGACACCATTGTTTGAATTTTTTAAGCTATTGCATAGCTTCTATCGCGGGCCTTGAGCGTGGAGACCGAATCCAGAAATTCCGTAACGAAAATAACCTAACATTTTTTCGTTTTGCCATCTATCGATGAATAGCAGAACTTTTAATGACTTTTTGAAATATCTTCTTTATAAATATTTTGGTGGCATTGGTTGTATAATTATAAATGCATAATTTGATAAAAACAGCTATGCAATAGCTTTACCGCGGCAGTCTCCGAGTGCCACACGTCTTTTTTTTTACTTCTGCCGGCACCCCGGAGAGTGCGTCTATTATATGCTACATTGTATTTTTTAATAATTTTAACATCAATTTTGAGGTTTCGCCTCGGCTGGCTATTCTGATTTCTGGCATGTTAAGTATGTTGCTACGTTATTAAAAATGAGTTCTTTAGTTCTAAAACAAGAAACATTCTTTCGTTTAATCCATTGTATAAATAAAATAAATTAAGGTTCTATTTTCCATAGATGAATACCTAATGAAATACGTACCTAACGTAAACGTAACTTTAGTAGGTACTTATATAAGTAGGTACCTACTATATTTAGGTAAGTGGGTTTGTCAGACATAAGAAGGAAGTATAATTAAGACTGATGAATTAAGATCTTATTTTAAATATATTTTATTCGCCACGGTACGTTAATTCTTGTTTAAAATTATCTAAAGTTTACCTATTTAACATATTACATAAACGGTAATTAAAGACAAATAAATAATAATAAAAAGCGAATGAAATATTAATGAAAAGGAGACCAAGTCTTCAGTGAAAGTAAAATAAAACTAGAGAGTGACCGTGGAGTGTGACGGACGCCCGGACGAACGACCTTCGTTACTTATATACTTTGTTTATCAACACATTTAAATATACACCTAAAAATAAAGATTTTAAGGATCAATATCCTTTGTTGAAAACCCTGAGAAAAATATGTAATAAATAATCTCATTGCAAACAAGTGTGATTATATCTGTCAGTCATGTATGGTAATATCAATAATTGCGCAGTATATAGTATTGGTAATACTGATCCCAACAAAAACATTATCATGTATAATGTTGCCAGACGAGCTTAGGGCTCACACTGTCAAAAAGTTATCAGATCTCATGTAGGGCAAGACTTCTGACTTTATACACCCTTAAATACAAGCTCTAACTTCACAAACTCTACACTTTAAGTTACAATAATGTCTTGGCCGTTTGGCTACCGTCACATGGGCGTAAAGTGAAAAATGTATCCCACCAAAATCATTTTCCTGATTTCAAATTTTGATTTAACAGAACTTGCAGAGTACTGAAAGGTGAATAAATTTTTGATTTTACGCCCAATGTAACGGTAGCCAAACGGTCAAGACATTATTGTTACTAAAGTTTAGAGTTTGTGAAGTTAGAGCTTGTATTTAAGGGTGTATTAAGTCAGAAGTCTTGCCCTACATGAGATCTGATAACTTTTTGACAGTGTGAGCCATATGCTCGTCTGGCAACATTATACATGATAATGTTTTTGTTGGGATTTCATTTCTTTTTGTAAGTTTTTTAAAACAATGTTTTTTATTAACTTAATTTTTCTTTTTTTTTGTATTTCTTGCACTTCAAGTGCGGCTCTTTTCACAGCCCACTCTCTAATATGTTTGTATTACGAGTAGATACGTACTTTGCTTAGAAGTATATTCTGAAAATTTGAAAAACTTATAGTGGATTTAAAGTTAGTAGTTTTGGCCTACCGAAAGTGAAACTAATTAATGATTAAACGAACTTACCTGTACGTGAAGTTCAATCATAATTACTCGAAGAGTCGGCTTAAACACGTTTATTTATTACAACAGTAGTAACACCGTCAGCTGCTCGCCATTTCGTCACTTTGTTAGGGAGAAGGTAGGCCAAGAAAAAAAACCTCGACGCGGCACGGCCCCCGGCCCGAACACCTCATTTAGTTTAGAGAGAGCAGAGCTGTTTAGAATCACAGATTCTTTGAAGAACAAAGAGTCCTTACTTCAAAGAATCTGTGCTTAAAATAAATTGATTATTTATTAATTATTTTTCAACTTATGTTTCACGCCCAGGGCAATGGCATGTCCATCTTGGGAGGGAGGGTTGCTAACGTGTTTAAGCCGACTCTTCGAGTAATTATGATTGAACTTCACGTACAGGTAAGTTCGTTTAATCATTAATTACTCTCGGTCGGCTTAAACACTTTTATTTATTACAACAGTAGATGTTGAGAGAAAGATAGTATCGTGAAACATAAGTTTCTGGCATATCAAACAAAGTAATTGATTAATATTTCTATCAGAAAAAGGAAATTTCATAATAACCACAAAACAGAGTATTTTCATAATAACAGCTACTTTCATAATAAACAGAAATATAGCAAAATCACTTAAGTAAGACCTGAAACATTGGTTTTAGAGTTGGTTGTAAACAACTCTACATTAAGTAGGTACCTATAATATGAATGATCTATTATAGTACATTAACAACCACTTGTAAAATATAATGTGAAGGTAAAATTAACTAATTTAAGTAAATTATGTGTTGATATATTTTGAACAAATTCTCTAATTAAACTTCATGCGATACTATACTAATATAGTATTTTTCAAAAGCCAAAGAATTTAAAAAGAATTTAATGTCAATCGTGCAGTATTCCTAATACTGTACTATAATAAACTCTTAACTCCCAACCTGCAGACTTTCGAAGTCCACGAGTGCCTACTGCCTAGTAATGTGCAGTGAATATGGATTTTAGTATTTAACTCAAATTTAATGGTATCTTTGACACAACTACTCAATGTTTAAGAAGAGTTTTTACCAAGAGGCTTTTTGAATGAAATGAATAATGTAGATAGATTCGAAGGTCTTTAGTTCTTTTACCATAGATATATTATATACTTAAAGTATTTCCAGACTTTTGTTTTTATTTTTAATAAAGTTAAATATAAACTTGGTAATTATGGCACCTACCTAGCAGCCGTGAGTTTGGATTTTTTATTATTACCTCAGTATTTGTGAAATTAATATTATTTATATATATCGCAGACAGCGTTTTAACTCTGTGAGCTGCGACAAGTAGGTGCCCATCTTTAGTTGATATAGGTTGAACTTTCATAAAGGTACGATACATCTGATAAGCAGTCCGAAACTTGGTCAACATTAATTCGTGTTAGATTAGACATTTTTGCAATTAAGGCCTTAAACAAAAAACAATTTAGGTCTTAACAAAAAGCAATTTAGGCCTTAAGCCTTTAAGTATTTATAGAAGTTGAATCATAATTAGCTATATCTTGACCTAAAAAAAAAAAAGGAAAATATCTACAATTAATTGTTGTTCCGTGACTAGCCTGGGACAAAAAAAAATAGAACACTTAAAATGTTCTTAATCACAATATCATTCAAAACATGTAAATCCCATCATTAAAAATATGTTTTGACCGCAGTCAGTAATTTAATCCCCTATTTATGGATTTCAGCAGTCATAAGTAAATCGTTTTATACAACAAGTGTCCTACTGTTTAAGAGTAGGTATTGTCTATAAGTGATATCTTCCTTACTGGGATGGATGACTAAATAAGACTCTTCTTCGGAGTAGTGAAATCCGGATAAGTTACCTATTCCATACAATCACGGTGGTTTAACAGAACACTGCGCGTTCGTTACATTAATAATTGGGTGCGGCTCACAAAAAATGTACCTTTTCCAAATTTTTCGTGACCCTACCTTTGAAAAAAGAAATAAGTATTTTTTTTCAGTCAAGGAAAAGATTTTCTGTTATCTGTACACACTTCAATTCACTTGTAATAGTATCAGGCCAATGTAGCAGTTAAAACATTAATAATAACAACAAAAACATTTGCAATCAGTAGGAATAATTTTTAGTTCCATAGAAAAAACAAATGTCCCAGCCCCGACTAAAAATCATTAAAAATTATTTTTCATCATATAACCTGTAGTTATAGGCCCATCGCATTATTAAACAATGGCATTGGAATGAATCTACATATAATGAGTCAAAAAACCGATATTAATACAGATAAAATAATAAAAACGTTGGATTTAAAAAATGTCCCTATTTTATTTCACGTGTGTTATTAGTCAGTTTGATACGTGTAAGTTTTTTTTTATTATGAATAGAAACACTTCACTTATTTTTTTTGGTCTGGCAACATTTCATCCATCAAATAGTAAAGTCAGTGATCTGACAGCCATCTTAGTTTGCTATAAAAATGCTACTCAGTGTGTGTCACGAGTTCGTCATTGGATTTTCTTGACTTTTTGGAATTAATTTTTCATGGTAAATAATGATATAGTTTGTTGGGAGTCTAGAGACATAAAGTTAATACTTGATACGACTGAATGATGTAGTTGTTTAGTAAATTATATTGCATTTGAAGTTGCTACATGACTTTGAGGTTACTTTTGCACGTGTGTGTTTTCACGTGCGTTATGTGTGTTACAAAATTGTGTGACGTAACACACGTGAAAAATATAAAGCTTAGTATTCATTACAAGAATGCTTATTCTTACTTTATATATTTAGAAATTAAAATTAGTAATATATAATTTGTCGAGAAACCAGCCAAGTGCGAATGGGACTCGAGCACGAAGGGTTTACCATTATAGATACTAACCTTTACATTAATTCCAGTGTGTTACGCATTTCCAGTGTGTTATCGTGTGTTACAATTTCCAGTGTGTTATGGTACATTTTTTGTGAGCCGCACCCAATTATTATTATCAAAAAATCTTGTGATTTTAAAATTAATGCTTAAGTATTGGTGTTACAAGTAAGTATCTTATAGAGGGGGTATCACGGTTATACGGGCCATATATTACCATAACACAATCCCTGTTCTCTACCGTTAGTTAGAATTGTATTCAAAATTTATTTGTTAGATATAATATGTGTTTAAGCTGATTATTTATTTATAGATAAATAAGATAAAATCTGAAAATATAAAATCTCTCCACGATATAGTTACGTTAACTGTAAAGGCATCGGAATCTTAACACCATGACACATATAATTATGTTTATACATTGTGGTTTTTCCTACTTGCAAACAAATTTGTCAAGGGATTACCAATTATCGTCGTGATTATTTTAATTGTATAAGCTCAATTCGATAATTCTCATTAGATATTAAGATGCGTTTTTTGTGATTCTGCATCCGCGATTTTATTGTCAGAACTGCATAAGCAATCAGCATGTGCAATTATATTAATCACTAATAAGTAAGAGTAATTATATTTTAC
This sequence comes from Coenonympha arcania, assembly GCA_036785405.1. Taxonomy (NCBI): domain Eukaryota; kingdom Metazoa; phylum Arthropoda; class Insecta; order Lepidoptera; family Nymphalidae; genus Coenonympha; species Coenonympha arcania. The sequence continues at coordinate 19,307,279 of CM072059.1, read as the reverse complement.
TGATTATTTATAAGTGCCCGTAGGCCAGGTCTATATGAAATAAGTCTTTTAAATCTTTGACCCATAGACCGTTATAATACACAATCTTCACCATTATTATGATTCCTGTGCCTGTGTATTTGTCAAATTTGAAAATTATATGTCCCCATTCTATTGATATTTTCATGTTTCAATTGCACTGTCAATACGAGGCGCAAATTTTTCCCGTCCTGAGTCCAAAGTCTGTCCAAAGTCCTTGAGACTGTTTGCGTGTAGCTGTCATTCCTGTTCTCTCTATGGTCCACAAGCATGATCCCCAGTTATTGAGGCATCAGTAAAAGTTTTCATGGCATAATTACTACCTTTTATTTTTCATGATGTATAATCCATATTATTGTTTAACCAGCATATTATATTAAAATAGATCTTCGTGTAGATTTAAACATTTACAGCGCTCGGACTCTTTTCTGTATCACCAGCAGTAGGTATCTACGGTTGACATTCTTAATTTCTTCATACATGGTCACATTATTATACTGTTTTTATATATTATGGCTTTATTGAATTATTATTAACAGAATTAATTTGGAGTTAACACACTTTTATTTGTACTAAATAGAAAATAAATCCTTTGTATTTAGTGTCGGGTCTTGTATCGGCCACGTTTTGTAAACAATTATTTTAAACCCCATTAAAAATGAATATCTAATAAAAGATGAAAAAGTATACATGGGTCGCAATACTTTTGCAACAGGCTTAATTTAAGTAAATACTGGAGCTGAATTGAATCCAAATGATAACACATTAAATTCACAGAGATTGCTATTTCAATTAAAGCATTTTTTTTTTTTTTGAATTGTTATCTAAATATTTATTTACTTAAAAAAGAAATTATTATGTCTTTATTCAAGGTGTACACATGAAGTAACTATTTTTTGATATTTATTTAATACTTGTTCTTAAGATCTTCTACTTTAGAAAAACTATGTATTTATGAGTTTATTTATCCAATTCCTTCACATGAAAGTAAAATGGTTGAAATAATGCTCCTATGTAAAAAGATTACCTACAGATTACTTTAAAATAATAGGTATTTAATATTCTGTCTCGTAGTATATTTTACTTCTTTTTATATAATATATAATCACGAAGTATGGCAATGGTTATGACATGACATAACCTGATTCCATGAAATTGTAGAAATATTGATACTAAATCATAAACATGAAATAATTATTAATAATGATTGGCATTAAATTAATAGTCAGCCATTGTTGAAATAAATCAAGCGGCTTCCCGGCTTTACCGTTCCTTGTGTGTCGTGGAAGCTGCTGCCATGATGTCTTCTTCGAGGAAGCCGCAAGCTGCGGCGATTTGTCACGTGACTCGTCGTCCGCCTTGCCGCGCGTAGCGCGGTTGTCGCGCAGACGGCCGAGCAAAAACGGCTGCCTGTTGGTAGCTGTGCACTACAAATCTTGCTGTAGATCTTAATTATCTGCGCTAGATTGATTAATTGACTTTAAAGTTTCAGTCAAATTGTCATAACAAAAAAAATATAGTCTCCTCAGGAAGAGTCGATATGTTGAATATAATATGTATAAGATTCGAGCCAAATCACTTTAAGCAGAATCCGCTTAAGCAGGTATCAATTTTGCATCTTTACAGGATAAGAGTAAAGTACCTAGTAGATACGCATGGTGATGACAACGCACGAAGAATTAATACTCTCAGAATAGGTCTAATATTCTGTAGGTAAATCCGTCACAGCAGCAATCGTACAGCAACTAGTAACAGGTAACTGGGACAAGAGGCACGCTGGAGACCAAAACAGCCGATATTGCAGCGGGGCCGATGTCAGCAACGTCGTACCTACTTACATTCGTTCCAGTAAAAGCATCCTTCGTGACGTCGACATCAATGGCGGCGATCAGTTCGCTGTCTGCGTAGCAGTTATGCTTCGGTTATCAGTAAAGGGTGTATGTGAGACTCCAAGATGAGAAACACGCAACCCTGTATAGTATGGGCGTATGTGAGACTCCTGTGTGAGAAACACGCGACCCTATATTGTAAAGGTGTATGTGAAACTCCTAGTTGAGAAACACGCAGCCTGCTTGTGATCTGTTTCCGTTGCCGGGAATCGAACCCGAGCCTGCTGAGTGAGAGTCAGATATCCTAGTGTTAGGTATACTTTCATTTTATAATTGAGTAGGTACTCACGGCTCGGGTTATGCTGCGTACTAACGCTATCCAGTGAAGATGTTCGACGACAGTATTTTCACTAAATAATCAAAATCACAAGCACTTTTATGATTCTTCCTTTTCGGAATGTTAAAAAACTATATACCTCCTTCTTATCTCGAGAGAAAAAACAAAACATTAATTATGATTTAAAACGTGCGAAACAGCGATGCACTAAACTGTGAATGAGGTGTTCGGGCCGGGGGCCGTGCCGCGTCGAGGTTTTTTTTCTTGGCCTACCTTCTCCCTAACAAAGTGACGAAATGGCGAGCAGCTGACGGTGTTACTACTGTTGTAATAAATAAACGTGTTTAAGCCGACCGAGAGTAATTTTACATTTATCAAGATAAAATGATAATTAAACGTGATGTATAGATCCAAATTTCAATTTCTAACTTCAAATTTTACCTATTAAAACACAAAGTCAGATACAAATGAAAGTTTGGATGTTTGTTACTCAATCACAACACAACCACTGAACTGATTTGGTTGAAATTTAAAATGTAGACTGATTATATCCTGGATTAACACAGACTACTTGTTATCCATTACAAATCTACGGAAGGTATCGGTGAGATTTGTGTGTTTATTAGTTTTTAACTATTGTTTTATTTATACTTAGTCTTTATTTTCGTTGGGCGCTGAGGCGCTCTTGAAATTCAAATTTGACGCTTGACACGCTTGAAAACTCATTTTGGTCACAGAGCACTGGACTCTGGGCAATGAACACGTGGAGCTCGGTACGGGAATTCGGGCTTGCCACGTGTACTATGGTACTGGGCACACTGACGTTGGGGCGCTGTTAAAATCTACATAATTTACGCTTGGCATGCCCGACGGCTAACTGTGGGTACTGGGCACTGGGCCTTGGGCACTCATCTCACCCTGGGCACTGGGAACTGAGAGCTGGGCTCGTTGGACGGGGCCTGTATGTAACTTGGGCTTGACGCGTCCGTTTGGGCACTGAGCAGGTATTTATGCGCTAAACGCTCTTCAAAATCAGAGAGATTTGACGCTTGGCACGTTCGACAGCTCAGCTGGGCACTAGGCACTCGGTTCAATGTGGGGTCTTGTCATTGAGCGCTGGATCCTGGTCACTCGATATGCAGTGAAACTCGGCTTGTTAAACATGACATGCATGGAACTTGGGCTTGAAACGTACGATATTACTGGGCACGGGGCACTGGGCACTTGGGCGCTTGGCCACTTGGGCACTGGAATCGCGCTTATAATTACCAAAAAAAAATTACGTGTTTTTCCAGATGTATACTAGCAGATATCTAACATGAAATTAAGTTTGTACCTATCTATATACGTATGGGAAACCCCATACGAAATTCCAACCCCCTAATTTGATGGATGTGGGGTGATTTACTAAAAATCCTGAAACACGTATTTAATTGTTTATAACAAAGAGTCCCTATATCAATTATGAGACCTCTAGCATCAATATTTGCCGTAGTTTCATACAAACTTCCATCCCCCCATACGAACTTTCAACCCCCTATTTTGATGGATGTGGGGTGATTTACTAAAAATCCTAAAACACGTATTTATTTTTTTATTACAAAGAGTCCCTATATCAATTTTGAGACCTCTAACATCAATATTTGCTGTAGTTTCATACAAACTTCCATCCCCCCATACGAACTTCCAACCCCCTAATTTGATGGATGTGGGGTGATTTACTAAAAATCCTGAAACACGTATTTAATTGTTTATTACAAAGAGTCCCTATATCAATTTTGAGACCTCTAGCATCAATATTTGCCGTAGTTTCATACAAGAATTCCATCCCCCCATACGAACTTCCAACCCCCTAATTTGATGGATGTGGGGTGATTTACTAAAAATCCTGAAACACGTATTTAATTGTTTATTACGAAGAGTCCCTACATCAATTTTGAGACCTCTAGCATCAATATTTGCCGTAGTTTCATACAAACTTCTATCCCCTATTTTAAGGGGTATTTTAAGGGGAAGCTACTCAATAACACGGAGAGGACTATTTCATGAGTGAAATGTTGTGATGACAGTGAAGTGAAGTGAAGTGAGCACAATGAAGATGGCGCCACGCGTGTGTTTGTGTGTGTGCGCAACGTGCGCAGCGTGTGTTGGGGGGTTAAATTCCCAACTTTTGGAATTTTTTTGTTGGTTGTGTACTAATTCTAGCTTACATACCAAATTTCAGCTTTCTAGGACTTCAGGAAGTACCTAGGAATTTTGATGATCATCAGTGAGTCAGTCAGTCAGTCAGTCAGTGACGAAATCTGGGTTTTTCAGATGTCAATAAAATCTAAAGTATAAGACCTGTGATATTGAAACTTTATACGTTTAATAAGTGCACCGGCGACATCATTTCCCGAGAATTTTGATTATCTGGAATAATTCTGGCCTAAGTTATAAGGGTTCAAAAATACGGCGAAACACTTCGAGAAAAGATAGGTAGTGCCCTCGTGCTTCGCTTGACTAGTCTGGCGGGGACACTACCGTGTCCCCAGATTGAGCGCTTTGGTAAAGGCTATCGGAAGCTTTAGTAAAAATCATAGACCTATCACAACTCATATTAGCAAGCTTTAGATACCCAATCTGTCATCGCGCAAAAGTTTTTACATACTTAAGTACTTAAAACAACTATCTTTTGCCGCGGCTTACATATCCCGCGGGCTTTTTATAGAACTTTTTAAACAAACCTAGCATATTATATACCTATTATGATTTTTGCATAACTTTAATCGTTTACGCAGCGTAGGTAAGTACGCAACGGAAGCTTTTGCAAAGGAAAAAATTCTTCCCGTTTTTCCAACATTTTTCATCGATGCTCTGCTCCTATTGGTCATAGCGTGATATTTTATATAGCCTATAGCCTTCCTAGTTCCTCGATAAATGGCCTATCCAACACAAAAATCTATTTTTATTTAGACCAAAAGTTCCAGATTAGCGCGTTCAAACAGACAAACAACTCTTTAGCTTTATAATAGTAAGTACAGGTGAAAAAAGTAAAGGTAAGGAAGACAACACAAGAAAGTTATTTTCACTTTCTAACGATATTATATTTCATGGTTTTCGGAACAACTTAGTAAGTGTTAACAATGTACCTGCTAAAATTGATTACTGACCATAAAATTTTCGCCACACGACTAGAACGCGTCTCGTGAAAGTGGCCAACTGGCCACACGGCAAATGGCAATCATTATAGAAAGTAAAAGACAATAATAAGAGTAATTGCGATACACTGCAATAGCGTAACAAACAAGCCACTATTATGTGGCAACAAAGAAAATTAGATCACTTCTGCAGCCTTATCTAGGTACCTTTAATCGGTCTCACTTCATAACTACGAGATATGAAATGAGCTTCAAAAAATTTATGAGAATGACAGTAGTCATCGATGTAGTAGACGCGTGAACAATTTGTCCATCGGATATGTCATTCCCAAACATTTTATAGTAGTGTTATTATCTCGCTGCAGACTCGGTCATAAATCATTCGAGTGTTTCGCTTATGTTGTTCTGCAGTAATGCACCACTCAACAAAGAACAACAAAAGCGAAACACGCGAATGATTTATGACCGAGTCTGCACGAGATAACACTACTATAGATGGAGCGAGAGATCGACAGGTCTGTTGACAATCGTAGCCGTTATAGGTAAGTCATAAGTAATATTATGGCTAAGGCTGTTATTGTAATTTCTGTTGCTCGTTGCGAGGGGTAGGTACATAATTGACGGTTTTGTAAATATTATGGCAGCAACGATTTCCTGATTTTGATAGGAGTATTGTGGGACAGTACTAATTGTTACTTATTTGTTCAACAGTTTCCTTGTGTTTCTGTTATATTTCCGTTTCCGTGGGTTGTCTACGCGATTATAAAAGTTACCAACTTATCAAGACGAAAAACTATCGTACATTTGCCCGCGGCTTCGTCCGCGTGAATTTAAGGCTTTTATAAATCCCCTGGGAACCATGGATTTCCTGAGATAAAAAGTAGCTTACCTATGTACCCTACTTTCGAATATATTTATTTTAATATTTTAATTTTCTTTTCTATTATTTTCCCAATCTCTACCTGTAAATGATCGTCATTGAAATAGATACCTACGTAAATAGTTAAATACCTAGTATGGTAGTAGGTACCTACTACGTCTATCGAAATCCATTTATTTCTGTGTATTCTTTACAGCAATATGAATCACGCTAAAAAATAAAAGCTTTTCTATTGTTACAGGATCAAGGGGCTTTCAGGCTTCCTGCGCTGACAGGAACGCAAACATGTCATGAAGAAGGTTATAAGAAGCTACTCAATAACACGGAGAGGACTATTCCATGAGTGAAATGTTGTGATGACAGTGAAGTGAAGTGAAGTGAGCACAATGAAGATGGCGCCACGCGTGTGTGTGTGCGTGTGCGCGCTGAGCGCGGTGCTGGTGTGCGTGGGCGCGCACGTCGCGCTGACTTACCCTCCCGCCAGAAAGTACGACCTGGACTTTCTGGACAACTCCAGAACGAAACCTCCTTGCGGAATGCCTAAAGGTGCGTATTTTGTAACAACACTGCTTTCTATTATACTAGTACGCTGGATCAAACATTTTTTTGTGCCGATTTAAAGCGCCCCCCTCGATACCTCGTAAGAACTGAATTTTTTGAAGGCGCTGTTAAGAACTGAGTTGCACTTTTGTGTCAGTGCTAGAATCGCCATTTATTTGATATGATGATTTATTTGATTTGATATTTATTTATGTATGATTTCCTGTATTGAGGATACCGGAAATAAGCCGTGGCAAAAAGCTAGTGAATCATACGTAGAAATTTTATAAAAATTGCAGTGTATAGGTACAAACTTTGAGGGCCACACGCTGCGAGAAACTTTGTTGACTGTTGTTTCACTGCGTAATTAATATGATGACCTCCCTGGCACAATCGACCATTATAGTATAGAATAGGACTTAATAGAGTACGCCACTTACCAAATATCGAATGCCATCTCATACCTCCTCATTGTGAAGTGATTTAAAAATTGGTCATTAAGACCTATTGAAACCATATAAAAATACTGATAGATCGGTGAAAATAATTGCAACGCTCATTCAAATCATTTTTAACCGACTCAAAAAAGAAGGAGGTTTTTTTATGTTTGTTACCTCATAACTTTTGACTGGGTGAATCGATTTTGATGATTCTTTTTTATTAGAAAGCTGACGCTTCCCGTGTGGTCCCATTTCAATTTAGTCTCATAATGGTATCCACGAGAAAACCGTTCTTAAATTTTTAAATCGGAAAGGATGTAGATATTCAACAGTAAGTAGTTTGATGAGAGTTGAAGTCAGTTTTTTGTTATTCTCGTTCGTGAGTCGTGACAAGTGTCTATAGAGTCTGTGGTAGAGTAGGCGGTGGTGAGTCAGCTGCAGAGATCGGAGCGTCGACCTAGGCAGCCTAGGCTAAGGTCGTAACGTAAGCACTTTGGTGACCGCGCAATCTCGGTAACAACGAACAGTCATTGTGACGTGACTGGGCATTGGGCCAATAACTGTTGCCACAAAATAGTCACAACTCACACAAATTTATAATTAGGTAATTATCAAACAAATTCTACAAAATAAATGGTTTCTAGTGTCGAAGCTAAGGTATACTGTCCCAGAACAATAAGATTTTTGTACACTTCTGATTGATGCCAAAAGATTATGATTTTCATTTGTTTTTTAAAATTCAAGCACTTTTCAATGCTAAATATTGTTGCTAAATAAAATGTGTTTTTATACACTACTGGTATTTCAAAACGATTGCGTAAGCAGTCGTGGCCGAGTGGTTAAGGCGTCTGACTCGAAATCAGATTCCCTCTGGGAGCGTAGGTTCGAATCCTACCGGCTGCGTGGTTTTTCTTTTTCGGAATTAATATTTTGATTTAAACAGAATTGTTTATATACATTTAAAGCCCATTTTTTTTTTCATTTTTTGGATTACAATTTTGTATAAAAAATTTTGAACGGATTCCTTTACTTCTTCAAATGTCCTTTGTAACACGTTACGTCACGTGACCGTGTGGCCTAATGGATAAGGCGTCGGACTTCGGATCCGAAGATTGCAGGTTCGAGTCCTGTCACGGTCGGTATTTATCCTCCTTTTTAGAGTTCCGTATTTAAGCTCAAAGGTCCAAAGCAAGGTCAAAGGACAAGCTATATGAAAAGCACACTTACACATTAGCATGCCTTTTAATGGGATTTTATGGAGAAGGAGTGCAGAAAGTCAAAATTAATAGTAAATATTTTTTCATTTTGTAGAATTTATAATGCACGAAAAAAATATTATGATCAGTTGAATGAACTTTGCATCTTCATCATATTTTCGTGTCAGCACTGTCAGTAACGACTAACGACATCTATTGGCGATAACGTAAACTTTGTTCTTACGAGGACGGAAATAGCTGGATGTCAAATTCAATCTCGGATCAAGGATAATAGGTACTAAATAGAGCCTTACTAGTTTTGTACTAACTGAATTTAATTATTTTCTATTGTTTCAGGGTCAATTAAGACTTCATTTTTAGCAGGGTCAACATTTACAGTACATTGGCACTTGGCTTATGCTCACCGAGTAAGTAGTTTAATATTTCGATGTAGGTTAGCAAGCCCGGCTAGCTCAGTCGGTAGAGCATGAGACTCTTAATCTCAGGGTCGTGGGTTCGAGCCCCACGTTGGGCGATATCTTTTAGTATTTTATATTTTTATAATATTGTTTTTTCTAGGGTGGATTTAGTTTAAGAATACTGGACTACTTAGAAAGACCTCTTTTGGACTTAACGCCGAGAGCGGGAGGTTCGGAGTTCGTTAGAGATGATCCAACGTAAGTAAATAATTAAATATTTATATTTACTTTATTTAAGGTGGTATTATTTACTTTATTTAAGGTGGTCTTAATAGTTTAATAGGTACTATAATATTATTTTTGGGCACTTTTTAACAAACATAATTACTGAATATTGTAACTTTGTACGTCTAATTTTCTGATAGAGATAGATTAGGCCTAGAGTAGGTACTACTTTCAGGCACAGGGGAATCTAAAAACTTTACTTATCAGTTTTTGTTAGTGTAAACTAGTTTTTGTATCCACCGCTCACACTTGTCCGTAGTACCACTTTGTCTTCGTGTCATTACTACTACTAGACCTACTTACTCACTTACTTCTTACAAGAGAGTGGTAGCCCCTTGTCATGATCTGTGGATAGCGATATTAAATGAGAACTGCAGTGTTCCCTTCCCTCAAGGGTTTGGGGGTCGAACCAGGGCACGCCTTTAACTTCTTAATAGAGTCGTGCGTGCGTTTGTGGAAACAAAATATCACATGCGTGAGGGAACCTGCATGCACATAAAAATCAGCATAACGTTTTATTATTGACTAGCATGTTGGGCTATGACCAAACCCCTCTTTATTCTGAGAGAAGACTCGTTCAATACCCGTGGCAAATACCAAAGGGTTGGTGATACCTACTCCTAGTGTAGTGCCCTACATTGGTACATAACCGTGGCGTCTCGTTCCAGCGCCCAGCAGTACGAAGTGCGGCTGCCGAGCGACTTCACCTGCGACAACTGCACGCTGCAGCTGCAGCGCGAGGCGGGCGAGTGGGGCGCCAACTACAGGTTCTGGTCATGCGCAGATATCGACATCGTCACGCGTGAGTAACCCTCCATCTCTCTCTGATGCCAGCACATAACATAACTGCTTCTCCCTCACATTAAACCGATACATTTGGCTGCAGTGCAAGTCCCCATCCCACTATCTTGCTTTGATACCAGCACTTGATATCACCTCTTCTCCCACACACGAAAAGTCGAATTTATCAGTTACATCGAGGAAGCACTCTCGCACTCGACACTCTCTTCTGATAACGCCAGGGTCGCCAGGTTTCAAGCCAAGACAGTAGGACTCAAAATATGGTTTAAACTCAAATAAAGAAGAGCATCTCATAGCAGCAAGTATAGTGTTTGGAAAAGGATACGCCGTAGACCTTAATTCTTTCTACTATTGTTGCTTGGGTGCCATGTATCGTATCAAATTATATATTGTATATAATTATATATTGAATATCACTTATCAACTCTTAGAATAATAGTAATACAAACATCAATAAGTTTGTTGACTAGTCCCTACCGGGAAATATGTCTATGCATGTCAATTGTCAGGTATACTTTTGATCTGTCTAACAGATCCACATCTTACATCTGTGACCTTGTTTGTGGTTGATCAAAGGGATTAACCCTCCACATTCCATGACCCTCTTGTTCTCGCGGACTCGTGGACCAAGTAGCGGGAGTGCTCCGAGCGTCTTAGAGGGACACCGTGGTCTTCAATTTCTTTCTTTCTACACCTACTTTCTCAGACCTGCTTGCCTTTTTTTCGTTTCTTGGTCTCGCTCAGGTACTTTTATGTTTGTCTTGTGTAGGTAAGAACTACCACGAGACGTGCTCCGGGCGCGGGTTCCACATCCTGGGCCGCTGCAAGTGCCACAAGATGCACAGCGGGCCGCGCTGCCAGTTCGCGGACGAGTGCGGCGAGGACAACGACTGCGGACTGCGTGGCAAGTGCATGGACACCGACGCCACCGAGTCGCCGCGCCGCCTGTGCTACTGCCCGCACGGCTTCTACGGGAAGGGGTGCAACAAAAGTGAGTAGACTAAAGTCCGGTCGCGTCCCGTCCCTGTCTCTGTCACTCCCGCGTCAAAATAATGCGGTCACGCTCGCACAGATGCAATGACCCCGTCCTGTGCAAGCGTGACCGCATTAATTTGACGCGGGAGTGACAGAGACAGGTAGTAACAGGTTAATGAACGAAATTCTTCGTGCTCCGCGACCGTGCTTTAGTAGCATCGCCCCTCGATAGATTCAGGAGTCCTATCAAGTGTAACGAAGAATGCAAACGGAGAAAAGGAAAAGTAGTAGAACCCCCTTGAAAAATTGGCCTGATTTCTGGACTTCTTCTGTTTCTGTGGCTTTTTCGCAATTAAGCGATTAATTCGTCCGTTGCGCGTGTAGTCGCCGTTGCGGGTCTTCGCCGGATCACTCCAGCCAGCCAAGCTCACTCCAAAATCCAAGGAGGCCTCCTAGGTACCGTAGAATATCTTAGAGTGTTGCTGCGGAGTTCAAGTAGGTCTCGCATTGGTCCACCACTACAGGGCAACTTCTTAGCATGTGTACCCGGTAATCCTTGTAGGAGACCTAGGAAAATTTTATGAGGACTTAATGCTATATTTCAGAGGCTCCGTGGAAGGACAAGAATATCAACCTGTCGGTGTACAGCAAGAAGCAGCTGTCCAAAGAGTTCGCGCTGTACTGGCGCGTGCTGAAAGAGGAGGCCGAGCTGGAAGTCGTGATGATGGTCAACGGGACATCCTACGCTGGTAATAGCATCGACCTCTGCAGAAAGAAGCAGATTTCCAAACTACTGTGCTACATTGCAATCTTCATCCTAGCACATTTCTTGAGTTCCATTATGCTCACCAATGTCGGCTGCTATAATGCCCTTCCAAGCAAAACTTCCTGTGGTTTGGTTTGAAGGCCACTTCATGGAATACTACTTACTTTGGCATCACGCTGATACTCATCAAAGTAGACTCTACAAAAAGTTTCATACCCCGCGATAACTTTGGCATAGCGGTGATTCTAATCAAAGTAGACTCTACATTTCATACCTCGCAATAAAATGCACCTAAGCCCGATTATAACTCTACTATGTAAAGAGTGGCATGGTAAGGCCAAATTCCGTGTTAAGTTTAACTAAAAAGGAATAGATGAATCAACAAACAGTCAAAGAACTTCGTACGCGTTATGCAATACAGCAACTTTAACAGCCAATGCTCCTGTTTCCAGCTCTCGGTTGGCGACCCAAAGGACTGAAGAAGGAATGTAAGAACTTCCCAGTTCTAGGACCACCTGTTGATACTCGTGAGTATTATAGAACCTTTGTTCCTATGAGCGTGGAGAATAAAAAAGTAATCTTAATTTCTTATACATAAAATTTTCATGCCATAGTGTTTGTAACCAAACTCCACCGAAACGGCTTGACCGATGCTTATGTAGTTTTTTTGTCTAAATTCGGTAGATCTAAGAAAAAGAATGCGTTGTTACCTATTTATCATAGCCCTTAATGCCAAAACACCGTTTGCCTGGTCAACAACTGGTATACCAAAGCTTCCTCTTAAAATTTGTAAAATCAATTCCAACTCACCAAAGATTACCCCTTACTTATAAATAAACAAGTATTACAACTTGATAAAACATTGCGATGGTATACAATAACTTTAACTTACTTAGCTTACTAATTTTTAGCAAATACACCAGCTCCTGAACCATTACCAGAACCAGAGCCAAAAGCTGAACCAGAACCGGCTCCAGAACCAAAATCAGAACCCGAACCAACACCGGAACCAAAAGGAAAACCTGAACCAACTCCGGAACCTAATGCTGAACCACAGCCTGAGCCAAAAACCGAGCCAGAACCTACTTCAGAACCAAAAGCAGAACCAGAACCCACACCAGAACCGAAACCCGAACCAGAACCGACAGCTGAACCCAAACCAGAACCTGAACCAACAAATTCACCCGAGGCTGAAAACGATAACAGAAATAAGCGAGTAGCGATGCATACTTTAGATGGGATTGATTTTAAAAATCTTGGCAATGATGTTACAGTAAAAACCAGTGTGTCTTATAAAGTTTCGAGTTCTAAAGGTAAGAAAATATAATATCGATTAAACCCCAATTTCTTAATAGACTCGCAAGTTATACTTTAAATAATGATTCTTTTTCTCTTATTCTCAGGTCGAAAAAAACGTGCAACGAACGAGACAACCATACCGAGTAAGCATCTCTTGAACGTAATACAATACAAAAACACAATTCAGTATAACACAAGTGCTAAAACCAACACAATGCTATCAGCCACACACATGCACAAAAAAAATCTTTAACGATCAAACTAACTTTGTATAAACACGTATTATTGTATAGAGAAATGCATGGTTGTTATTTTTGCAGATGTGGAAACATCGACTATTTTAAAAAATGACAGCGACAATCCCACCCCTGAACCTGAAACTACCCCTGAACCAGAACCAAGCACTGAACCAAAGTTAGAACCAAAGCCTAAGCATAAGTCTTTCAAACCAAAGTCTAAGCAATTGACTGAACTAAATAGCAATACAACAATTAGACCCACTTCTTCCCCTGAACCTACATCTGAACCAGAAACTACTTCAAAACCAGAACCTAGTCCAGAACCTGAACCAACTTCTGAACCAGAACCAACTCCAGAGCCAAAACCAGAACCAGAACCAGAGCCCAAACCAGAACCCGAATCAACACCAGTACCTAAACCTGAACCTAAATCGACTCCTTTACCAGAATCAGAACCTGAACCAAGTACAGAACCAAATCCAAAATCAGAACCAGAACCAACTTCAGAACCTAACCCAAAATCAGAACCAGAGCCCAACCCCGAGCCTAAATCTGAGCCTGAATCAACTTCTGAACCAAAATCAGAGCCAGAACCAGAACCTGAATCCAAACCTGAACCTACTTCTGAACCAGAACCAACTTCCGAACCCGAACCATCTCCTGAACCTGAACCCAATGCAGAAGCGGATTATGAGAATCTGCTAGTGAAAGGACTCTCTGAAGAAACAGGTAAAGCACCCGCTTTGCGAATAACATAATGTGCAATTCTAGAATGGATACACATTTAAAGTAATAAAATTCACTCTTTTGGAGGGTCTAATTTCGTGACAGTATTGCCCGTTATGTTATTTTGTGGCATAAATAGTTATTATGTATTATTATTAACAAATGCACATATAGTTATGTTAATACACAAATATAATAACACTTTGATGAAGCTGTTTATCTTCATTTCGAAATTTTATAAATCTTGTATGTATATTATTATTTCATATATTTTTTCATTCATGATTGGCTTTACATTGATGATAATTTTAAAATTATCGTATAGTAAAAAGCTTCACCATTTTTTATCATTTAAAAAAATATAACAACACTATTATTCATTGTTTCTTACAAAAATATTAATGTTTTTCCTTATTTACTAAAATTTTTACTGCTTTATAACTTTTTATGTCGTACTACATATCTTGAGGCTTTATATCTTTTTGCTTCCACGCTTTTTGCAGGGATGTCGATTTGAACTTTCTCTTATCCTTCCTTTTCCTTACTTTTTTCCCTTTACCACTCTGTCTTCTTTGTGTTCTTTTATAATTTTCATTTCTTTGACTGACTCTCATGAAATCTAACTGTTCACTTCCTACATGTAAATAAACTTCAACTTTTCTATTAATACAATCATTATGGACAATGGACATATTATTTGAGAACTATACACGATATTTAATCATCTTATCACTGATTTACATGAATCCTTAATCAAGTGATTCTATCATTTCAGCATTCGTGTATGATTGGTTGATAGATTATTTTCAACCACTATATGCCTGTACATTAATCGACATAACGATTTTAATCATGGACTATATTATTAACCATCTGGATCAAGTCATCAAGTAGAGTAAGAAAAACGTATTCATCAGAAATCTAATCAGCTACTACCATTGAATACATTTCTCTTACTTAATTTGGTGTCAGAATCAAAATGTTCTCGTTTTTCCAGTTGTTAAGATCTGCAATCTTTTCAAACTCATCTTTTCTAATAAAATCTTTAACTTCTTTCTATTAGACTCGCTCAGTATTTCCTATTGCAGCAAATTGTGACGCATTCATAGCAGGTTTTGTATATTTCTGTTCACTAGCTTTATTACGTTCAGATGTTTCTATAGTTTTGACTTTCCAGGCTACTTCCCCTCACACGAGTACGTTCCCAAGTTCGACTTCAATCCCATGGACTGTACCGACATAGTGATCGGCACCGCCAAAGGAAACTACCACAGGGTGCTAGATTATTATACAAGAGACAGGTAAATTGACTGACATAACCTTATTTTGAGAAAATATTCTAGAGTTCCTCTTGAAGCAACCGTACTCACTATAATTTAAGCTTTACCTATCTGCGAACCTGTCCGAATTCAAATATTTGCGAGTGCGTCAATCCCCTTTTAAGTACCACTCTGAGCACATCTTAAACTTCCTAAATGCTGAGGTTTGCCATCATAGAGTATATTGAATATAGTATAGGGGTATAGAGATAACAGCCAAAAAATTGCGATAGCGCCACCTAGCGCTCTGCGACAACTCAATAGGCAAGCAAATCGCGCGCTCCCTTTTACATTTTAAATATTAAAACTAATTATTCCCCAAAGCAATTTCCAAAAGACAAATCATATTTTATTTGTCTGGTGGAAATTACTTTGGAGACAATGGATTTTTAGTTATTGAGGTAAATAAAACAACAGTTTACTGATTTAACAGTTTTCTATGTTTCCTTTTATGAAATAAATTAAATGCAGCAATTTTTATAGTGTCACTATCGTCTAAATCTAATCTGGTACCGTTAATTATTTTATTTACATCTCTACACCAGTTGTAAATAAAAAAATTACATGACAATTCCAGTATTATCTCGATTACCTGTGATTTATGCATTTCACAATCTAAAAAGTCAAAATCGAGCTCTGTATATAAATAAGTTTTTAAAAGTACTTTTATATTTGGGCTCATAGGATTCTTTTTAATTATATGTGTGATTACATCTTGAATTTTGGAAAAAATAATAACTAATTTACTACTGGGATAAGTCAAATAAGTTTTTCCTTTTTTATATTCCCTTAATTTCAAGAAATCGCAAGTATTATTAGGGTCATGTAAGCACTGTTTACATTTTTTACAATTTTTGAATATCTTTATTTTTGCTTTTTTTAACAAATAACCAGTTACAAACTGTAAAGTTGCTAATATTCTGGGGCAATTTTTTTTTTCTTCAAAAGGAACATATATTGTATCATCAATAGTATCTATCAAATCTGTGTAGATGGGTTCGTTTTCCACTTTCTCAAATAAGGTCTCCATTGAATTAAAAATAGTATGACAATTGTCTTCCTCGCAGTTGGAGCCAAGTGAGTGCTGTCCGCTGCTTAAATTATTAATTAGTAAAGCGGCAAAGGACGATTCGAAGCCAGCTACTGTTGGATTATTGTTTCTACAGCCATGGCTTCGAATCGCCCCAAAGAAATTTTCTAGCGGATCTTGGTTTAAATGTCTCATCCACACAGATTTAACATGAAAGTCATTAAATAATTTTTGTATGAGGTATTCCATATTTTTTATAGTTTGTAACCAATTGTTGACTGTGGGAACTGTGACAAGCTTCTGATTTGGCTGATTATTATTGTGACTAATAAACTTCATCGATTTGAATACGTTCTTTGCATTTGACCAAACGGTACCATGATTAGATATGGGCGTTACAGGCAATAATAAATCTTTACCACTCCTCTTCTTCGAGTTGGTGGAGCTGCCATTCATGGAGTCAAAGAGCTCATCAAAAAACAATAAAACGTCAGCAGTCTGTGTGCATTCAGGTGGCAAAATATTCCGTTCTGAAATCAAAAAAATACTAGTATTAGTATGGAGTGCATATTAAGTGATTTATTTTTTCCACTCAAACCACATACTACAAAAACACCCAGACACTGTTTTTTTTTTGTGGGAATCCAACCCACGACAAATGACGCAGACGGCAAGGCCGCTACCGCTGCGCCATTCAGTTGTCTCATTGTAAAAAAGGTGGGTCGTCTTTGTAAAAAAGTTCAGCTCATTTAGTTTGAACAAACATTTAAATATTAATGAATAAGAAATAAATAACTAAAGTCAAATATCCAGTAACCAGTCAAATTTAATTTGTATGGTAGATCCTATGGTGTAAACCAAATTATGAGAGCAAATAGCAGCTGGTGCAGAGACATCTTCAGCATCAGCATCTTTTTGTATACATTTAAACACTAAAGTTTTAAACATCTGTGCAGTTGTAGGTAAAATATATATCTCTAGCTCTAAAGAAATAGAACAATCCCACACTGTTCTGAGCTTAGCTTACTTATCACTCTCTCATAGTTAACTTTGTTGTGAAATTTTGCAAATATTTACCTGCTAAAAATCCCATTGTTACTGCAACTTTTCGGCTGAAGACCTGCGTTGCGTATTTCACCTTCATCTTTTGAAATTTATCGGGATTGATGTGATGCTCAGATAATTTTTTTAATAGTCTTATTCCCTTGTATGCAGGATCCTCTTCATATAGTTTAACTATATGCTCCCATTTTGCTGTTTTTGTTGAGCCACCAATGCAGCATGTTAAATTTTTATTTATTAAATTATTTCTTATTCCCTTCATTAAATGGGGAGTATCATACAGAGGGATAACTTCTTGATCCTCAACTTCAAATGTGTCTCTATAATATTCTTCATTTTTTCTTAAATATTTTTCTTTGGTTTGTTTTATTAGAGTATTTATGGCACTTACATTGGTTGTGCCTTGGTCACAAATTGTGGCTAGGACAGTGAGACCTGCACTATGTAATTCTTTAATTACTTCTTTTAATAATCTAGATAGCTCCATTGAGCTAGTGCTACCGGAGCAGAATGTATAAGCCACTGGCTGCTTGTAGTTTCTTTGTATGCCTCTGACCATAAAAACCAGAGCATGGTCAGCTATCTTTTTTTGTTTTGTATTTCCATTATTTACAAATCCTGATATTTCATCTTTTCTTGCACTGTAATCCAAATGTGGGGCAATAGATATTTCGTCAAATAACAAAACACACAGTCTTTCGTCTGCTTTCATTTTCTGCACTCTCATCGCTAATTGTTTAAAAAGATTTTTATTCAGCCCTGGTTTTAAATTCGCCCTCGCTATCAATCTGTTTAATGTCATAGTAGATGGCAAGACAAATATTTTCTGAAGCCATCTGTAAACACGTGGACTTCTTTTATAAAGGCTCAGTGTCATAATTTTCTCAGACTCAGTAAATCTCCGGCCCATTTTTTTTTTGCCTGCTTCTCGAAACTGCATTAATGTAAAAATAGCAGCCAAGCTTGTAAATTTCTTTAATGCATTTAAAAATGTTTTGTTTTCAGACAACTTCATGGCTTTTTTTAACCTTTTTGCATAGCTGTCTGTCTTAATTTGCAGCTTATTCACAGCTTTAATAAAATACTTTTCATTGAACTTGGGTGATTTCAAATTTTTTGCCTGTTGTTGATTTGTTTCTCGAGATGAAGTGTTATCTGTAAATTTTCAAAGACTGTTTAGTAATGTAAAATTTAGTCTTAATATATATAAATTTCGTGTCACAATGTTTGTCCTCAATGAACTCCTAAACCACTTAACCGATTATAATAAAATTCGCACACCATGTGCAGTTCGATCCAACTTGAGAGATAGGATAGTTTAAATCTCAAATTATAGTCGCAATTTTAATTTATTAATATAACAAAAACTTTAGCCACAGCAACGCGTGGCCGGGTCAGCTAGTGTTTAATATGTATTTTTAGAGAATTAATTATGAAGATAGTGGAGACTTGGAGAGGCAAATATAACCTCTGTGGTGAATACCTCCTTTACAATGATCCTTGAAATAAGAATAGCTTGATATGTAATGTCAGTTTGATTTTTCTTAATAAATATGAACATGATTAAAATTTGTGCATCATTTCTTTTAGTATGATAGTATACACCATGTTTGTGAAAATTGTTTCATCAAATGAAATCAAAAAACATAACAGTTATTATGGTTTTTCCATAAACACTGTAGGTATATATTTTAAAAGCATTTAATTAATAACAAATGTACCTCTAGAAGTGAATGGCAACGCAGAATCTGAAGACAACATAATAGTTAGTTTTTTTCAAAAACATGGTATATATTTTAAAAGTCATATGTACCTCTAGAAGTGGATGGCAATTCAGAATCCGAAGAAATATTTTCAGGCCTGTTTGTTATGTCAGCCAGTGGGTCTCTAGCCATTGCAGAACCTGCAAGATAATAAACATTATAATGATGTTTATTTTTTATAACGCTAGCAAACGAGCAGGCGGGTCACATGATGATAAGCCATCACCGCTGCTCATGGACATGTGCAGCACCAGAGGAGTTGCAAATGCGTTGCTGGCTCTCAAGGAGTTTGTTGATCCGCCCCTTGAATAACCCTTTGTTATAGCTTTGAGGGAACACTGCTGCTGGTAGTTGGTTCCATAGTTTGCACATGCGTGGGAAGAAGGATCTGGCATACCGGGTAGTCGTGGATTGCCAGCCATCTAGGTGGTATGGATGGAACATGTTTCTACGCCTAAGTGTCCGTACAGAGAAAGTGGAAGGAGGAATAATCTCAAACAGCTCCTCAGAGCACTCCCCATTGAACAATCGATAGAACACACATAGAGAGCTTACGTCCCTACGGTGTTCTAAAGATTCCAGTTTCTTAGAGAGACTGGGATCGTCAACAAGTCTAACTGCCCGCGTTTGTATCCTGTCAAATGGAAGTAGTTGGTAACGAAGTGCTCTAGCCCAGAGGTGGGAGCAGTACTCCATGTGCGGCAGCACTTGCACTTTGTATAGTTGGAGCCTGTGCTTAGGAGTAAAATAGCGCTAGCTCTGTTGAGCACTCCCAGTTTTTTGGAGGTTAACTTAGCTTTACTTTCCAAAAGATTGCTGTTGTTTGTTTTTGCTATGATTACTGGGAAAACTAATATTATACTTAAATCTTTTTTTTTATATAGTATTAGAAAAGAAGAACTTACAATTGATGAAAAATAACTACTTTGCTTTACACGTCAGTTGGAGCTCAAACTAACTTTGTTTGCTTTAGTGCTTAGTGAATGAATAACTATGTGAAGAAAGACAAGTCTACTCACCTGGTAAAAGCAAAGTTGGAATGGCCCCAAAGCACAATCTGTTGCTCCATGTTAAAAATTTTGCTTCAAAATGAGCATGGCACACTCTTCGGTTACGAAATACATATTGGGGATCCAATGATGTATCAAGTCCAACAGCTTGAGTCCATGAATGATATCGATCCAGTTCCTTAACAGGGTTGGGAAATAAATGCAACACAGTATTATCTTTGCCTGAAAAAAAAAAATATCTGTAAACTGACCTGCACTGGTGAATTATTGGCAAGTTTAAACTATCTCTGTTGCTAATTTAACAGTGGTAGAAAGGAATATCAAAAACCATACTGCCATATTTGTAATACTTACTAAAATGCAAAAAATTAGATATGTACTGGATAAACAGAGGCAGACGACGATGTGACATGCTCAAGACAACACATACAGTGCAATAAGGAGCCCTAATCATAAATATTATCACATGCTTGGCGGTGAAGTGAAACATCGTAAGAAAACATACATGAATGTTCTTAGTTCGTAAAGCTTGCCAATCGGCCAAAATAGGAGTTCAGAAGAAGACAACATCAATATACCTATGCTTATGTTGAATTTTAATCGAAATTTTAGTTTACTTACGAGTTTTTCCGCATCTTGGTACACAGCAACCTCTTTCAGAAGCAGCCATACTTATTCGGTCAGTCTAATCGTTAGGAAAATCGGTGTCCAGGGGTTTGCGCGTAGGTCCAATGTAAAGGGCGAAGTCTTCGGAGTCCAGAAATCAAGCCAAGTCGTAGAATATATCACAAAAACACAAACGGAGGAGCACATTCACGAATCGCAGAGGGAAACGGAATGACCGATCAATGGCGGCCAAAATGGCGGCCGGCCCACGTGATGACGTAATTCATGACATTTCAGTCCTTAGGTCTGTCCTAAAAATATTTATGAAAGACCGAAAATAATCTCAGTAGCACCAACTACAGCTCTGCGACAGAACTATTTTTTCTAAGAAAAAGTATTTGTATGGACTGTTATGACACTGTTTGCCATCTACATCGAGCAAGTGCGCGTTGGCAGGCTTCGCATGCTTTTAAGAACATTACTATGGTGAACTCTCAGTCATGCAGCAAAATTTTCTTTTACAGTTATGCAAGTGATATTTAGATTCCTGAATTGATTTACTTCTAAGGAATTGTTCTTGTCAGGTCTACTCCTCGCGTGGACACGTTCTGGGGAGGACACGACGACATCGCGGCCGCTTCCGGCTACGAAGACAACGGAGTGACTACCATTATGTTTAGAAGGAAGATTAAGGTTAGTTGGAACTGAAGGGAGTTCCTGTAACGATGAGGCATGTCTCTCACTTTCGATTCTTTCATAATCATCTTCGATCTTTATTGTTGCATGATATGATAGTTACTACAGGCACAGTGTTAATATAACAGGCACAGTGTTATCTTTAAGCTGTGCTACAGGGGATTATTGTTCAGAACGTCATGCTTAAATGGAAATAAAACTGATTTTAAAACTGCAGATTTCATTCAATAATTTATTAATGTTAAAAATCAAAATGTGTGACGCGGACGTCACACTAGGGAGGGGAGAGTCTCACAAATGTGACCAGCTGTGATAAGTACGGGGGAGAGGAGCAAAAAATCATGAAATTCGTGTGAAGTAATTTATGGATGACCCCTAACATGTTTCACAATAACTATAGTGTAGTGTCCCTCAATGCACGGGTCCGCTTACGAACTCTTTTTGTTCACAGGCGAAAGAGCCCACTGACCACTCGATCGTGGACGACCTGATGCACGTGATCTGGGCGCGCGGGCAGGAGCTCGGCCACTACGTGCACCAGCCGCCGGCCGGCGTCAGCAAGGGCGACTTCTACCGCCCCGACGAGATCAAGTACCACGGCCACGGCTCGCAGAGGGGCGTCACACGCATGAACTTCTTTGGTAATTAGACTGTTGATATATTATCAAGGCGCTATTTGAATTTTTTTTATAGGAAGCATTCACTCCACAACCTTGCGCCTTGACCTTTATACCATAGAACCCCAAGACGTCGAGAGAAGTGGCATCTTTGTGTGATGAATGTAGCATGTGATTGATATTCAACGAACTCGAACGAAACGTTTTTCTCCCACGTTTCTCATTCGAACAGCTGTGTGGCACACCCTTCCAGCTTCCCAACATTCCCACCCATGGCCTAATCAACCTCGCGGTTATGGGGCCCAAACACGCTTGCTCTTGGCGTGTTCGCGGGGCGCATTCTTGACTCCGTACAAGTTGTTTTCTCTTGTTCCTTGTCTCTGTGTGCTCACTCTCCCCATTCTGGGGCGATACAAATGCGGACTCGCCTGGCGCCCTCGCTCTCCGCAAAAAACCGCTGTCTTGACTGCCTCTTGTGCCTCCCGTAGCTTTCCGAAGTTCACCGCCAAGATCTTTCTTCAAAAGTAACCTTCAAGAGTATAGTGTAGGTACTATATATACTCTTGAAGGTTACTCAAGGGGTAGAGTGGACTAAGCAAGACAAGAGTTTCTAGAAAGCGCACTCCCGCCATTCCAAAGACCCAGTCATTGCTTTCCGTCAAGCATCACTGGAGTCAAGTCTATCAGTAGGGACAACCCTCCACCACCCATGGCCCAATCAACCTCGTGGTTATGGGGGCCGAAACGCGGGAGGGCGCCCGTTCGGTACTTGCTCTTGGCGTGTTTCCGGGGCGCCTTCTTGACTAGTTGTTTGTTGTTGTATCTATATATATATTTTTTGGTGCATTCTTGACTCGGTACAAGTTGTTTCCTCTCGCTCCTTGTCCCTATGAACTCACTCTCCCCATTCTGGGGCAGGACGATTCAAAATACGAACTCGCCGCGCCGTCACTGTCCACAACATAAATTCAAGTCTATCAGTAATGAAAAATACTTAATCTGTAATTGCAGAAGAAAAAAAAATCGCCACTTTCGGCGGCGTGCAGCCTCTCGACAACGACGCTTGCGGCGGCCAGTGGAAGCTTCCCGCCGACTGCGACGTGCGCAACAACTCGTGCCAGTTCGCCGCCACCTGGGAGTACCTGGGGCAGACGCGCGGCAAGGACTCCGTGCGCTTCACCATCCGCACCAAGCAGGGCAAGTTCTGGACCGGCATCGGGTTCAGCAACGACAAGAAAATGGTGAGCTAAGGGTTTGACTGCTAGAACACAGTATACAGGCCTACGCAATGACTGATTCCCTGATTCCTACGAGAGAGATGTTGTGGACGTCCACAACTAGACATCTCTCCCGTAGGAATCAGGGTATAGTGTCGATTTGGCATCTACTCTATTCAGTGTCTCCACTCTCCACTATAATCAATCCCACTTCTAAGATAGAGGACAATCCCTCCACCACCCATGGCCCCATCAACCTCGCGGTTATGGGGGGCCGAAACTCGGGAAGGCGCCCGTTCGGTACTTGCTCTTGGCGTGTTCCCGGGGCGCCTTCTTGACTCCCTACGAGTTGTGTTGTGTAAGATAGAGGAAGGGTAACAGCACCAAGCTTCTCGGCCCGTTATTCCAATTCCAAGTCTACTTCCATAGGTCCTTCTCCGATGATGATTTATGTTGTCAGTCCATCCGCGAGTTTACCCACCAAACGCAGACGTTGGAGGCTCTAGTTCCTCTATCTCGCCATTTCTGTTTATAAAGTGCTTTGAACACAGTTCCCATTAGCTCTCCCCGTTATTTGAGCTGTTTTATGACGCAAAAAAAAATAGGACTTCAAGTAATGCTTGTGTTTGCAGTCACAAACGGACGCAATAATCGGCTGGATAGACCCGCGCACCAACCGGCCCTTCCTGATGGATACGTGGGTGAGCGGCTACTCCGCGCCGCGCCTCGACCCGCGCCAGGACCTCACTGCCATCAAGGGCTCCGTGGAGGACGGCGTCACTGTGCTCAGCTTCGTGAGGAAGCGGGACACGGGGGATCAAAAGGTACCCTCAACTTATGGCCAAAATGGTATCAAATAGTGCAGTAAAAACTTTAGAAAAAGTGGTGACACCTTCAATTACACTCTGAAACATAAAGCATTCGCGACTCAAGTTGGTACATAACCAGATTTCAGCAGTCCTGTCTGCTGTTGCTGTATTATACCCGGATTTACGCAAGCATTTGGTTTTCTAGGACCTGCCGTTCACGGACAACAAGTGCTTGTACATGATGTTCGTGACGCACGGCGGCGGCTTCGACGCCGTGAACAAGCGTACCAGCAAGCACGCGGACGTGCCTTACATCACTGATGAGAGGGTCTGCATCAAGCCATGTGGCCCTGGTAATTTGAACTCTATAATATCACAACTCCTTCACATCCCACAGATAAAATGTTACTCCGGATTCCATGGACAGCACACAGAACCAATGCAGCACACAACTCAAAATTAAGAAAAGGCTGTCTGCAGGGAGTTCTGGACACTCTATGGAGTACTTCGGTTACATTGCCCGAAGGGAAGGTGGTAAACTGGAGAAGATGTTGTCACCGTCAAAGTGGCAAGAAAGAGACCTCGAGGATGGAGCCCGATGCGTTAGTCGGATCAAATTAGTACCGCACGATACGAAAATCTGCAATGCATTACGAGTCTCAACCAACAGAGTTTTGCGTGACATCGTCCGGAAGAAAGTCTCACTCACGGCTGTCCACGACCTTGCTTGGCTTGCTTTCTTTGGCCACCTGCAAAGAGGGGGTAGTTTTCCTTCCCGAGACTTGTGTAAAGGGGAAAATTTGCTGGGAAGAGGTCTCCAAGGCGCCGGAGACGCAAATGGTTGGACAATATAAGGGGTGGGCTTACTTACCCAGATATAAGGAAAGCGGCACTTATCTAATAGTAAGGCGGCAATCATAAAGAATAAAGGCTTTTAGATTGTTGACCGCCAAACTTCAATTTAAGGAAGTGGGCACCCGTTGATGATGTAACTCACGACTCTCAGTAATGAGGAGCACGACGCAAACGGGGAGATAATGTCACACGAAACGTTTTTCTTCCACGTTTCTGATACGAACCGCTAAGGTGTGGAACGCCCTTCCAGCCTCCGTGTTTCCAGCCAAGTACAATCTGGGTGCCTTCAAGACAAGAGTGAATAGGCATTTTCTAGGCAAGCGCGCTCCAACCTAGACCTCATCATTGCTTTCCACCAGGCATGATTGTCGTCAAGCGCAAGCCTATCGTCAATATAAAAAAACGTCATATTTTTATACTGTCTGCTTATTGGTTGACAAAACCCTGGTGTTGTTCACAGAACTAACAGTCGAGGAAGAGGAGCAGAGCACGGAGGCGCCGCCCGGCAGCCGCAGCTACTCGCTGCTGGTGCGGGTGACGGGGCTGGCCGACAGCTTCCGTCCCCCGGCCGCGGGCAGCAGCGACTTCGAGGAGCTCGCCAAGAAGGTGGCCGACAGCCTCGCCAGCGAGCTCAGGAGGACCAAGGGCTTCCAGAGCTTGATGGTCAACGGGTTCATGCAGTGAGTAACCTCCTCTAATAACCACTCTCTTCTTCTTCAGGAACCTTCTATAGGTTTTGACAGTTCTGTTTATCTATATGTATATCATTTGCTGGTTACAGCGCTCACTTAATATCAGATGGCAGGGAATTAGACAGGCTCCCTGCCAGTACCGGCTTACTTAGTAGCTACGGATAGGTGTGATCACTAAGGAGTTCTTCTATCTAGAAATTATTTGTATCAGCCCGACTTTTGGTGGTGGTTCAGCGCCGTGCCTCGGAGAATGCTTATAGTCATTGGGTCCTTTGCCTTTGCCTGATGTCTCTCAGTCAGTTCCGGATTAACTCTTAATCATATTAAGGTGTACTAAAAATAAGTGCTTAGGGCATCCGGCACTGCTCAATCGTGTCAGAATTTCTTTGAATTCCCATCGAATATTGAGAGAGAGGGAGTAAAGGATGTTGCTGTATTTGCGCAATAGGCATATACCCTGAACAGGGCGAACCAATTTGGCAGTTTGAAATGGAGATCACTACACGGAATTGATTCTTAATTAATTTTCATAATTTCAGAAACGAAACCAAAGCAATCATCGCCGATCTAACCCTCAAATCTATCGACACGAATTCCATCGGGAACACGGCGCGCTCCCTCGACAGCGACCTCTCGCTCGGATCCAACGAGACGGAAGAAGACAGCGATATGTTGAAGTGGGAGAAGGCCATAAGAGACACCCTCGCTGTGGGAAAAGTGGGAAATCTGAACGTTGATCCGGAATTTTTGGTGTTCCAACCAATAGCTCGTAAGTACATAAAAAACGGCAAATCTTAAAAAAATGGCATGGTTAACAAGACGGGGCTCATGGGAATGCACAAAGCCTAATAAAGCTTTATAGTTTACTTTAAGTTTAACTTAACTTTGTTGTTTGGGTGGAATCTTGCAGTTACAATTCAATTTTAAAGCAGATATTACCTTCAAACGATTGAACTGTGTATACAAGTTTAGTTTTGATGCAATTAATGACATGGTTACTTGTGTGAAGTCACTTTAAATCCAACATGGTGGATCAACCAAGATGGCGGACTAGTTGTTATTATTTTTAATGCACCACCACAATATGGGTATCAAATGAAAGAGTTTTTTGAAGAGAATAAATAGCTTGCTTTTATATTTTTTTAATACATTTGCTCAAAAAGTTGACATTTCCATGTGTGTTTAGCGTGCGCAAAGTTATTCTTTTCCGCACTAGTGCTTTTGTGTTTTCCTCCTACGCGGCACCGGAGCGGGCGTACCAGGAGCGCATGAACACGAACACGGCATGCAAACACGGAGCAGGCAAACACGTAAAATCAATATTTTTTTTCGCAAATGTATTAAAAAACGTCGTTCAATGCACGTGCGGAATTGTCATTTTTACTCGTCCTTATAGTTTGTTGACCCTCGCCTTCGGCTTGGGTCAACAAACCGGGACTCGTTAAGAAATGACAAACTTTCCGCACTTATATTGAAATGTACTATTTTAATGATAATTTATTTATGTTAGTGTCAACGATGCAGCCGTCAGAAGAGCCCAACATCAACAAGTCGCTGTTCGGGTCGGCGGGCCGGCTGTGGCTGGTGGTCGGCTGCCTGGCCGCGTTGGTCGCGCTGGCGCTGCTGCAGGCGGTGTGCACGCTGGCTCGCACCGCCGCGCCCAACACCAAGGTTGGCATCACAGTTACGAGCATATTATAAAGGCGACCAACATCAACAAGTCGCTGTTCGGGTCGGCGGGCCGGCTGTGGCTGGTGGTCGGCTGCCTGGCCGCGTTGGTCGCGCTGGCGCTGCTGCAGGCGGTGTGCACGCTGGCTCGCACCGCCGCGCCCAACACCAAGGTTGGCATCACAGTTACGAGCATATTATAAAGGCGACCAACATCAACAAGTCGCTGTTCGGGTCGGCGGGCCGGCTGTGGCTGGTGGTCGGCTGCCTGGCCGCGTTGGTCGCGCTGGCGCTGCTGCAGGCGGTGTGCACGCTGGCTCGCACCGCCGCGCCCAACACCAAGGTTGGCATCACAGTTACGAGCATATTATAAAGGCGACCAACATCAACAAGTCGCTGTTCGGGTCGGCGGGCCGGCTGTGGCTGGTGGTCGGCTGCCTGGCCGCGTTGGTCGCGCTGGCGCTGCTGCAGGCGGTGTGCACGCTGGCTCGCACCGCCGCGCCCAACACCAAGGTTGGCATCACAGTTACGAGCATATTATAAAGGCGACCAACATCAACAAGTCGCTGTTCGGGTCGGCGGGCCGGCTGTGGCTGGTGGTCGGCTGCCTGGCCGCGTTGGTCGCGCTGGCGCTGCTGCAGGCGGTGTGCACGCTGGCTCGCACCGCCGCGCCCAACACCAAGGTTGGCATCACAGTTACGAGCATATTATAAAGGCGACCAACATCAACAAGTCGCTGTTCGGGTCGGCGGGCCGGCTGTGGCTGGTGGTCGGCTGCCTGGCCGCGTTGGTCGCGCTGGCGCTGCTGCAGGCGGTGTGCACGCTGGCTCGCACCGCCGCGCCCAACACCAAGGTTGGCATCACAGTTACGAGCATATTATAAAGGCGACCAACATCAACAAGTCGCTGTTCGGGTCGGCGGGCCGGCTGTGGCTGGTGGTCGGCTGCCTGGCCGCGTTGGTCGCGCTGGCGCTGCTGCAGGCGGTGTGCACGCTGGCTCGCACCGCCGCGCCCAACACCAAGGTTGGCATCACAGTTACGAGCATATTATAAAGGCGACCAACATCAACAAGTCGCTGTTCGGGTCGGCGGGCCGGCTGTGGCTGGTGGTCGGCTGCCTGGCCGCGTTGGTCGCGCTGGCGCTGCTGCAGGCGGTGTGCACGCTGGCTCGCACCGCCGCGCCCAACACCAAGGTTGGCTCATAGTTTTTTTGGTTCCCCCGTCACCTTTCTACCATAGAACGGCAAGGCATCGTAAATCATCGTACGTATCATCATTTTCCATCAGGTGTGATCACAGTCAAGCGCTAGCCTATACAGTATAAAAAAAAATTGTTACGAGCATATTAAAAAGGCGACAGTTGTGTGTGTTACTCCTTAACTGCCATAGATTTGACTGCTGACTTTATCCCGGAAACATCCGGGAAACCGGTATCAAATAGAAGGGCTTGACTAGTAGAATAGTATGAAAAATTTCAAATCCAAGATGGTCGCCGCCACAGATAGCGAATTGTGATGATCGAAGGTTATTCTCAATTTTTAAATTATAAATTCCAGGACCAACTGATCCCCAACACAGCGTGGAAGGACTACACAGCAGCGAACACCAACTACGCGTTTGAACCGTTCGAGAACGAGGAGAAGTACCACAGCACCTCCACCCGCTCCCCGCGCCCCACCTCGCCGCCCCCGCCGCGACCCACCAGCGCGCACAAGATGACCCCCAAACCGCACAACAACGGGCACAACATGGCCAACAACGGGCACAACATGGCCAACAACGGGCCCAACATGGCCAGCAACGGGCACGCGCCACGGAGCCGCAACGGCAGGGACGTTCCCGACGGCAGGCACAGCCGGGACATGGGCAAGAGTCCGATGGCGATGAGTCCGCGAGATATGGGGGCGAACGGCCGCGACATGGCCATGAGTCCCCGGGAAATGGCCATGAGCCCGCGGGAGATGGCCATGAACGGTCACACGATGGCCAACAACGGCTACCCCACGAACGGCAGGAGCAAAACGCCAAACGCGTCGAAGAAGTTCGCTAACAGCGCGCAGTATTACCACGACACGAGGTCATTGCAGAGGCCGCGCTCACATTATGGGTAAGTTGTCACGCTTTTATAGCACACTGCACATGACAAGCAACATGTTTGCCTGATGACAAGACTGTAATACGCCTGTTCATATCAGATCAGTGTGTATAATATTATGTTCAATATTATAATATAATATACTATATGCATGCGACATCAGTTGCTAAGTTTTCTTCGGCTACAATGCCCTTAAAACCGAAACACCTAGGTAACGGAGGTACGCATTATGAAGACTTGAGAGCTCTCGTGTGATCTGTATTGTAGATACCCCCTTATAGTAGGTGCAGTATTTCGCTGCCCGCAGTGCAATAAAATGAGGAAACAGGCCGCCTCATGGGCTCTCTGTTGCATCTTACGGGCTTTACCTGCCGGGAAACAGTCGCACACACACCGTCCTGTTTTCCCATGTTATTGCGCTGCGTGCAGTGAGATATTGCGTCGACTATTTAGTAAAAGAATTATCAAAATTCCTTATTTAGTGGATGTCTATAAGTCTACGTCATAATAGCTATCAATGTGGATTATGAAGCCCGATATGTGCGTTGATAGATATGCCAGTCAGTAAGTCACTTTTCCTGTGTTAGTGACACAATACACTTGTACACCATTGATAATATTATGCTATGATATACTTAAAACTAATCAAAAGGAAAAACTTCATTAAAATGAGTGACTCACTTGAATACGTATTTTGAGTAGCTATGCAAGGCATATCACTGCAGTAGGGGCGGGTCTTGGGATGGGGAAATCGATAAACCTCCGTTAGCTAAGTTTTGAGGTATTTCGCAATTACCCCATGTGACCGTGTGGCCTAATGGATAAGGCGTCGGACTTCGGATCCGAAGATTGCAGGTTCGAGTCCTGTCACGGTCGAGTTCACTTTTATTTTTTGGTTCATTAAATCAAAATCACATTTATAAAATTAATTAATGTATTAAAAAGGTTTGCAAAGATTTTAATAAACATGTGAAAATGATACTGCCATTTCCGCAATTTATTATCTATATTCTTAGGTATTACAGCCTGCGAACTGCGTAAAACTATAGTAGTGTTATTATCTCGCTGCAGACTCGGTCATAAATCATTCGAGTGTTTCGCTTTTGTTGTTGTGCAGTAATGCACAATTCAACAAAGAACAACAAAAGCGAAACACTCGAATGATTTATGACCGAGTCTGCAGCGAGATAATAACACTACTATAAATAAAACTTTACACCAGCAGCTGTAGTTAGTATGACTTATCTTTTCAATTTCAAATGTCTTCCATGTTATGGCCGGACATGCAATCAAAAAACGCTAGGCAAGTCATATGCTGGAAATCACTGCTGAGATGGCTGGTCGTTTGTCGCAGGTACAACGGCGGCGCCGGGAGCGGGGCGGGGAGCGTCAACACGCGCTCGCTGCCGCGCGGGGAGCCGCAGCCCGACTTCTACTTCATGCCGTCGCAGAGGAAGCACGAAGGTGAGCGCGTCTCCGTCTACGTGCACAACCCGCCAGAGCTACAGTAGCGCACGCACACACACACACACACGTACGCTCGCACGCACACACACGTACGCTCGCACGCATACACACGTACGCTCGCACGCACACTACGCTCGTATGCACACACACGTACGCTCGCACGCACACTACGCTCGTATGCACACACACGTACGCTCGCACGCACACTACGCTCGTAGTCACACACACGTACGCTCGCACGCACACTACGCTCGCACGCACACACGTACCCTCGCACGCACACACGTACGCTCGCACGCACACACGTACGCTCGCACGCACACGCGTACGCTTCCACGCACACACGTACCCTCGCACGCACACACACGTACGCTCGCACGTAAACGTACACACGTATATAAATACCACACATGCAGAGAGATACAAGCAGTAGGTAGCGCATACAGATACGCAGGCAGCGTTATGCAGTAACGAGTAAGAGCTAACGCACATCGCGACGAATCGGCAAGGATTTCAAGTTTTTTTACCAATGGATATTCAAACGTAGTGGTATAGAAATACGACATAACTTACTATCGAAAGGAATTTAATTTGTAAAATTGGTAAAAACTTTAAAACCCTTGCCATGCCATCTACAATAAGATTCACAACACATGACAAAACCATTACAGACTTACACACACGCACACATTTCTACATACTCCTGTAGCAAAACAATAGTATAGTAATTAACTTTATATAATGTAGAACTTCCAAGTGATAATCAAAGTAGTAGCAATACAAATTACCTAGATTACCTAATTTTTATAGATGTACTTACCTAATCAATTTATTATTTACCCATACAATACCTAGGTCATTAGAATAACTAATATTAATCGATTATTTTATTTTTTTGAGCTGGGGTTAGAAGCTTTAATTTAAAAAATAAATAAACTTCCAAGTTAATTTAGTACAAATGAAATATTAAGATAAGCGCTCACAAATTAGGTAGGTAATAATAACATAGTTTGATAAGCATAGGACCCAATGACCACTATACTATAGAAGTCATTGATAGGACCTAAGTTATGTTACCTTCACATTAGTTATTATTAATAATTAATTAAATCATAATAAATAGGTTACTTATTTTATAAAATAGGATACATTGATATCAATACAATAAATATATTTTTATACAAGTATGGCTTTTATTATGTTTTACAGTTTTAAGTAGTCAGTTGTCGAAAAAGGTAATTAATTATTATTTTATTGGGGTAGGGTGTTGTCACTAATATTATTAATTATTTTATGTATTTACATGTTTATTAATTGTATACTATGTAAATATTTCTATGTATATGTGTATAATTTTTGCATCATTTACTAATTTTAACTAAATAACATCATAATTCATACTTCTATTTAGTATATTTTAGATTCACCAGACTGTATTTCTTGAAGGGTGATAGTTAGACACTTGAAATTTTCACAGATGATGTATTTCTGTTGCCGTTTTAACGAAAAATACTGACTGACGTAATAGAATAAAAAAAAATATAAAAAAAAAATAGCTCCCATACAACAAACGTGATTTTTTGCTAGTTTTCAAATTTGGTGGGTACAGGTGTTTTGATTGGAATTGGTCTTGATAATACGAATACGAAACTCTCAGTGTGCGAACCCGATTTGCACTTGACCAGTCACTGATTTATTTATACATATTTTACTATCTTACTACTTTTCTTCAATATCTCTTTATTGTAGATATGTGTGAGGTGACGGATGTAATTTGTGCTCTAAATAAGTATGTCTAATGTTTTTGTATTTTTTTTACAGATTTCTGAACGCGAGTTCGATGACAACTGATTTGAGTTACCATTAAAGAAATACATACGTTTTCTATAGGTGATTTTATGTATATTTATTTCAAATCATATTTTATGATTGCTCAGACTTTTATTTCTGAGACTTGTAGCGTTGTGTGAAAAGAATCCACTTTATCTATGTATTTACTTTTTTAATTAATAAAATAAAATAATATTTTAAATTAATATTATTAAATATTTATGAGAGATTATAATTATTTTTTTTGTTAATTTCTAGGTTAAGTTGTGTAAAAATATGTTAAGTTCTTTATATTTTTATGTAATATTTGTATAATCTTCAATTAATTTCAATCCAGTTCTAGTCTCCCGTCACAGTTTTAATTTAAGTTTTTCTGAACGTCTTGTCTCATAGTTGCCACTTCCTTGACGATATTTTATTATGATGTTGGAAATGGCAACACTCAGTTTTTGCCAGTTTTAAAAATTTTTGTTCTTCGGTAAAGTTACATGTTTTTTCTTTCGATAAGTATAAGTACATTAATAATAAAATTCATAGTTTTGGTTTTTTTTTTAAATCAAAAAACATAATACTTACTTATCTCGATACGAAAATTTTGATGATTTAAACTTATATTAGTTTAAAAATAATTAAATTAGGTTTTGGAGATTTTTAATACAACTGGCAAATACTATTTGTAATGGGTCACGTGAAGCATTTTTTGCTGTATATTTGCAATATCTAGTGTAAAAAATAATATATCTATATGCGCCTTATACACAAAAAGGTAATGAAAACTTAAATATGTTGTACCTACTTAAATTGTATTGTCTTCCTCTAAATAAATAATAAATAAATTTAATAGGGTTTCCATTGGAAAATTAATACTAATTTAAGCATTAAAATATTTTGGTAATTCCGTCCAATTGTAATTCCTTTCAATAGGTACTTAAGATACTTTATACTTATATCATGTGAGCTAAGTTAATATTAAGAACTTTGTAAATATTACTTTGTAGATAGTTACATTTTTAATATTATATTGTAGAGTATTTAATGTTCTAATATAATAAATGATATATATACAGATTTTACTTAAATAAATTCAGTACAAGTGAAACCAGAAACTATTCACTAATTTTAAAATTTTCTCTCTCTGAGGGCACGCATACCAACTTCAAACTTTGATAATATTAAGTATCACTTCATCTTTAATTCTGCAAAAACCCAGCATGTAGTCTACCGCTAAGGAAATCAATGTAGCCGGAAACTTACCTAAATTAGAAGGAAGAAAATCTTTAACGAAATCAAAATTAAATTCATAACTATGTATAATTAAACAGTTTTTTTGGTTTGGTGCAAATATTTACAGTGGTGATAAAAATTATTAAATAATGCTTTATAAATAAATCTTCATATTTTGCCGAAGTATAGCATATTTTTTCAAATATATTTTTTAATTTACGAGTTATCTAAGTAATTGTAGACTATATTTTTGGCTACAAACGTTACTGCGGTTGACATTCAGACCAATTTTGCTTTAACTTAAAAGCGCTACATGCATAGATATAAACTTTTTTCGTGATTTTTGTATTACACCCGGAGTCCTTAGATAGTAAGTCAATGGCTACATGCAACTAAATAAAAGTGCTAAATTAAACCAAGCTTACAAAAGTATACTTATAAGTCTGACATAGAAAAAACTGGTTGTAGTTACACTTTTTAATATAAGTATGTTTAAAAAAATGGTGCGATTAGAAATAAGTACCTATAGAATTTTTATAATTTATATTGGTGTAGAGGTTCATAAAATGAATTCCATTCTTAAAATGAATATACATTTATAATTTTTAACCAATATTATTGTATCAGACATAACAGTTTTATTTTAATTAACTTAAATTCCATTAACAAAGCGAGTATTAAAATAATATATTTTAAGTGATTACCAAAACTAAGATTATAATTAAAAAATATATATATTAATACATAAATTAAAAAGTTTTTTTATTTTTATTTTAACAAATGATCAGCCAAGGAAGTATATCAGTAATATAATTTATCTGCCCACGAAATATAAATGACGGGCAGACGACCAAGTGGTTCTATCATTCTGGTTCATCTGGTTTGTCATTTGAGGCACGTTACCCTAAAAAGTAGCTTAGTCTACATTTCCAGTAATGTAGAAAAAATAACGCCGAACGAATGTTGGATAACAAATAAAAAATACCTGCACTTTAGCATTTTCATTACGTAGTGTGTAAATACTATCCGTCCATATACGATATTACATATTTAAGAATTAAAAGTCATTATGCTGAAAAAATATTACTTTATTAAATATAATTAATATATCACCAAAATATCACCAATAGATACGGAGTGTAAATATACTTATCTTCATAGTCATAGTCATATACACATAGTCACATAGTCTTCAAGACTTACAACTCTTAAATTATCCTTATAATTAAAATATTATACCAATAACAAATTAAAAAAATATGGTAATAAGAGTGTATAAAAGAATTTTAACATATTTGTAAAAAAAATATCTCCACCACATGACATGAGCAGCCATTACTTATTTATTAATAACATTAATTAAATAATAAAATACTATGTGTGAATAACGGTATGTTACAATCGCCGCCATATTGATGTTTGCAATTTCAGTGGATGGGTAGTTCCCGGCCGCAAAGAATAATTATAAATTACAAGATTAAAAAAATAGGAAAAACCAGGCTGGACTTGCTTATACATACTATTTTTATAATCTCCTTTTAATTTCCTTAATTTTGATATTCCACTCGATATTATAGGTTGCGTTAGTTATTTTAATTAAAACTTACAATTATGCAAAAAAAATCCAAACGCTATGGTTTCTGGGACGAATTTAAAGATGCCTTGACTGTCAAATCCATTCGACTGTTTTAATAAGAATTAACAAAAATATATTTGATACGCGTGATAAGCCACCCTTCCTTTACCGTAAGAATAAAGAAAACAGGGTAGAGGGAAAGGATGTTTGTTGCTAATGTACATTATAAAATAATGAGTTAGCGTGTTGAAGTTACTTGATTGAAGATTGGTACTTGAACATCGTCGTAAGGTTACCTGTCTGTCGGTATTCTATAGAATATATTTCAGGGAGTGTGCTCAGGAACATTTTAATTTGGTTCCCCCGTCACCTTTCTACCATAGAATGGCAAGCCATCGTAAAGGCTTCCACCCATACATAATTGACGTACCAAAGACGCGTACGAAGCAGTTTGGTTCCTCGTTCCTGATACTGCAAAGGCCTGGAATACACTCCCAGGCGGTGTCTTTCCTGCCACTTACAACCCGGGTGCCTTTAAATCAAGAGTGAATAGGCATCTTCTAGGCAAGCGCGTTCCACCTTAGACTGTATCATCACTTTCCATCAGGTGTGATCACATTCAAGCGCTAGCCTATATACGAGTAGTATAAAAAAAACTTAGGTAGCTATATTTTTTGGTAAAATGTGCAATTTTAGAGTTTCGATTGACCTTTGCTTGGGATGGACTTGCTTTTATACTGCCATACTTCCTGAGGAAGAAAAAAAATAGTTATAGATTTCAATCCTAAATGATAATCTTATATATATTTATTTATATCTTATATATATAAAAGAAAGTCGTGTTAGTTACACTATTTACTGCGATGTGTGAAATGCCCTGATATATATTTATTTATTTTTTACTGAAACTGTTCCTATTTAATATTAACAATGGTATAATGTGAGCCGATCCCGGCGGCACTGCCATGCCGGGCCGACCCGTGACGGGAGTGGAGCGAGCCCCGAACATCCCGTCGAGTTACAAAAATCAGTTTAATATACTGGTCCCGCAGTGCGGGAACTTTCAGATATTAAGCTGAAAAGAACAGATACTACACTTTGATCTTAGCCAAAAGGCCGAGAAGCGATACCTGAACTGAGCAAACCCGGGGTAGTCATTCACACGGCGAGAATCTATTCAGCGCGATACAGCTTAACCCGACAAATGTTCAGTGACATCTGTCGGACTTCGCCTAAACTGCGTCGTAACTTCATTCGTTCGAGTCAGGGTTAATTGTTATGTTGCTCTAGTATAGTAGGTAATTCGTTTCGCAACCACATAATATGCTCAGTGGCGCAAGGCATTATGACTCTCGTGTACTCAAGAATTATTTCAATGTTAAGTTTGCCAACGTCCATACCATGTTGAATACACCGGTTCTCGTCCGATCACCGAAGTTAAGCAACATCGGGCGCGGTCAGTACTTGGATGGGTGACCGCCTGGGAACACCGCGTGATGTTGGCTTTTGTCACTTTTAGGGTTCTGTACCCAGAGCCTACCTGTCCTATACCACAGATAACTGCGTCGTAACTTCATTCGCCTACACTTCGGACATTGCTGTGTCTCACCGCGAAGCCTCTACTTCCCCAGCGTTTCTTCCTTTCGAGTAAGAGGATGTGTGTTTGTGTGTCTCACCGCGAAGCTGAGGCTGAAGCCCCGTCGCTTGGCCTCGGCCTCTACTTCCCCGGCGATGGGCGCCTGCACGGTGCTCGCCACGTCCACGTAGTGACAGTTCTCGTGGGCGTAGTGAGCTGTCAGCGACTTGCGGTATCTCTGTCAAAATAACAACACATTGCGTACTTTAGTACTAATCGTTTTGAAATAGAATACGTTCATTGATCTCATAGTAATAGAAATGAGTGAATAGGACTGACTTTTTTTTTTATTGAATATAGGCTTGCGCTTGACGACAATCATGCCTGATGGAAAGCAATGATGAGGTCTAGGTTGGAGCGCGCTTGCCTAGAAAATGCCTATTCACTCTTCTCTTGAAGGCATCCAGAATCCAGATTGTATTTGGCTGGAAACACGGAGGCTGGAAGGGAGTTCCAAACCTTAGCATTTCGTATAAGAAACGTGGAGGAAAAACGTT
Source organism: Coenonympha arcania (assembly GCA_036785405.1). Lineage (NCBI taxonomy): Eukaryota > Metazoa > Arthropoda > Insecta > Lepidoptera > Nymphalidae > Coenonympha > Coenonympha arcania. Next base: position 19,269,720 of record CM072059.1, on the reverse strand, counting down.
TCGTGCGAGTTTGTTGGACGTCAACCACATAAGGATGCCATCGCTCTTTTTTGCTTTTCTCTATCACAAACTCACTATAGTAGTGTTATTATCTCGCTGCAGACTCGGTCATAAATCGTTCGAGTGTTTCGCTTTTGTTGTTCTGCAGTAATGCACAACTCAACAAAGAACAATAAAAGCGAAACACTCGAATGATTTATGACCGAGTCTGCAGCGAGATAATAACACTACTATAATGCCGGCCGTACACCATCATTCCTATCGTCCAATCAGCCTCTAAAAATTAATTGAAGCCCAATTGTAAACGATCTTTGTATTGTCCTTATCGTTTGTATGCGATTGTGCGAAAGAGAGCTATCGTTGCTTGGTTATTTATATTTTATACAAATAAAAGTATTGAATGGAAGTAGGCGTTATTTTGCGGAAATCCATAATTAGCAGGACAGATCAATTTGTTTTGCTATAATCCGCTACTTGAAAAGATTCTGTATGGTACAATATGCAGGAACACTGCCCACATGAATTTCGTCCGGACACCGGGACATCCTCAGGAGATGTTGACTTCACAATGCGAATAAATAAATAAAATAAATAAATAAATATCCTTTATTTGCCAAATTGTGGGTAAATAACAAGGTGAGAAAGTAATTCTACCATACAGAATCTTTTCAAGTAGCGGATTATAGCAAAACACATTATTCTGTCCTATACAAATAAAAGTGTTGTTACCGTGGTAGTGTTGGGTCCGGAGCCGTGCACCAGCATGGGGTGGAAGAACACCGTGTCTCCGGGACTCATCTCCAGCTGCGAGCGAGGCTCCGCGCACACGGCGGGGTCCAGGATGCCGTGGTACATCTTATTTGAGTCCTACACGAACACAGAAAACACAATCTAATGTACAAAATTCTCTCGATTTTCTTTGTAACCAAACTCTTCCGAAACGGCTGTTATGAAACTTTCAGTGTATGATCTCTGCGTCTGGTAGCAGGTTATTATCTATTTTTATGTCCTTAATGCCGAGTTGCACGAAACAAATTCAAAAATTTAAGTAGTACTTAAACTAATTTAATCACAATCAATGTCAAAAAATGTATGAAATTTTGACATTTCTCGCGATTAAATTAGTTAAAGTAGCACTTAAATTTTTAAGTTTATTTCGTGCAACTCAGGGTTAGTAAGAAAAAAATATATGGCAAAACAACGTTTGCCAGGTCAGCTAGTAAATGAATAAAATATTTGGGTGTTTGGTACATTTGGGTAAGTACTGAAATTTTGGTGCTACGCTACCGAAAGCTTCTTTGAAATATTGTATTTTCTCCTTATTAATATATTAACTGAAGCTGATCCTAATAAGTGAATTATGTGGGCCGATCCCGGCGGCACTGCAATGCCGGGCCGACCCGTGACGGGAGTGGAGCGAGCCCCGAACATCCCGTCGAGTTACAAAAATCAGTTTAATATACTGGTCCCGCAGTGCGGGAACTTTCAGATATTAAGCTGAAAAGAACAGATACTACACTTTGATCTTAGCCAAAAGGCCGAGAAGCGATACCTGAACTGAGCAAACCCGGGGTAGTCATTCACACGGCGCGAATCTCCTCAGCGTGACATAGCTTAACCCAATAAATGTTCAGTGACATCTGTCGGACTTCGCCTAAACTGCGTCGTAACTTCATTCGTTCGAGTCAGGGTTAATTGTTATGTTGCTCTAGTATAGTAGGTAATTCGTTTCGCAACCACATAATATGCTCAGTGGCGCAAGGCATTATGACTCTCGTGTACTCAAGAATTATTTCAATGTTAAGTTTGCCAACGTCCATACCATGTTGAATACACCGGTTCTCGTCCGATCACCGAAGTTAAGCAACATCGGGCGCGGTCAGTACTTGGATGGGTGACCGCCTGGGAACACCGCGTGATGTTGGCTTTTGTCACTTTTAGGGTTCTGTACCCAGAGCCTACCTGTCCTATACCACAGATAATATAATACTATACTAGTACAGATACCCCATACCCCATCACGAAGAAAGAAATGCGACAAGCTTAATTTCTTGGGGTGGGCCACCCGACGGATAAAACTGGAAATAATGGCGCTGTTACTGCGAGTAGCTTCATAGCAGATAATAAGTTTAAAAATAGGTGGCGCTGCTGCTACGGAACAGTTTGATCGAACCCCGATAGATGACGTTGCTTTGGCAATAGTTGCAGTTATGAAGATGCTAATAGATGGCGAATCAGCTGGATTGCGTGTAAGTAAATGCTGCGTTGCCAGTTCGCTGATAAAATAAGACAGCAAGCGATGTTGCCGCTCTTCGTTGTATGCATTTGATACAAAATTAAAACTTTGTTTTCGACGTTTGCGTTGCGTTGGTCAGGTATTGCCAACTGTATGAATTTTCGGAAGAAATTAGGGAAAAATTCTTTTGAAAACATGAACTATATCGCAGTATTATACTAACCCCCTTATTCATAAATGTGAAATAGCTGTGAAATAGTTATACTCTGTTTGTTCTTTTTCCTTCGAATGTCAAATTAGTGTTGACAAACAAAGACAAAACGGACTACCTATTATACAGGTGGTAGGTATACCTATTCCACCGCTATTGCGAGGATGATGATTATGATAAATAAATATACTTTCTTTTATTTGCCTATAGTAGTAGTTTTTGATCTTGTTTTTCCAAATCCAATCCAAAGGCCGCCATCTTGTTTTTCCAAAATTTTCCATTTTCTCTATTAATCGTTTACTTATATCTACAATCGTTGCGAGTTTAAACGAAATCGGTCGGAAAACAAAAAAGTTACAGAAATCACGTCGGCCGCCATCTTGTTTTTCTGAAATGTCATAATTTTTCCCTACTCGAATCCCGCACCCGAACACATCCCCCATACATCATTATATCGTTTTCAGACTCCTTCTGGGAGAACAATTATGTCAATGAGTCAGTCAGTGAGTGAGTGAGTGAGTGAGTGGTAATCGAGCTATATATAGTATAAATATAATAATAACTAGTTTTTCGCGTGGGGGCGCAGCCCGCTAAAGCGGACCGCGTAACTGCTTGTAGCAATTTACGTGGTCGCTCATACTCGGATTTAGCAAAAATTAGTGGGCAGGTACCCAATTGCCATACAATTTAGTATGAAAAAAAAATTCCGCCATTTTGAATTTTTTTCTTGTCACTAAATAGATATCCCCATTTCGATCATCTTTTGCTATGAAACCACTTTTCCAACTGTCATACCCTCCGAGATAGAGACCAACAAAATTTGTATGGCAGCCATGTTTTTTCCGCCATTTTGAATTTTTTTTCAGCTCATTGGTAATTGGACGAGGTTTCAAATGACATTTGGTCGAGCACCCCCCACCTATCTCCAATACCGTTAGCGTGCTCTTCACCCGTCTCCAAGATCCTCAATCATCAGCTCTCAGCTCTCAGCTGGACAAATACAGGCTATTTAGGTATAAAAATATTATATTACATACTAGCTGTACCTACCCTGCGCGCGTTTCTACGCCACTAACTAAAATATTGGAATGATAGGGGTGTGTGAAGCCCGCCAACCCGTACTAACTCTGAAACCTTCGTGGGCCGATGCACAACACTTTTGCTGAAGATCACCATGATCAATGCATAGTTTACGATTCTATAAAGGACATACACACAGACAAGACAAAAATTCATTTTTATATTTAATATATAATAATAATTTTAAACAATAAAAAAATAAAAAAAGGATTTCAAGTCAGTGAATAGAACCCAGTATACGTAGTCATTGTAGCTAGTGTTTGTACCAATAGGCTAGTGAGTATTTGTCAATAATAACGAAATTAGTAAACAGCTTCGTAACCAACAAACCTTTGAATGTGTGTGTGAAAATTTCTGCTGCTACCACCTCGTAATTGTCGGTACAAATGAAAGTATTTTGACAATTAAAATACATCTGAACTGTAGTTGGATACTTTATAAATATAGTGCTATAACCGGGAACCATATTATTATAAAAAAATATGCACATTTTCATTCATAAAAAAAATAAAATTATCTAATTACAAAATAAACGCCATCTATTGGCGCTGATGTGCCTAGCTGACCGTATCGTACCACATCTTGCAATGTAGTTCAAATTATTATCGCTTGTCGCTAGTGAGCTGACGCTAATTAATAATTTCATTCAAATGGCTACCCCTAATGCCCTCTATGAACATACTCTAGTACTACAATTTTCGATGTATGAGATGGTGCCCCCGTGCCTATACTATACAGAGACCCTATTACTATAGACTTAAAACTTCGCTGTCGGTCCGTCTGTATGTATTTCTTGAACCATGATAGCTAGAATCTTAAAATTTTCACAGGTGATGTATTTTTGAATAAAACAAATATAATATAAGGGGGCTCCCATACAACAAATGTTATTTTTTTGCTCGATTTTACTTGATATCGATAACGGCAACAGGTAGACGCTTAAAATATTCACAGAATATTTGTTAAGTACATAGGTATTTACTTTCAAATTAAATAGTTAAAGGAGGGCTCCCATATAGCAAATGTGATTCTTGCTCGTTATGAATTAGGTGGCACCGGTGGGAAGAGGTGTTTTGATTGGAATCGTTCTTGATAGGCCCAATTATTCATTTTTAGATATCTCTACCAAAATGGTAAAAAAATAATTAATTTATATTTTTATCAAAACTTTACAAGAATTACTTTTGTTCATGTACTGTCACTACTGTGTATTTCAAAATCCACGATGACGCGCCGCACTCTGTCAAACTCTGGAATGAAACTTATTTGATTTGAATAAAGTTTCACTTCTTTCGTAACTTGACTGCTTGCAAACGGCGAGATCGAAATTATTCATAAACAACCAATATAAATACTATCACGGCCGCCGGTACCGTCTGCTCTATTTGAGTTGTGACGGTTGGGATCGACAAACATTTTTACAATATTGCTACGTAAACCGGGAAACCTAAAAATGGAAAACAACAAAAAGCCAACATCACGCGGTGTTCCCAGGCGGTCACCCATCCAAGTACTGACCGCGCCCGATGTTGCTTAACTTCGGTGATCGGACGAGAACCGGTGTATTCAACATGGTATGGACGTTGGCAAACCTAATGTTGAAATAATTGTTCAGGAGTCAGGACACGAGAGTCACTTGCCACAGCAATATTTATGTGGTTGCGAAACGAACTTTCTACAAGACTAGAGCAACTCTTACCCTGACTCGACGACGAATGAAGTTACGACACAGTGTAGGCGAAGTCCGACAGATGGCACTGAACATGTGTTGGGTTAAACTTCATCGCGCTGAGGAGATTCTCGTCTCGCTAAACGCTACCCTGGGTAGGTAAAGTTCAGGTATCGCTTCTCGGCCTTTTGGCTAAGATCAAAGTGTAGTATCTGTTCTTTTCAGCTTAATATCTGAAAGTTCCCGCACTGCGGGACCAGTATATTAAACTGATTTTAGTAACTCGACGGGATGTTCGGGGCTCGCTCCACTCCCGTCACGGGTCGGCACGGCATTGCAGTGCCGCCGGGATCGGCCCACATTAATACCCATATCATCTATATATATAAAAGAATGAGGTATTTTGGTTGTTCCACGGATTCCGCCAAAACTATAGGTCGTAGAGATCTGAAATTTATTACTTAGGTAGATATTAGGTCATGAATTCGTACTAAGACGGGGATTCCAGAAATTCCATGTTTAAGGGGTAAAAATCATACATTTAAGGGTATTTCCCATACAAAAGTAAAATTTTTTCGTTGTTCCAGGCATTCCAGAAAAACTAAAAGTCGTAGAGATCTGAAATTTGGTATCTAGGTAGATATTAGGTCATGAATTCGTACTAAGACGGGGATTCCAGAAATTCCATGTTTAAGGGGTAGAAATAGTACATTAAAGGGATTTCTCCATACAAAATTGTAATTTTTTCGTTGTTCCAGGCATTCCAGAAAAACTAAAAGTCGTAGAGATCTGAAACTTGGTATCTAGGTAGATATTAGGTCATGAATTCGTACTAAGACGGGGATTCCAGAAATTCCATGTTTAAGGGGTAAAAATATTACATTAACGGGATTTTCCCATACAAAAGTGTAATTTTTTTCGTTGTTCCAGAAATTCCCGAAAAACTAAAAATCGTAGAGATCTCAAATTTGGTACCTAGGAAGATATTAGGTCATGAATTCGTACTAAGACGGGGATTCCAGAAATTCCATGTTTAAGGGGTAGAAATAGTACATTAAAGGGATTTCTCCATACAAAATTGTAATTTTTTTCGTTGTTCCAGGCATTCCAGAAAAACTAAAAGTCGTAGAGATCTGAAATTTGGTATCTAGGTAGATATTAGGTCATGAATTCGTACTAAGACGGGGATTCCAGAAATTCCATGTTTAAGGGGTAGAAATAGTACATTAAAGGGATTTCTCCATACAAAATTGTAATTTTTTTTGTTGTTCCAGGAATTCCCGAAAAACTACAAGTCGTGGAGATCTGAATTTTGGTACCTACATTGACATTAGGTCATGAATTCGTACTAAGACGGGGATTCCAGAAATTCAAATTGGAAGGGATAAAAATCCTACTTTTAAGGGATTTTCCCATACAAAAGTGTAATTTTTGCGTTGTTCCAGGGATTCCAGCGAAATTAAGTCGTAGAGATCTGAAATTTGGTACCTAGGTTGGTATTAGGTATGTCATGAATTCGTAGCCAGAAAGGGATTTTCGAGATTCAAATTTTGAATGTCAAAATGGAAAAAATTTTGAATTTTTTGGCCGCCATTTTGAACTTTTTTGTTACTGGGCCGATTGCTTTGAAAATCGATATTTGACTATGGCAGCAAGCATAGAGACGGAATTTGTGGTCAAAATTTAAAAAAGTGGCCGCCATTTTGAACTTTTTAGTTACTGGGCCGATTGCTTTGAAAATCAATATTTGACTATGGCAGCAAGCATAGAGAAGGAATTTGTGGTCAAAATTTAAAAAAGTGGCCGCCATTTTGAACTTTTTTGTTACTGGGCCGATTGCTTTGAAAATCGATATTTGACTATGGCAGCAAGCATAGAGAAGGAATTTGTGGTCAAAATTTAAAAAAGTGGCCGCCATTTTGAACTTTTTTGTTACTGGGCCGATTGCTTTGAAAATCGATATTTTACAGTGGCAGCAAGCATAGAGAAGGAATTTGTGGTCAAAATTTAAAAAAGTGGCCGCCATTTTGAACTTTTTTGTTACTGGACCGATTGCTGTGAAAATCGATATTTGACTATGGCAGCAAGCATAGAGAAGGAATTTGAGGTCAAAATTTAAAAAAGTGGCCGCCATTTTGAACTTTTTTGTTACCGGGCCGATTGCTTTGAAAATCGATATTTGACTATGGCAGCAAGCATAGAGAAGGAATTTGTGGTCAAAATATTAAAAAAGTGGCCGCCATTTTGAACTTTTTTGTTACTGTGCAGATTGCTTTGAAAATCGATATTTGACTATGGCAGCAAGCATAGAGAAGGAATTTGTGGTCAAAATTTAAAAAAGTGGTCGCCATTTTGAACTTTTTTGTTACTGGGCCGATTGCTTTGAAAATCGATATTTTACAGTGGCAGCAAGCATAGAGAAAGAGAAAAAATAGGCCGCCATTTTGAACTTTTTTGTTACTGGGCCGATTGCTTGGAAATTCGATATTTGACTATGGCAGGAAGCATAAAGAAGGAATTTGTGGTCAAAATTTAAAAAAGTGGCCGCCATTTTGAACTTTTTTGATACTGGGCCGATTGCTTTGAAAATCGATATTTGACTATGGCAGCAAGCATAGAGAAGGAATTTGTGGTCAAAATTTAAAAAAGTGGCCGGCATTTTGAACTTTTTTGTTACTGGGCCGATTGCTTTGAAAATCGATATTTGACTATGGCAGCAAGCATAGAGAAGGAATTTGTGGTCAAAATATTAAAAAAGTGGCCGCCATTTCGAACTTTTTTGTTGCTGGGCAGATTGCTTTGAAAATCGATATTTTACAGTGGCAGCAAGCATAGAGAAAGAGAAAAAATAGGCCGCCATTTTGAACTTTTTTGTTACTGGGCCGATTGCTTGGAAATTCGATATTTGACTATAGCAGGAAGCATAAAGAAGGAATTTGTGGTCAAAATTAAAAAAAGTGGCCGCCACTTTGAACTTTTTTGTTACTGGACAGATTGCTTTGAAAATCGATATTTCACTATGGCAGCAAGCATAAAGAAGGAATTTGTGGTCAAAATTTAAAAAAGTGGCCGCCATTTTGAACTTTTTTGTTACTGGGCCGATTGCTTTGAAAATCGATATTTGACTATGGCAGCAAGCATAGAGAAGGAATTTGTGGTCAAAATTTAAAAAAGTGGCCGGCATTTTGAACTTTTTTGTTACTGGGCCGATTGCTTTGAAAATCGATATTTGACTATGGCAGCTAGCATAGAGAAGGAATTTGTGGTCAAAATATTAAAAAAGTGGCCGCCATTTCGAACTTTTTTGTTGCTGGGCAGATTGCTTTGAAAATCGATATTTGACTATGGCAGCAAGCATAGAGAAGGAATTTGTGGTCAAAATTTAAAAAAAGTGGCCGCCATTTTGAACTTTTTTGTTACTGGGCCGATTGCTTTGAAAATCGATATTTGACTATGGCAGCAAGCATAGAGAAGGAATTTGTGGTCAAAATTTAAAAAAGTGGCCGGCATTTTGAACTTTTTTGTTACTGGGCCGATTGCTTTGAAAATCGATATTTGACTATGGCAGCTAGCATAGAGAAGGAATTTGTGGTCAAAATATTAAAAAAGTGGCCGCCATTTCGAACTTTTTTGTTGCTGGGCAGATTGCTTTGAAAATCGATATTTGACTATGGCAGCAAGCATAGAGAAGGAATTTGTGGTCAAAATTTAAAAAAGGGGCCGCCATTTTGAACTTTTTTGTTACTGGGCCGATTGCTTTGAAAATCGATATTTGACTATGGCAGCAAGCATAGAGAAGGAATTTGAGGTCAAAATTTAAGAAAGTGGCCGCCATTTTGAACTTTTTTGTTACCGGGCCGATTGCTTTGAAAATCGATATTTGACTATGGCAGCAAGCATAGAGAAGGAATTTGTGGTCAAAATTTAAAAAAAGTGGCCGCCATTTTGAACTTTTTTGTTACTGGGCCGATTGCTTTGAAAATCGATATTTGACTATGGCAGCAAGCATAGAGAAAGAATTTGTGGTCAAAATTTAAAAAAAGTGTCCGCCATTTTGAAATTTTTTGTTACTGGGTCGATTGTTTTGAAAATCGATATTTGACAATGGCAGCAAGCATAGAAAAAGAATTTGTAGTCAACATTTTAAAAAGTGGCCGCCATTTTGAACTTTTTTGTTACTGGGCCGATTGTTTTCAAAATTGATATCTGATTATCGCAGCGAGCATAGAAAAGGAATTTTTGGTAACAATTTAAAAGAATTGGCCACAATTTTGTACTTATATGTCTTACCATGGTAGCAAGCAACCACGGCCGGATGGACGAACGGACGGTGGAGTCTTAGTAAGAGCTTTTACCCTTTGGGTACGGAACCCTAAAAATGGCCTCCATATTTAACTTTTTTGTGACGATCGAATTTTTCAAAATCAATATGTGACTATTACCAGGAAGCAAGAGAAAATTTTGTGGTCAAAATGGTGTGTAATGCAGGAATTTTGGAAATTAAACCACCATAGTAAAGCATAACTCAGAAGTTAACGTGAGCGAAGCCGCGGGCGTTTGCTAGTATACTAATAAGTTAACAATCGTAGGAATAATTGAAGAGTATAAATCGGGCTTAAAAATCTGTAAGTAGTACTATCAAAAAATGAAACGAAACTTACAGGCAAGTTGCCATGCGGATACAGGATGTCTCGCTTGTGTGACTCGGGGATGACGTAGAGGCAGCCATTTTCCACCGTGACGTCATCGATGGCCGTCCACGCCGCGATGATCTTCTCGGCCGGTCGGAACGGGAAGTAGTAGAGATCCTGAAATTTTGGGTATTATATTTAGTTTTGTAGAAAAGTGTCAAGCATTAGGATGGTGACTTGGGACCTTCCCGAAGTTTTTTTTTTTAATACTATATACTTAGGCTAGCGCTTGACTGTGATCACACCTGATGGAAAGTGATGATACAGTCTAAGGTGGAACGCGTTTGCCTAGCAGATGCCTATTCACTCTTGATTTGAAGGCACCCGGGTTGTAAGTGGCAGGAAAGACACTGCCTGGGAGTGTATTCCAGGCCCTTGCAGTGCGTATCAGGAACGAAGCCGCTTCGTACTTGTCTTTGGTATGTCAACTATGTATGGGTGAACCCAGTTATGACCGTTACCTTCCGCAGCCAAAAGCTAACGTAATTAAATATGAATCTGTACTGTTTACTATTGAAGAGTTTCTATGGGCGTGGTGTGCGGTGTGGTAGCTACCTGGTGCGGCGGGTGGCGCGCGCTGCCGGGCGGCTTGTTGATGAGCATGCTGTTGGCGACTCGCAGCGGCTCGCCAATCAACTGGCGCACCACGTGCAGCAGGCGAGGGTGCGGTGTGCGGTGTGGTAGCTACCTGGTGCGGCGGGTGTCGCGCGCTGCCGGGCGGCTTGTTGATGAGCATGCTGTTGGCGACGCGCAGCGGCTCGCCAATCAACTGGCGCACCACGTGCAGCAGGCGAGGGTGCTGTGTGGTAGCTACCTGGTGCGGCGGGTGTCGCGCGCTGCCGGGCGGCTTGTTGATGAGCATGCTGTTGGCGACTCGCAGCGGCTCGCCAATCAACTGGCGCACCACGTGCAGCAGGCGAGGGTGCTGTGTGGTAGCTACCTGGTGCGGAGGGTGTCGCGCGCTGCCGGGCGGCTTGTTGATGAGCATGCTGTTGGCGACGCGCAGCGGCTCGCCAATCAACTGGCGCACCACGTGCAGCAGGCGAGGGTGCTGTGTGGTAGCTACCTGGTGCGGCGGGTGTCGCGCGCTGCCGGGCGGCTTGTTGATGAGCATGCTGTTGGCGACTCGCAGCGGCTCGCCAATCAACTGGCGCACCACGTGCAGCAGGCGAGGGTGCGGTGTGCGGTGTGGTAGCTACCTGGTGCGGAGGGTGTCGCGCGCTGCCGGGCGGCTTGTTGATGAGCATGCTGTTGGCGACGCGCAGCGGCTCGCCAATCAACTGGCGCACCACGTGCAGCAGGCGAGGGTGCTGTGTGGTAGCTACCTGGTGCGGAGGGTGTCGCGCGCTGCCGGGCGGCTTGTTGATGAGCATGCTGTTGGCGACGCGCAGCGGCTCGCCAATCAACTGGCGCACCACGTGCAGCAGGCGAGGGTGCTGTGTGGTAGCTACCTGGTGCGGAGGGTGTCGCGCGCTGCCGGGCGGCTTGTTGATGAGCATGCTGTTGGCGACGCGCAGCGGCTCGCCAATCAACTGGCGCACCACGTGCAGCAGGCGAGGGTGCTGTGTGGTAGCTACCTGGTGCGGCGGGTGTCGCGCGCTGCCGGGCGGCTTGTTGATGAGCATGCTGTTGGCGACTCGCAGCGGCTCGCCAATCAACTGGCGCACCACGTGCAGCAGGCGAGGGTGCTGTGTGGTAGCTACCTGGTGCGGCGGGTGTCGCGCGCTGCCGGGCGGCTTGTTGATGAGCATGCTGTTGGCGACGCGCAGCGGCTCGCCAATCAACTGGCGCACCACGTGCAGCAGGCGAGGGTGCGGTGTGCGGTGTGGTAGCTACCTGGTGCGGAGGGTGTCGCGCGCTGCCGGGCGGCTTGTTGATGAGCATGCTGTTGGCGACGCGCAGCGGCTCGCCAATCAACTGGCGCACCACGTGCAGCAGGCGAGGGTGCTGTGTGGTAGCTACCTGGTGCGGCGGGTGTCGCGCGCTGCCGGGCGGCTTGTTGATGAGCATGCTGTTGGCGACTCGCAGCGGCTCGCCAATCAACTGGCGCACCACGTGCAGCAGGCGAGGGTGCTCTGTGTACGTCATGAACACCTCGTCGTAGTGGATCTCTGAAACCTATCATTTAGGTCTTTACTAACTTCTTTCCTAAAATAATTAAATTAAATAAATATAAGTATATACCAGGACATTACACACATTGCAATCTAGCCCCAAAGCCCAAAGTAAGCGATAATAATAAAAAAAAAAGGAAAAAAAAAATTGTCATCCAATTTAGTAAAAGGTATTAATATTATAACTAGTTTTAAGCATTAATTGTAATTGTATTAGGTTTAGCATATAATATGTCACTCTTATATAATTAAGAAGATGATACCTTAAATAAAGAGCAAACAGATGAACTGTAAATCTGAGTTCCGACCTAGAACAGGCTTGGAGAGCTATGTCTAAGGCTAATGCGAGGAACACATTAAAAAAAAAAAAGTAAGCGATAGCTTGTGTTATGGGTATGGTCAGTTAGGGTAAGAGGAACACAGGGGAAAGAGGAACACTAACATATAACTTATTAACTATAGCTTTACTACGTTCCTCTTTCCCCTGTGTTCCTCTTACCCTAACTGACCTTACTAGATTACTGATAAATATACAGAGATACTAATATACATAAATATAATGTATTGAAAAAACACCCAGACACTGGAAACCATTTATGCTCATCACACAAACATTTACCAGTAGTGGGAATCGAACCCACGACCTCCGACGCAGACGGCAGGTTTGCTACCGCTTTGCCAATTGGTCAGTAAAATAATGTGTAGTTTGGGTTACGAAAATTTCATAAAAATCAGTCAATCCATTTCGGATTAGTTTTGTTACAAACATTATGGCACAAGAATTTATTTACTAGAGATTGAACCGACCCGGGATCAATCATTAAAAGTAAAACTATTAAAAAAAACCAAGGACCTCATGATCTCAAGTCAAACATGCTCACTACTAAACCAACAAGGCAGTTGATGATAATAGATGAGGCACACGCACAACAAAAGGAAAAAAAGATTAATATTTGCATGCCTATTAGTTGGCAAAGTACTGCGAACAAACATTAATGTACTGTAATAATCCTATCCTATTATATGTGTTTTAAGAAAATAAATGACTTATGATTTTTAAGGAGATTTCAAGGGCAAAAAAGATATAGGATAAAATAAGAATAGATGAGGGCTTATGGTCCCCTTTAAATCCTATGTAGGTATACTTGCCATAAGGAATTAACTCTCAGATGTTTAAATAATTGAAAAAATCTGAAGACATACAGTAATCAATTATTATTATTACCTTATTTATCAAGTCCTCTCCCTTAGCCCCCTTGGCTGCTAGGCCTGGCTCCTTAACAATGGTCATTCCACCTCTGTCCACCACCCCCTTGCAAATCTTAATAAACTGCTGCCTGCAAGTTTATTTCTATAGGTAGTAGGTAAATTACATTTTGAGTGACATATTATCACGGTTCGCGGTTTTACAAGGCACATCTTGGTGAAAACCCAGCAAAGTAACAGTCATAAGTGACTTCAGTGCCGATAATTGTGATTCTAATTTTTTGAATGTCATTTCATTTAAGTGAATCCAATCAAATTGAAATAACATACTTAGTATGGCTATGGCTGTTTGTTTGATACGAGTAGCTATAACTTTATCAGTCAGGCATTTAGCTAGTCAGTAAGCAGTAAGTCACCTTTAATAAATTTTCAACAGAAATTATCAGCTCCTTTGTTTAAATAAATAAGTAGGTATTTATCTTATCTGAATGTTGAAGCTATTGTTTAGGTGCAATAACATTAAATGAATTCATACTGTTTTGATATATTTGCTGTTTATGATACCTACCTGAATACCTCACTGTACTGTAGTACATTTCTCCAAAAAAGCTCTGGTTTTGGTTGAAGGAAATCTCCTTAAAAGGTACCTGGCCTCTAGTAGGGACTATGTGGGTTACAACTTACGATTAAGTTATAATGTATAATACATGGCGTTTAAAATTGGTAACTCACTTGCATCCATACAGGCAGGTGAAGTCTATAAGTCTTCTGATAACAAGGTATCCGTTGTCCTCATAAAATCGTCTCTCTGCCGGAGAAACTGTGTATGTTTCCTCCATTTCTGATCCCAACTGCATCCTGATATGGATTTTAAACTATAGGTACCTAAGTACAGGTACTCATTATTATTTTTTGTTTTATAAATTTGTATGTGGTGTGAGAAAGAGCATGGAAGATTAATCAGTACCTACATAATTAATACAACACAATTAAACACCTCATAAGCATAACGAAGCTGCTGGCCTTGAAAAGTTCTTACGGCCAGTAGTTTTTCTATTGTAACTTATTTAATTAAAATTATGCTAATAAAATCTACAAAAATCTTAAAATACTGCAAACATACCTTATTAATCTGTGAATTATTTGTTTTCCAGCCGGTGCCAAGCTTAGTATTTTAAGTACCTAATTAAATACCTAGTAGGTAGTATGCACCGAACTGAAATATTATTTAAATATGTTTAAAAGTACCAGATATCTAATTACCACTGATAATTGACCAACAGTTTTTTAAAATTAAAAAACAATTTTTCCGCCGAGCCACAGACCACACTACTAGACATAGACATATAACACTATAGAGAAGCACTAGAGAAGCGACAACAGCATGGACATTAGACACGGAACAGAGAAAACCAGAGCATTAGCTAGGGCACAATATACTCTATGGGCACTAGACACTAAAATGGATTTTTTACATACTAGAAAATGACAATTAACTTAGGTCCACTAGCGACACCCTTAATGGACAAAAAATATATTATGTGTGGCTCGCATTAAACACGAAGTATGAAATCAAACCCAAACCATAACCTGTACCATAACGTAGTGTATGTTAGGTCCGACAGATGTCACTGAACAAGTGTCGAGTTAAACTTCATCGCGCTGAGGAGATTCTCGTCTCGCGAATCACTACCCTGGGTAGGAAAAATTCAGGTATCGCTTCTCGGCCTTTTGGCTAAGATCAAAGTGTAGTATCTGTTCTTTTCAGCTTAATATCTGAAAGTTCCCGCACTGCGGGACCACTGATTTTTGTAACTCGACGGGATGTTCGGGGCTCGCTCCACTCCCGTCACGGGTCGGCCCGGCATTGCAGTGCTGCCGGGATCGGCCCACATAATAACTACATAATATCTAAAGTAATTTCTAAATAGCACTATTTCTAATTTCTATTTCTATTCTATACCTAATGAGAAAGTAGAACTCACGAGTCACGACTCATTAGAGCCTTCATGACTTTTCATGATCATGAGTCGCGTCATAATCTTAGATACCCATTTTTAGATATAGAATATATCTGTTACTTTTATGGGAAATGGAAATGACATAGCTGATCGACAAATTGATCACGGGACTTATCATAAACCAATTGTTGTCTCATATTATTTTTGGAATTTCGATTTTCGATTCATAATATTATAGTTATTTATAGCCTGGAATGAGCACTCGATAGATCTCTATAATATGACGATCGTAGATTTTTTAGTTAGTAGGTAGGTTTATATTGTCTACCTACTTACTGCTTTAAAAAACATCGTGAAGAAATCAGAAACACATAGCCTGTATGTAAAACGAACCTGACGGTTTTGAAAGTTATCCAAATGTACTCAAAATTGTGCAAATTCTACCAACTACTTAGTAGGTACTTGGCCTCCATGCGACAAAATCTCCATTTCGAGAAATATTGACACCGGTCTTCTCTGACCGGTGACAATTCTGAGAAAAGACCGGAGTCAATAGAAGCCTTTGAAAGGTGCAAATTAGAAAACACAAAAGTTTAAAAAAGTTTTTTAATTTAAAATTCGCTGGGTTTCGAATACGCACCGACGAATAACGGCACCTCCACCCTCTTATCTACGACCATGAACAGGAATGGTTTGTTAACATTAAAACTCCCGGGTTCCGTTCTGAAGGAGAACTCTTCTTTCGTCACCGCGGCGGCGACCGTGCCCTCTTCGGTCACCTCTATATCAGCCTTCTGGATAAAATTAGACACATAGAAAGGATAGTCTGATAGGTTAGGAAACTGCGCCGCGTCACTCATAAACATCGTCTTCAAACCCATGTCTTCCAACAACTCTTTCAAGTTATTCAATTCCGAAGTTATTTTGAACCTCGGCAGATTCACAGCTATGGTCTCCTGGCCGAACTTGCTCAACTTCTGCTGTATCGTCTTCAAACTGACCAGCTTCAATTTCTCTATCACACTGTAAACGGAGACGTCTTTATACGGCAGGAATATCAACATGGAGTATCTCTCTCCGGTTCCATACGGCAGTTCCAGTATAGTTGAGTTTATTTCATCCACATAACTCAAACTGAACTCGGAGCTTAGGAACATTGAATTGGTCTGCCCGATCTGTGCACCTCTTTCGTTGTAGAATGCCTCAACCCGCGTGTTTTCGTAGGGAAAACGGACTTTCCAGGTGCCTTTGAAGAATATCGCGTCGATTATAAGCAAGGCTTCTTCGTCTAAATCCGACGGAGTCACGATTTCGTCGATGACCTCGTGTGTTAGATAACTCACGAAGTTGTTAATCCTCTGGGCGGTTTGTTCCGGTACGTCTAATGG
This sequence comes from Coenonympha arcania, assembly GCA_036785405.1. Classification (NCBI taxonomy): domain Eukaryota; kingdom Metazoa; phylum Arthropoda; class Insecta; order Lepidoptera; family Nymphalidae; genus Coenonympha; species Coenonympha arcania. Next base: position 19,253,164 of record CM072059.1, on the reverse strand, counting down.
GAACGCATTGAAATGCGTGCCCGATGCGATCTTCAGTTTCGCCTTGAACGATTCGAGGATGGGAATCTTGTCGTCGAAGAGTATCGCCGAGGCTCTTTCGACTACCACGTCGGTCTCGTTGTTATCGGCGATGGAGTTGGCGAGTTCCAAGTATTTGTAGTTGAAGCACTTGTGTTTGTGGAGCTGGAGGACTTGCTTCAGCTCTGCGAGGGTCGTGTCGGCGGCGCCGAGCGAGGTACCGGCCAGGAGCGTCCATGCTGATAGAGTGGACGCCACGAAATGGCTTTCCTTCTCCTGGGCGAGTCTAGTCAACAGATCCACGGAGAACTCGTAGACTGACCGTCTGAACCGCGGCTCTGCTTTTTCCAGCGTACACTGGGCGAGCATTTGAGGAATAAGCGCACAAAATAGGAGGAACACCGTACTCGCCATGTTGCTCGAGTTGTAAGCTTTGAAACTGAGGATACTACTTAAAAGCTGAATTCGAGGCGACGTTATCTAGCTGTCTGACCGTTGATAAACCAAAGGTTAGAGTTCTGTCCCACTTGGAAACAATCGAGGTATAAACAGACAAAAAAATCCGTACAAGTTGGTTTTCGGATTCCGTATCTCAACACATAAATGGTGTGTCGTTGTCTGCCTGTTTGCAACTTGCAGATTTGCTTGCAGCCGTTCCTCGGGGTTTTCGTATTTTTTAATGTTTTTATAACTAAACAGAACAATTCAACAGAGCGTCGTACAGTCATAAAACATTGAATAATAAGGATTTTATTTTATTAGAGGTTTACATAAAATTATAAGGCTGTTTATTGCGGTTTGATCAACATTGTAATTTGTAATGCGTTGCCCTTATCATGCGTATGGGTGCGTAAGAGGAAGCTGATTGTTTACGCGAGAGTAGCTGGCGCGAGTGCCGAGTCTATTGTGTTGTATTGAATCGTGTTCTCCCTCTCTAACCCGCGGAAGCGCTCATTTGCGCGTCTTGCTCGCACTTCGGTTACGGCGGGTTGTTTGCATTGAATCGTGCGCTCCCTCGCTAACCCGCAGAGGCGCTTATCTGCGTGTCCCGCTCACGCCTCGGTTACGAGAGTTTTTTGTGCCTGCAATGACGCGGCGATAACGGGGCGCGCACAGTACCATTCGGAGTCAGCTAGCAACAGCCGTGCGTGCGGCTGGGTTTTTGCGGCGCCCTTTTGCCCCGGCGGTTTGTACCCCAAGAAACGTGCGTTTTGGGACCGCGTCACTTCTTGTAGACAGTTTTATGTGGGGGCGCGACCTTTTGTGCGTATACGTGAACTCATCTTGTGGAGCGAGTCTGCTGTCGACCGACAAACTTAGCGGTTCCCCGCGCGTGGCTGACGTAATTTTGATCACGTGTCGTCTTTGAAACGCGTAGTCGCGAGACGTAAATTACCTACTACGTTTGAGTAGCCACGTTTATATTTGCGCGGGTGTGTAGTCATAGAATATTTGCGCAACGGGACGTCCGTTTTTTGAGGCGCCTGAGTTGTTTTTTCGCGCCGCGGTTTTGTTTGCCCAGACCTGATTGTTTGGGGACCGCTTCGACTTGCGCTGTGCGGGTTTTTTGGACATTGCACGCGTGTTTGTGACATTGTGTAGTTGTTGTGCCGGCCTTTGTGAGTTCGCTACGCTCGCCGGATCTACCTAGTAACACGCGTGCCCAGCTGCGTTTAGCGGCGATAAAGTTCGCGGTAGTTAAGTAATTGTGGACCGCGCTGTCATTGACCGCTGACCTTGTGTGTCGTGAACCACGTACTTTATTTTATTCGCTTGAGTGTTTGTGGGAGTTGAAGCCAGCCTGAACGTTCGACATATTTTGACCGTCGCGTTCATTGTTGCGGGTAGCGACCCACTGTGCTGCTGCATTGAGCACTCCACTCATAGGAGGCGAACGAACGATTGGAGCTGTGTTCGTGTTTGACGTGTCTGGGAGCTGATTGGTGTAGAGGACCTACGGTTGCAAGCCCCACACACACACCTACACACCCCTTTACACTTTCACGTCACATACTGTCCCACATCCACTACAGGGGGCGTCGCATCGAGTATCGTCGCATGCATCAACCAGGTTAGTGGCCTTCTATTTTCCTTGTCTATGTCGAAGGCTGTCGCTGCCCGAGTTGACGATTGCCGTAGTAGTGCTAGTAAAAGCCGCCTGTTATTTCCACTGATCGGCTAGTGAGACTCGGATATTACTATCCGACTCGGATTGGATACCGTCATCCGTACTGATCACTTGTAGTCTCACTAGTCGGTCCCCCCTCGACCTGTCCGGGCTCGTTCCTCTATGGGCCCGGGAACTCAGCCCTCGTCTGGACAGGCAAGGGGCCGTATCATTTGGTAGCAGAGCGTGGTTTCGCGCCTTTTGGTTAAGCGGCTTTTACACGTTCGGCGCGTCGATATCGATATTTGTTGCGCGTATTTAATTCGTCGCGTATCTCTGTCGGTCACACGTTTGTAGGCGCGGTACGCCACGTGTCGGACCGATACGCCGCGTTAACGGCCACAGATTATTGTACCGCTACACCACGCGTTTTTGTAGCAACGCCGCGTTTATTTACCGCGTGCCGCGCGTTTGTTAACCGCGACCTTGATTAGCGTTCTGCACGTGTTGGTGTTTGCATCTGTGCTTGTTCTACTTCCTTGTTGTTTTATTTTTTGGTTTCGTGCTTCCTTGTAATTATCCTCGCGCAGTCTCGCCATGCCTTCGCATAAGCCTCCGGTGCGCCGTATGCAGGATGAGCTGCGGTGGGCAGCTAGCGCGCATGCGCTTATTACTCGTCCAGACAGGACGGCTAGCTTGCTCCACCGCCTTGAGCAGCTCCCAGCCAGACGAGCCCATTTTGAAGAGGCCTATTCGGAATTCCTTGCTACAGTGGAGGACGACGAGGCGCGAGAATCGGCCCAGAAGGACTACGAGCAGTTCTTCGAGTTCACAGACGATGTGCTCGAGGCTGGGGCCAAAATGAAGCGCGAGGCTCGACAGAGCATGCTGTGCGAGTCGCCTCGCCCGCAGCCGCAGCCCGCCCTATTGGGTCGGCTGCCTACTTTGGACCTTCCACACTTTGGTGGGCGGCTTCAAGACTGGATGGGGTTCATCTCCATCTTCGACAGTCTAGTCCATACCCGCCGCGACCTATCCCCAGGCCAAAAAATGGCCTATTTGCGGACCTCCCTTCAAGGGGAGGCACTTGGGGTAGTCTGCCATTTGAAGTTGTCTGACGCCAGCTACTCCACGGCCAGAGAACTCCTTGAAAGGCGCTACGCCAATGTGCGCCGCCTTGCGGACGCGCACATTATGGAGTTGATGTCCCTCCCGGTTTTGAAGGACCTAGCACGTCTCCGGGAGGTGATCATTGACCCAGTCGTGGTTGCTTGCAACGCCCTTCGACAACTCGACTTACCGGTGGATCAGTGGTCCTTCTGGCTTCTTCACCTGGTTCTGTCCCGCCTGCCTCTCGATCTGCGGATCCGATTTGAAGAGAGGTACGGCGGGGACGGGGCTAATTATATACCCCCGTTCAGTGATCTCTTAAAGTTCCTTGAGGAACAGAGCCGCCAGGTGGAGAATGCCGTGGCCTCGGGAACACCGGCAAAGGAGCCGGCGAGACCGACGCCACCTTCTAAACCCACGACTTCCACCAGGGGTTCCAAGCAGCCAGAATTAGCGCAGGAGACTGGACGCCGCCCAATTCTAAACTTTAGTGGTCTTGCTGCGACCGAGGTGACCCCCTGTCACTATTGCCGTGCTTCCACGCACTCGACGACCGACTGCCCTAAATTCTTGGAGAGACCGCCCAAGTCCCGTAGGGCCATCGCTAGGGAGCGCCGTTGGTGCTACTCTTGCTTAGGTCGGCACTTACAACGAAATTGCCAGCACCAACGGCCTTGTCCCCATTGTCAGGGCAACCACCTTCCTATTCTTTGCCTCGACCGCAATGGCGTCGGTAGGCAGGAGGTGGTTGAGCGGACACCCGGCAGGAGTGGAGTCTCCTCACCGGTCACAGGCCCAGCCGATAGAAGGCGTGGTGACACTGTTAGTGCGGCCCCTGGTTTTGATAGGGCTTCACCCCCCCCTCGGGCGGGGGTGCAGCCCTCCAGGGGCGGGGGCGTTCCGCCCTCTGTCAACCCTGAGGGAGGTTTTGCCGTCGCTCAGCCTGATCCAAGGAGGTACTCCCCTCCTCTGGCTGAATACCCCAGGCTGCAGCGACACCTTCCTCGATGGCCTGGACACCCCCTTCCGCACTACGCCGCCCCGCGGCTGTCGTACATGGCCAGACCCCCTCAGACCGGGAGAGACGCTTGGGTGTACCCTGGGGGAACCCCACCTCTTGGTGTGGTCGAAGTTCCCCAAGAAGGCCCTTACGAGCGCCCAAGGCTAGAGGAGTTGCCCGAAAGGGGCAACTTCCGTTGACTTGCTGCTGCCTTGGCTCCCACCACCGCCACCTCACCTGACCATTTGAACGACCATAAGCCGGTCTGCCAGACTGTACTTTTACCAACGGCTTTGGTCAGGGTGTACAACCCGAAGGGTGAGTGGCTTATGGTACGCGCGCTGCTAGATCTCGGATCACAGCGCTGGATTGCGTCGTTGTGGTGGGTGAGCGCTTCGGGGCAAGTCTCATTGCACCTTGTCCTAGCTAAGTGCAAGGTTGCATCTATCAGGTCTCGTCTAACAATTCCTAAGTTGCACTTGTGGAGCCGAACTATTGACCCGGTTACTCAACCACGTCCACGCTTCTTGGAAGTCTCTGGTAAACATGGTGGACGTTTTTGCGTGGTCGGACAGTGAGATTGTCCTGTGTTGGCTTCGGACTTCGGTCCATAATCTTGGCTTTTTTAAATACTCATGCGGGTTGCAATACCCTCTCAGCCATTTTGCAGCGTGAGTTTGGATTTTGGCAGGCCGACGAACCATTCGAAGCGTGATCTTCAACTGTATTGCTTGCTATCGTTTGGAGGCATCCATTGCACAGCTTGTGATGGGTGACCTGCCTGCGGACCGCGAAAAGGCTGCTCGACCTTTCGCCGGTGTTGGAACCAATTTGCCGGTCCTTTCTTAGTGAAGAGCTCTAACCTTAAGAATGCTCGGTCTTTTGAGGCCTACTTGTGCGTCCTTGTTCGCCTTGCAACCAAGGCAGTCCGCTTGGGACTTGTCAGTGCCCTCAGCACGGAGGCGTTCGTGGCCACTCTGGGCCGCCTCGTGAGCCGTCGCGGCCTACCCGATTTGGTTCGGACCGACTGCGGGACTAATTATAAGGGAACCAATCGTTATTTGAAGGAGGTCGTCGACCTCATTGTTGAGAGCAAGCACTGTGTAGGCACCGTCATGTCTAGAATGGGAGATCTTGTTATGCTTAAAGAATCTAATCTACTCCCACTATTTGCGTCGTGGACGCATTGTTAAACTGTTATTTGGATCGGATGGCGTTCCGCGGGTGGCCAAGGTATTTGTAGGGGACTCAGTATTGCAACGTGCCGTGGCCACGTTGTCCCAACGGCCTATTGATTAGCGAATCTACATCCTTAGATTCGGAGCGGGGGATTGTTTACGCGAGAGTAGCTGGCGCGAGTGCCGAGTCTATTGTGTTGTATTGAATCGTGTTCTCCCTCTCTAACCCGCGGAAGCGCTCATTTGCGCGTCTTGCTCGCACTTCGGTTACGGCGGGTTGTTTGCATTGAATCGTGCGCTCCCTCGCTAACCCGCAGAGGCGCTTATCTGCGTGTCCCGCTCACGCCTCGGTTACGAGAGTTTTTTGTGCCTGCAATGACGCGGCGATAACGGGGCGCGCACAGTACCATTCGGAGTCAGCTAGCAACAGCCGTGCGTGCGGCTGGGTTTTTGCGGCGCCCTTTTGCCCCGGCGGTTTGTACCCCAAGAAACGTGCGTTTTGGGACCGCGTCACTTCTTGTAGACAGTTTTATGTGGGGGCGCGACCTTTTGTGCGTATACGTGAACTCATCTTGTGGAGCGAGTCTGCTGTCGACCGACAAACTTAGCGGTTCCCCGCGCGTGGCTGACGTAATTTTGATCACGTGTCGTCTTTGAAACGCGTAGTCGCGAGACGTAAATTACCTACTACGTTTGAGTAGCCACGTTTATATTTGCGCGGGTGTGTAGTCATAGAATATTTGCGCAACGGGACGTCCGTTTTTTGAGGCGCCTGAGTTGTTTTTTCGCGCCGCGGTTTTGTTTGCCCAGACCTGATTGTTTGGGGACCGCTTCGACTTGCGCTGTGCGGGTTTTTTGGACATTGCACGCGTGTTTGTGACATTGTGTAGTTGTTGTGCCGGCCTTTGTGAGTTCGCTACGCTCGCCGGATCTACCTAGTAACACGCGTGCCCAGCTGCGTTTAGCGGCGATAAAGTTCGCGGTAGTTAAGTAATTGTGGACCGCGCTGTCATTGACCGCTGACCTTGTGTGTCGTGAACCACGTACTTTATTTTATTCGCTTGAGTGTTTGTGGGAGTTGAAGCCAGCCTGAACGTTCGACATATTTTGACCGTCGCGTTCTTTGTTGCGGGTAGCGACCCACTGTGCTGCTGCATTGAGCACTCCACTCATAGGAGGCGAACGAACGATTGGAGCTGTGTTCGTGTTTGACGTGTCTGGGAGCTGATTGGTGTAGAGGACCTACGGTTGCAAGCCCCACACACACACCTACACACCCCTTTACACTTTCACGTCACATACTGTCCCACATCCACTACAGGGGGCGTCGCATCGAGTATCGTCGCATGCATCAACCAGGTTAGTGGCCTTCTATTTTCCTTGTCTATGTCGAAGGCTGTCGCTGCCCGAGTTGACGATTGCCGTAGTAGTGCTAGTAAAAGCCGCCTGTTATTTCCACTGATCGGCTAGTGAGACTCGGATATTACTATCCGACTCGGATTGGATACCGTCATCCGTACTGATCACTTGTAGTCTCACTAGTCGGTCCCCCCTCGACCTGTCCGGGCTCGTTCCTCTATGGGCCCGGGAACTCAGCCCTCGTCTGGACAGGCAAGGGGCCGTATCACTGATTAATTAAAATTAACACAAGTAAGTAGACTCATAAGTATTAGTTATTATTCGAGTCTGTTTTCCTCTGAACCTCTTTTTCCTGTGATTACTCTCAATTGCGCTCCCGTATCGCAAACTATAGTAGTGTAAACATTGGAATTTTCGAGATTTGTCCTCATTATGGCCGTCAAATATTGTACTGACCCAAGTTTATCACTATAAATATTAATCATGACGTAAATTTTTCATTAAAATACAATAAGCTTTCATTGAGTGTACATACATCAGTATTATTTATCGCGATCGCGAAAATTAAAACACATTAATTGACAGTAATAATTGAGTGTGCGTTCCAGTTAACTGAAAGAGAAATGACGAAAATTATGAAAATTGTTTCGTTTGTATTTCTATTAACGTTGGTTAGTGGAAGAAAGTTCTATTGCAGCCATGAAAACGCGGTGGCTTCCTTCAAACGCCCCACATATGACTTCTCCGTGCGTTTCTTGGACAGAGTCGCGGAACAGACATACTATCACTTCGTGTTCTCACCCTTGTCGACTTGGCTCCAGCTGATGTCGCTGGCCGAGGGAGCGCGAGGGCCCACACAAAACGAAATTTGGAAAATAACGCGGTACCATCGAATGAAATGCTTCAGACGAAAATTCAGGGAAATCCTCAACTCGATGGACAAAGAACTAAGTTTCTTGACAAAACGGACTAACGTCATTGTTATCGACAAACTACTGGACGTCAAAAACACCTTCGAGGACGAAGTTAAAAGATCAAATACGACTAAAGTTATTTCATTAAACTTCTACGATCCAGAACATGCCGCTGTGGAAGCTAACGAAGCTATCGGTATGGATTTAACCGCTGAAGGTGCGTTCGACGCCAGTGACTTTAACTTAACAGCTCTATTGACGTCGGACTTCGCTTACTTTAAAAATGATTGGTGGAAGCCTTTCAACCCCGTGTACACTTCGACGGAAAACTTTTATTCGGAAGAAGCTGTTCCCATCGGACAAGTACGGTTGATGCATCAAGAGGATTACTTCAATTTCACAGAAGTAACGCCTATTAACGCCAAAGTTTTAGAATTGCCTTTTAATAAAAACGGTAGAGTTTCTATGCTCGTATTCCTACCTACTAAAGGCACAGTGCACGATTTGTTTTATAAGCTAAAGAATATAAGGTTAGCGACGATTTTCAATAAGTTCAAAGCTGAAGGAACGAAGTTGGTAAAAGTCAAACTTCCGAGGTTTAAAATAACATCCGAATTGCGCAATATACCCGAACTGGTAAACGATATGGGAGCGAAAAGAATGTTTTATCCGGAACTAGCAGACTTTAGAGGTATAACTGACTATCCAGTGTACGCATCTCTGATGACTCAGATAGCTGAGATAGAGGTAACGGAGGAAGGTTCTACAGCTAGCGTCGCCCCAGGTTTCTTGATATTGAAGCCTGAAGACAGCATACCTTTTAGCGCAGACAGGCCCTTTGCATTCCTCATTGTCGATAGAGTAACAGAAGTCATACTTTTCGGTGGAATTTATCGTAAACCTAGTACGTATTGAATAAATAAAATAATGAAATAAAAAAGACGACGTTTTATTTAACATTTCTTTAGTTATGACTTATATTATTATAATTATTGTGCTGATTCCTTTTGACAAAACCCATTTTATACCCATATTAATCTTGATTTCATAAATGACTTGCTTCAACTCTGCGAGGGTTGTTTCGGCGGCGCCGAGCGAGGTACCTGTCAGGAGCGTCCATGCTGACAGAGATATATTCTGTCCTAGAAGGTTGCAATACAGTAGGTGAAAACATATAATGAGGATTGTATTTTATTAGAGGTTTACATAAAATTTTAAAGCTGTTTATTTCAGTTTGATCAACATTGTAATTTGTAATGTGATGCCCTTATCATGCGTATGGGTGCGTAAGAGGAAGCTGATTAATTATAATGAACACAAGTAGGTAGACTCATAGCTATCAGTGATTATTCGAGTCTGTATTCCTCTGAACTGTTGTTGCTTCATATTTTCTGTACTCTCAATTGCGCTCCCGTATCGCAAACTAATAGTGTAAACATTGGAATTTTCTAGATTTATCCTCGTATGTGGCCCTCAAATTTTGTACTGACCCAAGTTTATCACTATAAATATTGATCATGACATAAATTTTTCACTAAAATTCAATAAGCGTTCATTGAGTAAATACATCAGTATTATTTATCGCGATCGCGAAAACAAAAAACACATTAATTGAGTGTGTGCTGTGTGTGCCAGTTAACTGAAAGCGAAATGGCGAAAATGTCAAAAATTGTTTTATTCGTGTTTCTATTATCGTTGGTTGATGGTAGAAAGTTCTATTGTAGCCATGAAAACGCGGTGGCTTCCTTCAAACGCCCCACATATGACTTCTCCGTGCGTTTCTTGGACAGAGTCGCGGAACAGACATACTATCACTTCGTGTTCTCACCCTTGTCGACTTGGCTCCAGCTGATGTCGCTGGCCGAGGGAGCGCGAGGGCCCACACAAAACGAAATTTGGAACGTAACGCGGCATCATCGAATGAAATGCTTCAGACGAAAATTCAGGGAAATCCTCAACTCGATGGACGAAGAACTGAGTTTCATGACAAAAAGGACGAACGTCATCGTTATCGACAAATTACTGGACGTCAAAAACTCCTTCGAGGATGAAGTTAAGAGATCGAATACGACTAAGGTCATTTCACTAAACTTCAATGATCCAGTACAAGCCGCTGTGGAAGTTAACGAAGCTATCGATATGGATTTGAGCGCTGAAGGTGCGTTTGATGCCAGTGACTTTAACTTAACAGTTCTATTGACGACGGACTTCGCTTACTTCAAGAGTGATTGGTGGAAGCCTTTCAACCCCGTGTACACTTCGACGGAAAACTTTTATTCGGAAGAAGCTGTTCCCATCGGAAAAGTAAGGTTGTTGCATCAAGAGGATTACTTCAATTTCACAGAAGTAACGTCTATTAACGCCAAAGTTTTAGAATTGCCTTTTAATAAAAACGGTAGAGTTTCTATGCTCGTATTCCTACCTACTAAAGGCACAGTGCACGATTTGTTTTATAAGCTGAAGAATATAAGGTTAGCGACGATTTTCAATAAGTTCAAAGCTGAAGGAACGAAGTTGGTAAAAGTCAAACTTCCGAGGTTTAAAATAACATCCGAATTGCGCAATATACCCGAACTGGTAAACGATATGGGAGCGAAAAGAATGTTTTATCCGGAACTGGCAGACTTTAGAGGTATAACTGACTATCCAGTGTACGCATCTTTGATGACTCAGATAGCTGAGATAGAGGTAACGGAGGAAGGTTCTAGAGCTAGCGTCGTACCAGATTTCTTGATATTGAAGCCTGAAGACAGCATACCTTTTAGTGCAGACAGGCCCTTTGCATTCCTCATTGTCGATAGAGTGACAGAAGTCATACTTTTCGGTGGAATTTATCGTAAACCTAGTAGGTATTGAATAAATAAAATAATGAAATAAAAAAGACGAGGTTTTATTTAACATTTTATTAACAACGAGTTCTTTAATTATGACTAGTATCACAAGGACAGCCTCTTATCATAAATAATTATTGTTATTGTATTAATTATCACCGTGTATTAGGTATGTTATATTTTGATAAGTTTAAAAATTATTAAAAAAAAAATTACCCAAATCTAGTACCTACGAAACTTGATACTTAATATTTATTATTAAAAAACTGCTGCTGATATATAAAAGTTTAAAAATTTAAAGATATACCTTAAAACTTTTCTTAATTACTAGCAATTCTACCTGTAAATAGTAAATTCTAAACTTATTAAAAAAATTGTAATCATCAATTTAACATTTTTCCATAGTTAAGTTTACAACACAGAAATAGGAATATACGGCAAGTTTACAATCATTTTGCAACCTGCCACAATATTTCAATATTGTATTAACATGTTGCAAATTGATAATAAGTATTATGAATTGACAAAGACATTAATTTTTAACTTTATAAATAACAACTTGTTATATAGGTACATAAACCTCAGCAAACTTAAAATATTATAATTGAAATAATATGCACTTAATTACTGATTCGTAATACTATCGAGATATTTTTATTTCTAAACCATATTCTATTTATTATATTAAACAGGTAGGAATATATTTAACTTAAAACTATATCGTTTATCATAATAAATTCGATAATTGTAATATTAAATTCGAATAACAGTATATAGAGGTCAATGAATAACAGTCATAAGTTGCTTGGACTTTAATTACTATTTTATTCGAATTTACTTTTAATCTTGATTTCATAATTTTATTTCTCCTCTTACTTATATATTTCACTAATTCGCAACTGTTGTGTGTGGTAGCGTCCAACATTAATTGTATATTATGCCACTTTTTATACAAAAATATCTATTTATTAATTTTGAGAATAAGAGAATAATAATATAATTTTCAAAATATCTATGTTGAGTTGTTTTAGGAAATAACTTAATTCGACATATTTATTTAAAACACGCTGATTAAATTTCTTCAACACTTTCTTCCAAAAAATTGTGTGTGGTGTTTCATGTGGGCAGTGTTCCTGCATATTCTACCATACATAATCAAGTAGCGGATTATAGCAAAACAAATAAATCTGTCCTGCTAATTATAGATTTCCGCAAAATAACGCCTGCTTCCATTCAATAAATATCAATTTTATCACAATATGCTAGATACTAACATACTGTCCTCTTGTATTAAAACATGGAGATATTATAGCCCGGGAATCGAATATACGTAACCACTAAAGCAATCTAGGCTAATATCTATTAACCAGAGAAATGGGCAGTCCATTTCTCTGTCTCCCACGAGGCAGGCCAGTGTTATTGGAACGCGAAAAGCAGTATCAAAATGGGCACAGCAATGACGCAGGCGAGGTACACCGAGGTCCGCGGCTCGCACTCGGATATGATGAGGAACTGCTCGTTCCACAGCGAGTCGTTGTTCCTTAGAGGCAGCTCCAGGACAACCTGCAAGGAAACACAACTTGCTCACACGTGGTAATTAACGAAAAACTATAATAAATGGATGTATGGGTACTAAAGCACGGTCGCGGAGCACGAAGAATTTCGTACAATAACCTGTTACTACCTGACTCTGTCACTCCCGCGTCAAAATAATGCGGTCACGCTCGCACAGGACGGGGTCATTGCATCTATGCGAGCGTGACCGCATTATTTTGACGCGCGAGTGACAGAGACAGGTAGTAACAGGTTCGTCGTCTTCGTCGTTTCAGCCGATGGACGTCCACTGCTGGACATAGTCCTCCTGAAATGCCCGCTAAACACCACGATCTTGCGCCGCATGGCGCCAGCGACTCCCCGAGACCCTCTTAATGTCGTCCGTCCACCTCGTGGGGGGTCGACCGACACTGCGCTTCGCGGTGCGTGGCCGCCATTCCAGCACCTTGGGTCCCCAACGTCCATCGGTCCTGCGAGCTATGTGCCCCGCCCATTGCCACTTCAGCTTTGCGACACGTCGAGCTATGTCGGTTACTTTGGTTCTTTTGCGGATCTCCTCATTTCTGATTCGATCCCGCAAAGATACTCCGAGCATAGCTCTCTCCATCGCTCGCTGAGTGACCCTGAGCCTTCTTATGAGGCCCATAGTAAACGACCATGTCTCTGATCCGTAAGTTAACACTGGCAACACAGTAGTTAGTAACAGGTTAATGTACGAAATTCTTCGTGCTCCGCGACCGGACTATAGCAGCGCTTTTTTTTATTTCAATATAGGTTTACGCTTGTCCACAATCTCACCTGACGGAAAATGACGATGTGGTCGAAGATGGAGCGCGTTTACCCAGAAGACGCCTATTCACGCTTTTTCTAAAGGTACCCAGGTCGTAAGATGCGGGAAACCAAAGATATTCTATATAGAATATCTTTGCGGGAAACACAGATTTCGGGGGAGCATTCCAAATCTTAGCCATGCTTACTAAAAATGAAGAAGCGAACCGCTTTGTGCGTACTACTGGTGGTATAGCGACGACATAGGGATGAAAACCCGCCCACATACGACGACGACGACACATACGACGACATAGGGACGACATAGAGATGAAAGGGATGAAAGCTGAAAGAGTCAGATATTTTGAAAAGCAGTATTTGTGAAGCATGTTTGTTGTGGAGCATATGCTTGAAACGCGGTAAGGATGATGAGCGCAATTCGAAGTCACATGATACATTGCATGCGACAAGGACAGGTGTATCACCTGGTTTCTGTACAGATCAGGTCAACGTTTTGTTCGTCTAGACTGGTAGAATGTGTAAGGATATTTGAATAAATGATATTTCGTATTCTCTCCCTTTTCTACTACATAGCGAAGCCAGTTGCATTCCTAAGCAAAAACTAGTAACGCATCTAACATTACTGCCGCCTCGATATAAGCAGATAGAAGGTTGTGCTGATTCAGCGCCGTAAGTATGTTATGACCGGCACAAATATGCCCCCAGCTTGCATAGCGATTTAAAGGCTAAACAAAACTAATCTGCAATGCTGAGTGAAGCGAGATTCTTACCTTCTGACTGGAGAATATATCAAGAGGCAGGTCACAGCGCTCGGTGCTGTTGCGGCATTCTCTCAGGGTGGTGCGGGCGATGTCGTATCGCGTCTTCTGAAGGTCGAAGCGAGCCCTGATGAAGTTTCTCTGGACTTCATTCTCAGAGTTGAACACGAAGAAGTAATAGCCGTTCGCTGGCACTCTGAAATACAGGATATGGCAATTTGATAAAGCCGCTATATGTCAGAAGCATGAATAAAGTTCTTTTGGCTACCTGACTGTTAAAAATTAATACTTAAGGCAAATTTTTAAGGGGACTTAAATCACATCGATCAAGAAGATTTTGCCGAATAATTTAAAAATTAGACGCTCTAAAAAGTTAGCAGGCGCATGGCTCTGAGAATCAGGCATACTAGGCTGGCATGAAAAGCTAAGAGTCAGAGGCAGGTTCTAGATGAAATCAGCGTATCCATACTAGAGCTGTCACAAATAAACCCGATAAAGAAGAAAATCTTCATTCCTCCTTTATCCCCCGTTCGAGATAGACCTTTGTAAAAATGACTCTTTCCGAACTAACCTATAAGTCAAAGCGTTAGCTCTGGCCGCTGTGTGGCTCTGAGACTCGGAGACACCAGGTCGGCATGAGGGGTGAGGAGTTAGCGGCAGGTTCAGGATGAGACCGGCGCACTCCAGCAGAGCTTCCTCGCTGCTCGAGAAGGACGACCAGAACTCAGAGTTGGACATATCAAAGGCTGTTGTTTCGTTTATTTGCTCGTGGTGCTCTGCGTAGCCATCTGGTTCGAGACCCTGAAAATAGGTAAATTGAGGATAAGATTAAACCATATCAATGCATGATAATAATGTTTATTTATTTGCGATTCTTCGTGGACCGATGTTGAAGGCGAACCCGAGAATAACGAGTCAGTATACATTATTTGGATACAATATGATCTTACCTCTTCAGCCGCGAAGTCCCTCGCCTCGTCGTCTTCATTGAACTGCTTTTGCAGCTCAATCTGCCCCAGCATTAGCTCTCGCTTGTGTCTGGCTTCCTCTCGCGCGGTTCGACGTTTTTCTGTAACCACCCAGGAACTTTGTAAATAACACGTGGTTCAATAAGTCCCGAGACTAAGTACCTACTAAAAAAATGTCTTTTTATAAAATTAATTTTTATTCATCAACATCTTGGATAGTCTCCTCCAAGAGCGATACAGTCCCTCCAATGCTTTTCTAACTTTTCTATCCCATGTGTGTAGAACGATTTGTCTTTGGCTTCAAAATAAGCCTCCGTTGCTGCGATAACTTCACTATTTGAGTCAAATTTCTTACCCTGAAGCATTTTTTTGAGGTCTGCAAACAGCCAGTAATCGCTGGGGGCCAAGTCTGGCGAATAAGGGGGATGAGGAAGCAATTCGAAGCCCAAGTACTTTTTAAAAATCAAAAGAGTTTTTAATATATGTGCCATTTCCAGGTTAGTCTCGGGACTTATTCAACGATCTAGTAAATAAGGGAATTTGTCTAAGCCCCGTTTATAACGTCCCATTGACGAGAACGGGTCGCTTCTCAGAATGAGAAGTTTTTGGCAACCTTTGAGGACATTGTGGCACGCTCTCCGGAATGCAAGTCTCCGTTCTTTTCCCGCTAAGAAAGTGATAATCAATAACCATTCAGATAGCGTTGCGTTGGATTCGAACCAGAAACCCCCTGATTAGTGGCAGAGGTCTTAACCAATGGCACCGAATACCAAATATGAGATATTAGCTTTACCGTACATTCATACAAATCTTTATCATCTTACGTTGTCTCTGTGTTCTAGTCTTCTCCTCATCGATGGCTTCCACCAGCACATTTCGCAGGTGGTCCAAATCCTCTTCGCTTCGAGTTACCGCGTCTGTGGTCTGTAAATGTACGACATATTTTATTGTATTATACCCTTTAAATTCAGTTTGTTTATTCTCCGCAATACCTCATTGACTACTAAGTTAAACACAGTGTTAAAAGATCCTACTACTACTAATCAAGTTTCTATAGACAAGTTCTTCCGCACAGGGTAGTGCGTTCATTTAATTGTAATTTGTCATGATTTAATTTATATTTTTTATACATTTCCTGCACTTAACGTGGTCAAAGGCTGGCAATAATGAAGACCAAATCATTGAGGAGCATCTTTTTTGGTATACTTAGCTTCTAGACTCTATGTGAGGCATCTGCAATTTATTTTACGCAAGATTTCCTATCAGTGTCAGTTTCCTTTTACCTCTTTTTGGTAAACCACGCCCATGGTCTCATGCAGTCGCGCCAGCACTCGCTTCCCTCTATCCCCCAGACCTTGAAGCTGTTTCAGCACTTCGTCGAACACTTCTCGTGAGTTAGGCTCTGTACTTTTCTGGAAAGTAATAACTTAAAATTATTATTGCTTATTTTTCACAAATTATTATTAATTATTAACACATGTCTCTATAAAATTTTCTTTGCGTGTTTGGAGTATTATACCGAGTATGTTGTGGTAGTAAGTAATGGAATCTTAGGAGGAGAATAGGATGGAATGCTTGCTTGGAAAGGTGGACTTGTCAATAGCTTTTATTTTGGTGGATTATCATAATATGATAATCAGCAATCGTATAGCTTATATACATAGCGTTTTTACTTTTTACCTCGGATTATCATATTATCACATCATATGATTTTAATAATATGATGTGATATGATAAACGATAATGCGAGGTCTCAGCTTATCAGGTCTAGTGAAAATGGATACGCCTGTTGTTAGGTTGATAGTTAATACTAGGTCAAATATATACGAGTATATTATTATAGGTTGTTCTACCCACGAAGACGCACCCCACTCCCTCACAACCGCTTATATTTCAAGCGATTCGTAAAAAGTTAAGGAGGAGTGGGGCGCGTCTTTGCGGATTGAATTACCTATACTGGACCTAATCAGTTACTTATGTTGTCACAAGTTACCTTTTAGGTAACTAACTATGATGAATGTACCCAAAACCAAAAATAAGGCTTAATTTTGGCGTACTATTACTAGATGAAAGGCCGTTCAACAAGTAAAATGCTATCAATTATTTTGTTAGTTACCCATATTCTACCCAGATTTGTCTCGAAAAAATAAAATTGTACAGCGGCCAACCATCGACGGTAACCATAGCAACGCAGCCATCAGCAGCCAATTGTCGCCTTGGCTGCATAACTGACGGAAGCATTAACCAATCAGCGCATAGCTGTTAGCTCGTCGCTGCTACTTATAAGTATTTTTGCAGAATAGCACAGCTGATGTGATAAGCTATAGGCATAAGCTGAAGCATAATTATGCTCTTTCCAATTAGTTGAAAAGCATATTTTCAGGACATAGTGTCTCGACAAATAGACTGAACCCTTTACAATTGATATGAAATAGTATGTATATACGTACTATTTCATTGATATTTTTTGTTTTGTTGTATTTTCTGCTTTGGTAACATTGTCGAATATTTTTATATTATCTACCGATCATTTGATTCACATACTTACGTTATACCTACCTACTATTAATTTATATTACTTTATTTGGATACATTTTATCGGTATCGATTAGTACCTTTTGATATTATGATACCACGAATCTATGTAGGTAACTTTTTAAACTCCCGACTGCTGCATCATGTAATGGTCCTTTCGGCTTTACCTCCCGGACCCCACGCGTCTCTCACCGCTGACTGCTTACGTCATCGGTGACGCCGTAGACTTGCTAGGTACTACTCACTCTAGCCAGCCTCAGTAACGTAAACAAATTCTACCGATCCACGCGCGTTTTGTTCCGATCGCCGATGTGATTTTTTGTGCTATCTTCTGAAATAGGTACGCATTAGTCATCCAGCTGGCGTGTAATTTGCAAGTTTCACAACATTGAAATAGTCACTGTGCCTTGGTGTAGCGTGGTGAAGTGTTGAACATATATTATTGTGAGAAACCATCATAAAACGTTCATTATGGTGAGTTTTACTAGTGACCAGATACGTGAAATGATGATCAAGCAGCGGAACATCCGGAACGTTTCTGTCATCGGCCACTTCGACCACGGCAAGTCCACTCTGATAGACTGGCTCGTCTCTAGAGCCGGCATCATCCCCGAAGCGAGAGCCGGAGAGACGCGCTACACGGACACGCGCTCAGATGAGCAAGAGAGATGTATCTCCATCAGATCCACTGCCATATCCATGATCTTACAGCTCGAGGACATAGACATGGTCTGCATAAGCAACACGGACATGCGCGAGATGAGTGAAAATGGACTCCTAATCAACCTCATCGACTCTCCCGGACATGTGGATTTCTCCGCTGAAGTGACAACTGCACTCCGTGTCACTGACGGAGCTCTAGTTGTAGTGGATTGTGTGCAGGGTGTATGCTTACAAACGACGACAGTTCTTCGCCAGGCGATTGCCGAGCGTGTCAGACCCGTTCTGTTTATAAACAAGATGGACCACGCTTTGCTGGAGTTAAAGTTACCGGCTGAGGAACTGTACCAGATCCTACGTCGCAGCGTAGATAATGTTAACGATATAATTACCACGTACTCCGACGATAGAAGTAACATGGGTGACTTGCGTGTGGATCCCGGGGAGGGTTCTGTGGCCTTCGGCTCTGGGCTATACGGCTGGGCGTTCACAATCAAAGAGTTCGCAGTCCTGTACGCTGATAAGTTCGAAATCGACCTCGCCCACATTACGGACAGGCTGTGGGGTGAGAACTTCTTCAACGCTAAGACCAAGTCGTGGGCGACGCAGAAGGAGGAGGACAACGAACGGTCATTCTGCATGTACGTTTTGGATCCCATATACAAAGTGTTCGACGCCGTCATGAATTTCCGCAAGGACGAGGTAGATAGTCTCCTCAAAAATCTCGGAGTTTCTTTGTCAGCTGACGACGCTGATAAAGATGGCAAGGAGCTGCTAAAGGTGGTGATGCGCTCGTGGCTGCCGGTGGGAGAGGTGCTGATGCAGATGATCGCAATCCACTTGCCTTCACCCGTTGTAGCACAAAAGTACCGTATGGAAATGCTGTACCAGGGACCGCACGATGACGAAGTCGGTATCGGTATCAAGAACTGCGACCCGGAAGCGCCTCTTATGATGTACGTGAGCAAGATGTTACCTACTTCAGATAAGGGGCGTTTCTATGCGTTTGGCCGAGTGTTCTCCGGCAAGGCTGTCCCGGGACAGAAGGTTTACATCAGGGGTCCTGACTTCCAGCTAGGGCAAACAGAGAATCTGCACGAAGAGGCTCTCCAGCGAGCTGTCCTTATGATGGGTCGTTACGAGGAAGACCTCGACGAGGTGCCGGCAGGCAATATTTGTGCATTGGAAGGTGTTGACCATTTCCTCGTCAAGGCCGGTACTATTACCACTTTCAAGAATGCACACAATATGCAGGCTATGAAGTTCAGCGTATCGCCCTTGGTGCGCGTCGCCGTGAAGCCCGAAGATCCTGCTGATTTGCCTCAGCTAGTGGAGGGCCTGAAACTGCTCGCGAAGTCAGACCCCATAGTGCAAAACCACATTGAGGAGTCGGGGGAGCATATCATCACTGGAACTGGGGAACTGCATCTCGAGATATGCCTCAAGGATTTAGAAGATTACCATGCATGTATTCCTGTTATAAAATCCGACCATATTGTAACATACCGTGAGACGGTAAACCAAGAGTCTGAACAGATATGCATGTCCAAGTCGCCCAATGAACATAACAGGTTGTTCTTGAAGGCCCAGAGCATGCCGAAGGGACTTGTTGAGGATATTGACAAAGGTAGAGTGAGCCCGCGTGACGATGTAGACACCCGTGCCAGTTACTTGGCAGAGAACTACGAGTATGATATGACTGAGATACACAATATTTGGAGTTTTGGTCCTGAAAATGCTGGCCCCAATATCCTGGTCGATTGCTCAAAGGGAGCGCAGCACCTTGAGGAAATCAAGGACCTGGTTGTTGTGGGCTTCCAGTGGGTTACAAAAGAAGGAGTCTTGGCAGAGGAGAATTTAAGAGGTGTCCGTTTCAACATTTATGATGCTGCGCTGCATACGGAAGCTATCCACAGAGGTGGCGATCAAATCACACCGATGACCAGAAGATGTCTATACGCGTGTCAGCTCAAGGCTAGTCCCAGTATCTTAGAGCCTATATATCTATGTGAGATTCTGTGCCTACACGAAGGAGTTGTGGGAGCTATTTATGGAGAGATGACCAGACGACGTGGGTACGTTGTACAAGATGAGCCAGTTGCCGGCACCCCCTTGTTTTTGGTCAAAGCGTATCTGCCTATAGGTGAGAGTTTCGGCTTTACGGCTAATCTGCGTTACTACACCGAAGGTCAGGCTATCCCACAGTGTACGTTTGACCATTGGCAGATTTTGCACGGAGACCCGCTGGAGTCTGGTAGTAGACCTTATGACCTAATCCAGCAAATGAGAAAATTGAAAGGATTGCAGGAGGGTCTGCCTGATCTAAATGAATACTTGGACAAGTGAGAATCGCTGTAGCTGATATTTTCGATACCATAATATTTTATTATTATGCATTTTTACGGATAAAAGAGCACGCTTTAGGCCTGTCATAACTTTTTATAGAAGACAACGTACGTTACGCAGGTCAGACTAGAAATTTTGCACATTACTTTCTTTAGTAAATTCTGTGTAAAATGTGAGAAAGAATTGTATAATATTCAAGAAGAGATATTAAGTAATGTAAGGTTAGTATTATTTTTAATGTACATTTAAACTCCTTATCGAATTTAATCCACGGTTTCAAAAATTAAATGCCTCATTTTGTACTTTGCAGCTATTAGGGATTTTCAAATACTGGATGTATTGTCTGTACTGTATAAATTGTTGCCTGTAAAACCTTAGAAACTAGATAAGATGTCTATAAAGATCTTATCAAAAATATTACCTGATCTTTATCCACTGTTAGTGTTGCATTAGCGTCATCACTAATTCCGTTTTCTATTGTCACCTTATCATATGTTTTATGACTGGATTTAGAATTGATTAGATTATGTATACCACTGTGAACTATATTCTTCAGTTTATTTGTATTTGTAATATTCTTTGCTGTATTTTTTGCACTTTTATTATCTAATAATATAGTTTCTTCATTTTTTGCCGCTTCTGTTTTCGTTTCATTTGTTTTAATCTTGGTTTGGTTGCCGATGCTTGGGTCTATATCTGTATGAAAGATAAAACAAAGATGTAGGTACATTATGTATTAATAATGTAATATTTTGGTTAATATAATAAGAATTGCAAACAAACTCATGCCGTATTCAAATAAAATCTTCAGCAAAATGCGTAATTGTTGTTTGCACCATAAGACGCATTTTGATATTTGGTGTGAATATATTTGCTTTGACATAATCATGTCAATATTGGCTTGACTAGAGATCGTTAAATATTATTCATTACATTCATATTATGGTACCTAAAGAAAATTTCTAAGAATTTAACTTGTTGTCTGATTAAACATCTACGAAGAAGAGTTAAAATTTTATCACTATTCCATTTTGTTCCTTAAAACGTTCAACATCTTCACTAAAGTTTAACTTCGAAGAACATAGGTGATGTGGCAAAATTATTTCGTTTTACAACCACGACCATAAATTCTAACAGATCACAGTAAAGGTCTGTGAACGTACTTCGGGATCCATGCAAAATTCTTGACATACCGAAGATCCTCCCGTTTTCAAATAAAGAGTGAATAGGCATCTCCTATGCAAGCGCGTTCCACCTTAGACTGTCAGCTATGACATTCTCGTAACGTTTCCTTACACTCAGTGATGTGAAACAAGAAAAAGAAAAAATACTAGAACTTTACACTTATTGGCTTAGAGTGTAAAATTGAATGTATTTCATCATAGGAAATACAATGCTCGACTTTGATGCGCTTCAGTATTTCAATCTCGGAACTGTCGACCAATATGGCGTTTTGAACTACATTCAATTTTACGCTCTATGTCAATTGTACTAAAATTAATTTTTCAGTGTTCGCAAAAAATGTTTTGAATTCAATATCGTCTGCTTATGTACGTAAATGACATCACCTTTTTAAACATTTCACATCACGAAATGTAGCCGACACGTAACGTGAATAGCCCCTCTGGTGTGAATTGTGATCATAGTCAAGCGCTAGCTCATATAGTTAAAAAAAGATGGGACGAGATGGATAAGCGTAATTTAAAAAAAAGGCTTACCTTTAAAAGTGAGCCATCTCCTCTCGTCTCTGTCTACATTGACGTCCCTGTGTCTGTGGTGGAAGGCGGGTAAAGACATGAGGTGCGAGGGAGGGTGGTAGAACTTGGCTGATTCAGTTTTAACGGCTTGCCGAAGTGCATGCAACCTTTCGAGGATTTCGCGGAGCTCCTGCCAAAAGAAAGAAGAATTATTTCTCATGACATCATTTATGTCACAGCCATTCTCTACAAAGCCATCAAAACCATCTACGTATGAGCACAAGTTTAGTGTGTTGCGAGTGTTTAAGCTATTTTTGTTTCAAATCAAAGTTGGTTTAGTCGTGGCATGATGGAATATTAACATTCACAAGGAATATTAATATATTATTAACATTCACATCTTGCACATCAATAATTATGACGCTAATAGTTCATAATGTTCATTAGTTATTGAAAGTAGCACCTAGCCTCAACAAAGGTTGGTATTCTAACTTTTTTTTTCCTTTTTTCAAATCTGTATCCTGGCAATCTGTCATCGTTGGACATTTGGCCGTGCGGTTGTTGGTAGCAGTCATTTCTTGCTTCGAGCAAGGTATCCGTCCCTTGACGGAGCTTCCTATGGGCTGTAGAATCTGTGGGACAGATCGGAGACACTATTCCTTTTTAATCTACGGAAGCGGAGACTGCCCTCTCCCTCCGGTCTGCTTGCCAAGCTATTTATGTGAGCCGTGAGTCGCTTCTATTCTATTCTAAATGCGGTAGTTCTTTTACCTTTGGGTCATGGTCGGTGACGTCATTGGTGGGCACGTTGTCCGATGACGTCACGTTCGCCGTTTGGTTCGGGTCATGGAAGGAAACGCCCGGCTTATGCCTCTTCATGGTGCCTGAAAACCATTATATTTCTTGGTAGTTTATTTTTAGCTGACGTGGTGGTGTAATTAAGCCTCGCTTTAGCTAAGAGGCAAGAAAGAAAAGGTCCTATTACGGCACGTAGCGCTATAAAGCCTTTAAAAGCTGACGGATTCCAGACAGATTCTGAGATTCTAAACAGGATAAATTACAGATCTTTATCGAAGGCATGTACAGAGTTTGACTGCTAATATTTAACACATTTGCTCAAATAGTGGACTTATTAAATACTTTTTAACACATTTGCTCAAATAGTGGACGTTTCCATGTATGTTTAGCGTGCGCAAAGTTCTTCTTTTCCGCACTAGTACTTTTTGTTTTCCTTCTGCATGGAGGTTTTAATCAAAAAGTTTGTAGTACAAAATGTTTGCTTATATGACTGTTTTATCGCGTAAACACTATTAATACTTGAATTAAAGGACGTAACTTTTTAAATTGTTAAATCTGAAATAAAAATATAGTTTTTCAATCTCTTATCATTTTTTTCAAATCATTTAAAAATCAAGTTTCATTGTTATTTGTTTCAGAGTTACTTTTTTGTAAAATATTAGGACCTTCATAGCTTCCGGATTCTGATCCCAGGTCACAGAGTGCATCAGTTGACCATAGACAATTCTTGTCCACTTTTTTGTTCATTTTTTTTGTGCGTGAAGGGTCTGTATTCATGGTAAATTAACATACCTACCTTAAACTACTATTATATTTTTATTTATATTTTTGGCCCCAACTTTATGTATTTTCGCAAATGTGTTAAAAAATGTCGTTCAATGCACGTGCGGAATTGTCATTTCCACTCGTCTCTATTGCAGACACGCGCCTACGGCTTGTATGAACAAACCGAGACTCGTATAGAAATGACATACTTTCCGCACTTATATTGAAATGTACTATTCTAGAACAGGTTAGGCACTTCAAAAGTCAATTGTCTGTGTATGTTCTATGACTGTTATCAGACAACGTGTATTATTAAAGCCACCAATACTGATAAGGTCTGCACGTGATCACTGTAGGTACCTACTCTTTGCATCGGAATACTTGGCCTATTTTCAAATTGTGGAGACTCCTGGATGGGCTGTACCGACTAATGCTTACAACTCTACCGGTTTCCGTTACCTGTGTTGTAGAACTAGAGGAGCTTGGTTATTAGCCAACACGCTGGTTAAGTGTACACATTAGTGTATTTATTTTTCAATTTCTTCGGTGAGCTGTTGGTTACTTTCCAGCTGCTGAGGCTGAGCTATTGCTAGCTCTATCTGTTACCATATAAAAGACAGAGACGGAACAGGGATTTCTCATCGTTTCGAAAAAGTCATTTATTCTTACAAGAATCGCTGTCTTCTCGTCTTCCTTGTTTACTTTCGTCTATCAGAGTTGAACTCCTTGGAAGAGTGTGAGACGTCTCTATTCTTTTTTGTCACAACACGAAAGACAGGGAGGCACTGTGTCTTAGAAGTTTTGTATCTGCAAAGACTTACCAGGATCATTGGCCTTCCCATCTTCCTTGTTCAGCTGGTTTATCTTATCCAGCAGGGTGGTATTGTTCAGTAGTCCTTGCTTGTAGCTCTCCATCAGTTCATCCAACTCCTCGGACGAGTCATCTCCGATGTACGCGCATTCTTGCAGGTGCTTGTAGCCTTTGATCATGATAAGGGAGGCGCCTGGCCAGCTGAGGGAGAGAATGACCGGTTAAGTAATCAGAATGCTTTGTATTAAAAAGGTTACCACAATATTGGACATTTTTATCTTCCAATAGGATAATGTCTTGCTGTAGCCTATAATTTTTTTGGCCCAAGTTACCAGATGGTCAGCGCTTCAGAGTGAGGAACCTCCTCGTAATGTGTGTTCCTGTATGCGGCCCTTGATCAAACAGTCAAGTCTCTTTGAGTTGCTTTCTTTTCGCCATAAGACCGTTAAATGAAACGAATATCAGGGTAATCTATCAAGCAATACTAACTATTCTTAAACTTTTTTCTCCTCCGTTTCCAAAAGATACTTACTCATCAAGAACAATGTTGAATATTAGGAGGTATTTGAGTTAGATCTGCAGTAGTTTTTCACCATCTGGCACCACTTCTTAGTGAACTCCTGGGACCTTACCTGACACACGCAGATACGGTGACCGTGGAGCCCTGCAGCAGGTAGAAGCCCCAGTACTCCTTCATGTCGTCCTCGAGCTCTAGCTGTCGGGTCATGGACACGGGCACCAGCTCCTCGGTCAGCTCCGGAGGACCTGGCACCACAAACGCGTTGAACGTGGCGTTGGACTTCACCACTTGCCTCTGTTGATGAGGAATGTAAGATAATTGCTATTTTTGTGAGGTTCAATAATTTCATTTAAATTTTAGCCTAAAAAGAATATAGAAGTCTGGAAATATAAAGCTTTAATGAAGCTTTAAGTCAGGATACTCGCAGCATTTTCTTCCATCCGATCCCTTATTGCGTATCTTGCGATAAGTTTGCGATAGGCGTAAATCTCGTGATTGTTGCTGTCAAACATTAATTTTTCCTGACTTTTTAATTGGATCTTTGAGACCGTGCCAGACCCATGGTAACCTAATAGGGGTAATATTATAAATACACGAGGTACGTTACTTTTGTAATATGTTTTCAAATAAAATGTGATGCTTGAGTGCAATGATTGCGAGATTACGTTTGTCGTAAACCTGTCGCGAGTTACATAATAAGGGGGCCAGTGGGGGTAATCTAGTCGAGATTAACTGCAGGCTGCAGCAAACGTTCCCTAAATTATTATCATACAAGTGACTGTATTGCACTTTACCCCTTGCTTATTGTGTGTACCCGGCACAACAAACAGACACTGTCGACCGATAACATATCGCGCATCAAGTGACAGACAGCCTCGATAAGACGCCGAAGACTCTCAATTAAACAGCTAATTGTTGTTCAAATGCGTATAAATAAATAAGCCCCATAGATGGAGCATGTTGGGGACTTGTACTGACTAGTGAAACTCACTGAACTAGATTATTATTATCATCATTAATCAAATAAACTTCATCCTGACTCTCCCTCTGTTTTTTCCTGAGAAAAGTGGCGGTTATATGGACTCCACACCTTTCAAAGAAATCTGTTTTTCTTCTAAAGTATGGAACTCCAAAACCATATTTTTTTGTTATTACATTCTCGTATCTACTTTATTATTGCTTGAGAAGTTCAATCCAAATCTAATGAATCAAGTAGGTACGCTCCTTTATTTACAATAAAAATAGTTCAGTCTTGAGTATGTATAATATGAATATACCATACATACTTTAACTACCTATCATAAAACAAATGTATATTAAAATTGTTTGCATTTGTGAGCGTGTTTTAGGATGCCTGAATATTTTCAATGGATATTTATAACGCAATCTCAATCTTACCATAGAGCAAAATTAATAAATGGAGAAAACCAGATCCACCTGGCATAATCTTACCGTTCTCATCGATGAGGTATTTCTGTCATGCATAAGGGGTATACAAGCATCTAGCTGAAGAAGTCTCAACACCAAGAAGCAAAAGAAGAAGTCTCAAGTGCCCAGAAGAACTAACACAAGTGAAGTGTACAGACCTAGCTGGCACCAGGTGTGAGATATCTTTCTGTCGATACGTCGATAAATCGTCATGCTCATGGGGTACCTACATCTGATTGGAGACTACTCGGTACCTGCTAAAAAGAACGAAGAAAAGCGAAGTGTACAGACCTACCTGGCACCAGGTGGGGGATATCTTACTGTCGATAAGTCGCATGTCCGTCATGCTCATGGGGTACATCTGGCTGGAGAACACTCGGTACCTGTGAAAAAGAACGGTTATAATTTTTTTATAGAAATATATGTCAGAAACTTAATGCCAAGAGACTAGTAAGATGTTAATGGCACAGCTAAGCAAAAAGATACTCTTCAGAAGTACACTAGCCTATTGATGTCCTCTGCTATAGACGCAAAGGGAGTATAGATTTTGGACTCGTGATGTAAACGAACCTCATGTAGAGTGGCACGAATATGAACAAACAGGGCAGTACGATCATCAGTGCCAGCAGGCGACAGAGTCTGATGGGGCCCTTGTAGCAAGATCGTGCTGCTATCTGGCTGAACTGGCGGGAGGGGCGCGCCCGGGGGATGCCGGCTGAAACAAATTACAATTCTTATTTAGCACTCTCCCCCTCTATATGCAGTTGTCTCTTCACTGGACTTACAGTACACGGCTTTTTTGTTGGATATATGACAAGCAAATTTAAGATCCTTTTAATGGTAAATTCGGGGCGCGTCGGCGGAGAGTCGGAGACTCGGATGCGCTAACTTGCATCGACTACGTAATTTCATTCTCAAGAAGTTTGCTGAAGAAGTACCTTTGCACAAATTTAAAGTCACTGTCAAAAAACACCTAATAAGTCAGGGTTACTACTCCATTGTAGAATTTTGTAATGACTTTTGGATTCTTGGAATGATAGGGATATGCTTCCATCTTGTCATCTCGAGATACAATAAAACATTGTGTAAAATTTTTCATATTATGTAAGAATGTATAATGACATTTATACAAGAAGAACAAGTTCCTTGCCAGTTCTTCGCGATGAAAACCTGCTTTCCGACTGACATTTCATAAGATTTTCATTTTCACTGAGTCGTGAGTTGTCGTCTGTCCGTCTGTGGCAAACTTTTTTCAGGAACTGGTTCAATCAATTTGGGATTGATACCAAATAGGTATTTTATTACCTATTTGGTATGGTCTCTTAGCCTGATGTGGCCACTCTTGCTGGTATCGCACGCTCTATATGCGATGACCTTACTACTTTAACCATTGGCGATAACACACAATAGGGATGATTTTTTTTGTAGTTGATGATGTTTTTATCTTCATTCTTATGTGTTCGCACAGAGCAGATGCTCGTTGTAATTTTGGTAATATTTTACCTATTGTATTTTTATATTCAGCTCATTTAAACTTGGTCTAATACCCGTTAAAATTTCAGGTATCAGACCAAGTTTAAAATTAGAATTTTAACAGGTATTAGTTTCTGGTTGGTGATTTCTGAACATGCAAGTATTGAACTAAATACTCACTTTCTAATGGCACCAATTCCTGTGGATCCATGTTACGACTCCTTGACTCCTCATAGTCTATAGAATAGCAAGCATTTTAATGTTGATATCAAGTTCAACTCATTACATGTTTGAGCTTATATATACTAGTTCATTTCTGACGTTGTAAATGTTGGTTGCGTGCTGACTCGTTCTTTATGTACTCTGAATTTCTTCAACCTGTTTGACAACAAACACATTTTATTAATGTTTATTTAAATAATTTATACTCGTTATATGATTGATTATGTATGTGGCTCCGTATATCATTTTCTAAAAATAAATGAATATCTAGCTATGGCCTATGAATGAATAAAATGTAATGTACATCATGTATTTTTTTTAGTTTTATCATACTCTTATTTTAGAAGTTACAGGGGGGGGGGACACACATTTTACCACTTTGGAAGTGTCTCTCGCGCAAGCTATTCATTTTAAAAAAAAATTATATTAGAAACCTTAGTATCATTTTTGAAGACCTATCCATAGATACCCCACACATATGGGTTTGATGAAAAAAAAATTTTTGAGTTTCAGTTCTAAGTATGGGGCACCCCCAAAATTTATTACTTTTTTTTTAATTTTGTGTGAAAACCTTAATGCGGTTCACAGAATACATCTACTTACCAAGTTTCAACAGTATAGCTCTTATAGTTTCGGAAAAAAGTGGCTGTGACATACGGACGGACAGACGGACAGACGGACAGACGGACAGACGGACAGACGGACAGACGGACAGACGAACAGACGGACAGACGGACAGACAGACATGACGAATCTATAAGGGTTCCGTTTTTTGCCATTCGGCTACGGAACCCTAAAAATTAAATGAACGCTATTGATATAAGGTAAATGATATTTTATCTTACACCGGTTTTATTATTAACCAAAAAATTAGCAAATTGAAAGAGTTCAAGGTCAAATTAGACAGTTAAATGAACAAATTGAACCATATGAAGGATCCATTAATGAGAACAAATATGCAAGTAATTTAACAATTTATTGTGCTAAATAAAATATTAAGAGAAAATACGATTTAAATCTTTGGAGAAATAAATATCAGAGAGATATTAATCAAAATACAAGTGGTATTATTTAGATCTGATAGCTAAATACTATCTATCACCTGATGGTATGATAATATAATATCTCAATTGTAAGACACATGGTAACAAAATAATTAAATATAGAACAGTATGAGTTAACATGGACTACAGCTGGAATGGAGCGACCGTATCTTTAAGCAATCACATTGGTCTGACCAAACTCTCTGGGGAAACCGTGGACGAGAATGCCGACAACTTAGGAAATGGCGTTGTTATGAGGAGGCCTATATTTTTAGAGGTTGTTATATTATAAGGAGAGATAGAAAAAGGCTCCAGAAGAAGCAAGCTGGACAAAGGTCTTTTCGTGGATGCACCAGGCACGGTCTTCCTTACCATTACGTTTAATACTACCTTTTTCGGAGCGTCAGAACATTTATTATACTACGTGAACTCTGCTCCAGAATTTACCACATTAGTAGTTGGAGCTCTTAGTAAAAACTTTATTAATATTGTGATGACGTTCTCCATAGTTTTTCGTTCACCGCGTGTAATCAATTACCTACCTCAATTCTAGGTTTTTTTTAGGGTTCCGTACCAAAATGGTAAAATGGAAATGGAAGTCTGTCCGTCACACTCGATTATTTCAGTAGCTACCAGAGCTATCGATATGAAATTTGGAATAGTTGTGTATATTAGTGGCCCAATGACACTGGAATAAAAAAAAAATGGAAATTATTTTTGTTCTTATTTAAAAAAGGGGGAAAATCAGAGGGTTGAAATTTAAAAGTGAGATAACTGTACTGTGTGGGGTATCATATGAAAGGGTTTACTTTGTACATTCTAAAACCAATTTTTAATTATTTTTAGTCATGATAGTTTTTGATTTATCGGGGAAAATGTCTAAAAAAATACCGTTCCCCCCCTTATCTCCGGAGTTTACCAATCGAAAAATCTCAAATAATTATGGTCAATAGGAATTTACGTATATTTTACAGGAAAACTATAGCCAATCCTCTAACTAGCATAGTTTTTTTGATATTAACAATAAACAAACAAAGTTATTTTTGCGGTTCATTACCAAAGGTAATTAAAACGCAAGTTCTTCTAAGTACTCGTCGTCAAATAAACATATTGGTTTTTGCCTGATTGTTTTGCTTCAGTACTTCTTGAGTACGGAACCCTCGGTGCGCGAGTCCGACTCCCACTTGGCCGGTTTTTTTTTAATCTATGAATTTATTAGGGACTTTTGTCCATATTGAATTCTAGGTTATAGAATGAACCATTTTTACCCCTACGTAAAGACGTAGTAATTATACGTGTAGACGCGAGAAATTATGGCCTATGCCCTCAGTTGCATCACCATAACTGCCGTAGCCCGGAATGCACGTAAAGCCTCCCCTACAATGCTTCCCGATTCCTTACACACAGCTGCGTTTTTATCGCGCGATAATAACGCGCAGACGGACGCAGCGTCCCGCGTTATTATCGGTCGTTATTATCGCAGCAGTGTGTAACTACTTGATCATCCTAATACAAAATGTACTGAAAACAGATATCGCAATAACGCTTGCGATATTATCGCGCGATAATAACGCGCCTGTGTGGGGGAGGCTTATAAGTGCGACAGATGGAGCAACCGGCAGCGTCCATTTTCTCCATTTTATTGTATCACGAGCAACGAGTGTTGGCTACAGGTATAATTAAAGATTGGGCCACCGTGCCAGGAATCGGGAGATTATCACTGAGTCTGTTCAGTGTTTACCTTTATATTGTTGTTTGCCTATCGATATCGTGTATTACTTACTTATATATTTAGGTTATCAGTTATCAGACAACTATTCAAGTCGAGTACCTACTACCTACGTATTACAAGTTGTAAGTTAGTAGAGCGGTACAATAACTTTCTTCATATTATTATACAAAAGAAAGACCTCTCTTTTGTCAAAGAACTTTTGTTTTGGAGGTTTCTTGGCAATATCAAAACAAATAAATATCCTACTTAATTTTATTTTTCCTTTAGAAATCTCTATGTACCTACATACTAATTAAATATTTCAGATTTTTCGATCCATAGTGAGTTTATAATGTGCAAGTACCTTTTTTATACATTGTTAGGTAAATGACTGCAATCTCACCTGATGGTACCTAAGTCATTATATAGCCGAAGATGTATTTGTACGTACTTACTTAGAACGTTTAATGGGTGACATGAACATTAATATCTCCCGTGACGCTCGTGATCAAAATTCCGACAAATATTTAAACATGACATCCCTGCATGGCCTTATACTAGCACATGATCTACCCACTAGGAGTAAAAATTGCTTAGATCATGTTATGCTAAAAACTAATAAGTCAAATACTGTTTTTGTTTTAAACTCGGTTATCACCGACCACGCTCCTATTCTCTTAAGTTTTCATAAAACACCCCTTGCCAAAGAGGCCTAATGAATTATATTACCGTACTGATCACGTCGCTGTAGTAAATAACATAAATAACACCAATTTTGACTTTATCCTGCAAGATTCCAAAGCGGACTCCGCCACAACTAATCTTATTCAAGTTATTTCATCATGTATCTCTTCGAACACTAAAACAGTTAAAATACCGTGCAAACATCAGAACCTTAAACCATGGATCACTAAAGGGCTTATAAAATGTATCAGAAACCGAGATAAATTACATCTAAATGCTAAAAGAAATCCTGATAATATAATCCTTAAAACTACTTATCTACGCTACCGCAATTTCTGCAACAACTTACTCAAAAACCTAAAACGTACATATGAACGATCTGAACTAGAAAAGGTGAAGAATAATAAAAAGGCAACCTGGGATATTATAAAGAAAATAACTCACATACAGCGCCAAGCATCTCCTCCCCATGAGTTGGTTAGTTCTAACAACCCTCAATCTTCGGTAGATAGTGTTAACAGGTTCTTTGTTAATATTGGTAAAAATCTTGCCACACCTCTCTTAACCATACAATCTCTCCCGGACATCCAAAAAACAAATATTGCACCTCCACCCTGTAACTCAATGGTCCTCAATGAGACAGATGATGCCGAAGTAAACAATATCATAATGAGTCTTCGCAACAACTGCGCAAAGGGATGGGATGGAATATCTGTTTCAATTTTAAAACAAACGCGCGATATTCTGGTCCCCGTCATCAAACACGTTTTTAATTTATGTATTACACAAGGATCTTTTCCTTCTGTACTTAAGAAAGCTGTGGTCCACCCGATCTACAAGAGTGGGGACAGGGACCAAGTCACCAATTATCGGCCTATTTCAGTTCTAACTTCAATTTCTAAGATCTTTGAAAAGATCTTGAACAATCGTTTACTCCTGTACTTGAATAAACTAAATTTCATTTCACCACAACAATTTGGCTTTAGGCAAGGAAGATCAACCGAGGACGCTGTTAATGAGCTTACCAGTCAGATCACCAAAAATATTGAATCAAAGCAAAAAACAGTAGGTATTTTCCTTGATCTGTCAAAAGCATTTGACACTGTGTCTGTCCCCATTCTTTTGGATCGGTTGGAGGCCATCGGAGTCAGGGGTAATGTTCTTAGCCTATTTAAAGATTACCTTACAAATCGCAGACAATATGTTAAAATAGGTCCCCACATAAGCAAGGAAGATACTATTGAATATGGTGTGCCTCAAGGCAGCGTTCTTGGCCCAACTCTGTTCCTAATATATATTAATAACCTATGCCAGATGAATATCCCACACACTAAAATCATATCTTATGCTGATGACACTGTACTTCTAGTTCAGGGACAGAGTTGGGATCAGGTGCGTATGCGTGCTGAATCTGCGTTAATGCTCGTCATGAACTGGCTAAATATAAATTTACTGACACTAAATATCCCCAAAACTAAATTTATTACCTTTGATACCACCATATACACTCAACCTAAGTCTTTTTCGATCAAAGCTCATTCTTGTAATCTGCCTGATGCGAACTGCTCTTGTTTTTCAATACAAAGAACTACTGACATCAAATACTTGGGTGTAATAATAAATAGTACTCTCAGCTGGAAAACACATATAAATGTTTTGGTTAATCGCACTCGAAAGCTTATGTTTATCTTGAGGAAGCTGAGAACGGTCTGCGACCGTAAATTATTAAAAACTGTGTACTTCGCACTAGTGCAGTCCATACTTTCATACTGTATCACAGCTTGGGGTGGCTCCAATAAGACTGACATGTTACGTCTAGAGCGCGCTCAAAGAGGTATTCTTAAGGTTTTGGGAAACCGACCTCGCAGGTATCCTACGACAGTACTTTACCAAGAGTGGGACGTAATGAATGTTAGGCAACTCTTTATTTCCCAGGTAATTTTACGTAAACACTCAGACCATAATACTCAATCTGAAGTTAATGCTAACATTCCTCAAAGACGCAAACAAAAAATATTCAAAATTTCTCCATGGAGAACTGCACTTGCCGGTCGACAATATCTCTTTCTTAGCACAAAACTTTACAATAGAATAAATGACATGCTTGTTATATCTAAGCTTAATAAACCCAACCTAAGAAAAACAGTTAACGCCTGGCTAAAGACTCTTAGCTACCATGAAACTGAGGATTTGATCGCTAAAGCGAAATCATTTTAAGTTGTTATGTTCATGTTTACTGTCTACGCATACACCACAACCACACATACAAACACTCACACTCACACTCTCACACTCACACACACACACACACACACACACACACACACACACACACACACACACACACACACACACACGCACCACTTATCATGTTATTTGAATAGTCAAAATTTAAGTTTGTACATGTACAGTTTAAGTATTCGATGGATCCAAGGGAAGGCTATGGTGCCCGTAACACAGGTTTTCCTAGTACGGACGCCAAAGCACTCCATCAGGTTAAACATCTTTTTTTTTGTATGTACCTATTCTGTGCACTAGATTTAAGGAGATTTTTGTACTGTGCAATAATAAATAAATTAAATAAAAAACGAGTAAGTAACCCCTAACGGTTTCTACAAAGCATCGCGCCGGAACGCTAAATCAAATCTGTGGCTAGTGGTTAGTTAATTAAAATATCGTAGGTATACTTAAGTATTTTTATAACAGAAACATGTAGTAATTATAAGTAGTACCTAAATGTCATATCAATTGCAATATATATGGCTTGCATACTTATTACATATGCACCTAGTACCTACCTACCTACATTTAAAATTCACTCTACCACACTCTACACATGGTACCTGCCAGAGAAACTCTTGGTATGTTTGCATAAATAATAATTTTATTTATTATTGTATGTTTATATGTTCGAGATAATTTACCACGTGTATTTAAAACGCGTTTTTTTATTGAACATAAATTATACTAATAATTTCTGTAAAAAGTTAGTTTTATTTATTTTTATACTGGGTAGGTACTAATTAATTATTATATTTTATTGTATAGTCGGTAAGAAAGCAGAACTCATATTTGGATGAAAAAAATACAAATAAATGCAACTACAATATTTGAATAAAAAACTGCATGAGAAAAGCTCAAATATAATTATAAGAAGTATTTTAGTTTGTACATACTTGTTAATTATATGTTGTATGTTACTATGTAGGTATTTAATAACAATGATAATAATTAGTATTTTGATGAGGGCATGCTTTTCTTTAACGGCGCGGTTAAAACTTATTTATCGTCGTTATCTCCTTGCGGAATTAGAATATAGATTTTAAGATCATCGCCTAATGATTCGAGAACATTTTGAAGAACTCCCTCGCACATAGGTTTCCTTTTACCATTCCACACAGCAAGCCATTAGTTTCCTTCTTTTGAGAATATAGAGCTGTTATCTTCTTTGTAGAATATATAGATTAGTTTATAATAATAATAATGTCCTTATTAAAAGGCAATGAACCCAGTTATTTTAAAATAAATATAAATATATACGGGACATTTTACACATCGCAATCTAGCTCCAAAGTAAGCGATAGCTTGTGCTATGGGTACTAGATAACCGATAAATATACATACATACTAATATACATAAATATAATATACTGAAAACACCCAGACACTGGAAAGCATTCATGCTCATCACACAAACATTTACCAGTAGTGGGAATCGAACCCACGACCTCCGGCGCAGACAGCAGGTTCGCTACCACTACGCCATTCGTTCGTTCGTTCGTTTCAGCCGACGGACGTCCACTGCTGGACAAAGGCCTCCTGCAATGCTTTCCAGCCCGCACGGTCCTGCGCCATCTGTATCCAGCGCCTTCCCGCGACTCTTTTAATGTCGTCAGCGTCACTCCACCTGGTCGGAGGTCTGCCAACACTGCGCTTTCCCGTGCGGGGTCGCCATTCCAGCACTTTGGGTCCCCAACGTCCGTCGGTTCTACGAGCTATGTGCCCCGCCCATTGCCACTTCAGCTTCGCGATACGTTGAGCTATGTCGGTGACTCTGGTTCGTCTACGGATCTCCTCATTTCTGATTTGATCACGCAGAGAAACTCCGAGCATAGCTCTCTCCATCGCCATTCGGTCGTCATAATTAATTATTGGGAATTGTATTCCAAGATTATATTCCTGAATATCATAGGTTATGAACACGTCCATGCCGCGTGCTGTGACCAACTTTTTGGCAGCGGAGTTAATGACCTGTGTTCATCGTTAAAATAATTGTAATAATGTGACTAGTAGGCATTTATGGAATCTTCAAATATTGTTCAAATCTAAATGATGCGCACCTGGGCAATTTTATGATTATGTAGGTACCTATAGTAATAATATTTACCTCAGAGATTGTTACAATAATATTCTGAAGGCGAATGTTTGTAATATTTTCTGTGCCAGATAAGTTAAGATTTGTGTTATAATTTTGCTCAGGTAATTGATTTCAAAGATATAATATTGAGCATTATTAAAATAATATAAAGTTCACTTACATTAATTGACCTACATCCGCTATACATACGTATACAGATATCTATCTGCAGGTAGGTACGTACCTAACTATTTACAAAACTAGCTGTCTGAATGTTTCTCTATTTTTCAAACCAAATAATAAACAACATTTTCACTTCTTATTTCTAAAATACTAATTTTAATTTATTGCCCTGAATATCAGAAAAGATCCACAATAAAAAATCATGACAAAAATAAAGACTCCTACAAATTCATGAGATACAATAGCGATTTATAATATTATGTCTAAAATAATTATTCAAATACGAACCAGTAACAATACAACAAAAACTAAGTCACTGGAAACATATTATGGACTATAGCCTATAGTATACTCTTTAAGAACTTAGGTACACATACTTATTTGAGAAAAGTCGTTTTGGGCAAGAAAAAGTAATTTTTACAAATTAAAGTTTTACTAACCTTTTGGTGTCTTGTTCACACAATATAATTTTAATGAACAACACAAGAGCTTTATTCAAAAAATAATTAGGTAAGTATAGAGCTTTATCCAAAAACTTAAAAGTTCAGTTAATTTCTAACTAAGTTAAATAGTCAGTTGATTACACATTTAATTAACACAATCATAATATAATATATTTATTTTTTATTGGATCGCAAATGAACACGATTTTCACCATTCAGAATCGCACCACGTGTTTGTCGTAGGGCACTAATATCACGACTGACTTGATTCTTTATCTCACCGACGCATTTAAATTTATCTCGGCGAATAACACAAATAGCGTTTTAATTGTGCGTATCTAAACCGCTAAGAATTTAGCTGAAAACGTGAATATTTTGCACTCCATTGTTTTGTACACGTTTCAGAATTATTATGAATTTTCTCTTAATACCTAACTAATACTTACTCTTATTAAAATACTGCTTAAATTAATTTTTCAAAGATTCTTGGTTGGTGTTAGTTATACCTATAATAGCTTGTAAGTTGGCCGTTAAACCAGTGTTAAAATATGGTCTAAGGTTAAGCCACAACTTTCACACTATGTAAGAAAAGTTGTAAGTATTATATTATGTGCCAGTTCTTCAAGTCAAAGTCAAAATATCTTTATTTCACTTAGGCCCAACGTACATGCTCTTGTAAAACGTCAATATTATGATATTTGATAACTACAAAACTAAAGTTTACGAGGGTTCGAACGCGCCCTTCACTGAGAAGAAGCCCACAACAAACTCAGCCGGGTTTTGTTTTCTGGTATCACCACTTCTACTAATTGAGCAAGTATAATTACAGCAGTTCATTTACTCCAAAGGATTAGATTTATGTAAATAATCTTTAATACTATGCAAACCTGCTTCCTGAACTTTGCGGTAGAGTTTTGACCTGTTTCAAATTTTGAAAAGAGTCTGGATTTGGGCCTATGTAAATAATAAATATTTTCATTTTCATTTCAGCCGACTAAAAACAATAGGTAAAATTACTGTAGTTAAGTAGGTTCATTCATTATAGTTAAGTACTTAGTAGAATAAACATTTTATTCGAAAAAATATAATAATACCAACTACTCATTGGTTATTTAATTACTCGCTAATTAGTGAAGATATACGTCCAAATAAGTTGACAGCGAGCCATTTTAGCTCATTATCATTTACATGTAAATGCTTAGTAATTGATTATTTATTATGCAGTATGTATGCTAAACAGTGACAAATTACTGGTAGAGACTTCAACCTTCGTAGACTCAAAATTTTTAATTACACTCAAATATAGTACCTACCTAATAAAGTCGCAAGTTTGTAGTACAGCTGTGTGAGTATGTGTTTAAGTTTTCACACAAAAAGTGCGAAACAATTTGGCTGGGAACTGACATTATACCCTGAATTAACACAGGCTACCAAGTACCAGAGCGGTAGGTCCCGTCGCTGCTGCCGGCATCCTGGTCGATGCAGAACAGGACGCGCCATCTTTTCGGCCTGTCGGTGAAATTCGGGTGTCGGACGCCAAAACCCCTTATGGTAGTCATCCGCAGGCTGGCACGCATGGAGAAAGGTGTCTACACTCCAGTAACCGGTGAGTTTCCTGCGAGAGGAATGCGCTCCCGAAATATCCCTCTCGAAGGGTGTTCTCGCTCACTTTAGTGATTTTTTGGTGAGGTTGTCTTCCTCGGAGTACCCCGAAGAGATTCGTGGGCATTACCACCTTATGCTTTTATTTTTGATGAGATTTTCTTCCCCCTCCGGTGTAGGTATCAACGTTCCCCCATAGATCCCTCTGCAGGTTACAGGGCCTCGCAGAGAATCGTCAACTGTTCACCATGCAAAGCTATTAGCTATCGGTGGTTATCCAACGTATCCAGGGAGAACCTTTACGAGCGCTACTAGGCATTTCCATGCAGCACAGCAAGATTTTAGGAGGTGAGGTGTGGGGTGCCCCCCGCGCGTATCCTAAAAGCCTGGGGCTCCGTATCCCTCAGTCACTCGTGGAGATTGCTTGGCGCGCCTTCCACTTGAAAACGTATGTTTTGTTTATTATCATTATACAATACATTTAGGTCCATAATACAATTGTAAAAGCAATAAAAATATTGTAGTCACTTAGTCTTATTTTTTATCCCCGACTTTCAAATACGATAAAATTATAGTAGGTATCTTTAGGCTCGCGACAATTTTTTTATAATGTTATAAATGCCTCTTATTCTTCGTTGAGAAAGCATAAAAGATTATCAGTAAATTATTATACGGCTGTAAATACCAAACCAAGTCTTTTGATAAAGAAAGACTTTTGGAAAGAGTTTGTAGATAAGGAATATTGTTTAAAAAAATCCACCTTGTATTTGCCACCGCGATTGCCATTTCAGCGTACATTGAATTATGTCGGTTCTTCTACAGATCTTGTTCATCTTTCTTCCACCGTGTAGAGATATTGCTCAATAGTATATTGAACCTACTCCACTGGGCTTAACTGCTATTATTATTCTCATAGATACTCCGCACTTGACGACAATCATGCTTATGGAAATACTAAAACCTGTCAAGTGCGAGTCGGACTCGCGCACTGAGGGTTCCGTACTTCAACCGGAGGAATAAAACCATAAAAACCACTTTTCTTATCGAACCGCAAAACTAACTTTGTTTTTAGAGGTTTTATTGTAAATATCAAAAAACTACTTATTAGATCTCGTTCAAACCAATTTTCGGTGGAAGTTTGCATGGTAATGTACATCATATATTTTTTTTAGTTTTATCATACTCTTATTTTAGAAGTTACAGGGGGGGGGACGGGACACACATTTTACCAC
The DNA here is from genome assembly GCA_036785405.1 of Coenonympha arcania. Lineage (NCBI taxonomy): Eukaryota > Metazoa > Arthropoda > Insecta > Lepidoptera > Nymphalidae > Coenonympha > Coenonympha arcania. Next base: position 19,214,068 of record CM072059.1, on the reverse strand, counting down.
TTTGGAAGTGTCTCTCGCGCAAGCTATTCATTTTAGAAAAAAATGATATTAGAAACCTTAGTATCATTTTTGAAGACCTATCCATAGATAACCCACACATATGGGTTTGATGAAAAAAAATTTTTTGATTTTCAGTTCTAAGTATGGGGCACCCCCAAAGTTTATTACTTTTTTTAAAATTTTGTGTGAAAACCTTAATGCGGTTCACAGAATACATCTACTTACCAAGTTTCAACAGTATAGCTCTTATAGTTTCGGAAAAAAGTGGCTGTGACATACGGACGGACAGACGGACAGACGGACAGACAGACATGACGAATTTATAAGGGTTCCGTTTTTTGCCATTCGGCTACGGAACCCTAAAAATGGAGAAGCGAAGCGCTTTGTGCGTACTAGGGATGAAAGTCCGCCCAGTGTCTTGCGGTGCGGAGGACAAATGGTGCGGGAAGGACCAGATCAAACAGCTCCTGAGCATACTCCTCGAAATATATCCTACATAAAACCTTTAGGCTTGCCACCTTGCGGCGATGGTGTAAGTCTAGAGTCTAGACTCTAGAGCATCGCCGCAACGATCTAAAGCATCTAAGGCCGCCAGCTGGTATTTGCCAGAACCATCGAAGAGGTGGCTACAGTACTCCATACAAGACCGCCTTGCGTTTTGTACAGATTGGTCAGTTGATTATTGATAGACCAGCGCTTGACTACAATCATGTGTGATGGACAGAAATGATGAGGTCTAGGATGGAGCGCGCTTGCCAAGAAAATGCCAATTCACTCTTCTCACTCCCAGCCTATTATAATCTGGGTTCTCCTTCACTTCTCTCGGCGTCTTCACTTCACTTCTCTGCGGTTCTTCGTCCTCTCGAAAGCGATACAAAAGCGATCTTAAAAACGTATGGCGGAAACATAATGGCTATAACAGCTGCAGGCAACGTTGTGTCGGTCTACCTACTCGTAAAGAATACCAATACCAATTACCAATGGAGGTCGCTCGAGGTTCGATTGCAAAATCGGAAGCTTTAGCTAACTATTTATAGCGTCACGCTACATTGATTTTGAAAATTAGGTACGTAATTATGTAGTGCTTTCATTATACACATTTAATTACTAACATGCGAGGGTGATAGATAAGGCACTGGCTAAGCTAATCGAAGTTTACGCCGCAAGTCGCGACTTCTCAAAGATATAAATATATTTATTTAAAGTGAATTAATTTGTAATTACAATAAGTTAAATACCTGTTTCAATTATAATTAGGTACTAGCTGGATTGTACCGGAACGTAATTAATTCAGAAAGGTATACACTACCAATAAATTTCACACTGTTTAATTAAACAAACCCGATTATAAATTAGAAGATAGGCAATTGACATTGACTATAATATATCAGGAAGGCTATTATTATAAATATTAGACGACTGATGATTTTTAATCTGTAGGAGGATTTACACTCATAAAGAAAATGACTCAGTACCTATCGGATAGGAAACAGTATCGGCACTGAATACCGATAAATACATAGTAAATAAATATTTTTTAGTTTCAACATCTGCGTATGTTTGTGTAAAGGCTCTAGAATTACCCAGAAAATATTAAAACGACTTCCTCCCAGAACTTTAAGTGATTTATAGGTTTCCATACCAATATGTTGAAAATGGAAGCCTTAAGTATATGGTGCGACTTTCTCCGTCCGTCCGTTTGTCACACTAGATTATTATAACCGTAACTAGATTATTATTCCGTAACTAGTTAAAATTTGGAATAGTGACCCAACGAGATTGCAATCATAAAAATTTTAAAATTGTTTTTAATTTTATTTAAAAGGGGGGGAAAACCGGGGCGTTGAAATTTCAAAATGAAATAACAATATTGAGTGCGGTATCATAAGAAAGGGCGTCTTGTATATTCTAAAACAGATTTTTATTTGTTTGTGTAAAAAATACCGTTCCCCCCTTATCTCCGAAGTTTCTCGTTAAAAAAATCTGAAATAATGTAAGTACGGTCAATAGGAATAAACGTATATTTTACAGGAAAAATAAAATCAACTCTCTTACTAGTAGGTACTTATACCTTTTTTGATAATAACATTAAAGCGAAATGAAATGAATTGAAATGAAATAAAGCGTCAAAAACAAAGCCTAGTTTGCGGTTTGCCAACAAAAGTGCCTACGTGTAAATTATGCTCTTAAGTTCATGAACAAAAGATATTCTTCTAACGTTTTCCTTATTTAATAGTATGGAACCCTCGGTGTGCGAGTCCGACTCGCACTTGACCGATTTTTTATTGTCTGTACGTAGCGTACGTAGCTCAAAAGTAAAAACGGAACCCAAAGATCACTATGTTGTCCGTCTATCTGTCAAGACATTGTTTTATTTCAGTAAAAATTAAAGAAAAAAATACCGTTCCTTTACCGTACCAGCTAGAGTGAAATTTGAGATAGGGCAGCATTGGTTACAGGCTGGGCGGAAAAAGTAACCATAATTGTAATTTCTCATTCCACATTAATCTAATAGGTACCTTACCTACCTTACGTACCTACCTTTTTGGCCAACTTTTTTCAGCAGTAGTCCGAATTTTATGATTGAGGTATCTTTCAATTCGGAATATCATCTAGATGTTTTTTGAAAAAAAAAAGATTGCAATTAACTTAAAACAAAAAAAGAGTTTAGTTTTTTGCAAATATCATCAACATTCTCTGCATCTTGCCATTTTATGGTAAAAAGGTAACGGAGGTACAAACTACAAGGTTGTGGAGTTTCTGAGCACTTAAATTCATTCATTTAATCTTCGTTCGATCTTTAATCTGTGGTTGCCAGACCCACATCTTTAAAAAAATCTACAACTATGACCACTATACGTCACCCAAAAAAGAAACGCGATATCTAAAATCAATAACTTTGCAATTCATCATACGCGGCTTTTTAGTTCGTGTGCAAAAACCTGTCAAGAATTCAAGATCAAATCTCTCGCACCCCGCCCTTGCATTCTATTGGTGTAACCAACACACCATTTCACCAATCAGGTTTCAGCTCGCTCAACCCCCTTCGAAATTGGAATTGAATTGAATTTTCTGTAGTCCTTTTCTAGCTGTATCCCAGTGTAGTGCTGTATGAGAAAAACATTTTCGCGAAAAGAGTGAATTTATTTTATGTGTAAATCGGTTATTTGAGTGCAGTGTTTATGCCAACAGTGACGGATATTACTGGAAATAAAGGTTTGCACTGCGACTCTATAATCTGAGTAATATTCACGGAACATGATGATGATCGTATTTGAAATTTTATCACTATGTATCTTCTAACTTTTATCTTTATCTCGCATATTTTTTGCACGGATCTTGATTTAAAGGGGCACACAATTTCTTGAATCTAATGACTCTAGGCTCTAAAATTTGTACTTACTATTTAACGCCAGTGTCTTAGATATTTCCTTGGGTCGTCGTCATTTCATTTGATGGACTTATTTCCTGAAATATTAAAAACTACCACTATTTTGTGCTGCCTAAAGCCAACGACTAACTTGGACTTACGTGGAGGGGTCAACGCAGTGTTTTCTGTGCGGGCTCGCGAGAGTATGGCGAGATTTTATTGAGTGACTGCGAGTATTTACTAGTATAATTATATAATAAAAAAAAAATAAAGAAAAAGGAATTAATAACACTCGTATTCTTCCCGTGTATGTCGCGGTCGATGTTAAATATAGCGCATCCGTTGATACCAGCATCCGGCGATATCTTACAATAGCCACTGTTCCAGAGATATACAGTATATTATACTCGTTACGTCATTAAAATAATATTGTACGGCCAAAAATGCTAAAATCCAGGATATTAGTGCTCTATCACCTACCTAAACCGTAACTACCTACTGCGCTAAAACCAATACTTGTATGTTTGTTCCTCAATAGACCCGCTGGAGGGAGTACGGGATTCGTATTCACCGCGCTGCCTCTTCGCTAAAGAGCAGTCGGCGCCGAAGTAGCGATCATGCATGATCATGCATGCCGTGTCTCCATTGTGCGACTGTCACATCACCTTATTTCGATCTTACCACAGAACACTAAATAGTACCAGAAGGTCTACTCCGCGCGATAATTTAAAGAAATAGCGACTCTAGCGCTGACACAAAAAGTGCAACTAAGTTCGCAATAGCGCCTGGCCCCGCCCTCAAAATCGACACGCAACAAACGCAATGTTGCGGTCTCTTTCTATCGCCTAACTTTATCTCTTACGACTTACTAGGGCTGCCGTAGTCAGACGGCGCGTAAAATAGACCGTACAGAACTAGCGCGTACAACTCGGCCCGCGAGCGGCAACCATCTGAAATATTGAAGTCCGAAACTGTACTTGTAGCCTGGTCACGTGATAAGTGAGACTGGCCTGCTCATACAGAAATAATATATGATAGTTGACGTATGTAGCGGTGACGGCAATGGTCTAAGATGACCAAACTTTGTTTTCAGTGTACGCCATGGCCTCCGACCAAGAGTCGTGTTCCGACGAGGAGCCCGACAGTGAGATGCTGAGCGACGACCTCTGCCTGCCGGACAGCGACGACGACCGACAGCCTTCACGGACTGTGCAGGTAGCTCTTTACACGCTACAAGTTTTTTTTTATATAATTGTCTCCATTTTTTAGGGTTCCGTAGCCGAATGGCAAAAAACGGAACCCTTATAAATTCGTCATGTCTGTCTGTCCGTCTGTCCGTCCGTATGTCACAGCCACTTTTTTCCGAAACTAGAAGAGCTATACTGTTGAAACTTGGTACGTAGATGTGTTCTGTAAACTGCATTAAGGTTTTCACACAAAATTTAAAAAAAAGTAATAAAGGGGGTGCCCCATACTTAGAACTGAAACTAAAAAATTTTTTTTTCATCAAACCCATATGTGTGGGACCCATATCTATGGATAGGTCTTCAAAAATGATACTAAGGTTTCTAATATAATTTTTTTCTAAAATGAATAGCTTGCGCGAGAGACACTTCCAAAGTGGTAAAATGTGTGTCCCCCCCCCCCTGTAACTTCTAAAATAAGAGTATGATAAAACTAAAAAACATATATGATGTACATTACCATGCAAACTTTCACCGAAAATTGGTTTGAACGAGATCTAATATGTAGTTTTTTTGATATTTACAATAAAACCTCTAAAAACAAAGTTAGTTTTGCGGTTCGATAAGAAAAGTGGTTTTTATGGTTTTATTCCTCCGGTTGTAGTACGGAACCCTCAGTGCGCGAGTCCGACTCGCACTTGGCCGGTTTTTTTATTTCTGGAGACGTCAGTGTTATTCTCCGACATGTATCGGAGGTTTGTACCTATGTGTTCACAATTCAATTTTTTACCCTAGCGAATACCTACAGGTATTCAATATAATAAATGTAGCACTTAGGGTCTCTATTGACCCTATACAGAATGGGCGCAATAGTTTTGTTCTTATGTATAACTTTTCTCGCTATTCTTGAACAGTATAAAGATTAGACAAATTAGCTCTGTCTATCTTGCTGTCCCTTTGCAGTTCCGCCTCGAAGCGTTCTTTGTCGAATTTTGAACACTCGGTCAGTAGATGCAACACCGACTCTTCGTTGACAGTCACAGTCGCAGGCCGGAGAATCTTTACATTTAAATCTGTTCAGATACTGTCCGAACCCGCCATGCCCTGTCGATACACACGCTATACAAGCTATGGCTACAAGTTAGTAGGTACCTACTTGACTGCGATCTCACATCGCACCAATGGCAATGAAAACGTAGATGCTAAGAAGAAGAGGGGGGTGGTTACTTCCAAGTTTGTACGTTAAGGGTTCCTAACGGTTTTTAAACTGCATCGCGTCGGAACGCTGAAGTGCTTGGTGGTGCGAGAATGTTCTCGCGGACAAAGCAACCCCAGAACAGACCAGACCAGAGCCAATTTAGTATAGAATTCTTAAGTGGCGAATCTAATCGCGCGCCACCTGCTGTAATGGTTTTGTCTGAAGAGTTTCTTCATTCATTTAAAACGGGATGTCAGCTGCTGTAACATCCTTGATGTTGAATCTTTGAAGTACGTACGTAGTAAAAAGTGTCAGTAGTAGGGAAACTTTCGGGCTCCTATTTGGGTTGTCCAGGGTTCAAAAACCTTAGGCTCGTCTTTTCTTACGCATCAAAGTAAGCCTCTGTCACTTCTTAACGTTTTTAAAATATAAAAATTTGCCCAAATCATTCAAGAACTTAGTGTAGGTCGTTAGTAGAATTCATAATGTCTGTAAAGTTTCTTGGTGATGCATGAGATTAGTTTGACACTTTAGCCAGATGATATTGGCAATGTCTTATCAATAAAGGACGGTGACGGTGGTAAGGGGTTCAAGACTCCAAAACACAGACACTAGACGCCCTTGTACCTAATGCAAGTTCAGATATTACTGACGCGAGGATTCCTATCCCGGTAGAGCCTGCCAGAAGACCTCCCGCCGCTCAACTCCTGCATCCTCCGACCTCCTCGGAAGCTGTTCACTAACTGCCGCGAGCGGTGGAGGCAGCAGAACGTCAGTGGGGCCTTCGCTGAGTTGCGGCGACTGGTGCCCACACATCCGCACGACAAGAAGTTATCGAAGAATGAGATTCTCAGGATGGCTATAAGGTAGTGGTTTTCGAGGAACGTTCAAATGGTTATGTTATGTAATGGGAGATTTAGTAAGATGTAGTAAAATTAGAGTACCATATAAGTTAACAAAATCTTCGTACACCTATTAGAAACGGAACCTGTGTGTATTCAAAAGCATAAAAGCATCTATATTCTATCTCTATTCACTACAGACAGTTCAGTTTCGACGTGAAGCGAATTACAAGGATAAGAACTTTTATAAGTATGTTGTATCTTACTTTTTAGGCCCTAGATAACAATTTGTGCCATTCCATGATGCATGCCTATGAGAAAGAGATTACGGAGCTTACTAAGATCTTTCCTAGGATACCTAGGTATAAATAATACGGTTGGTTTTTTAGGTAGCTTCTGACTTAAACTAGAGGTAAATGATTATGTAACAATCACAAAGAAAATAATAAAAGGTCAGTATTGGAGTAAATACTATTTTGACTGTGTTATATTCATAAACTCTAGTCTTATGTATTTAAATTGAGAACTTGTCAATAGGAGAAACAATATCTTGTTACTATGGTGTCCGCTATTCAATAAACATTGATTAAAACCGTATCAACTTATTTTCCTTTAAATCAAAAGATTCACTGCATTAATGATGGTATTAGGCTACAAACCAGCTAAAACTACCATCTAGTAACAGGTTATGGTAACAGCACTTGGTTTAAAGAAGAAAATAAAAATGGACACCGCAAATGTAAGCACGGATGTTGAGAGATCGCAAAGCTCTAGTCTTCCATCTATAGAGAAATTGGACGGAAGTATGGACTACAGTACATGGAAATTCCAGATGGAATTGTACCTAATACATGAAGACCTATGGGAGTATACTGCGACAACACCGAGTACCACTGATATTAAAGGTAACAAAAAGGATAACAAAGCGCGAGCTAAAATATGTCTAATGGTAAAACCACATTGTTTAGTACATGTTCGGCAGGCCAAAACCGCAAAGGAGGCATGGGATTCATTAAAGAATGCCTTTGAGGATAAGGGGCTCAACAATAGATGCCGATTACTATCAAAGTTGGTCAGTACCAAATTAGAGAATTTCAAGTCATTACGGGAGTACGTCACTACGATCATGACAGTGGCACAACAACTACGTGATCTTGATAAAAACATAGACGATGAGTTACTCGCAGCTTTGATTCTACAAGGCCTCACCGAGAAGTTTCAACCTCTGAGGATGGCAATTGAAAATTCGAATACAACTCTAACTACGGACTATGTGAAATCCAAACTGTTCCAGATGGAAGAAGACTACATTCAAGGAGATGCTTCCTGTAGCACAAATGCATTAATTTGCCAGAAACCAAAATCAAAGATAAAATCTATGAAGCTTGACAAGAAACCTATTAAGTGTTTTATCTGCGAAGGTCCTCATAAAGCGAGAGAATGTCCAGAGAACCCAAAGAGAAAAAACAATGCTAGAGTAGCGCAGTGTTTAGGGCTTCGGACTACAGAAGCTATGAAGGACTGGAATGAGTGGATCTTGGATTCTGGAGCAAGTTGCCACATGACAGGCCAAAAGGATTGGTTAACAGAGTTTAAGTCATGTGATAGACGCACGGAGGTTGCGTGTGCTAATGGAGATAGAATGTATGGTGAAGGATTTGGTGACGTAGTAAGAGGAGGTCTGGTAGTGAATAATGTTATGCTTGTTCCTGCTCTTAATTGTAATTTACTGAGTGTAAGTAAAATTGTAGAAAGAGGAAATGTGGTAGTGTTTACAAAGGATGGTTGTCAGGTAATGAGAGCTGATGAATGTAAGATTAAGGGAGAAGTCACCCATACAGGCGTTTTGGAAAATGGTGTATTTAAACTAAAATGCATATTTCAGAATCAAGCCTTAGCATCAACTATGAGTGCAGACATGGAGTTATGGCATCGGAGGATGGCGCACCTAGGGGTACGGAATCTTACATTACTTCGAGACAAACTGGCAACGGGAGTAAGTTTTTCTGATAAATCGGCAAAACTAGAGTGTGTAGCTTGTTTAGCAGGGAAACAAACGAAGCAACCATTTAAGAAAAACTCTGCGAGTCGAGCAAATGAAATATTAGGGTTGGTACACACTGATGTGTGTGGTCCTATGAGTGTGGAATCGCTTAGCGGATACAGATACTATCTTATCTTTATCGATGATAGGACTCGAAAAACCTTTGTATATTTTCTCAAAAAGAAGAGTGAAGTCTTTGAGAAATTTTGTGAATTCAAAACCTATGCAGAGTTACAGACTGGACATAAGATAAAAATATTACGGTCTGATAATGGTACAGAGTTCGTTAACCAGAGGATGAATCAATTCCTACGAGAAAACGGAATTATACATCAGCTTACGGTAGAGTATACACCTGAGCAAAATGGAGTCGCAGAGCGCGCAAATCGAACGATAACAGAGAAAGCTAGGTGTATGTTGCAAGAATCTGGACTAGAGAAAAGGTATTGGGCTGAAGCGGTCAATACTGCCGTTTTCTTAAAGAACAGATCACCTACAAAAGCAGTCAAAAACATGACGCCAGAACAAGCTTGGAGTGGAAAAAAGCAAGACCTGGGCATGATAAGAGTGTTTGGCTGTAGAGCGTTCAAGCATATTCCGGATGTTTTACGTAAGAAGTGGGATAACAAGAGCATGGAACTGATTCATGTTGGTTATTGTGAAGATTCAAAAGCTTACAGGCTACTAGAACCTAATACTGGAAAATTACATAAGGCGAGAGATGTAGTATTTTTTGAATCAGAGATGTATCACAATCATAACAACCACAAAGAGAAGAAATCAGGAGATGAGGTTCAAGTTCTCGACTTACGCGAAGAAACAGAGGAAATGCAGATTAATCCTAAAGTCAATGAGGACACACTGGAAACTGAGATAAATCCAGTAGTAGTATCTGAAGAAGAGTCTGAAAGAAATGATGAAAGTTTTGTATCTACATCTGATACAGAGCAACCTGAAATTTCACCGGAGAGAAGATATCCTCTCAGAAATAGAGTCGCAAAGGAGTATCCGGATTTTGTCACTTATCAGGTAGTAAACGGAGACCCGCTGACAGTAGAGGAAGCTCTATCGAGAGATGATGGTTATTTGTGGAAAAAAGCTATTCAGGAGGAATTAGATGCTTTGAAGAAGAATAACACATGGACTTTGGTAAAGCCACCTGAAAAAAAAAATGCAACTTAGTAGATTCTAAATGGATATTTAGAATTAAAGAAGAGGCGAGAGGAAAAAGATATAAAGCTCGACTAGTTGCACGGGGATTCACTCAGAGAAAAGGAGTCGATTATTTTGAAACGTTTGCACCTGTTGTAAGACATAGCTCCTTAAGATTGATAATAGGTCTTGCAGCTAAGTTAAGACTTAACATAGATCACATGGATGTTAAAACGGCTTTTCTAAATGGTAATCTGGAGGAAGAAGTTTACATGAAACAACCTCAAGGTATTGAAGAGCGAAAAGGATACATCTGTCGTCTGAACAAGTCTTTGTATGGCTTAAAGCAAGCGCCAAGAGCTTGGAATAAGAGGCTCAATGAGACGTTAGAAAAACTTGGTTTTCTTCGATCTAGAAATGAGTCATGTGTTTATTTTAGAGGTGATAAACAAAAAATCATCATACTTGCAGTGTATGTAGATGACATGCTTATTTTCTGGAATGATGAGCGAGAAATGAAGAAGGTCAAAGAAGAGCTAACGTCGAACTTTGAAATGAAAGATTTGGGGAGTGCTAAGCTTATACTCGGTATAAACATAACACAGGACCGAAATGGTATAAGTCTTGATCAGGAAGATTACATAGAGAAGATAATACGGGCATATGGGATGGATGATGCAAAAACTGTCACCACGCCATCAGTTCAAGGTCAGAGATTAGAGAAACCAGGTCCTGATCATGTATCGCCTAATGTACCGTATCAAGCGTTAATAGGTTCACTCTTATATGTGGCTGTGTGCACGAGGCCCGACATAGCACATGTAGTGAATAGCCTGAGTCAGTTCAACGTGAGTTATGACAACAGTCATTGGACGGCAGTGAAGAGAATTCTCCGATATCTGAAAGGAACCAAATCGCTCAAACTTAAGTACTCAAGAGAAGCAGTGCAAAGAGAATTGATTGTGGGATATTCAGATGCTGACCATGCCGGTGACCGAGATCGCAGATCATACTCTGGATCAGTTTTCTTGTGTCAAGGAGGAGCTATATGTTGGAACAGTCAGAAGCAGAAAACAATTGCACTTTCTACTGCGGAGGCAGAATATGTGTCATTGTCGGAGGCTGCAAAAGAGGCGGTATTTCTGCGACGGTTCATAGCAGAACTAACACAGAAAACCTGTGATGCGATAACTGTTTACACAGATAGTCAGTCGGCTATGGCTATCGCAAAACATCCTGTTCACCATCAGCGTACTAAACACGTAGATGTAAGGTATCAATTTGTTCGAGAAGCAATAGAGAATGGTGAGATTTCTTTAGAGTATATTGAAACTTCGCGTATGGTTGCAGATATACTTACGAAGGCATTGTTGAGAGGTAAATTTGAGTGGTGTGTGAAAGGTATGGGTTTAAGTGCATGAATTTAGTGACTGAGAGCTTATGAATAAGGAGGAGTATTGGAGTAAATACTATTTTGACTGTGTTATATTCATAAACTCTAGTCTTATGTATTTAAATTGAGAACTTGTCAATAGGAGAAACAATATCTTGTTACTATGGTGTCCGCTATTCAATAAACATTGATTAAAACCGTATCAACTTATTTTCCTTTAAATCAAAAGATTCACTGCATTAATGATGGTATTAGGCTACAAACCAGCTAAAACTACCATCTAGTAACAGTCAGACGTTGATCAGATGTTTTAAGTAATCCGAGGCATTACACAGATTTTCAAAACCATCGATAATGAAGTATTTGTATCTCTTACAGATATATCGGTCTCCTGTGTGAAGTGCTAGAATGGCAGAAAAACCATGGACTAGGCACGAATAAAGAAAACTCAGGCCTAGCTATCAAATGTGAATCACCTCTGAGTCCTACGTCAAGACGATTCCGTCTCAAAAGACATTATGACGATGACACCAAGAGATCCTATGACGCTGATTATACGAGGTTTGGAAATGAAGAAAACGAGGAAGTGTTCAGGAGGAATTACCAAAGGAATATGACTGGTAATAAAACCGAGTTCTTCTTCGGGAAAGACCATCTGAAAGTGTTGCGCAATCAGTATTATTTGCCTACGACCTGGAGGCATATGCCCTTCAGGAATTTGGGTGAAAGGAACGGGAACAATCTGCTGATGATAGCACCAGCGAGCAAGGGTGACGAGAAAGAGGACAATTGTAAGGATAAAGCTGATGGGAAGGATAAATAAGGAGTAAAGAAAACAAAGGAATAAGGAATGAGTAAAGATCTAGTACCCGTCAAAACTATTAATGAAGATTCAAAGCTATATATGATAGGGCTAATCTATATAACCCAAAATGAAAAGGCTAGACATACTTTTATTATTCATCGTCCGGCCTAAATATTTGGTTTAGAAAGCTGAAAATTTTCACATAATTTCTAATGTAGATAAAGAATAAGCAAAGGATTATAAAATTGCCACGGCAAGCTGGTTTTGTAAAACGTTTTAATTTTGTCTAAATGCGTGATTTGCAAGAATTTTATTAATGAAATATTTTATTGTTTACATGGTTATCTAATGATTTTAGTTCTAGTTGTTAATTTAAAGTATTTTTATGTTTCGTACCAAATAAATTAAACACAGTTATTTTAATTCTGAAGTTTAATTTGCTTAATTTATCCAATACCCTAGATTTCGGTTTTTTACAAATTCCGGAGGATTTTTATCCGGGATATTTATAAAACAGTTAAGTAAGTACACAACAAACTCTCGCATTTTTATAAATATATTTTTTGTTATAGATCAATGATCACGAACGGAACTCGTTTTACCATTTCGCTTTTTTATGGGAGAAGCATAAAAGCATCTATATTCTATCTCTATTCACTACAGACAGTTCAGTTTCGACGTGAAGCGAATTACAAGGATAAGAACTTTTATAAGTATGTTGTATCTTACTTTTTAGGCCCTAGATAACAATTTGTGCCATTCCATGATGCATGCCTATGAGAAAGAGATTACGGAGCTTACTAAGATCTTTCCTAGGATACCTAGGTATAAATAATACGGTTGGTTTTTTAGGTAGCTTCTGACTTAAACTAGAGGTAAATGATTATGTAACAATCACAAAGAAAATAATAAAAGGTCAGTATTGGAGTAAATACTATTTTGACTGTGTTATATTCATAAACTCTAGTCTTATGTATTTAAATTGAGAACTTGTCAATAGGAGAAACAATATCTTGTTACTATGGTGTCCGCTATTCAATAAACATTGATTAAAACCGTATCAACTTATTTTCCTTTAAATCAAAAGATTCACTGCATTAATGATGGTATTAGGCTACAAACCAGCTAAAACTACCATCTAGTAACAGGTTATGGTAACAGCACTTGGTTTAAAGAAGAAAATAAAAATGGACACCGCAAATGTAAGCACGGATGTTGAGAGATCGCAAAGCTCTAGTCTTCCATCTATAGAGAAATTGGACGGAAGTATGGACTACAGTACATGGAAATTCCAGATGGAATTGTACCTAATACATGAAGACCTATGGGAGTATACTGCGACAACACCGAGTACCACTGATATTAAAGGTAACAAAAAGGATAACAAAGCGCGAGCTAAAATATGTCTAATGGTAAAACCACATTGTTTAGTACATGTTCGGCAGGCCAAAACCGCAAAGGAGGCATGGGATTCATTAAAGAATGCCTTTGAGGATAAGGGGCTCAACAATAGATGCCGATTACTATCAAAGTTGGTCAGTACCAAATTAGAGAATTTCAAGTCATTACGGGAGTACGTCACTACGATCATGACAGTGGCACAACAACTACGTGATCTTGATAAAAACATAGACGATGAGTTACTCGCAGCTTTGATTCTACAAGGCCTCACCGAGAAGTTTCAACCTCTGAGGATGGCAATTGAAAATTCGAATACAACTCTAACTACGGACTATGTGAAATCCAAACTGTTCCAGATGGAAGAAGACTACATTCAAGGAGATGCTTCCTGTAGCACAAATGCATTAATTTGCCAGAAACCAAAATCAAAGATAAAATCTATGAAGCTTGACAAGAAACCTATTAAGTGTTTTATCTGCGAAGGTCCTCATAAAGCGAGAGAATGTCCAGAGAACCCAAAGAGAAAAAACAATGCTAGAGTAGCGCAGTGTTTAGGGCTTCGGACTACAGAAGCTATGAAGGACTGGAATGAGTGGATCTTGGATTCTGGAGCAAGTTGCCACATGACAGGCCAAAAGGATTGGTTAACAGAGTTTAAGTCATGTGATAGACGCACGGAGGTTGCGTGTGCTAATGGAGATAGAATGTATGGTGAAGGATTTGGTGACGTAGTAAGAGGAGGTCTGGTAGTGAATAATGTTATGCTTGTTCCTGCTCTTAATTGTAATTTACTGAGTGTAAGTAAAATTGTAGAAAGAGGAAATGTGGTAGTGTTTACAAAGGATGGTTGTCAGGTAATGAGAGCTGATGAATGTAAGATTAAGGGAGAAGTCACCCATACAGGCGTTTTGGAAAATGGTGTATTTAAACTAAAATGCATATTTCAGAATCAAGCCTTAGCATCAACTATGAGTGCAGACATGGAGTTATGGCATCGGAGGATGACGCACCTAGGGGTACGGAATCTTACATTACTTCGAGACAAACTGGCAACGGGAGTAAGTTTTTCTGATAAATCGGCAAAACTAGAGTGTGTAGCTTGTTTAGCAGGGAAACAAACGAAGCAACCATTTAAGAAAAACTCTGCTATGAGTGTGGAATCGCTTAGCGGATACAGATACTATCTTATCTTTATCGATGATAGGACTCGAAAAACCTTTGTATATTTTCTCAAAAAGAAGAGTGAAGTCTTTGAGAAATTTTGTGAATTCAAAACCTATGCAGAGTTACAGACTGGACATAAGATAAAAATATTACGGTCTGATAATGGTACAGAGTTCGTTAACCAGAGGATGAATCAATTCCTACGAGAAAACGGAATTATACATCAGCTTACGGTAGAGTATACACCTGAGCAAAATGGAGTCGCAGAGCGCGCAAATCGAACGATAACAGAGAAAGCTAGGTGTATGTTGCAAGAATCTGGACTAGAGAAAAGGTATTGGGCTGAAGCGGTCAATACTGCCGTTTTCTTAAAGAACAGATCACCTACAAAAGCAGTCAAAAACATGACGCCAGAACAAGCTTGGAGTGGAAAAAAGCAAGACCTGGGCATGATAAGAGTGTTTGGCTGTAGAGCGTTCAAGCATATTCCGGATGTTTTACGTAAGAAGTGGGATAACAAGAGCATGGAACTGATTCATGTTGGTTATTGTGAAGATTCAAAAGCTTACAGGCTACTAGAACCTAATACTGGAAAATTACATAAGGCGAGAGATGTAGTATTTTTTGAATCAGAGATGTATCACAATCATAACAACCACAAAGAGAAGAAATCAGGAGATGAGGTTCAAGTTCTCGACTTACGCGAAGAAACAGAGGAAATGCAGATTAATCCTAAAGTCAATGAGGACACACTGGAAACTGAGATAAATCCAGTAGTAGTATCTGAAGAAGAGTCTGAAAGAAATGATGAAAGTTTTGTATCTACATCTGATACAGAGCAACCTGAAATTTCACCGGAGAGAAGATATCCTCTCAGAAATAGAGTCGCAAAGGAGTATCCGGATTTTGTCACTTATCAGGTAGTAAACGGAGACCCGCTGACAGTAGAGGAAGCTCTATCGAGAGATGATGGTTATTTGTGGAAAAAAGCTATTCAGGAGGAATTAGATGCTTTGAAGAAGAATAACACATGGACTTTGGTAAAGCCACCTGAAAAAAAAAATGCAACTTAGTAGATTCTAAATGGATATTTAGAATTAAAGAAGAGGCGAGAGGAAAAAGATATAAAGCTCGACTAGTTGCACGGGGATTCACTCAGAGAAAAGGAGTCGATTATTTTGAAACGTTTGCACCTGTTGTAAGACATAGCTCCTTAAGATTGATAATAGGTCTTGCAGCTAAGTTAAGACTTAACATAGATCACATGGATGTTAAAACGGCTTTTCTAAATGGTAATCTGGAGGAAGAAGTTTACATGAAACAACCTCAAGGTATTGAAGAGCGAAAAGGATACATCTGTCGTCTGAACAAGTCTTTGTATGGCTTAAAGCAAGCGCCAAGAGCTTGGAATAAGAGGCTCAATGAGACGTTAGAAAAACTTGGTTTTCTTCGATCTAGAAATGAGTCATGTGTTTATTTTAGAGGTGATAAACAAAAAATCATCATACTTGCAGTGTATGTAGATGACATGCTTATTTTCTGGAATGATGAGCGAGAAATGAAGAAGGTCAAAGAAGAGCTAACGTCGAACTTTGAAATGAAAGATTTGGGGAGTGCTAAGCTTATACTCGGTATAAACATAACACAGGACCGAAATGGTATAAGTCTTGATCAGGAAGATTACATAGAGAAGATAATACGGGCATATGGGATGGATGATGCAAAAACTGTCACCACGCCATCAGTTCAAGGTCAGAGATTAGAGAAACCAGGTCCTGATCATGTATCGCCTAATGTACCGTATCAAGCGTTAATAGGTTCACTCTTATATGTGGCTGTGTGCACGAGGCCCGACATAGCACATGTAGTGAATAGCCTGAGTCAGTTCAACGTGAGTTATGACAACAGTCATTGGACGGCAGTGAAGAGAATTCTCCGATATCTGAAAGGAACCAAATCGCTCAAACTTAAGTACTCAAGAGAAGCAGTGCAAAGAGAATTGATTGTGGGATATTCAGATGCTGACCATGCCGGTGACCGAGATCGCAGATCATACTCTGGATCAGTTTTCTTGTGTCAAGGAGGAGCTATATGTTGGAACAGTCAGAAGCAGAAAACAATTGCACTTTCTACTGCGGAGGCAGAATATGTGTCATTGTCGGAGGCTGCAAAAGAGGCGGTATTTCTGCGACGGTTCATAGCAGAACTAACACAGAAAACCTGTGATGCGATAACTGTTTACACAGATAGTCAGTCGGCTATGGCTATCGCAAAACATCCTGTTCACCATCAGCGTACTAAACACGTAGATGTAAGGTATCAATTTGTTCGAGAAGCAATAGAGAATGGTGAGATTTCTTTAGAGTATATTGAAACTTCGCGTATGGTTGCAGATATACTTACGAAGGCATTGTTGAGAGGTAAATTTGAGTGGTGTGTGAAAGGTATGGGTTTAAGTGCATGAATTTAGTGACTGAGAGCTTATGAATAAGGAGGAGTATTGGAGTAAATACTATTTTGACTGTGTTATATTCATAAACTCTAGTCTTATGTATTTAAATTGAGAACTTGTCAATAGGAGAAACAATATCTTGTTACTATGGTGTCCGCTATTCAATAAACATTGATTAAAACCGTATCAACTTATTTTCCTTTAAATCAAAAGATTCACTGCATTAATGATGGTATTAGGCTACAAACCAGCTAAAACTACCATCTAGTAACAGTCAGACGTTGATCAGATGTTTTAAGTAATCCGAGGCATTACACAGATTTTCAAAACCATCGATAATGAAGTATTTGTATCTCTTACAGATATATCGGTCTCCTGTGTGAAGTGCTAGAATGGCAGAAAAACCATGGACTAGGCACGAATAAAGAAAACTCAGGCCTAGCTATCAAATGTGAATCACCTCTGAGTCCTACGTCAAGACGATTCCGTCTCAAAAGACATTATGACGATGACACCAAGAGATCCTATGACGCTGATTATACGAGGTTTGGAAATGAAGAAAACGAGGAAGTGTTCAGGAGGAATTACCAAAGGAATATGACTGGTAATAAAACCGAGTTCTTCTTCGGGAAAGACCATCTGAAAGTGTTGCGCAATCAGTATTATTTGCCTACGACCTGGAGGCATATGCCCTTCAGGAATTTGGGTGAAAGGAACGGGAACAATCTGCTGATGATAGCACCAGCGAGCAAGGGTGACGAGAAAGAGGACAATTGTAAGGATAAAGCTGATGGGAAGGATAAATAAGGAGTAAAGAAAACAAAGGAATAAGGAATGAGTAAAGATCTAGTACCCGTCAAAACTATCAATGAAGATTCAAAGCTATATATGATAGGGCTAATCTATATAACCCAAAATGAAAAGGCTAGACATACTTTTATTATTCATCGTCCGGCCTAAATATTTGGTTTAGAAAGCTGAAAATTTTCACATAATTTCTAATGTAGATAAAGAATAAGCAAAGGATTATAAAATTGCCACGGCAAGCTGGTTTTGTAAAACGTTTTAATTTTGTCTAAATGCGTGATTTGCAAGAATTTTATTAATGAAATATTTTATTGTTTACATGGTTATCTAATGATTTTAGTTCTAGTTGTTAATTTAAAGTATTTTTATGTTTCGTACCAAATAAATTAAACACAGTTATTTTAATTCTGAAGTTTAATTTGCTTAATTTATCCAATACCCTAGATTTCGGTTTTTTACAAATTCCGGAGGATTTTTATCCGGGATATTTATAAAACAGTTAAGTAAGTACACAACAAACTCTCGCATTTTTATAAATATATTTTTTGTTATAGATCAATGATCACGAACGGAACTCGTTTTACCATTTCGCTTTTTTATGGGATCAAAAACTTGAGGGTGCAATAAAAAGTTAAGCCAATAATAAGTTTCCTTATGGTGTTTAATCCCGCAGCGCGCGCCTGCCACGCGTCTCATCGTGGACTGGTGATCACTGAAATTATGGGAACTCTATAGGGACGGCTATGGAGTATGGGGGCCTGAGGGCAAAATGAATTGTTATTTTATATTAATTTGATCATGAGAGGGGATTTCATTCAGTGGCAAGTTAGTTGATTTAATAGGTACTTTTTGCGATTTTTATAGTTATGTATTATTAAGTTTAGACTTACTTTAGGATTCGCCAACATTAATTGCGAAACGGTTTGTAAAAGAAACAACATATAAAGTTTATATTATTCTTTAATTCTTTATAATAATAAGGCCGTTTGTCCATCAGCCGCCAACCTCGGGACTACACTAAGATCTGTATGAGATGAAGATGACAAGACCGGTGCGCAATGGACAAACGGAATCTTACATGGCCTCAGTAAATGTAGATACTGCCGCTGGCGTCATCAGCTTTGTCTTGGTGACGGCTGCCTTAGACAAACAGCCTAACCCACCAAAAAACTTGGGATAATTTGGTAATATTGACTATTGTAACTTAAGATATAGATATTTCAATTCACGATGACGCGCCCCACTCTGTCAAACTATATGCGAATCGAATGAAACATAAGCGATGTTGACAGAGTGGTGAGCGTCTGCGTAGATTGAAATATCTTTACGTAATAACTAATATCTTCAATCTGTGATGATCGACCAAGAAAGGCAAATTCCACCGCTTTTGCTCTTAAATTTGCAAGGCGGTAATACTTTCACGAGTGTCTTTACGATTAGTGTCATTGTTTCGCTGATAATTCTTGTTGGATTAAAACTATGCAAGTGGCCCAATGGCTTGATCTTAGTTTTCTCCTACCATACAATACTGCACTTACAACTCAGTCCTGTTACTCTTGTGCCACGCCCTAAACTCTCCTATAGCCTTAATAACATCACTCGCGAAGACCCGGGGTAATTCCAGCGCCAAGAAATGCCCTCCATCATCCAGGGCTGTGTTGCGAATAAGATTCGGGAATTTCATCTTGATCGCCCAAGATGGTGTGAAGACAAGCTCGTTCTTTGATTGCAGTGCTATCGTAGGAACTGTATCGATGGAATGCTGGAAAAATATTAAAAAATAGTTTTAAAGTTCAAGTTTAGAATTTATTTTAAACCTAAGTATTTTGATGTAGTCAGAATTTCTTAACGAACGGCTTTGTTCGAGTAGATATAAGTGTGAATTATTATCATCTACTTGAGTGAAACATAACATCGTAAGGAAACATGCTTGCAGGAAAGACACTGGATTGAAACAGGTGTTACTGCGAAATTACATGGTGTTGTTTTGCTGTGGTGTCAATTCTTCCAAAAACTTTTTCTCTAAGTACGTTTCGTACCAGCACTATTGTAAGACTCAGCAAAATGTTTATGTGAGATGTTTAATTACTTACTCATCAAGTGCCAAGCTGGTGTATCTGGAGTTGAAGGTCTCAGCGTAAAGCCTCATGGCAGACGTCATCGAGTTAGTCACGAAGTACACCATCACGTTGTCAAGGAGTTGCTCCTTCGTGAAGCGCTCTGTAAGACCTCCATCGGGACGGTTGCGATTCTTCAGGTTGGTGCCCGTAGAGAACTTCTCCAGAATGTAAGCTGCGAGGCCTGCTGGAGAATCGGCCAAGGCTACACCTGGAATATAAAACTGATTTTATGAAGTCATCAGGGAAATGAGGAGATTAGAAGACCTAGAGTGACAGATATGGTTCAACGCTCATAAAAATAATGTGGCTATGGGCGGAGACCTCGTTAGAAAAGCAATAAACTAGGTAGGTAGAAAAGTTGCTTAAAATTTTATTGGATTAGATATAACTCTTACAGTGTTAGATGAATATCATCAAACAACTTCTACAACAGGCCAACAAAAACCGTGTTAGGTTTAAATGTTGACGCTAAGTAGATCTGGTAGATATATTATATTATTATCGACTCTGGGCTCTTCGATTACAAGCATAATCTTACCAATCGTATCAGGTTTAGTTGCTTGCAGGTGCAGATATCCCGTTTCTTCCAGAACGGTCATGTAGTACTTTGATAGTGGATACATCTTGTCCTGGTGGTCTTCGCCGACCACTAGTGGCGGGTAAATTGAACCCAGGATGGTAAATAGCGTGTACATGGGAGACATCGTGAAGGGCATGTTGGTGTGGTAGCCAAGGACCTCCTGAAAAGTGACAAGACAAGCCCATGAAATCGTCTTTTCTTATTTTGATAACATGTTTTATTTTCAGGACATCTTTTGTGGAAATTGGTGATACAAAATTATTATGCTGAAATGTAGATATTAGGTACTTTTATACATCCAAATGTATAAAGGTACCCAATTTTGCCTTCGTACACTGGACTTCGCATGGCAATTCCTACAGCCTATAAAATATAATAGCCATGAGCAAAAACTAGTGAAAGGAGTTTCTCAGTTCATTATAATCTTCTTATAGTTGCTCTCTCAGTTCTGGGAGATTGATTTTTGTGATAATCTTCTATTGCTTGATGGGGTAGACTCGTATAGAGTGTTGAATATGCCGTACATTATTTTACGAACTTAGTTTTCGTTAGTAGTTAGGTACCTCAGGGAAGAATGTTGCCATGCATTTGGTGATGATCGCCCCCCAGTCACCTCCCTGTATATAGTACTTCTCGAACCCGAGGCGCTGCATCAGGTTCCTGAACACAACCGCTACTTTGTCTGCCCCAAGTCCAGGTCGAACGGCTGCCTGAAACCCAAAAATCTTTAGCTAAGACCATGTTACAGACAGTCTATTTAGACTGTTTGTAACAGGCATACTTATGCCTGTCTCAGAAATAACGAACAAACTTAAGTAGTCAAAGAGGAATAGTTAGTAGCAAGGCTTAAGACTGATTTATTCCAGTAAAAGCACCACAGGACTTTTTTTATTGAAGATAGGCTTGCGCTTGACGACAATCATGCCTGATGGAAAGCATTGATGAGGTCTAGGTTGGAGCGCGCTTGACCAGAAAATGCCTATTCTTCTCTTGAAGGCACCCAGATTGTACTTTGCCGGAAACACGGAGGCTGGAAGGGCTTTCCACACCTTAGCGTTTCGTATCAGAAACGTGGAAGAAAAACATTTCGTGCGAGTTTGTTGGACGTCAACCACATAAGGATGCCACCGCTCTCGGTGTCTTGCGGTCCTATGGTGGAAAGGTGAATTAGGCACAAGATTACGTAGTTCCTAACTCATAGATAGTTAACCTGAAGTAACTAGAACGACCATGAACGACGGAACAACTGGATGGAAAGACCATGTTTTTTTGTGTCGTAAGAGATTACGTGTCACCTAGGCTATATCTAGCAAATTGCTAGTAGCAATGGAAAAATTAAGCCTGCAGATTTGATCTATGGACCTATATCAGAGCAGGCAACACTGCACTGCTTATAACTTATTCCTCACTTACACTAGAGAACCCATATCCTGGCAGACTGGGTACGATGACTTCGATGGCGAAGTTTCGGTTCTTGCTCACAGCAGTCAGCAGCGGGATGACCTCGTAGAATTCGCGCACGGAGCCAGGCCAGCCGTGCAGCAGTAGCAGCGGTACCACCTCCACTCCTGGCGGAACCTGGCGGTAGACAGAAGGAGGTTTTAGCTTGTCTGCCTAGTGAATGACTGTGACTGCGATTTATGCCTTACTCACCTTTGGCTTTACTCTAATATAGTGAATATCCAGCCCCTGTATGTTAGTCTTGAACTGTGGATACCTGTTGAAGAATTCTTCCCGTTCTCTGAAATTAGATCAAACCAGGTATCAAATAATTTGTGAAATGCCGCAAGTGTGAATATGAGTATTTTTATGAGACGCTTATTTGTCAGTAAACGCGAATCAAGCCATTTATATTACGAATACCATAGCTCGCAACTATCAACTTCTTAAGTCTTAAGGCATTGGGGAATATTGAACTAATAGATATCTAAATCCAACCAGCTGAGATGAGACAGACTGAGAAATATGGAGAGCCGCTAACTGCAAGTCAGTACTTGCAGTAAACACGTACTTGAATGGGTATTCTTCAGCCCAGTACTTGAGCCAGGTCTCGAGATGCTTGCTATTGAACCCGTACTCGAACGCCACGCCCTCTAGCGGCGGAGCCAGGTAGTGCTTGTCCCGCAGCCTGTCCCTGACTTCCTTTATTATCTGGGGCAGGAAATATTGGAAAACATTATGGTAATAAACGGTATGGTATTGTCGTGTCAGTTCCATCTGTGATCATTTTAAAAGGCACACAAGGCAGATACGTGGGGCGCACTAAAAGTTTCCGGAATCAATAATAAAAATATACTATTAATGGTCGAAAATCAATTTATTGTTTCTCAAAATATTCTCCCTTTGCGTCAATGAACTTTTTCATACGATTGAAACAATTTTTAAAACATTTGTGCCACTCCTCCGTGGTGACGTCAGATACGTGTTTTTCATACTCTTCGACAGTCTCTTCTGGTGATGGAAACCGTAGATCGCGTAATTGGTTCTTGATTTTTGGGAACAGAAAAAATCGCACGGTGCTAGGTCAGGACTGTATGCTGGATGACTCATAAGTTGTACGTTTTTCGCCTTCAAAAACTCATTTGTCTGTCTGGCCGTGTGGGAACTTGCATTGTCGTGGTGCAAGATGATACGGCGTTTACCATTATTTTCACGGAGTTTTCCAATAATTTCCGGTAAACAAATGGTCGTGTACCAGTCACTATTCACGGTACGACGATTTTCTAAAGCAACAGTAGCCACGTATCCAGTTTTATTAAAAAAAGAAGCAATCATCCGCTTCGAAGCACTTTTCACGCGCGCTACTTTGGTTGGTTTCGGCTCATCTCTATAGACCCATACGCTCGATTGCTGCTTCGTTTTGGTATCATAGCTATAAATCCATGTTTCGTCACCTGTTACTATGTCCCACACCAAATTTGAAGCCCCTTCGTTGTATCTGGCAAGCATAGCATGGCACCAAGTGATGCGGTCCGTTTTTTGATCTTCGGTCAAATTGTGTGGGATCCATCGAGAACACAGCTTTCTCACACCCAAATGTTTGTGTAGGATTGATTGTATTTGACTCATGCCTATGTCCAATGATGTCCGAATCTCATGGTAGGTCACATGCCTGTCTGTTTCAATCATACGGCGCACAGCATCGATGTTCTTATTATTCACAGCGGTGCACGGGCGACCTTCACGAATTTCATCATGGAGATTGACACGACCACGTTTGAATTCTGCAAACCAGCTATAAATGGTCGTCTTGCATGGTGCTTCTTCGCCAAAAGCAGATTGAAGCCGAATGAGGCTCTGCTGAGCTGTCAAATTACTCTTAAAATCGTAAAAATCATGCAACGGAAATTTTCCCGAGTTCAATCCATTTTATTGTAATCACGCAATTTTTTAAATGACGCCACAATGTGAAAACAATTGACAATCAGATAAAACAAATTGTATCCCACGGCTAAAGAGTTCCATTTTCAAATGTAGTAATAACTTTTTAAATATTGTTTATGTAAGTGGCCAATTCCGGAAACTTTTAGTGTGACCTATGTATAGTTGAAATAAATTTGTTGAAAAAACTTCAGTTGCCTCACCGTTTCACTGAACTGGACCTTGAATGGTTTGACATCATCAGAGGCACTTTCCCTCAGCACTGTAGAGCCCCACCACTCTTGTAGGTCAATCCCCGGTAGAGGGGGCGCGGGTTTCAGGTACAAGTAAGCTATCGGTGCCAGGGCGATCCCCACGAGCACCACTAGTAGTGCTAGGCATATACGGAACACCATCTAAACAGCAATGTTTTCACCTTTTTGACATTTCTGTGATGCTTATCACCCTACTAGAGGTCAAATAAATAATAAGCATGCATTAAAATAAGAATTTAATTTTGAACTTTGATAACTAGTTACTACTCTAGCCAAATTTTACTATAGGTACTTGGTACTGGTAAGGATTAATGGTCTGTGTGGGAAGGTCATACAATTGTTTCAAGTTTTTCATCCATATCAACTTTTTCTAAAAGAATAAATAGGTTCAATATATTTTAGTTTATTAAATTAATATTTAGGTAGGTAACTGGTATGTTTATCCATCACTTAACTATCTTATCGACGCATGATTACACTTTTAATTAATGCTCGTGAATGTGGCAAATTCCTTTTTATTTCGGAACAACAAAGGTCATTTCCAAAAAGAAATAGGTACCTAGTGCCTCAGCTTACAGCTACTAAAGCAAGATGGACCAATACTCTCCTAAGTCCTACCGGTCAAATATCCCTTTCGCAGTCGGGTAAAGATTAACCAAATCGTCAAAACTCGATGAAAAACTAAGAAGTACCTAACCATAGGGTCTATCTATTTTCTACAGTATAACATTTTTATGATTTACGCTTTACACTCTCGGTACTGTCTCTCTTCCACAAAACATTCTTGTTAAAATGACGTATAATCCTACCTTATTGCTCCGTTCGCACGACTCGCACAAAACACTGATAAACACACACTGGTATTTAAATGTTACGAGTTACTCGTAAAACACTTATCATACGTAAAAAATCTGATCAAAGGAGGTGGAGGGCACGAACCTGTTTGTGAAACTGGTAGAGTTTAAATTGGTTCAAAATTGTATAAATCTTTAACCATATTTTTGATACAGAACGACGTTAAAAATAATAATTAGAGGGTAAAAAAGTCCAAGTAACGGACCCATGATCGGCCGATATATTTTTGAAAATAAGAGTTATCACGGATTTACTAGGAATTAGGTAAAAAACAATTATGGTGCATTTTGCGTGGACGAAAAATTATGAATAAGGAGTGCAGAAAGGTAAAACTAATGAGTTGCTGACTCTTTATAATAAATAGCTCTTTATTGTTATTTTACCAGTGACACTATAAATAAACTTTTCGCACATAACAATGCCTATATAAGTAAGTATCTGAAGATTCTTGTGACTTTTCCGTAAAATAATTTTTAAACATATTAGATGGATCAATTTTTTTTAAAATTTTAGTGTTATTAATTGATTTATTGCTCAAAAATATGATGTACTTTAAGAGAGTAAAGCTGAAACCAAGTTGCATACTATGAAGAGAATCAATCTTTTCAACTATTCAGTACAAAAATTCAGTACAAAAATAAATACTACAACTCAGTCTTGTTATTCCTGTGCCACGCCCTAAACTCTCCTATAGCCTTTATGACATCACTCGCGAAGACCTGTGGCAGCTCAAACGCCAGGAAATGACCCCCATCGTCCAGAGCTGAGTTTCGAATCAAATTCGGGAATTTCTTCTTAATCGCCCAAGCTGGTGTGTAGGAAAGCTCGTTCTTTGCCTGCACTGCTACCATTGGAACTGGTGATGGGATCCTGAAAAAAAAAGATAAGTTAAAAAGGTAAGTTAAGAATTAAACTTTTTCTCGTAATAGTTTATGGACAACCAGTGCCTGATATAAGAATCTTTTTTTTTTTATACTATACAGTCTAGCGCTTGACTGTGTGAATCACACCTGATGGAAAGTGATGATACAGTCTAAGCTGGAACGCGCTTGCCTAGAAGATGCCTATTCACTCTTGATTTGAAGGCACCCGGGTTGTAAGTGGCAGGAAAGACACTGCCAGGGAGAATATTCCAGGCCTTTGCAGTGCGTATCAGGAACGAGGAATCAAACCGCTTCGTACGCGTCTTTGGTACGTCAACTATGTAAGGGTGGAAGCCCTTACGATGCCTTGCCGTTCTATGGTAGAAAGGTGACGGGGGAACCAAATTAAAAAGTTCCTGTGCACACTCTCCGAAATATATTCTATAGAATACCGACAGACAGGCAACCTTACGACGATGTTCAAGGCTTTGGAGTTTTTTGAGGACCAGTGTCTTCGATCATTGTCCAGCATCATCCAACTCTGGTTGTTTTCCGTTCACATACACGTATCAATATGGAGTTTCTGTCAATTCTATAGTAACCCAATATTTGGAATTTCCGCTAGATACCGTTTTGTACGCTGTGGGCCGTCCTCTGCATATTGTTACTCAAGTATTTCATTCCTTTTAGATCTGTCGGCTTTCTAAATTCTTTTAGGTTTCAATTCTAAGAGATATTATTTAGATCTTCTTCGAGCGCCGGTAGAGTTTTGATAAGTAATTTTTCTTAAAGAGTAGGTAAGTGAACATTAATTCAGATTTGCCTGCTCGAAACATACGGAAATATTAAACTTCTACCCTTACTATTGTAGTCAAAAACGACGGCATAGTTGATTATTATTTTATTACTGGTTTATTAATTTGTTAAATTGTCTTAATAATAAAAAAAACCAAAATGGTTAATCAAAATTGATAAATATTGAATGGCAGCAGAAGTTATTTTGCGGAAATACATAATTAGTAGGAAAGACTAATTTGTTTTGCTAAAATCGGCTTCTATGATACGTTTCGTCCCGACACCGGGACATCCTCAGGAGATGTTGACTTCACAATGCGAAATCGTAGAGATCTCTACGTGAGATCGTTCGTCGAAGAAAGTGTTGGAAAATTGTGTGTGGTGTTCATGTGGGCAGTGTTCCTGCATATTGTACCATTCAGAATCTTTTCAAGAAGTGGATTATAGCAAAACAAATTAGTCTTTCCTACAAAATTGATAAGTCTGAGTAATGATAATGAACTCCCATACTCACTCGTCAAGTTTCAAGTTAGTATATCTGGAGTTGAAGGTCTCAGCGTAAAGCCTCATTGAGGTCGTCATGGAGTTAGTCACGAAGTACACCATCACGTTGTCAAGGAGCTGCTCCTTCGTGAAGCGGTCTGTAAGACCTCCATCGGGACGTTTGCGATTCTCCATCTTGGTCCACGTCGAGAATTTCTCCAGGATGTAAGCTGCAAGACCAGCTGGAGAGTCTGCTAAGGCCACACCTAAAAATATAAAATCAGACATTGCAATTCTTCATTCTCCGAAAAACTCTTTCTTAGGGACCAGTGTCTTAAACTGACATAAAATCTAGACTGACATATTAAAAGAGATAAGGCCCTCTTTATAATTTCTTCTATTAACCTAAGGACATGGCAAATATTACAGAATCAACCAGTCTGGTAATGTTGTACTGTGTTCACAATGCATTTCCCGTAAGTATTACCGTACTAACTAACTTTCACAGAAAGTTCATAACACAGGCGACAACATTGCAATAAATACACACATGGCAATGAAGCAGCGCTATGAATTTGGAGGTCTAAATTACATCTTACCAATAGTATCAGGTTTCGTAGACTGCAGGTGCATGTATCCTGTTTCTTCCAGAAGGTTGAGATAAATCTTGCTCAATGGATACATCCTGTCCTGCAACTCAGCGCTGACCACCAGGGATGGAAAGACTGTGCCAAGTATCGTGTAAAACGTATATAGAGGAGCCATTGTAAAGGGCATATTGGAATGGTAGCCGAGGATCTCCTGCAAAATATGTTTTTTTAAACCAACTTTGGTTCAGTGATAGTTTTCATGTATTTCACTTTGAATAACATTTTGTGTATCAGGACCAATTTGCCTATCTAATTGAAACTTAAGAGGGCTTATAATCAGCAATATCGGATTTTTGTTTAGGATTTTTTTGGTACATAATTACCTCAGGAAAAAAGATTGCCATGTTCTTGGTGATGGTCGACCCCCAGTCGCCTCCCTGTATGTAGTATTTCTTAAAGCCGAGGCGCCGCATAAGGTTTCTGAACACGACTGCTATTTTGTCCGGACCTAATCCAGGACGGACGGCTGCCTGTCGAAATCATCCGCAAATCATCATAAGGTCCAATATCCAGGTCCATATGTTATGCATAATTAAAGAAACAATGCTAACTTATGTCATACTTACGCTAGAGAACCCATAACCTGGCAGACTGGGGACAATGACTTCGATGGCGAAGTCTCGGTCCTTGGTCACAGCGGTCAGCAGTGGGATGACCTCGTAGAACTCGCGTACGGAGCCAGGCCAGCCGTGTAGCAGCAGCAGAGGCACCACCTGCACGCCTGGTGGAACCTGGGTGTTGGAGAGCAAGATGTAACTTTGACTGTCTGTCTACCCTGACTAACTATGAATCTGCTGTTGCAAGATAGTATAGCTACTGCTTACTCACATTTGGCGTTACTCTAATAAAGTGAATATCCAGCCCCTGTATATTGGTTTTGAATTGTGGGTATTTGTTGAAGAATTCTTCCCGTTCTCTGAAACCATAATTGAAAATACTATCCAAAAATGTTCCAAAATTAAAGACATAACAGATATAGACTAGCATCGCTTAAATATAAAACTGCTAATCATTTTGTGACTTTGGTCTAAGCGTTGTAAACGCTACCAAACTGAAGTGGATGTGGAGACCCATTAATGTACCACTATGTGAAGAAACGGAAAGCCATTTGTAGTTAAGTAGTTGGTTTAATTTTGTTTCAGGGGGCCTACGTCAAGTAGGGAACGTTCTTTAACTGAGAAGAGTACAAGAATATGATGACACTGTAAATTGAGTTCTGAGCCTTAAACTACCTACTTGAACGGGTATTCCTCAGCCCAGTACTTGAGCCAGATTTCGAGCTGCTTGCTGTTGAACCCGTACTCAAACGCCACGCCCTCTAGCGGTGGAGCCAGGGGGTGCTTGTCCCGCAGCCTGTCCCTGATATCCTTTATTATCTGTGACGAACATCAGAAAATGTCTTAAATTGTCTTGTGTTTGTGCTATGGACAATTAACAACAAGAACAGTTCAACTAAGGTCCTACAACAATCTGACCTCAAGATCAATTGCTCAAGTATATACTGTAATCAATTGGTCGAGTGTTGGAATTCCCTGTGCAGGTGACTCACCGTTTCACTGAACTGGACCTTGAACGGTTTGACGTTATCAGTGACGGTGTCCTTCAGCACCGTGGATCCCCACCACTCTTGGAGGTCGATCTCCGGTAGAGGGGGCGCGGGTTTCAGGTAAAGGTAGGTGAGTGGCGCCAAGGCTATCCCCACCAACACCACCAGCAGCGCTACAAGTATT
This sequence comes from Coenonympha arcania, assembly GCA_036785405.1. Classification (NCBI taxonomy): domain Eukaryota; kingdom Metazoa; phylum Arthropoda; class Insecta; order Lepidoptera; family Nymphalidae; genus Coenonympha; species Coenonympha arcania. The sequence continues at coordinate 19,184,545 of CM072059.1, read as the reverse complement.
CGGAACAGCATCTGCACAAAAAACCAGCCAAGTCATCATTACTTTAAAAGTTTTAAATTCAACATAACTTTTTTCTCTTTACGAATGAACTTACGGAAACGGATTAGTAAAATCAATATATTATTAAACTGTACTACTTTTAGTGGATCTACTGTAATGATGTAACTAACACTTGTCAGCATGTACCTACTTACTCTATCGTCAAGGTCATACGAGCTATTACAATAACATTTTGAAGATCTTGAAGATGCGTATGGGCATGACAAGGCATATTATTATAATACATCCATAGCATTGTTTACTAGGTAGGTATAGTAGATGTTTGGTTCTACCAACAATCGATCCCTGTGCCTAGGACTCCACAACAAGAAAACATAAATATTTCGGTGCATCGTTATCGTTATAAGTTCCCACTTCTTCTTCATACAACATTTGAAATATTATTAATACCTACTTATGAACATATTATAATGTTTTACACCCTCAGGCTTTGTTTGCTTTTTATAAATATTGTCTTTTTCTCTAAATAAACGGATTTTTAAAGCTTACAATGTTTCTATTTTTGCGTATCTCCTAAACCAATTTTATTCCTACAAAATTACTAAATACACAATTTTATCATGGCTTAATTTTGGGTAGCAACTGCAATACAAAATTGTGGGAGATAATTCGTTGCTAATCAGGATCTAATCGGTTCGTACCTATTTCGGTTGTTTTTCCTTATCACACCGGGCTACATACTTAAATATTTTTATTTTAAATCAGACTTACTTAACGTCTATCATCGGAAACATTTGTAAATTCAACCCAGAATTACTACATAGCTCGTAGTTAATCACGCAGTATGGTTGATGCATGAGTGCCTTTGTGAGGGTTTAAATAAATATGTCGATAATAATAATTAATTATTATAGTAATCTGTGCTAAATATAGGTTAGCAACATAATTTAATCCCACTTACGGTTTATGTATTTACAGTCGAATTCTTGCTTGCATCTCTTTCACACAAATAATAATGAGTAGAATACAAATAATAATGAGTATCTATAGAATGACGATTATTCTTCGTGTTTGGTCATCAATTCAATTCATAGGAATCTCTCGCACCTATCTCGCTTGTACACGGCGACCATACCGTAGTAGCGAAAGAGACAGATTCATATCGGAAATGTGATAAGTGATATAACCCTACCTTGTTGACACCACACACGTCTCGCAGCCAACACTGGCAAACATACACTGATAAGTGTGTGATAGCATTTGTTTCATAATAATAATTAAAGCTATCAAACTAAAAAAGTCTTATCATTGCACATTTGGACGATTTCAGTCTAAATTTTACATTCGTAATTCAAAGAAAATAAGGTTCAAATTAGAATATGGGTAAATAAATAATGTGAATATTTTTGTACACATATAAAAATTTATCGTGTCGTACACAATGTATGTAAACAGCGCAAAAAAAAACTAATCGATAGAAGAACAAACCTTTGATTTGACAAATCGAATCCCTACATCAAATACTGGCTTGGTAACTAAAGCAACTTGAGGGATTCCTATATAATTTTTTTTTCAAAATTGGTCTACAGTTGACATTCATATAAGTTAAAAATTAAACGCGTCAGTGATAGAGCCACGGTATAAACAAACTCCCAATTTTGAGAGCGTCAATATTGGTATGATTGTGATAAAAATTTGTCATTGGGGTACCAATTTCCAACGCTCCCTGCACTGAGAACTAAGATTCACCAGACTAATAACTAGAGCTAATCTGTAAATCTCAGACGCACCACCCTTCGAGCGACACTCTCGTGAAATCAATCCGCAATTCAATTATCATAATCAAACACTTCCTCTGATCAGATTCAGGCTACATACAGCTTCTGCAGTTGTGCTAATCTCCAGCGGCGGTCGGTCACGTGCAGCGCTCTAATGTGCTATGAACGTGTGCTTCAGTAGGGCTAAAGAGGATTATATTGAAATATCATAAATATTTAAGGGCTTTATTATAATGACGGTTTTCATGATAATTCGCACCACCAGTTGGACATCACCACCACTTAGAAAAGATCTTCCGTGGTGTTATTATTGTTTTAGAAAAAATCAGTCAGTACTCAGTAAGTACGACCACAATGGACAACTACATCAAATATTAGGTGCTTGGATACTGTTGATTGGACAAATGCCCGGACCTTCCACTCAATGATGCCACCTAGTGAATATCATTTATGGAATCTTGACTATGGCCTGCAGTCTTTTAGCCCCTAGTCAGCAATAAGAGTAATTGCTTACGAAAAGCGCTCATGGGCATAAAGCAGTTTTTTAGCCCCTAGTCAGCAAATACGAGTAATTGCATACGAAAAGCGTTCAGGCATAAAATAGAAGCAATGCTTGAGAATGATAGTCGTCTTCGATAGTCACGTGATCAACATGTTGATCGTATTTGTCATTCTATTCCATTTTTGAAATTAATTCTATTTACATACTTATGGAATGGGCCATTGACAGGTATCTATGACGCTTCTAAGGATCGTATTCCGTGGTGATGGATAGGTAGGCCTGCATCATTTAGACCTTTAGGTTAATGAGTTAATCTTCTGGTCAACTATAAAAAACTTGTGGTGAACGAGGGCTCTGGGGTGACGCACTAGGTACTTACCCAATATGTTGATTTTCCTTTTTTTTTTAAATGTTACAAGAAGCCCGCGTGGAATGGTGGCAAGAATACTGGCAGCATTTCCGCGTTGAACAGCTAGGCTGATACGTTGCGCAAAAACTGAGCCAGCCCTTCTGTCACCAGTTGAGGTTATTAAACGCGGGGAAAGCTCTCTGGACTTTCCTAAAATGTTGACTTATAAAATTTCACAATAAAATAGTAATTTAATTCTCCTCACAGGTCCTTGACGTTTATTTTCATTGTGGTAAGCTAATAAATAAAATACCAATAATCCACGCCCCCTCCCTGTGGGACGTGAGAACTGAGAACATCAGTCAGCGCGTTCAAACCTCACCAGCCATACATTATGCGGCTTATAACAGTAGGGTAGCTCCCTCTCCATGGGGTGACCATGCAAACACACATTACGACGAAAGAGTTGCCATAAATTTACATTTCCATCTCAGCCACTCGGAAAAGAGATCTTTAATTACCAAAATGCAGGCGGGAAAAGCATTTTCATTATTCCCTAGAGCGAAAAACCAGTTCCAAATTCAAATATGACGATGTCTCGTAGCTGAACACTTCTTTTCTTTCTTTTTTTCTTTTCTTAGGAAATTAAATTGGTACTATATTGTTATTTCAGAACGCACTCAGAATAAATGTAGAAAAAAGTTTCCCAATTTTCTTGTCCAATTGTGGTAAAATTATCTTTTTTTATTCTATTCATTATTTTTTTGATTGAACTTTGTGATAAGATCATTGATTATAGTAGCGATGAAGTTATTGAAGAGTCTAACATTTGCAGAGTTAAGTACTAAAAACAATATCTATCGTACTCGCAATGCCTATATCCAAAGTGTACTTCTGGTCATTTTCCTCGCTGAACTGGGATGAAAAATTTTGTGTTTTTTTGGGACGCATTTGAATGCGTCGTCGCCATACTCAGGATTATATTCGCTGCACTCATAGTTCAACCTCTTACCTAATTGTTCTTCTAACTAATTGTTCCCCTTCGCTTTTCGGGGTTCAAATTTGACACTCGTTAAAATCACTATATTATTTGGTTACCCTACAGCAGTTCAAAGGCAACAGAGTATCAACAAATGAGTATACGCGTGCGGGGGAGAGATAAAACATCGTAAAAAGCTACATTAGGTACTTATTTTGATTGACGAATTGACGATAGTCTAAGTAAGTACAAAATATTGTTGATACGCCAGCTAGTTATGTAATAATCTTCGACGTATGACATCTTGTAAAAGTTCTGGATAAGTTAAAGTTTTTGTGAGGCATAAAGAAGAGGCATAAAGAAAATGTTGTGTTATAATTATAATATTATATGGGTTGCTCTACGCCACAATTTTATATCGATTTGGCTGTCTGGAATAAGGATAGATTACAACAGGCATTTGTACATTACCTCTACTATGAAGTTCCTCTATACATTGAAGAAGTAAGTACGTATCAAACTACGCGTCACTTTAGACTTAGAGCATCCGATGATCTGTCACTGAGCTACGGGAGCACATCCACCGAGACGATAATAATTTAGATAATAAGTAATAACATATTATTCAGTGCTCAGGCAGAACTCTACTATGGAGTTACATTTTTTCTCTGAAAAACTTATAAAAAAGCTAAAATTCACGCTGATAGAGCATCTGGCAAAACTTAACTTCTAATATTTAAATTCTCGTGTCTCGTGTTTGTTATCAAACTCCACCGAAACGGCTCGACCGATTGTAATGTCTGTGTACGTTCGGTAGGTCTGAAAGTAGACAAATATAATATTGACGTTTTACAAGAGCCTGTACGTTAGGCCTATGTGAAATAAAGATATTTTGAGTTTCAGTAGGTCGTAAACTATTTTTTTTTACATCCCTAATGGCAAAACAACGCTTGCCGGGACAGCTATATATACAATTCTGGTGTCTCGTGTTAGTTACCAAACACCTCCCAAAGAGCTCGACCGATTGCTATGAAATTTACTAACTATGTATATTCGTTAGGTCTGAGACTCTCTAGCTATTTTTAATTATTATATCCCTAATGGCAAAGCAACGTATGCCGGGTCAGCTAGTAGTTTTAAAAAAATGATTCAATCGAATGAACTTACGAGAGTTTGATTAAATGTGAATTTACGTTATACAATAACGTACCTATAAACAATCTCAAATTCACTGAGGTTCTATTTCCCTCCACCCTCTGTTGTCACAGCCTTATCAGCGGACTGCAGGCGTGGCTTTACAACCCCCCTTGGGTACCTACTTGTACCTCGGTGCGAGGTTTAGCACAGGAGGATTCTGTAATTAATTCTTTTAATTCCTCATCTCGCGCCGCTTTGTCAGAATTAATTAACACTGTGGAGAGCTATCAAAACTTTTAATCGGCAACAAAGAACCGTTAAAGATGACTTTAAATTATTCCCAAGTTTTTTTTTGAAGAATCAAGGATATCCTTTAATCCTTGAAAAAAAAATTAATAGCAATGTTATGAACAATAATTTCAGAAGCTTTTATGACGTTACCATCGGCTTCGAAAGTAGTTTTTTTAAAATAAAATTTAGGGGAGTAAAGTCAGCCCCCACGTGAGCAAAAACGCGAGCATCTACTATAGTAGCGTTATTATCTCGCTGCAGACTCGGTCATAAATCATTCGAGTTTTTCGCTTTTGTTGTTCTGCAGTAATGCACAACTCAACAAAGAACAAGAAAAGCGAAACACTCGGATGATTTAAGACCGAGTCTGCAGCGAGATAATAACGCTACTATAGTCATAAAATTGCAATATTATTATTCCTTCTAACACCACTAAAAATAAAACTGCATTGGAAAAACAATAAAAATATTTTAATACATAAATCACAACTCCGTTTTCGTTTTATGGAACTCTCTAAAAGCCTTTACAGCTTTGAAGACGTCTTTGGTGAAAACTTCAGGTAGTTCGAAGGCTATGAAGTGCCCTCCGTCCTCCAGGACCGTGACTCCGAGCAAGTTGGCGAACTTCAGGCCGAGCAAGTTCGGAGGCTGGTACATCAGCTCGTACTTTGCTTGGAGTGCCCAAGTTGGTACTGTCGTGGAGATTCTGTGGAATTTAAATTAATGAGAATTTTTACAATCCCTAATTTAATTCAGCCTGTGAAATACTTAGTAAAGAAATCGAAAACCGTCCCCAAAAAGATTTATTAAATCCTTCAACCATTTCCAAAAATTCTCATCCAAACTCAATTAATTACAAAATAACCTTCAAAATCGGTAAAGAATAAACGAATCGAGCAGAGGAGCTCCTGTATCTGTCTCCAACATAGATAGGATCCCGATATACAACGACCTTCACCGAGATGTTTATTTGATGAAACGTATTTCATATTTAATTTAGTTTATCAATAAATATTAGGTCCTTACATATGAAATTGGCGTTTTGTATGGGAGGAACATAGAGTCGATTTTTTTAAAATATAATATATACATATATTTAATCAAAGTATGTACCATTGCTATCTATGCACTTTTGCCACCTTATAGGTAGTTCATTGATCCCTTTACTAAAAAAGCCATTCGGACGGGAATCAATAAAATCTTTGAAAGCGTTTTGGACTGCCTCATCGGAGTTAAATTTTTTCCCTTGTAAGAAGTTATCCAAATTTCGAAAAAAATTGTAATCTGTTGGAGCAAGGTCCGGGGAGTAAGGTGAATGTCTTAGGCATTCCAATTGAAGCTCCTCTAATTTGGTAGCCGTCTGTTGTGCAGTGTGTGGTCTAGCGTTGTCCTGAAGCAGCAGTGGCCTAGAACGATTGACCTGCCTCGGTTGTTTAGCAGCTAGCTTTTCCATCATGGATTGCAGTTGCTGACAATAGATATCCGCCGTAATCGTCTGGCCAGATTTAAGAAAGCTGTAGTGAACGACGCCGGCGCTAGTCCGCCAAACGCTCACAAGTAATTTTTTTTGAGTCATTTTTCGTTTGGGGCAGGATTTGGCTGGTTCGCCAGGGTTCAATTATTGCGATGAGTGTTTCCGATTATCAAACAGGATCCATTTTTCATCACAGGTAATGATTCGATTTAAAATCCCTTCATTACTGTGCCGGTTGAGTAATGTAACACAGCAATCTACGCGCGTTTGTCGGTTTGCTGCACTCAATTCATGAGGTACCCACCTTTCAAGCTTTTTCACCATCCCAATTTGCTTCAAGTGAACTAAAACAGTTTTATCACTAACACCGCAGCCTGCAGCTAGCTCGGACGTGGTTTGCGATGGATCCGCTTCCACAATAACCTTCAATTCTTCATTGTCAACTTTGGTCTCCGGCCGTCCACGGGGCTTGTTCTGCAGGTCGAAATTTCCAGAACGAAAACGTTGGAACCAAAAACGCACTGTGTTTTCTTTTGCGACACCCTCGCCGTACACATCATTAATCCTTCGAGCCGTTTCTGCAGCACTGGTGCCACGATGGAACTCGTACTCGTAAATAACGCGATATTTCAAGTTTTCCATTTTGTAAACAGAGTGGCGCGAAAAAAAACCAAAAGAGAAAAAAACAAATGAATTACGATTTTCAAAACACGAAAGCATGAGTAAATAGCTGTATAAATTTGAAATTGGAATTTCTAACCAAAGAAGAGATATTTGAGATCAAAGTGGCCAGTACGACAAAACGCCAATTTCATATGTAAGGACCTAATATATTGCGGGTTGACTAACAAATTTCAGTCCAATTAAAAAAAAATTTATTCAACATTTCACCAGTTTGATTATTAGACAAATTCTATACCAATCGAAAGTCTGAAGCCCATAGAATATGCAAACGTTGAGTTGCCTAATCAAATAAACATCTCGGTGAGGGTCGTTGTATATTGGGATCTTAGACTATACTATTATATATCAATGGTCTCCAAACATTTTTATGAGACGAACCAGATATTCACCCGCCCCGTGATTCTGCAAAAATACTTATAGCAGCGACGAGCTAACAACAATAAGCTGATTGGTTAATGCTTCCGTCAGTTATACAGCCAAGGCGACTATTGGCTGATTATGGCTGCGTTGCTATCGTTACCGTCGATAGTTCACCGATGTACAATTTTATATTTTCGAGAATCACACCCCTGATGTTAAGGAGTACGTCTGCCCGTGTAAGATGTAGTGCGTTCCAGGACTTTACATTTCAATTTTGTACAAAACACTGTTCAGAGCTCATCATCTTTAGACATCAGTTTACGCCCAATGATGTCTGTACTCCTAGTAAGATATTGTTCGAACGAGGTTACTCACCCATCGACGTCCAGCGCTAGCGTCTTTTTGGTCATGTTCTCAGCATAGAGCCTCATAGATGTTGTGATAGAGTTGGTGCTCCAGTAAACCATGAGGTTATCGATCAGCTGGTCTTTGGAGAAGCGGTAGGAAAGACCACCGTCCAACTTAGCACGGTGATCTAAACGTGTCCAGGTGGAGAACTTCTCCAGGATGTAGGCGAGAAGACCAGTCGGAGAATCAGAGAGACCGACACCTGCAAAGGAGTTTTACTATCATACCATCACTAAAGTGAGGATTTCATACGTAGTTGGTTCAGATATACATGGTTTAATGAGAAAGCGTTCTAGTGCAATGCTGTGTATGGTAATCACCAATTTTTTGTTGCTTTAACCAACAATTAAATACAACAATTAATGCTTATTTTTAATCTGCGTCTTTATTTACCATCAGGCAAGATTGCTGTCGAATACTTATATTTTAAAAAACCACTCGTGTTGTTGTATGTTTTGCAGTGACTGCACAAAGAAGAAAATCCCCTTGATTCTGCAAAAATACTACATAGCGACGAGCTAAAATCTATGCGCTGATTGGTTAATGCTTGCGTCAGTTATGCAGCCGAGGCGACCATTGGCTGTTGATGGCTGCTATGGTTACCGTCGATGGTTGGCCTATGTACAATTTTATTTATTTATTTATTCTGTACATAACATAGATACAAAAAAAAACACAAACATAGAGAAGACATGCACAAGGACATCTTATCACTACAAATGAGGATCTATATGAGGATTTTATATTTCCTTCAATCACACCCCAGGTTAGAAACTCGGCACTTGCCATTTGCCCTATTCCAAGTACCAAGATTTACAGTTTCGCTTAAAAATTACATTTATAATAAAGCCAGTAGTCGGAGGTATTGAAGTAACTCACCCACTGTATCAGGTTTTGTGGCCTGCAGATGTAAATAACCAAACTCCTCCATGAAGTACGCGAAGAATTTGGACAGAGGGTACATTCTGTCAGCGAGGTGCGATTCCACCACCAGTGAGGGGATGTATGCTCCGATTATGGTCTTGAGTGTCGACCAACCCGTCTGTACAAAGATGTCAAGCTAAAGATAAACTTGAGAAATATAGACCAAATCCAGGACTGGAGTTCAGAAGTTCATATTCCACAACTTAATAACAAAATGGTATAATTTGAATCGTTAATACATTCAGTTTCGATATGATCGTGCAATCGTCTGTTTTTCGTACCTGTACAACCAGCATATTGGAATGGTAACCCAGCACTTCGTTCTGGAACAGCGTAGCCATGGAAGAGCCGATGACAGCTCCCCAGTCTCCCCCCTGGACGTAGTATTTCTTATGGCCGAGTCTGTTCATCAAGTTGTTGAAGATCACTGCCATTTGCGGAGCTCCTAACCCTGGGCGTACTGCTGCCTGATCAAAATGTTACAAAAACCATTAAAGCATACAGTTCCTTATAGTATTCGGGGCGGTAGGCCTTTTCTTACTAGGTCCTCCCGGTTACCCCGAGATTTTCTCCTAATAATGCTAATTGAGAAATGTAATTAATTAATGCGTCTTTATCGATTTTAAGGGCACTGTAGCTGACGACATTACGGACAATGATACTTACTAGGATGCAGTGCATCAGCCATAGGCAATGCGTCAGGCATTGAATTTTAAGTAACATTGGTAGGCATTGAAGGCTACAGGAGATTTAGCGGCATGGAAGGCATTTTGGTAATTTCTTAATTGGAGTGATTTGAATGCAGACACAATCAGTCAGTATAATCAATTTAATTCTACTTATCAAGTTTACTTACATCAGAAAACCCATATCCAGGCAAGCTTGGGACGATGACCTCAAACACAAAATCGTATCCATCAGCTTTCTGCGTCAACAAAGGAATGGCTTCGTAGAACTCACGCACGGAGCCTGGCCATCCGTGTAGCAGGAGAAGAGGAACTGTGGTTACTCCGGCGGACACCTGAGGATTTTGGATATCAAGTATGACATACACATAAGGCAAATTACAAGTATCTGTGTATATGGTGTTTTCTTTCACGCGTTATGAACCGATTTAATTGAAAATTATGGAGATAGATTCCCTGGATCAACACTTACATAGGCTACTATTTATCCCGGAAAATGTGATCAGGACTTAGGATGTTTACGTATTTATCAAAATATCAGTTCAGTAGTCATTACGCAATTGAGAACATCCATTAAACTGATAAGTGCTCCCAAGTATTGCCCCCAAAATTTTAGTCAGGATGAAAAATTCTTTTCACATCAGAATAACTAAAAATTTCGCTACAATTTCTCTTCGCTCGTTCGCTACAATTTGGGTGAAGCCTCAGGTACGTTTGGGTGAAGCTTCTGGGATGCAGGCACTATTTTTGTGGTTCCGTACCTCCCTAAAATTAGAATCGGGACTCTATTGTTCCACTAACGTTCGTTTTCTCAAGAACGAGTAGAGATATCAAAATGAAATTGATACCTTAGTTCCTTGGCGTGTAATAAGTTATCAACTAAATAAAAAACGGCCACTTGGGTCGATTTTGAAGACTCGAAACATACCTACGGCACCAATATGTCAATTCAAGTATTGATTTTACGTTTAGTAGTTTTCAGTACGTAGATTCTAGGTACCTAGTATAATAATATTCCAAAACATATTGTAATGGCCACCCGAATTTAAAATACAGTGAACACATTTTTGACGTGAAATTTGTTCTCAATTAAGCCGTGGAAGTCTTTTCTTTCTCCTGTTTTTGAGTAACTCACAACAAGGAAACTCTCGAAAGGTGGCCGCTGGTGTTAAAACCGTACCCCTATTGCTGCTGCACGGCTGGCCGGGCTCCGTGCACGAATTCTACGAAGCCATTCCTCTGCTGACCTCTCCGACTGATGGACTTGTTTTCGAGGTCATCGTACCGAGCTTACCTGGATTTGGATTTTCTGATGTAAGTCATAGACTGAGTAATTCATAAAAAAATATGATTGTCTGTTCTCTGGGATAATAGGCTCTTTTGGGAGACAGTTTCATCAGTTCTGCTATATTCACTGTTCACACTCAGGGTACCGGCAACGATGAGACTTTATTCCTATCATACCATATATATTATTTATATCTACCATAGGACTGCAAGATGCCGAGAGCGGTGGCATCCTTATGTGGTTGGCATCCAACAAACTCGCATGAAAAGTTTTCTTCCACGTTTCTGGTACGAACCGCTAAGGTGTGGAACGTCCTTCTAGCCTCCGTGTTTCCAGCCAAGCACAATCCGGGTGCCTTCAAGAGAGTGAATAGGCACTTTTCTCTTTCTAGGCAAGCGCACTCCAACCTAGACCTCAAGATTGCTTTCCATCAGGCATCATTGTCATCAAACGCAAGCCTATCTACAATAAAAAAAAATATCATCAGGAATATTTCCCATCGTCGGGGTATAGATATTTCAATCCACGACGACGCGCCCCACTCTGTCAATGTCGCTTATGTTTCATTCGACTCGTATCTAGTTTGACAGACCTACTATCCAGTCCACGTGAAGTAATTGAATGATGATGATGATGATGATGATGAGCGATGATCGTGTTGAGCAGGGCGCTGTTCGGCCGGGCATGGGGGTGGCGCAAGTGGCGGTGGTGCTCAAGAACCTGATGGTGCGGCTCGGCCATCGCCGGTTCTTCGTGCAGGGCGGCGACCTCGGCGCCATCACCGGGAACGTGATGGCCACCTTGTTCCCCGGCCACGTGCTGGGCTTGCACTCTAACCAGCTCATGTCCATGGTAGGAACCTACTTTTAATGTCATATTTTCTTAAGCTTCACAGATTTCCAATCGTTTAAAAGTATTTTGTATAATGTGACGGTGACTTAAATTAATAAGGTTGCGTTGAATGTACTAATGCGCCATAAAGGTAATGTACTGGGAAGAGCATAAAACGAACTCAGCTTTTATCAGCTTCCTACTAATTTGGAACAAATCTTACAAATCAAATTAAAAACCATTCCTTCTTGGTTCCATACAGACCCTGTCGCCTGTGGGTAGTGGGATCTAGGCAATACAGTTTCTGAGCTCCCTCAGCAAAGTATAATAAACCTTGACAAATGAAAATGTATCCAAACAGAGCAATAGCGCAGAATTGCAAACAATCATGGCAGGCGTGACGGCAGCCATGCAGAAGGGACCAATAGACACCGCGACGGGACTGGTAGTGGAGGAGACCGGCTACCTGCACTTGCTGGCTACTAAACCTGATACTGTGGGTGAGTTATCATCGGGAAACCCACGTAGGGGTCTTGGTATCAGTAGAAGCACCAGTGGGAAGAAGACTTTAGATATTTGCTACTGGCTTCACGCCAGTACTTGTGGACTTTGACTTACTTACTTAATCAGTCTATAGAGACCAGTGCAGGACATAGGCCTTTCCGAGAGCGCGCCACCAAACACGGTCCTCCACCTTCCTTATCCATCCACCCGCTATTAGCGACATTTTTTAGGTAGTCTAGCGGTCAGGAGGTCATCCTACGCGGCGCCTACCGGTTTACGGTCTCCACTCCAGGACGTCTGCTTCAACGGCCGACAGATATGGCCCGCCCACTGCCACTACAGCGTGCTAATCCGTTGTATTAAGTTGGTTAATTTGGTTCTTCTATCCCTCAGAGAAACGCCCAGCATAACTTTCTCCAAAGCACACTGAGCGACATTGAACTTGTGGGAAAGGCCTACCCTGAGCGTTCACGTTTTAGTATTGTGGAATTTGCCACAAAAAGTGTAAAATATTTCTTCTGTTTAAGGTAACTGCCTCTCAGATTCTCCAGTCGCTCTCCTCTGCTTCATCCTGGAGAAGTTCTCCACGTGGACCAATATAGAGAACCGTGCCCTCGAAGACGGCGGGCTGTCCCGTTTCTCCAAGGACCAGCTTCTGGACAACCTCATGGTGTACTGGAGCAGCAACTGCATCACTACTTCAGTCAGGATCTACGCTGAGACCTGGAGCGCTGACCAAAGAGGACTAAGGATAGATGAGTGAGTATTCCTTAGCTTTTTTAGGGTTCCACACCTCAACACAACAACAAAAACGAAAACATCGATCCGCAACTTATACAGCTCTTTTTCTCAAAGGGGAGCTATGATTTGAAATTGATATCAAATAGAGATAGAGATGTTATCGTACCTATGGATACTCCATAGGTAAGATAACATCTTCGGCTGCATAGTCATTCCTCATTACCATCAAAATTGCAGACATGTACGGTGAGAAAAAAAACATTATTATGACATTATTACGACTGCACTATATGCAATGACACAACCTTGTGCCTCCTTCACCTTTCTACTTCCGTGTTCCCAGACAAATACAATCTATCAATGGGTGCCTTCAAGAGAAGAGTGATTAGGCATTTTCTAGGCAAGCGTGCTCCATCCTAGACCTCATCATACCTATTCATCAGACTTGATTGAAGTCAAGCGCAAGCCTATCAATTATAAAAACAAAATGATGAAACTCAAATTAAAATGATGAGTAACAACAATTTCATGCCTTCGTACCTAAATAGATATGTCTAATCAAATCTATACACTGTCTATATCCCAGGTACCCGGCTAAAGTCCCAATTTGGAAGCTGGAGGCAGAAAACGAAAAGATCTTCTACCAGGCCCCCAGCGTGTTGAAGCATCCCTACCTGCTGGGAGTGACGAAGCTCCCTGACGCCGGACACTTCGTCGCCTTCGAGAAACCTGGACCCTTCGCGGAAGACTGTAACGTGGCATAAAACTGGGCGAACGCAATATACTAAAATCTCCCCGGCTAAGGTGTTTTATGCCCGTCACAGAGAATTTACCTACCTATACGTGGAATTGGAGTGGAATGAAACACAGAAATTAATCTACAATTATAATGGTAATTCAAATACGAAAGAGAAACATTATACACAAAGAAATCTTTACTATAAGCTAAAAGACAAAAAAAATCTAACTTAAATAATTTGCTAACATACCTATTAACTATCTGTTATTATAAATGTATATATCTTATTTAATAATTACACATGCTCAATCGATGGAGCCGTAGGTTCACAGAATTATTATTCTAACCACGTATTGTCGCAAATAGCGATCATAGCCTAAGGTTATCTCTGGCTGTACCAAGCCGTAAATAAAATTTTATCGGACTATACCAGTATCAGAAATATTGTTCTAAATGGTTCTACAACCGTAAATAAACAAGGATGGTACCTCCGGTCATGTTTATCCTACGGGAAACGTTGCGTGATGACGCGCCGAGCGAAGTGTCTCAGCCCGCAGCCGCGACCGAAACCACGGAGCGGAGCGAAGATGTGTCGTGCGGCCGCCGCAGCTGGCGGTGCGACAGCGGCGACAGGCGCCGGATGATTTCTCGCAGAACCCCGAGGTTAGCCTTCTCACGAAAGGCTGTCGATGTCTATCCCGATAGGATTAAATCCTATCGGGATAGACATCGACAGCCTTTCGTGAGAAGGCTAACCTCGGGGTTCTGCGAGAAATCATCCGGCGCCTGTCGCCGCTGTCGCACCGCCAGCTGCGGCGGCCGCACGACACATCTTCGCTCCGCTCCGTGGTTTCGGTCGCGGCTGCGGGCTGAGACACTTCGCTCGGCGCGTCATCACGCAACGTTTCCCGTAGGATAAACATGACCGGAGGTACCATCCTTGTTTATTTACGGTTGTAGAACCATTTAGAACAATATTTCTGATACTGGTATAGTCCGATAAAATTTTATTTACGGCTTGGTACAGCCAGAGATAACCTTAGGCTATGATCGCTATTTGCGACAATACGTGGTTAGAATAATAATTCTGTGAACCTACGGCTCCATCGATTGAGCATGTGTAATTATTAAATAAGATATATACATTTATAATAACAGATAGTTAATAGGTATGTTAGCAAATTATTTAAGTTAGATTTTTTTTGTCTTTTAGCTTATAGTAAAGATTTCTTTGTGTATAATGTTTCTCTTTCGTATTTGAATTACCATTATAATTGTAGATTAATTTCTGTGTTTCATTCCACTCCAATTCCACGTATAGGTAGGTAAATTCTCTGTGACGGGCATAAAACACCTTAGCCGGGGAGATTTTAGTATATTGCGTTCGCCCAGTTTTATGCCACGTTACAGTCTTCCGCGAAGGGTCCAGGTTTCTCGAAGGCGACGAAGTGTCCGGCGTCAGGGAGCTTCGTCACTCCCAGCAGGTAGGGATGCTTCAACACGCTGGGGGCCTGGTAGAAGATCTTTTCGTTTTCTGCCTCCAGCTTCCAAATTGGGACTTTAGCCGGGTACCTGGGATATAGACAGTGTATAGATTTGATTAGACATATCTATTTAGGTACGAAGGCATGAAATTGTTGTTACTCATCATTTTAATTTGAGTTTCATCATTTTGTTTTTATAATTGATAGGCTTGCGCTTGACTTCAATCAAGTCTGATGAATAGGTATGATGAGGTCTAGGATGGAGCACGCTTGCCTAGAAAATGCCTAATCACTCTTCTCTTGAAGGCACCCATTGATAGATTGTATTTGTCTGGGAACACGGAAGTAGAAAGGTGAAGGAGGCACAAGGTTGTGTCATTGCATATAGTGCAGTCGTAATAATGTCATAATAATGTTTTTTTTCTCACCGTACATGTCTGCAATTTTGATGGTAATGAGGAATGACTATGCAGCCGAAGATGTTATCTTACCTATGGAGTATCCATAGGTACGATAACATCTCTATCTCTATTTGATATCAATTTCAAATCATAGCTCCCCTTTGAGAAAAAGAGCTGTATAAGTTGCGGATCGATGTTTTCGTTTTTGTTGTTGTGTTGAGGTGTGGAACCCTAAAAAAGCTAAGGAATACTCACTCATCTATCCTTAGTCCTCTTTGGTCAGCGCTCCAGGTCTCAGCGTAGATCCTGACTGAAGTAGTGATGCAGTTGCTGCTCCAGTACACCATGAGGTTGTCCAGAAGCTGGTCCTTGGAGAAACGGGACAGCCCGCCGTCTTCGAGGGCACGGTTCTCTATATTGGTCCACGTGGAGAACTTCTCCAGGATGAAGCAGAGGAGAGCGACTGGAGAATCTGAGAGGCAGTTACCTTAAACAGAAGAAATATTTTACACTTTTTGTGGCAAATTCCACAATACTAAAACGTGAACGCTCAGGGTAGGCCTTTCCCACAAGTTCAATGTCGCTCAGTGTGCTTTGGAGAAAGTTATGCTGGGCGTTTCTCTGAGGGATAGAAGAACCAAATTAACCAACTTAATACAACGGATTAGCACGCTGTAGTGGCAGTGGGCGGGCCATATCTGTCGGCCGTTGAAGCAGACGTCCTGGAGTGGAGACCGTAAACCGGTAGGCGCCGCGTAGGATGACCTCCTGACCGCTAGACTACCTAAAAAATGTCGCTAATAGCGGGTGGATGGATAAGGAAGGTGGAGGACCGTGTTTGGTGGCGCGCTCTCGGAAAGGCCTATGTCCTGCACTGGTCTCTATAGACTGATTAAGTAAGTAAGTCAAAGTCCACAAGTACTGGCGTGAAGCCAGTAGCAAATATCTAAAGTCTTCTTCCCACTGGTGCTTCTACTGATACCAAGACCCCTACGTGGGTTTCCCGATGATAACTCACCCACAGTATCAGGTTTAGTAGCCAGCAAGTGCAGGTAGCCGGTCTCCTCCACTACCAGTCCCGTCGCGGTGTCTATTGGTCCCTTCTGCATGGCTGCCGTCACGCCTGCCATGATTGTTTGCAATTCTGCGCTATTGCTCTGTTTGGATACATTTTCATTTGTCAAGGTTTATTATACTTTGCTGAGGGAGCTCAGAAACTGTATTGCCTAGATCCCACTACCCACAGGCGACAGGGTCTGTATGGAACCAAGAAGGAATGGTTTTTAATTTGATTTGTAAGATTTGTTCCAAATTAGTAGGAAGCTGATAAAAGCTGAGTTCGTTTTATGCTCTTCCCAGTACATTACCTTTATGGCGCATTAGTACATTCAACGCAACCTTATTAATTTAAGTCACCGTCACATTATACAAAATACTTTTAAACGATTGGAAATCTGTGAAGCTTAAGAAAATATGACATTAAAAGTAGGTTCCTACCATGGACATGAGCTGGTTAGAGTGCAAGCCCAGCACGTGGCCGGGGAACAAGGTGGCCATCACGTTCCCGGTGATGGCGCCGAGGTCGCCGCCCTGCACGAAGAACCGGCGATGGCCGAGCCGCACCATCAGGTTCTTGAGCACCACCGCCACTTGCGCCACCCCCATGCCCGGCCGAACAGCGCCCTGCTCAACACGATCATCGCTCATCATCATCATCATCATCATCATTCAATTACTTCACGTGGACTGGATAGTAGGTCTGTCAAACTAGATACGAGTCGAATGAAACATAAGCGACATTGACAGAGTGGGGCGCGTCGTCGTGGATTGAAATATCTATACCCCGACGATGGGAAATATTCCTGATGATATTTTTTTTTATTGTAGATAGGCTTGCGTTTGATGACAATGATGCCTGATGGAAAGCAATCTTGAGGTCTAGGTTGGAGTGCGCTTGCCTAGAAAGAGAAAAGTGCCTATTCACTCTCTTGAAGGCACCCGGATTGTGCTTGGCTGGAAACACGGAGGCTAGAAGGACGTTCCACACCTTAGCGGTTCGTACCAGAAACGTGGAAGAAAACTTTTCATGCGAGTTTGTTGGATGCCAACCACATAAGGATGCCACCGCTCTCGGCATCTTGCAGTCCTATGGTAGATATAAATAATATATATGGTATGATAGGAATAAAGTCTCATCGTTGCCGGTACCCTGAGTGTGAACAGTGAATATAGCAGAACTGATGAAACTGTCTCCCAAAAGAGCCTATTATCCCAGAGAACAGACAATCATATTTTTTTATGAATTACTCAGTCTATGACTTACATCAGAAAATCCAAATCCAGGTAAGCTCGGTACGATGACCTCGAAAACAAGTCCATCAGTCGGAGAGGTCAGCAGAGGAATGGCTTCGTAGAATTCGTGCACGGAGCCCGGCCAGCCGTGCAGCAGCAATAGGGGTACGGTTTTAACACCAGCGGCCACCTTTCGAGAGTTTCCTTGTTGTGAGTTACTCAAAAACAGGAGAAAGAAAAGACTTCCACGGCTTAATTGAGAACAAATTTCACGTCAAAAATGTGTTCACTGTATTTTAAATTCGGGTGGCCATTACAATATGTTTTGGAATATTATTATACTAGGTACCTAGAATCTACGTACTGAAAACTACTAAACGTAAAATCAATACTTGAATTGACATATTGGTGCCGTAGGTATGTTTCGAGTCTTCAAAATCGACCCAAGTGGCCGTTTTTTATTTAGTTGATAACTTATTACACGCCAAGGAACTAAGGTATCAATTTCATTTTGATATCTCTACTCGTTCTTGAGAAAACGAACGTTAGTGGAACAATAGAGTCCCGATTCTAATTTTAGGGAGGTACGGAACCACAAAAATAGTGCCTGCATCCCAGAAGCTTCACCCAAACGTACCTGAGGCTTCACCCAAATGAAGTGAATGTCCAACCCCTGTACGTTAGTTTTGTACTGCGGGAATTTGTTGAAGGCCTGTTCCCTTTCCCTGAAGTCGTACTGCTCGCTCCAGTACTCCACCCACGGGGCTATCTGTTTCTGGTTGAACCCATACTGGAAGGCGACTCCTTGCAGCGGCGGGACGACCGCGCGGTGGTTTTTCAGACGGTACTTCAGGTCTTCAATCATCTACAATAAAAATTATAATAATCATTTCAATGAATCTTGAGACCACAATTTTTTGTTTTATCAAAAAGTGACGAGACAAGCAACCATCTGATCTGTTCTGATGTTAAGTGAAGGCCCGGGTTCGATTCCCGGTATGAGGTCAGCTTAGTTGGCTCAGGTCAGTGGGATGATTTTGTATCGTTCAGTTTGTTAGTTAGCAACCCTCACTGGGTTATTGAAGAAGAAAACGGAAGTAAAAATTCTATTTTGTATTCTTTTTACACAAGTTACCAACCTAGGTTGATAAGATATCATGTGAACATACCATGCTAAGTTGTGCAAAAAGATTATTCAAATTGTATTTTACCTCCGTTTTTTTAATGCATCGCCATCAGGTGATTTTGCAGTCAAATAGCGTATAATAAAAACATGTCACGACTTTTCGTTGCAATATATTGAGAAATCAGTTCAGCGGCTACATTACTGCATGAAGTGCTCTAGAGCCAGGCAAGTCCAAGAGGTAAGATCCAGCCTATATGTCGGAGTACAACAAAGTGTAATTAATTGAATAGAAGCTAGTTAAACAAGAGGAATACCTCTTCACTGAAGGTGACGGTGAAAGGCACGATGGTGTCATTCCCCTGACATCCAGACTGTGACCTGGCCTCTTCCGGACCCCACCATTCGTCCTCCAGCTGCGGGACCGACGGCACCTGCGCGCGCGACGCCCACGTGACCGCAACCACTACCAATAACACCTTCCACATGGTGACTGTCTTAGGGATCTTTACTATAGCAAGACCTCAAGATACGACGTTCAAGTTGCATGCGCACTGGCGTTTATTTAACTTCTGAAGATTTGAACAGGTGGTTCTTAAAACAATTAAAAATATATGTACCTACCGCGGAACAATATAAAAAAAAAACAAAAGAAGTCCAACATTATTTTAACTAAATATAGGTATGTTTGAATTGACTCGCATCTCTGTCTGCGAGAAATTCGGTTTTTCAGTAACCCCACAGGAATTATAGTTTTATCCGGTATAAAAAGCCTTTTTTTTTAATCCAGGATAAAATCCAAGTTCATTACAATTTTCAGTAAAACGATGGGAAGGAGTAGTAAATGATTCTAATAACCAATACTATACTTACTGTATAAACGTAAAATAACAAACCACAGTTTACTTAGTGTATGAAGGATCTCTCATGTCTCATGGATTACTTGACGCCTGCTCGCTGTGACTGTTCCTCGGATTTTAAAGTAAACCGTCGATTTCAGTTGTTCATCTGTAAAGTCATGTGATAATTACTTGGATATTCTTTCATTATCGTTTTATATAAAAATTCGGTCATAATATTGCTTACAGAATAAAGGTATAATTCCGAGCTGGGTAGGGACAACCCTCCACCACCCATGGCCCATTTAACCTCGCGGTTATGAGGGCCGAAACGCGGGAGGGCGCCCGTTCGGTACTTGCCCATGACGTGTTCCCGGGGCGCCTTCTTGATTCCCTACAAGTTGTTTCCTCTCGTTCCTTGTCCCTATGGGCTCACTCTGGGGCATTCCGAGATGGGTAGCAGACCGCAAACTGCAGCGATACCGCCGGTTTCTATGAGTCTGTATGAAATTGATTCCGAGCGCGGCGCCACTGCGGCCTGCAGCCGCGCGGCAGCAACCGCAAACTGCAGCACCAGTAGAGTCGCGAACCACAGCGCGTTTACACAATATGTAAAAAAAAATTGGTTGTCTGTAAAGTCTGTTTACGGACAATAGGTTAACGTGATAACGTCATAATCTCTATTCCTCTATAGTTTGTTTTATCGTGCTTCTCTATCGCTTACTGCGCGCTCTCGCTTGCACGCACAGGCTCAGGTGGAACGTTACGCGGAACGTTACAGGTTACTATTTTTCATGCGTGTTGCTGGTGTTCATCAATTTATAAGACGTTATCACGTCAAAAAAATTGGTTGTCTGTAAAGTCGGTTTACGGACGATAGACGTCATTATCGTGCTTATCTATCGCTTGTTGCGCGCTCTCTCTTGCACGCACAGGCTCAGGTGGAACGTTACGCGGAACGTTACTATTTTTCATGTTGGTTGCTGGTGTTCATCAATTTATAAAACGTTATTACGTGCAAAACCCCTAACAATGGCGACTTTTGATGAAGAGAAATTAAATAACATTGTTCCTTCGTTGGGCCGACATTTTAAAATATAAAGGTTTTTTTTGGCATATAGTAGCAACAGGACACCCTCGTCTTCCTCTTCGGAAGCATCCACGAAGCGTCTGTACATTCTGTCTTGCACGAAGGTACTGTAGTGACCACACACAGAGTACTTTTGCTGCAATAGAAGCAACCGCGACCGCAGGCAGCAATGGAGTCAACCGCAGGCGCTAGCCGCAGCATGCAGCGCAATATGGCGCAGGGTAGGTTACCAATCAATTGTGAGACACAGAGTTTTAATCATACATTTATTTATTAAACTCGCTGAGTGTCGAGCCTCCAACTTAATTTTTTGAGGAATCTCGTGGCCACCTGTGGGGCATTAACAGGATGAGCATTTAGATCTTTGAGCATGAAACTCTCTGAATGCTTCGACAGCTTTGTAGACATCAGCGGCGAAAGGTTCCGGGAGTTCGAAGGCCACAAAGTGCCCTGCCTCCAAAACGGTGCTCCCTAGAAGGTTGGGGAACTTCAGCAGGTTGGGGGGCTGGGCCAGACCATCGTATCTAGGTAAGAGGTTCCAGTATGGTACTGGACTGGAGTACCTGGAAAGGAAAGTGGAATTATAATTTATGGTTCATAAATCAACAATGAATAAACGGATCAAACACCAATTATTGAATTTTCAGATTTAATCAATCCTTTAAAGACGTATTCACGCCCAATTGAAATTTAATTAAATTATTCAAATTCGTTGAAAAATTAACGGGAGAATAATTTGAGGTTGCGAATTCGATTTCCGCCACCAGCGCCTATCTACCACTTAGTCCAATCAATAAAGGAGTTGTAGAATGCATGAGAGGGGACCTAAGTGATTTCTTCTGAAACTTGTTCAGGGTACTTAGGAAGTAAACATACTAAAAGTCCTGACGTCTCGGAGGTGAGCCGGAGTGGGGAGGGGGGGGGGGGGAAAGGTACCACTTTTAGGTTTTTCACTAATATCTCAGAAACGGTGCGTCATAGAAAAAAAAATCTTCTAATAAATTAAAGCTCATAAAATTATCTAAAACTTTGGTCTTATTCAATTTTGCCGTATTCCTAACCGTTTCCGAGCCACACGCTCCGGAAAAGTTAATATTACAAATAAAACCTTATCATATAATAATCCGGTCGAGTTAGACATAAAAATAGTGGTCAAATAACAATAATTCTGACAGAGCCAAATCTTCGTAGAGACCTTAGGCTTACCACAAGGAATAAAGTGTCAAAAGTCCCCATCAATCCTATGTGTGCAACAAAAGTTATGCGGGGTCAAATATCAAAATTTGAGGTTTTTTGGATTTTTATCGAAAACGGTAAGTTTTCTCAAAAATAAATTCAGGCCAAAGTTGTAGATCTTAAAATTATCTACAAAAATGGTCCTTATGATTTTTTTCCTAAGAGTTAACATTCCTGAGATATCGCGATTCTAAGAGACACATTATACATGATATGCACATATATATACATAATCAGGCAATTACAATTGTAGTTGCTGAAGATATTGATTTCTTAGTAGTTACTACTTACTGCAAGGACTCCAATGGATAAAATAGTTTATTTTCTATAACTTCCTAACATTAACCGTTTACGCAGTGTACGCAACGGAAACTCTCAATATGGAAAAAATTTTCCCATTTTTGCAACATTTTTCATTGATGCTCCTATTGTATTAGTCGTAGCGTGATGTTATATAGCCCATAGCCTTCCTCGATAAATGGACTATCCAACATAAGAATAATTTTTCAATCAGGACCCGTATTTTCTAAAAAACAAACACGTTGATCCACCCCTTCGTTTCAGCGAAATGGCGATTGCCATAATTCTGTTGCGTACGCTGCGTAAACGGCTAAAGTCTCGCAAAAATCATGTATTGCGGAGTTGATCTCCTTTAATAGTTCTAAAAAATAATCCACAACAGCAAATACCTATCTCTAAGTTTGACTCGCTATAATTTTTTTATTATGACAATCGCCATTTCGCTGAAACGAAGGAGCGGATCAACGTGTTTGTTTTTTAGAAATTACGGGTCCTGATTGAAAAATTATTCTTGTGTTGGATAGTCCATTTATCGAGGAAGGCTATGGGCTATATAACATCACGCTACGACCAATACAATAGGAGCATCAATTAAAAATGTTGCAAAAATGGGAAAATTTTTTCCATATTGAGAGTTTCCGTTGCGTACACTGCGTAAACGGTTAATGTTAGGAAGTTATAGAAAATAAACTATTTTATCCATTGGAGTCCTTGCAGTAAGTAGTAACTACTAAGAAATCAATATCTTCAGCAACTACAATTGTAATTGCCTGATTATGTATATACAGGGTTATATAAAAAATACCAAAACGCTCTCGGCCTGTAGTTGTATACATTAACACTAACAACTTTGGTTCTGCGACTTTTTAAAATTCAGTATTAATTTATATCATACAAAAAAATGTTATTTCTGTAAAGTGACATTACACTGTTGCGGTTTCGCGCCGCGAGCTCGCGCACCGGCCGCCGCGCCGATGTTACATTACAGAGTAGGAACGAGTAGAGTATCTCTGTAAAATATTGAGTATTGGATATTTCTCAAAATATCGAGTAAAAAGAAATGTCGTAGAACAAAAGTTGTTAGTTTTAATGTAACCAAATACAGGCCGAGAGCGTTTTGGTATTTTTTATATAACCCTGTATATGTGCATATCATGTATAATGTGTCTCTTAGAATCGCGATATCTCAGGAATTCTCTGTCTTAGGAAAAAAATCATAAGGACCATTTTTGTAGATAATTTTAAGATCTACAACTTTGGCCTGAATTTATTTTTGAGAAAACTTACCGTTTTCGATAAAAATCCAAAAAACCTCAAATTTTGATATTTGACCCCGAATAACTTTTGTTGCACACATAGGATTGATGGGGACTTTTGACACTTTATTCCTTGTGGTAAGCCTAAGGTCTCTATTTGGCTCTGTCAGAATTATTGTTATTTGACCACTATTTTTATGTCTAACTCGACCGGATTATTATATGATAAGGTTTTTTTTGTACTATTAACTTTTCCGGAGCGTGTGGCTCGGAAACGGTTAGGAATACGGCAAAATTGAATAAGACCGAAGTTTTAGATAATTTTATGAGCTTTAATTTATTAGAAGATTTTTTTTTTCTATGACGCACCGTTTCTGAGATATTAGTGAAAAACCTAAAAGTGGTACCTTTTCCCCCCCCCTCCCCACTCCGGCTCACCTCCGAGACGTCAGGACTTTTAGTATGTTAACTTCCTAAGTACCCTGAACAAGTTTCAGAAGAAATTGCTTAGGTCCCCTCTCATGCACTCTACACCCCCTTTTAGGTTATTCATTGACTGGACTACACTATCGAATTTACTAATTGCTAATTTGGCTCAGTCAGGTCTGGTCTGGTGGGACGCTTCGGCCGTGGTTAGTTGCCCTCCTACTAGCAAAGACGCATCGCCAAGCGCTTTTAGCGTTCCTGCGTGATTCTGTGTTAATACCTTTAGGTTTTGGTTACTCCTACTATAAGTTTTAACATCTTCGGCTGCATTTTCACTTACCATTAGATGAGATTGTGTATTATGATGAGTGGGTATTAACTTGTTGTGTGTAAAAACAATCTGTACTTATTGCATTTTAGTATATAAACAAGAAGATGCAATCTTACGTATCCAGTCTCATCGCTCGAGTCTTTGTTGAGAAGGTTTCAGAGTACAGTCTCATTGACGACGTGATAGAGTTGGTGCTCCAGTACACCATGAGGTTATCGATGAGCTGGTCCATGGAGAAGGTAGAGAACAAACCACCGTCGGATTCGAAGCGGTTATCCGTGCGCGTCCCGGTAGAAAACTTCTCCAATATGTAGGCTAAAAGACCGACAGGTGAATCGGAGAGGCTGATACCTAAGAAGAAATAAATAAGTGCCGATAAAATTAGTACTTACCAATTAATTAATTGTCAACATTCATCATCAAACACCAATCAATCTTAAGACCTTGAAAGTAATTTTATTCAACGACTTCAATCTAGGTGGCGGCTTTCGATTGTGTGATTGAATTTATTCATGAATATTTACTAATATTTTCAATGCTTTTGTTTCTTTACGATTGATGAGTAGTTGTTTTTAGTTTGGTGTAGTTATACCAAATTAAAAACCGGCCAAGTGCGAGTCGGACTCGCGCACCGAGGGTTCCGTACTCAAGAAGTACTGAAGCAAAACAATCAGGCATACTAATGTAGATGTAACACGACCAAAACTGTAACGACCAAAGATGTAAAACAGTAATAATTACCTTTGTTTATGAACCGCAAAACTAACTTTGTTTGTAGAGGTTTATTGTTAATATCTAAAAAACTATGCTAGTTAGAGCATTGGCTATAGTTTTCCTGTAAAATATACGTAAATTCCTATTGACCTTAATTATTTGAGATTTTTCGATTGGTAAACTCCGGAGATAAGGGGGGGGAACGGTATTTTTTTAGACATTTTCCCCGATAAATCAAAAACTATCATGACTAAAAATAATTAAAAATCGGTTTTGGAATGTACAAAGTAAACCCTTTCATATGATACCCCACACAGTACAGTTATCTCACTTTTAAATTTCAACCCTCCGATTTTCCCCCCTTTTTAAATAAGAACAAAAATAATTTCCATTTTTTTTTATTCCAGTGTCATTGGGCCACTAATATACATAACTATTCCAAATTTCATATCGATAGCTTCGGTAGTTACTGAAATAATCGAGTGTGACGGACAGACAGACAGACGGACAGACGGACAGACGGACAGACAGACGGAGAAAGTCGCACCATAAGGGTTCCATTTTACCATTTTGGTACGGAACCCTAAAAAAAATAAATGTTACTTAACAATACTAAGTTCAACACAACAAGACCATCACTGCATATATCAGAAGTAACATTGAATAATTTATATTACTAAATACTGTGACTAAATATTACATTCTCCAATCTTTACTATAACAAATTATAAATTTAACGAGTAGATAGATGTCAAATAACCGGACAAGTGCGAGTCGGACTCGCGCACTGAGGGTTCCGTACCTACTACTACCGGAGGAATAAAACCATAAAAACCACTTTCCTTGAACCGCATAACCAACTTATTCAACATTAAACAACTTCACCGCGAGTTAAATACGTGCAACGCCATCTGTCGTCATCAAAGATAAACAAGATATTACACTTGTTGAATATCAATTCAACACGTATTAAAAAAACTACTCACTAGATCTCGTTCAAACCAATTTTCGGTGGAAGTTTGCATGGTAATGTACATCATATATTTTTTTTAGTTTTATCATACTCTTATTTTAGAAGTTACAGGGGGGGGGGGGGGGGGGGACACATTTTACCACTTTGGAAGTGTCTCTCGCGCAAGCTATTCATTTTAGAAAAAAATGATATAAGAAACCTCAGTATCATTTTTGAAGACCTATCCATAGATACCCCTAAAATATGGGTTTGATGAAAAAATAATTTTTGAGTTTCAGTTTTAAGTATGGGGCACCCCCAAAATTTATTACTTTTTTTTGAATTTTTTGTGAAAACCTTAATGCGGTTCACAGAATACATCTACTTACCAAGTTTCAACAGTATAGCTCTTATAGTTTCGGACAAAAGTGGCTGTGACATACGGACGGACGGACAGACGGACAGACAGACATGACGAATTTATAAGGGTTCAGTTTTTTGCCATTCGGCTACGGAACCCTAAAAATGTAAGCTACAAGACTCCCCTTCTATCAATGACCGGAAAGTGGATCTTTTACTTGCAACTGCAAGATTTGATTAGTGACAAACAAACAAACGAACAAAACATTGGGCACGTGAAACTAAATAAAAGCTTGAAAAAAAAACATTGTGTGAGCAAGAATATGATGGTAGAAGAAAACCTCATTTGTTATGGAAAAAGGAGGGAATAATGGAATTTTAGGGCCTATGCGTTTACCTATAGTGTCAGGTTTAGTGGCCTGTAGGTGAAGATAGCCAGTCTCTTCTATCAGGTTGGTGAGGGCAGTCCTTTGAGTCTGGTTGAAGAGCTCTAGTTGTAGAGAACCAATAAGAGCATTCACGATGTTACTGGTTTCTGTGCCACTGTTCTGTATTACGAATACATTTTTTTTAAATAAATAATATCATAAGCTCACTAATCATTATCAAAAAAGCATCATCGCAGCTGCAACTAGAATTTCTATATCGGGTAAAGACAAATCAAATCAAAGTGAATTGCTACAAATCCAGCTTCCAGCGTCTAGGAGCGATCGGCCACACAAATTCGCATAATACTACGTGACTTCAAGGGGTGAATCGACATTTTACAGGTATACCTAACTTATAGTATGATTACTGTCTCTTTTTTACACTTTAACTGAAAAAAGAACTTCAATTTTTGCCTGCTATAGTAAGTCAGCCTTCTGGCGCTTGCGTTATTAAATTAGTGAAAAGTAAAACACTGATGCGACGATGACAGCAAGTTACGTACCAACACAATCAGCAAATTATAATGGAAGCCCAGCACGTCTTTGGGATACATGGTGGACATCGCACTGGCGACAACAGATCCCATGTCTCCAGCCTGGATGTAGAACTTTTTATGGCCCAGTCTAGCCATGAGGTTCTTGAAGATGACCCCGATCTGTGGTGGTGCCAGGCCACGGCGTACTGGTCTCTGATAAGAAGAAATCTACTGCCTTAACTGTTAACTTTAACGAAGGCAGTGATGATGTTGCGACTCAACGCTGCATCAACGAAAACATTGCTATAATAGTACATTTCAATATAAGTGCGGAAAGTATGTCATTTCTTTAGGAGTCTCGGTTTGTTGATACAAGCCGTAGGCGCGTGTCAACAATGGAGATGAGTGAAAATGACAATTCCGCACGTGCATTGAAAGACATTTTTAACACATTTGCGAAAATACATAAAGTTGTGGCCAAAAATAAAAATATTATAATAATAGTTTAAGGTAGGTAATTTACCATGAATACAGACCACTCACGCACAAAAAAAAAATAAACAAAAAAGTAGACAAGAACTGTCTATGGTCAACTGATGCACTCTGTGACCTGGGGTCAGAATCCGGAAGTTATGAAAGTCCTTAAATTTTACAAAAAAGTAACTCTAAAACAAATAACAATGAAACTTTTTTGAAAAATTACACTTTTATTTCAGATTTAACAATTTAAAAAGTTACGTGATTTAATTCAAGTATTAATAGTGTTTACAATATAAAATAGTCATTTCACACAAACATTTTGTACTACAAACTTTTTGATTAACCCTCCATGCAGAAGGAAAACAAAAAGTACTAGTGCGGAAAAGAAGAACTTTGCGCACGCTAAACATACATGGAAAAGTCCACTATTTGAACAAATGTGTTAAAAAATATATTCATTGCTGCAGCATAAAAAATTGCTAATGACCTACAACAAATTTTCAAAATGGGGTACTAATTTAGTCCTTCCAATGCGTGTTGGAGGTCTACTTACATCAGAGAATCCGTATCCAGGCAAACTCGGGACGATGACCTCGAATACAAAGTCGTGTCTTTCGGTCGGAGTGGTCAGAAGAGGAATGGCTTCATAAAACTCGCGCACAGAGCCCGGCCAGCCGTGCAAGAGCAACAGGGGTACGGTCTTTACACCAATGGGGACCTGGAAATAACCGTCATCATTATAATCATTATCGTTCGGTTAAGGACTTCGGCTTAGTGCCGCGTGCGTGCATGTGTGTGTTTGAGTCTGCGTGTTTGTATGGTGTGTGTGTGTGTGTGTGCGTGTGTGCAAACAAATGTAATTATTGTTATACCCGAGGTTTCACCCTGATGAAATGTATGTCCAGCCCCTGGATGTTAGTCTTGTAGTTCGGGAACTTGTTGAAGAAGGCTTCTCTTTGTTTGAAGTTGTATTCCTCCGACCAGTATTCCACCCACGTGTCTATTTGGTCGGAATTGAAGCCGTATTCAAAAGCGACTTCTTCGAGTGGTGGTATTAATTCACGGTGATTTCTCAGACGGTTTCTCAGATCTTCAACCATCTGTAAAGAGGTTTTCATTTCATTTAAAAGATAAAAATCCGACATTTTCCGAACGCAATTTCTAGCTTGAGTTTTTTAAGAGTTAGTTTGATTGAAG
The DNA here is from genome assembly GCA_036785405.1 of Coenonympha arcania. Classification (NCBI taxonomy): domain Eukaryota; kingdom Metazoa; phylum Arthropoda; class Insecta; order Lepidoptera; family Nymphalidae; genus Coenonympha; species Coenonympha arcania. The sequence goes on along the minus strand of CM072059.1, from coordinate 19,155,485 downwards.
TCGGTAATATTTAGATAGGACATTACCTTTACAATGTTTTCAGATACAAATTACAACTTAAAGGCACTTGTGAAATATTTGACTCTACTGCCGATTTCAGGCTTCGCTAAGTTACAGAGTCTACAGAGGAAGATTTGGCACTTGAACGATAATAATTGATAACTAATAAAGCAACAGTTATGCGGAAACAGATGTTAATACATATCGGGTAAAACCGATATTGTAGGTAGGTATCGTCTCAAGGTCTTTTACTATCCCACGATTGGGCACAGGTCTTCTCTCTAAATGAGAGGGGTTTGTCCATGTATGTGATTTACTAAACTGGATGAAACTAACCTTATCACCGAAACAAACTCTAAAATCCCTGATGGATGTATTGGTGCTACCTCGCAGCTCAGACGGGCCCCACCACTCGTCGGGGTCCAGTTGTGGTGGCTGCGGTACTCCGAGGACCGCTTTCGAGGTCCACAGAACCACAAAGGTCACCCAGACGAGGCTCCATGACGTAAGAGTTTTTGCCATCTGCAAATGAGTCCAAAAGAGGCTGAGTTTGTTGTTATCTATGGAATTTTGAACATCTTTCGTTCCGTTTGGAAGTTAATAATAAGGTTATTAGGACATTGGGTGTTTTAACGTTGGCAATTAGCTTACTGTTTCAGAAGCTTTTACCCTAGGGATGAAAGTAACTTATTTAGTCCCGAGACGGGGTTTGGCGCCCGAGCGTAGCGAGGGCGCCTATAGTTCGAGGGACTAAATAAGTCTTTATCCCGAGGTAAACACTGTGCTTTTCATTACGAATATAAGGAAAGTCAAAAAAAAAATAGAAATTAGCTAAAGAAAATTGAATAATTGTGTCAATAAAAATCACTGTTAAACAAAAGCTACAAAACTCTACAACTCGAAAAACAAATGAAGATCGGATTGCCGCTTGCCACTTTCCCGCCTTTTTTTTTCTTTGGCCTAGCCGGCGGGCTATGCATTTAGCTTTTTAATAGTCAAGTATTGTCTATGATTGTCTATGAATGTCTATGAATCAGTTGTCTTTACTTTATGAATAAAGTCTATCTTTCTTCTTGTCTATGGATGCACTCGGGTATGTCGTGTTTCATTTGAACTCCAATAAAAATGTGACAACTAGTTTTTTTTAATTATTTGACAGTTGTCAGTTGAAAACGATTCTCCCTAGGGCTGCAAAGTATTACTTTCAACCCGCTTCTCAGGCAACTTCAGACCTACTTTCCGTGTATGAGTAATGAAAAGAGGATTTAAAGTTCAGATCACCGATAAGAAAACCTCAGGATATGGGCCTCCGAACATTTTACGTAAAAAAATTTCGTACAAGCTAACATCTGTAAAAATATAAGTGGCAGCAAAGCGGACTACGGCGTGGCCCTACTGTTGGTGGCAAAACAAGCATTTTTGGCACCGATAAACTGGCGACATTTTTTCGCGCTGTCCGCCTTGTTCAGGGTTATGTTATTTATGTTATTTTATCTATAGCCGTGCTATATAACCATTAGTATTTTACGTATCATATTATTATTTAATTATTTGGTGGAATTGTGATACAATTTTCTGAGAACTTCCCTGGCGCAGTGGCGGCGCGCTCGGATTAGACTGGGAGGTCGCGGGTTCGATTCCCGCCACGGGCCACTTTGGAATTTTATAATTTCTAAAATGGTTTAGGTCTGGTCTGGTGGGAGGCTTTGGTCGTGGCTAGTTACCACCCTACAAGCAAAGACGCACCGCCAAGCGATTTAGCGTTCCGGTGCGATGCTTTTAGAAACCGTTGGGGTAAATTTACTTACCCTTCCAAGTTAACATCTTAGGCTGCATCATCACTTACCATCAGGTGAGATCGCAGTCAAGTACTAACTTGTATAACGTAATAAAAAAAAGAGAAAGTTTGCAGTTTCAATATTCTATTTCCTAAAGGAACATGATTTTTCAATTCAAGTATAAAAAGTCACTTAAAACACTTACTTACCGCAGAAGTCAACAAGTGCAGCGTTTGCAAAGTAAATTCCGGAATTCAGTTATATAGCAAAACACTGGCGTGAAGTTTGTGCAGGCCACAATTTTCGCGTTATTTTATACACTTAAGGGGAGGTTTCGGTACATATTGTGACTAGGTTAAACAAAATATAATGGAACTAAAAATAACAACACAAAGATTGGTCTTTTATCTACAATTCGTGGTAGAAAGTTTGGTTAAAAATCTTTCTTCTCACAAAATTGGCGATTTAGGAGCGAGTTTCGGTACATTTTTCTGTAAAAACATACCGATTTTGTCTTTTAAAAATATCAACTGACAGTAGATATGTTCATCTCAAAATGGTGGTAGAAAAAATAACAAAAATAGGAACAGTAAATGAAAAAAAATGAAGTTCGCGTGCATTGTTTTCACATATTTTGCTTACAAGCGTAAATCTTAACCAGGTTACAATTAGGATTATTTTATTTAACTCGGTCACAGGTTTCTACTATTTCAAAATTCAAACATCAATCAGTCAGCGTTTGGCTCTCGTTTGGCTGCCATCGCGAGTGGGACTACACGTCGTTTGCGAGCAGTTGCTGATTGAAAAACATCGCTGTACGTACACGGATATTTGGCAATAACTATCTTAATACTTTACGTAATCTACTGTCCTGACATATTTTTGAAAAGGTAAGCACCTACAGTACCTACAATATAAATATTATTATAATTAGCTAGAATTAAGTTTATTTATTTTATTCCATTTATTTTATTTGTTCCCCAAGCGTAATAGTGAACTGAAGGTATACTTCGAAGACAACTCCTGGATCTCCTAGACGTATAGAGCTAGCCGTGTCGAGTTTGGGCTCGTTTTGTTAGTTATGAAAAGACCTTTCCACTTGACTTGGTGGAGTGACCTGAAGGTATATTTCGAAGACTACTACTGGATCTCCTAGACGTATAGCCGTGTCGAGTTTGGGCTCGTTTTGTTAGTTATGAAAAGACCTTTCCACTTGACTTGGTGGAGTGACCTGTAGGTATACTGCGAAGACTACTACTGGATCTCCTAAACGTATAGAGCTAGCCGTGTCGAGTTTGGGCTCGTTTTGTTGGTTATGACAAGACCTTTCCACTTGACTTGGTGGAGTGACCTGAAGGTATACTTCGAAGACTACTACTGGATCTCCTAGACGTATAGAGCTAGCCGTGTCGAGTTTGGGGTCATTTTGTTAGTTATGAAAAGACCTTTCCACTTGAATTGGTGGAGTGACCTGAAGGTATACTTCGAAGACTACTACTAGATCTCCTAGACGTATAGAGCTAGCCGTGTCGAGTTTGGGCTCGTTTTGTTAGCTATGAAAAGACCTTTCCACTTGACTTGGTGGAGTGACCTGAAGGTATACTTCGAAGACTACTATCGGATCTCCTAGACGTATAGAGCTAGCCGTGTCGAGTGTGGGCTCGTTTTGTTAGTTATGAAAAGACCTTTCCACTTGACTTGGTGGAGCGACCTGAAGGTATACTTCGAAGACTACTACTGGATCTCCTAGACGTATAGAGCTAGCCGTGTCGAGTTTGGGCTCGTTTTGTTGGAGCTCAAACTCGATGGAGTTATATATCGTTTTATTACTTAGTTCCTGTGGCCATCTTTCAGCTCGGTCATCAGACCCCGGTAACCATCTAACACAATAGTACCAGTGAAGACTCAAGACGAATCAAACGAGCCCAAACTTGATAGCTAAATAATTTCATTACTCAGTTTCTATGACCACTCCTATGCGCCAAGTCACTCCACCAAGGTCTGTTACCGTAACCGTCACCTCACACTGTGACCAAACTGTTACTGTAACCGACGCATCACACTGTTACCGTAACCGACACCTCACACTGTTACCGTAACTGACACTTCACACTGTTACCGTAACCGACACCGCACACTGTTACCGTAACCGACACCACACGCTGTAACCGTAACCGATACCGCACTCTGTTACCGTAACCGAAACCGCACACTGTTACCGTTACCGACACCGCACACTGTTATGTTACCGTAACCGACACCGCACGCTGTTACCGTAACAGGGCAACAGGACCAACAGGCGACGCCCTGTTTCCCCGTTTTACTGCATCGCGAGCAGCGAGATATTGCTCATAAGACTTATTACCTTAGAAATTGCGACCAACTAAATGAATATAGCGGACTAACAATAATGATCAGTAATAATTATCAGTAACACTTTTTTTCGCCTAGCCCCCTGCCTGATATCCTCCGAAAAATATCTTAGAACGACTAAGTTATTTCGTTCTAATAAAATAAATGACAAACTATAAAATTTTATATCAAAGTATTCAGTACTTAGTTGATTCACTCATTTCGAGGCAGCTTTGTGTGAGTGTAGGCCGTGCGTATGTAATACTGCGATTTGACACCTAGCTATTTTGAGAACACATCCCTAAGGCTGAACGCAAGAGTATTTCAGTGAAATTCAAATATAATTGGGGTTTTCACAGTTTATCAGCTGATTAGGTACTCTTTGTAGGCTTACTAAGACAGTATAATTGTGGATCATTTCAGTAAGATTTTTACGTAAACATGTGAAGTTGATACTGCAATTCCCGCAATTTTACTGCCTATACTAATTATTATATGTCTTATTAGCTTACAAATTGCGAAACACTAAATAAATTTGAATTTCGCGGGCAGACCCGCAGTTCGCCTTAATATAATATGATTAAACACCTGACTGTATAAAATACAATTTTAATTTATACACGTTTTAGCATTAACAGTTGAGAAAATAACGAAAGATAAATTATACAATTTACATGTTTTAATAAATACTTTTCAAATTGTACGTCTGTAAGATTCCAAATCGATTATCTTGTCTAGTGTAAGTAGAGAATATTTAAGCAGAACCAAGTCTGAGAACGTATGAATTTGTGTACTTTTCCTTAATTATACTTATTATTATTTTACCATAAACTGTTGCGTTACCTAATTGAAAAGAATTGAAATTGTCAGAATACGTCCGCACACCAGCCTTAACTAAGCACTTATCTGTAGTCTGTACCTACTAAGACTCAACATAAATACCTGTTCTTTTTGTGCCTGTCAATTAATTGATCATTATTGAACACGACATATCTGTGAACACGACAATGCGTTTGGAAGGAGCATTAACGCCATTTTTAGGGTCCCTTGCGAAAAATTGCTTCCATAACGATCTCCTCTCGCTGTTTCTATCGATGAACGATTTTATATCTATTTCGTAAATGAAATAAGTTACACTTACATACATGCATAGGTTACCTACCAGTCTGTTTGTGAGAGAAAAATATTTTTATCGTTAATATATAATAATCTATTTTTATCGTTATTTTATCTACATAAAATTCTGCTTGCTTAAAAAATCAGTCAAAATCATGAGGTAGAATTGCAATGAATATTTTACGTTAAATAAAAAAATAAAAAAGTTATTTATGTCTGTCATATTGTCACATAATTAAATTCACATTAAAGAATTCAATATATTTATTTTAAAATCATTCGCACATGTTAAAGTATTTTTATAGTGAGTTAATTTGATACAATAATTAGTAATAATAATAAAAAGTTAAATTGGATGTCTCCCCCAAATTACTACATTGCTTATTGTAACGAGCTTGTTGCATCCGGTCTGGGTGACATCTCTGAGAGAATATTATATTATTTCTCCATCTCGTTCTCTGGTGACCATTTATCCTCTTTTCCTAAATTCTTCCAAAAGTAGGCCCCATTTATTCAAAGCAGCTTTTGACGTGATAACGTTTTATAAATTGACGAACACCAGCAACACGCATGAAAAATAGTAACGTTCCGCGTAACGTCCCACCTGAGCCTGTGCGTGCAAGGGAGAGCGCGCAACAAGCGATAGAGAGGCACGATAATGACGTTATCACGTAAATCTATCGTCCGGTAAACCGACTTTACAGACAACCAATATTTGTTTATGTATTCACAGGCTCCAAGAAGAATCGATTAATCAGTTGCCCGCTGGCCTAAAGTATGCGAGTTAGAAACGGAACCCTCAGTGCGCGGCTCCGACTCGAACTTGGTCGGTGTTTTATTCGCCACAAGTTTTTCAAGCACCACATATTATTTTTTGCTCGATTCAAAATTATCATCTAATTAATAATTATGCTACTAAAGTGTGGGTAACAATAGAGTGCGTTCCTGACTACCTCACATTTTAGACAGTTTACTTCATCACAGCTAGATCATTTTTAAGCAATCTAATTATACTAATTTAGGTCTTTAAGTAAAATATTTTGGTAGATTTTTTTGTATTTTTTGAAATATTTGTAGGTGATTTTGCAACCGTCAGGATTGTGTTCGTTCGTTTACTGCACTGTAATTAATGCCTTAATTGTTATTTTATCGGTCTCGCTTCGCTCGTAATAATCGTTGGTTCGTTATTAAGGACTTAAAGATAACATACTAATGTAAAGTATAAAATTTTGGGTTCCGTACCTTATATTATATAAGTAAAACGGACCCCTAGGTTACACGTCAGACGGACCTTTGGGGTCCGTCTGACCATCTCTCCGCTACTTACGGCTTTTTTCTCAGAAACGCGTAGAGCCACCTAGTTACTTACGGCCTGGCCACGGGGACCGGCGGTGCGAACGTCGAAGCGTGTGGCGAGGCGACCATTCGCGCGGCACCGTTTGCAGGCCACGGGCAGTCACGTTCGCCGCCGCGACCAGTAAGGAAGTCCGACAGCAAAATGTCTTTATCGAAATTATCTCAATATTTCAAGACCTAATATTTGGAAGAGATTGAGAAATACATGATTTGAATAAGAATCGGAGTATAGATTCTGTTCCACAAGAAGTATGAGAAATTCAGAATATATCCAGAAAAATTTGTTGAGTATACCAGAATGAGTATTGAAACCCTCGATTATATACTTATGAATATTCTTCCCACATACTCTTCACTACATGTTTAAACTTGTGCTGTGGATGGCCAGACTTCCAAATAGCTGGTCTAGCTAGTATTTCAGCAATAAAAGTCTCGGCGTTCATTTTTCGCGGCGAAAATAACTAAACTCGTTTGTTCACTGCACTATTCGCCGCGACTACCGCTCAACTCCGTGGCTCGCGCCGTACTTATTCATGCCTTTGTTTCGTTCGCCCGCCGCGCCGCAAGTCGCCGGCGCGGTTCGCTCGGTACATTTCGCCGGTCGCTTCGCCGGTCGCCGTTGCGCGTGGCTTGATTAGTTCATTGCTATGCGTTTATTTCAGTCGCTAGACGCTTCGCCGTTCGCACCGCGCGAATATTCGCATCGGCGAATTTCCCGTGGCCAGGCTGTTAGTTGGAATTTTTGATAACAAATACCAAAATGCTTGCTCCTATTGTTCTTTCGAGAAATAAAACCCCAAGCCTATCAGTCCATCTAATTCCAGCTCAGGAAATTTAAGTATGTCCGAAAAGAAGAGGAAACTTTGTTTCAAAAATTAAAAAAAGTTTACTTCACTTTGCAACTACTAAACCTATTTCTCTAAAATTTAGAATAGACAAAGATATTACCCTGGTTTAACACAAAGAGGACCTACTTCTAATCTCGGAGAAATCTATGCTTTCACGGGATTTGTGAAAAACTTTATATTCGTAGTAATTTTGCAAATAAAACACTAATCATTCTAGACTTTCGTATATTTAGGCAATTCAGCAATACATTTAGGTACCATCTAGGATAATCGCTCAATTCATTCCGATATAGAAGAAATGATTTCAGTAGCGAGAGCTAAATAGATTATTTATTATTGTCTGAAAAATTATTTTATTGTCATAATTTAAGAATGTTGGAAAATGAGAATTAGATCATCATTCAATCAATCAATCAATCAATCAATCAATATCTTTATTAGCGAATTTGGGTTAGTTACATAAGGTCTTATTCATAGTGTTAGTATTTCCAAATTCAGCCTTATGGCATGCAATTATTAATAATAAGTAGTATACCTAATTTAAAAGAAAAATAAAATTTTTAAACACGGTCACTCACATTAGAGAAAAAATAATAATAATAAAATAAAGAATAACATAAATTTACAAAAATTAATCAATCTTTTAAAAATCTGTTTCAATTTTTTCAGTAGTCACTAATTAATATACGTTATCTTAAATATTCCTCCACACTGTAGAAGGTATTTTCAAGAAGATATTCATACAATTTCTTTTTTAAGTGTTTTATTTAATATAATTGATCTCTTATTTCAGGTGGAAGTTTGTTGAAGAGTTTTATGGCCATTACGTAAAAACTGTTATTAAAAAGGGAAGATCTATGTGCGGGGAATCTAAATTTATTTTTTTGTCTTTTGTTTTGAAGTTCAGTAAACAGATTCTTGTTATTAGCTACAAATAAAATGGTCTCATATATATAGAGACAAGGTACTGGCAATATGTGTAATTTTTGGAAGTATGGTTTACAACTATCCCGCTGTGACAATCTACAAATTACTCGCACGCATCTTTTTTGTGCCAATCGTTACTTCTGGAATCATCATTTTATAAGGTAAAATTAGTTTAGTGAAGAATTCCAGTTATTATTTAAATTAATTTAATTTTCAAATTATGATCAAATTCTTATTTTCTACAATTTGAATAAATATATAATCATTTTCTAATAAGAAGAAAAATATTATGTAGTATCTATTCAAAAAAATCCATTATACCATAACATCGCGTAGTCTCTTAATATTTTGTACAATCTAAAGTCTTTTAAGGAAAATCTAAGCTAGTTAAAGCCATTACTATCTTATACAATATTATTCGCCTTATATTAAATTGATCCTGAGAGATTTCATCGTTTCTCGATATTAATAACTGAACGATATAAACTTCTTAAATTGAATCTTAAAATAGGTATTAAAATAAGCAATACAAAAGTATACCTGTTATTACAATCCGAATCCAAAAACTGAAAAAAATAACTTCACTTACGTAAAATAAATAAAAGAAGTTACCTACCTATAACCTAATTTATCTTTATATAAGAAAAAATCAAAACATTATTTCGGACCATAATCAACAAATCTCCTCGCTAGACATCTAATTCTACTTACAAACTTATTATAATATTATGGCAAGTGGTACCATTCACATTATTACCTAAATCGATTTGATATTATAATCAAATGTTCACAACTTATGCATAAGACTGTAAAATTTGTTCGTCCTATATATATAGCAAAGTATTTTCTAGATCTAAAAATTGGAATAAAATCTAAAACAGGCACGCTTCTAACACATAACGATGGCTAAAAGTCTAAGCATAAGCACTAATTTATAAGTAAAGCACTCTTGGGAAAAAATTATATGAAGCCATATTTAATACCATTTTTTTTTTCTTTTTATTTATTGTATTGTATTAAAAAAAAAATTTCTTTGACGTTTAATATAGATAATATTGTCACTTTAATTGAAAAAAAAACTTGAATGACATACATTTTTTATCTAATGCAATATAAAACCGGTATAATACAAAATTGTGATAAAGCCAAAGTAACTCCGTGAGACACAAAAAAATATTTCACAAAAATTGAAATCTTAAATAAAAATAGTTTTTGCTTTGTTTGATTTTGAAAATTACGTAAAAAAAATATGAAATTATGATTAATTAATTCTGGTAAATATAAGTTTTGCTCACTAAAATAATATTTTAATAGTTGGTTCGATTTCTGACTGCCAAAGTTAAATTATAAAAAAATTGTATGCAGATTTTTTTTTGGTAAATAAGTAAGATTTTGATATCTTCCATATTTAAGTTCCTTCATGTCCCATTTATTTTGTCCAGCCTATATAAGTATATTTAATATATCAATGACAATCTTAACGGACCTTCTATTAACTAGTGCTAAATAAACACTCTAAATCTTTGAATCCAAGAGACTAGACGGTCGCAGAAAAGTAAGAATAATGTCTTATGTAATAAATAGTGTTAGCTCTTCCTTTGTATCAGCAAGCGAATCAAAAAATAATAATATATTTGAAGCCAATATTTCTGTATTTTAATTCATTATCCATTCTTATATAAAAATCTAGAAAATGTATAAATTCACAACCTATTAATGTTCATAATATGTATGTTATCGGTGATTGTGATTTTTATTTTTCATACAAACATTGCTACTTTTTACTAATTTATTGTAAAACGCAGGGTTCTAGGCCTTCTCGATATATTTTCCTATTATTTACATTAAAACCTATGGTAACATAGAGCCCTTAATCTAGAAATATTTCAATTTTTTTCATCGCTTTTATATAGATATATATTTTGTGGAAAAATTATTGAGCATTTATTTTGTCCCAGCTGGCGTCATTTACAGGTAAGTGGTAATATAGTTGCGGGGCGATTCTCCTTAATAAAATTGCAAACCAAAGCATGTAAGCACGATAATACCGGTGGTAGCCATTACACACAATCGGTGCCGACGCTCAATCGGTGCCAATTGGTGAACAGCGACTGGCAAACAATCAGTGCCAACGCTGTTCGACTGATGCAAACATTAACCAATCATGGCCTACACTGTTCGACCGATGCAATCATTAACCAGTCATGGCCTACACTCTTCGACCGATGCAATCATTAACCAGTCATGGCCTACACTGTTCGACCGATGCAATCATTAACCAGTCATGGCCTACACTGTTCGACCGATGCAATCATTAACCAGTCATGACCTACACTGTTCGACCGATGCAATCATTAACCAGTCATGGCCTACACTGTTCGACAGTTCAAAACTATTTACATTTAAAAAAATTGAAACACTGATCAAGCCGTGCTCTTTACCTTCACTCTAGAATAGTCTAAAGGCTTAAGAAGACGCTCAACTACGAAATGAGCAAAGAATAGAAGGATGGATTTTGGAAGCCACCAATTGCATAAATATGCTAAAGTTGTAGCATTATCGTAAGCAATTATGCAATCTTAAATTCCTCATCTCTGAAGATTCCAGGCATCAACAGTTGGAGAAGTAGAACGCCTCATAATAGGTATAGTGATCCTCATTATATTGTCAAACCGCGACAGTTTCGTTATGTTCGTCACACCATTATGTTATAACTATTTACATCAAAATAAATAATACATAATTATAGGTCCGCAATGGCAGGCACAAGCTAAGAAAGGCAACTTGCTAATTGGACAGTTGATATTTTATTTTTAAAAGACGATAATATTCAGACCGATTGTTAATTTTTTGGATTAATGTAATTAACGAAACATTGTTCCGTCTCATATTTTCTTGTAGGTACTTGCTCACTGTAAGAGATTGCTGGAATTGTTTTTTTGTAAGCAGTAAAATATTTGTCTCATAAAAAACATTTTCATTAGGTATATCATCGTTTGCCTCAGCAGTCTTAATATAATCGTCTTCTATATTTAATAATATTCTAAAATTTACATGCAATAGGGTACAATTATCAGATAAAATAACATATTTTAATGGTTAAAAATTAATAGTTATTGATAGGCACCCTATCTTTTTTATCTTTTTTATCTTTGTCGTCATCAAAATAACAATAATGTTCAAAAATGATTATTTTACGGTACCATAATAATGATTATAATATCGTTATATTATTGTACTTAAAAATAATTCTTATGGAAGCAAAGATGAAAATAATACTTAGAATAACAAACATGCAATAAGTACAATGAAAAAATATACAAGATATTTTTGGGAATAAGAGTTAACACAGGGCATATTTTTGAGTATAATTTGTAACAATTACATGTAACAAACACCAGGAAAATAGACTATGATACGAAAAAATAACATTTTGTAGAAGAAAATAGTTATATTGTGTAAGTTAACAGTAATAAAACTTTCAAGAATAAAGATCAGGGATTCTAATGAAAAACGGCTAAGTGCGAGTCAGACTCACGCAATGAGGGTTCCATACTACAAGAGAAGTAAAACGTTAAGAATCTCTTTTATTAAGGAACGGCAAAACAAACTTTGTTTGTAGAGGTTTAATGTTAACATTAAAAATTATTTAATATTAAAATGCTAGTTCAATATATTTTTCCTGTGAAATAAATACGGATTACTAGTGATCATAATTATTTCACAATTGGTAAACTTTGGAAATAAAATGGAGGAATGGTATTTTTTTCCGAATAAAGTTAAAAGTATTACGCATAAAAAATAATAAAAATCTGCTTAAGAATATACAGGAAAAGTCAAATGATACCTCAAATAGTAGGTATAGCTGTTAATTCACTTTGAAATTTGAACCACCGATTTTCCCCCTTTTTAATTAAAAATGAATACAATTAATAAAAAAAACTCTAAAACCGAGTTTGTCAAAAATGTTTCACTAGCACTGTCCTCAAAATTTTTAATTCATTTCGTGAATTAAAAATTTTGGGGTAAGGCCTATATCATTATCATTGTGTCACAGTGACGTAATAATTTTCTATTTAACATTGTAATATGGAACCCTAAAAATCCAACTAAACTAAGCATGTGTTATAGACAGGTATGATATTATGGGTATGATCATGATTATCATTATTCATAATTGTAATAAATAAATGTATAAAATAAAAAATAAGAAAGAACCTAATTATTATAGGTCAGAAAAATATCAAGCCTTAAGACCCTTAAGTCTTGATATTTTTCTGATCTTTAATAATTTTATTTTTTTGATTTTTTAACATTATACATATTACTTGTATTTTTGTTAATTTTGTTATAGAAATAACATTATTATGTTTCTCATTTAAGTAAAATTAAATTTACTTTTATGATATACCATACTACACCAGTTATATTATGTTTAATTTGATTTTCAGTGTACATTTTTTTAAAGCAAATTATGAAGATTTTTCAATAATGGATTGTTTTCTTACATTAGATAATTAGACAAACAAATTATTAGGAAAAGGGCTCTTACAATCAAATCTAAAGGACTTAAAATATTTACTCTATTTATTACACGTTGGAAAACTGGCATCATAGGATTAGTCTAAATAAGGATTAATTTAATATTTTTTATAATTTATTGTCAATTCGTCTATAATTTTAGTTATTGTCTTAAGATTATTGTCATATAGTAATTAGTAGGTATAGGTAAGAAAGCTCGTTTAAAATGGTTTAGTCGAAAGACATATTCACAGTATCTTTAATATTTTTTTAGTATGGGAAATAACATAATACTATAATGTATCGAAACCCGACCAAAAATATTAAGTTTACTGTGATTAATCTTAACATTATCATATTGTTTAACATTAGGTACTCATATTTATCATTAAAATATTATTGTGAGATAATACATAATTCATTTATAAAACAAAAATATTGTGAAGTTAAACAATAATTATATTTAACATGAAAATAAAATTGTTATGAGAAACAACTATTTACTCGTAAAAATAATTTGAGGATATGGCTTTCAGGATATGCAGAGAGGTATTAACAATTGATAATAATTATTTATTTAAGTTTATACTTAATTAATATTACAATACTAAAACTACAAAAAAGAGGGACCACTTTTAAATATGTGGGTAATTTTCATCAGTTGAATTTAAAAGCACAGCCAAATGTTTGTGGTGGATTCGATAATATATGTATAGTACTGGTTCCTACAAAATTGATAGTTTTTATTAATAGGTACAAAGGATGTCCCGTAGATAATGAATTAAACTAAAGTTATTCTAAAATTCAAACGATTATTTTTAAAACAAACGTTCTACGATTACGATCCTGTCAAACGGGTAAATATTGAATAAATAATAAATAAATAATTACATCTGAAAGGAATTATATCTAAACTGAGTAGTGGTTGAAAAATTAAGAATAAAGAATAAGAAGCTAAGTTTTTTTTTTGTTTAGGTTAAACAAAAAAAACTTAGCTTCACCACGATTTTTAAACTAAACAAATTAGTATTAGATAGTTTTAGAAATTTGGATCCATTATTTACGTGACACTCTGCTTGTTGAGACGATGTTTTTACTTGGAAATAACGTATTCTTAATAATCTCCTACACATAGTTAAAACAATTGAAGGTATGTATTATATCATATCCAGTGAATAATAATTATTATTACTTGGAAAAACGTTTAATTTTCTTTCATGTCCTTAATCAAACAAAAAAATGTTTGGTGTTCTCTGCATTGTCAAGAGGATAAACGTTTTTCTTTAATTCCAAGTAAAAAACTACGCCCCAACTAAATTGACTTACCTCTTGGGTGACAGACTTTGAACATAATTTGGGTCCATTTCATCCAAATCTCTTCCCTTCGTCTCGGGTACACAGCACACGACAAAACAAAGCCCTCCAACGCTTATAGAAGCGTACAACCAAAACGCTCCGTGTAACCCTAACGCCTGTTGGAAATCCACAAACGTTTTGACGCCAACAAAAGCACAGAGATAACTAAAGGCAGTGGCCATTGCGCTGCCGAACGCTCTATACTCCAGAGGAAATAACTCTCCGATCAACAGCCAAGATATCGGGCTCATGCCTAAAGAAAACGCAATCGTAAACACCAGCACACACAGCAAAGGAATCCAGTCGTTCTGTCCATTCGTCTGATGAAACATAACGCTCTGAATCCTCTGGTTCCTATGAACTTCTTCGTAGTACGCGTAACTGCCGAAGCCAGCCAGCGCCATCGACATGAGCACGGAGCTCACGATGAGCAATGGAAGACGACCTACAGTGTCGATCAGCAACCCTGACAAACAAGACGCGAGTAACTGAACGAAGGATACCGCTATCGCTGCCCCATGAGGGTTCATTCCACCAAATGTTTTCCTGAAAATCGGCACAGCGTAAAACGAGAACGCATGAGCACCGGAGAAGCGTTGAAACATCATCAAGCCACATGTCACAAGAATCGGACCGAGAAGACGATTCGCAGTCCTCACGTCGAACGAGCTTATAAGTTGACTGCTAGACATTTGACTCTGTCGTTGGCTGAAGTTCTTGCTCGCTAATACATTAGTTCTGATCGTGGCTAGCTCTTGAGCGACGTCGGAGTTTGGTCCTCTCAACCACAGGAGGCTTTTGTATGCTTCCTCGTCTTTTCCGATTAGGACGAGGTAGCTTGGTGTTTCTGGTATGTAGAGCACCGTGCAGAAAAGTAGAAGGGGAGCAGCGGATATGCATAGCGCGAGTTGCTGCCAGTCGAGGTAGGCGCCGATGGTGAAGCTGAACAGAACTCCCAGGTGACCGACGATCTTCAAGACGGCGCTGAGGCAGCCGCGGATATCCGGCACTGAGATTTCGCTGATGTAGACCTGAAAGGTAGACAGTAATGATATTAAAGTAACTTAACTTTAGAAATTCTTGGTATAACTCATAAAATTTGAATGTTAAGCGGGTTGCAGACCGAAAACTAAGCTATTCCAAAGCTAAGCTAGGGAAGCTAGGCTAAGCCAAACTAAGCTAAGATAGAAATAAATGGCGTGCACACAAAGAGCTAAGCCAAAGCTTAGTTAGTGTTGCGGAGTTCAATTAGACGGACGTCAGGCGCTTGCTATGAATATAATCGATGAAGAAAGTTCCGATGATGAATACGTTACACATAGAAAAAGAAGATTAATACTGACTTATTATTATTATATAAGAAAACGACATTCTAGATGTTTAGATGACCTTGGATATTTCAACACATTGAATCTCGGCACGCAAGTGGAGAGTTTAACTTTAACTGTGTGTTCCATAACACAGGAAATTGTTTAACAACTTCGATAAATTGCTCCATATTCGCTACGAAACGACCGTGCGTACGACAAAGGACACTGGACAGCACTGGCGAAGGATGTGCGAAGGGCGTGCGGGGAAGGCGGGAGGGACATAGCTTAGCTCGCGTAGCTGCGCATCGGCATACACAACTAACATAGCTTCGCATATTTTAGTTAGCTCACATAGCTTAGTTCACATAGTTTGCGGTCTGCACACAAGTATGGAAAACTGCGTCAGCTATGCGAGCTAAGCTAAACTAACTTAGCTTAGCTCTTGGTCTGCAACCCGCTTAACCTTAAAAATCTCAATTATGGGGCAGCTAAGGCTAAAAAGTTGTGCAAGCATACATTCTTAGAGCAGACATTTCAGAATATTCCACTCTTTTTGAAAATGTAGCATGTACATATTAAAAGTACGATCAGATACTGCTGTATTCAACGTACGGATAGTGAAGTCAACATTTTGTTTGGTCCACGGCTTATATAACAGCGTAATAATCTACGCGATGCATAGATGAGCGCTGTGAAAAATATGAGCGAATTCCGTATTTTGTGCTCGACACAATGAACTGAACACAAGGGCCTTTGTCACGAGGCGGACTGGCCGCTAACAGCTTTTAGAACATTCTAGTGAATGCTGTCACGTGAAAAGCGTCATGACTTATTTACGGAACGATGTTTGAGATATAAAAGCGTCATCACCATCTCTACCTTCCACGACGACCACGTTCAGTCGTAGATCCTGCGCCTGTCGTGTCTCCGGTCATCCCTAGCAGAGCCGACAGTTTTGTAGCATCTCTGACATTTTAAAAGCCGTCTGTACACGCAACACTACGTCCCACAGTCGACACACCACTCACCGGTTGTCGGTTCCGTTACAGTGGACAAACGGTTAAACTAGTATACGGCATTCAGGTTATATTCACCTGGGACAGCATAGTGAGGATAGAGCAGCAGAACCCTCCCAGGAAGGCGGTGATGCACATCATCCGCACTGACGTGGCCAGCACTGTCAGCAGCCACGACAAGCTGCACGGAGCTGCGGCTAGCGACAGCACCCGGCGTCGTCCATGCCGCATGGCTGCACCGCCCGCCATGCCGCCGAAGAGAGCACCTTGAAAAGGCCATTACTTAAAGAACAAAGAGGAAGAAAATCCAGAAAAAAAATACGTTCATAATTACGCCTAATTACTGTTAATCAATGGATTTTGAGACCTGCAATTCGAAGACTTTGCTGAGGACCCAAATATTCATTTTTATCACTTTTATCAGGTTGTACCACTATTTGGTTGGGTATTTATGAGTATTTGGCTGGATACCGCATCGCAGTGCCAGTTATTATGCCGTGGACTTTAAAGCATTACTGTGTGTCGGTTTGAAGAGCACTGTAGCCGGAGAGAGAAGAGATTACTGTAATAAAAGTGATGTCTTTGAAATGCAAAGTCCTAGGATGTACTACATTTGATATGAGCAAGTCTCAAGTCTTTCTCATTTCTACATTCTTAGCTTCGAAACTCGGCGACCTATGTAAGTGAATGTCCTCCATATTCCTTCGACACGTCTTTGCCGATAATCTATGGTAAGCGGGTTATATTAGCACGCCATCCAAAACCAAATCCAGAAAACGGTGGCAGAGGACAATAACATCAGTTAAAACCTTCAAAAATCCGTAACAAAAAAAGGAAAGGGAGCAGGTCGGTTAGGAAGTCCCTATTCATCGCAATGCCAGGTCTTTGCAGATGTCATGGCGAGCTTGCTGTGGCCCTTGCTTACAAATGAAGAGAAGGACTTTAGGTAACTATTAAAACCCTCAAAAAAGCCTTACCAAGAAACGACAAGGAAGCAAGCCACGACGCCTGTTGGTCGGTAAGTTGAAAGTCCCTATTCATCGCAATGTCAGGTCTTTACAGATGTCATGGCGAGCTTGCAGTGGCCCTTGCTTACAAATGAAGAGAAGGACTTTAGGTAACTATTAAAACCCTCAAAAAAGCCTTACCAAGAAACGACAAGGAAGCAAGCCACGACGCCTGTTGGTCGGTAAGTTGAAAGTCCCTATTCATCGCAATGTCAGGTCTTTACAGATGTCATGGCGAGCTTGCAGTGGCCCTTGCTTACAAATGAAGAGAAGGACTTTAGGTAACTATTAAAACCCTCAAAAAAGCCTTACCAAGAAACGACAAGGAAGCAAGCCACGACGCCTGTTGGTCGGTAAGTTGAAAGTCCCTATTCATCGCAATGTCAGGTCTTTACAGATGTCATGGCGAGCTTGCAGTGGCCCTTGCTTACAAATGAAGAGAAGGACTTTAGGTAACTATTAAAACCCTCAAAAAAGCCTTACCAAGAAACGACAAGGAAGCAAGCCACGACGCCTGTTGGTCGGTAAGTTGGAAGTCCCTTCGCGTGGCGTTGCCTGGTCCTTGCAGAGACGCTATGGCGGGCGAGCTGTAGCCCTTGCCCAGACCTGCAGAGAAGGGCGCCAGGGACACCGCGAGTGCTGCTATCACCTAAAGGGCAAATAATATATTGCTTTACCTATGCGTGAGTAAAAATGCCAGCGGGGCTAGACAAAGTCACAGTCGTTTGGCGTTAACGCTAGTAGATAAAAATGTATGGGACAAAACAAATGACTGTAGACAAACAACAACATAATAGTACTAAACACGCTGTGTTTGATACTGTCGGCTGTCAATGGTCATCATAAGTATACGCTAAAGTTATCTACAAGGTCCGCGAGAACGCCAGGGAGCGTTCAACTTGTCGTAGTCGATTAAGTATCAAACACAGCGTGTTCAGTATTATTCTGTCGTGGTTTTTCTACAGTCATTTATTTTGTTCCATACATTTTTATCTACTAGCGTTAACGCCAAACGACTGTGACTTTGTCTAGCCCCGCAGTACAGTATGGCCATCAGTTGACGATATTAACTCATTTATTAGGATGACAAGAAACTGTGAACTAGTGTGAAAATCTAGAAGATTACGTAAGGTGGTCACCGTATAATTTGGTAAATCAAAAATAAATAGTTGAAAATCAGTCAATTATGGTGATTTCTGATTTCTCCAAACATTTTTAGATGTTTTTCGGCACGCTGTATCGGAGATTTAACCGACTTTTGAAATAAGAAATGAAGGCGAAAGTTTCCAAATAGGCGCGAATTATTAACAAGCTATTTACTATTACTTTCTGTTTGTAAACTGTCATTAGGCCTTCGTTAAAAAATCGACTCAAGAGTAATGTAATCGGAGGCTCATTCAAACATCTTCAAGATCGCATTTCTCTCGGCTGAGACGTGCCTGCCGCTGGGAACGTGACGGGGAATGTTTTATTTCGACACTTGAGAAAATTGTCTCTTTGTTTACCCTCCCCCCCCCCCCCCTCCCTCCCTTCTCCCAAGATAATACTTACATTTGCGGGCGGGGAGATAATATTTATGTGGACGGAAATAGGATAGATACGTTAGGCTGCGTTGCCACAAACGTATAGCGGAGATGAAGAAAAAGAGGTGCAGAAATCATCGAACCTCCTTGCTTAGTAATATCTCAATGGTAGAAATCATTTATCGATCAATTGGTCACACATTTACACATTATTTCGTCTCGTCTTCGCTTCACAATTATAAGTTGTTAGGAACAATTATTGTACGCTCTACTGTTCCGACTGTTCCTAATAACTTAATAAAGTAGACTTTAATAATTTTTTAATCACAGCAAATGAATTTCAAAAGGAATAAATGATTAACAATAAGTAATGAATTAAATTTTAAAGGTTAAGTTTTGTCTCTTTCTGGAGAGAGACAGTATGAACTAAAAACGTTAACCACACGCGGATTTGTGAAAACAGAAATTCAGGATATTCAGCAAAACAATTAATTATTATATCTTAAGCGTAGAGTTTAATTATTAAACAGTATCACCTGTTTCCGCTTTGTGGAAATCTCATTTCACGTCTTCGCTCCGCCAGTCCCTGCCTCAGTGGAAAGGTGCCCTTGGAGACGGGGACGATTGTTTGTATGTAAATTGTTCGGAAGGGGGAAGCGATTGTTAATAACGGTTACCTGAATCCTTCGTAGCCTGGAGGGACTGTTTAATAACATGTAGAGTAAACCTTTATTGGGTTTTAAATGTTTTCACAATGCTTTATATGCAGGAATATTCGCTATCATGTATCCTGGAAAGGACGTGAGACTTAAGGTTTCAAGCACATTTTTGGAACAAAGTTCCTTTTCGGACAATACGGCGAATAAGGCTGAGCAAAAAAAAAACACGAAATTCCCTCGTTTGTGGATTTTAAAACTTCCACATTCAATTTGAGAAATAAATTACTTTCACATTTCATCAAATATCACTACTTTTAATTTTATCGCGATTTTAGTTTTTCTACGCATTAATCAGAACTACTAGTATCACCTCAAGATTTGAATCTTTCCGCCATTGAGGCAAGCATTATCCAGAAAAGGCGTCCTTAACAAAAGCGATGTTAAAGAGAAGGCTCAACTTTTAATTAATTTAAAGCGTAGAAAGTTTCATAATTGCCAAGAAAATATTATAAATACTCAATCAAGTCCAAGGTTTCCACTTCGGAAACTTCTCAACAGCTTTCCCGAACTGTTAAATTATTAAAAGTTAACTGAAAAGTTGAACGCTTGGTCGGCTCATTTCAGTCTTACTTTGGGTTTGTTCGGCCCTTCAAAAATTATCTTACACCTTACGACGAAAAACGTATACACTTTTATATTAAAAGTTTACATAACTTAAAACCGCTATTCCCGCTTAACATAGGCTATCCTGGGAATACGTAACCATTATTTTATCAAAAAATTTGTAACCATAAAATAGGTAGTTAATCTATTATTTTATTCTTATTACTTAAAGTCTTAACTACAAAAATTGGAAATTAGTGTGTTTTGCGTGTATAATGGATATCTTTGAAAACCTATGGAGACTAAAAAGTAGAGATGTTCAAAAGCGTGATTTTCTCGTCACTGTGACTGTCGTTCCTGTTACAAAAAATCACAGTGAAAAATCACCGTGACTTTGTCACTTAAGTGATTTAGTGAAGTCTCAGAATACAGAGTGAAGTATGCCGTGCCGTGCTTTTTGTTCGGCTGACGTTTTTATTTGTACCGCTGTCCGCTAATAGTGAGATAGTTGATTTCAAACAAC
Organism: Coenonympha arcania; assembly: GCA_036785405.1. Lineage (NCBI taxonomy): Eukaryota > Metazoa > Arthropoda > Insecta > Lepidoptera > Nymphalidae > Coenonympha > Coenonympha arcania. Next base: position 19,134,590 of record CM072059.1, on the reverse strand, counting down.
CTTTATTTTATTTATTTATTTTATTTTGCATGTACCAGATAATTGTGTTACATAGTATGATAAATCGAGTATACATAGGAACTTCACACTTTTTACAGGCTTGGGACTGTCACACAATCCGTAAAGATTTATTTACTTTTTAATAACATAAAACAATATTACGTACTTAATTTCCGCGAACCAACGCGGACGCGCAAACGATTAACGAATAACTATTAAATATTATTGTTTACAAACTTTCCAAAGTAAATAGTGTGCTGTGTGTACCTATGTAAGTGAACGGGACAGCAATAGGGAATCAATAGCTGTCACTGTCGCACTCGTAATTCGTATTCACAAATCACAACCCGCTCGGTTAACTTCGTTTCGTGTCGTCGTGACTACTCGTGACTCTGACTTGTGACTTGTGAATCGTGTATTTACTCTATGGAGTGAACTCTATGAAGTGAACGAGTAAATGTATTATAAAACCGTGACTTTGTCACATTGATATTTTATAAAAAGTCACAGTGATCAATCCAGGAGAGAGATATCAACGTTTTTTTGGTCGTGACGTGATTTATCACCCATCTCTACTAAAAAGTAGTACCTACCTATTTTTAATATTATGTATACCTATCAGTTATCCATAACACAAGCTATCGCTTACTTTGGGGCTAGATTGCGATGTGTGAAATGTCCTGATACGAGTAACTAGATATTTCAATCCACGAAGACGCGCCCCACTCTGTGCAAATTGCTATGTTTCATTCGATTCGTATGGAGTTTGACAGAGTGGGGCGCCGCGTCATCGTGGATTGAAATATACTCGTATTTATTTGCAGTACTTTAAACCATTCATCTGTCGTGATGTTAAGCAACTCCTAGTTAATTTCAGCAGGTAACTAGATATAGATAGGTACCTACCTAGATTTAGTATTCAAAGAAAAATATAGGTGCTCTCAGAAAATAGTAAGTTGTAATTGTCGTAATCGTGTCGTTGTCGTCAATTAAGGCTTATGTGAAAAGAGGTCACGTCCCTTTTAAAAAGGGTTTGGGAAAAGTCGAAGTTTTTCTACCGACGATGTTGCGCTTTTCGCAGCGGCGCGGTGTACCGAGCTGGCGTTTTTTGAACCATAATATTAATTAAAAGGGTGATGTTACATAAGTCTATGCCTCTCTACACTATTCTCTATATAGAGTGTGTGCTGTGCATAATATTATGTATCTAGATTCTAGACTATGGCCAAAGCGTCGTCCTATAAAAGTTTGCTATGCAGTAATATTTATCAGTTTGAAATTTTGAATATTAGACTAGTATTTCTTGATAGTCCGAAATATAAAGCCTTTGTAATCCAGGGTATATATCAGTGCCTTCTATGTAGGATACATAGAAGTCATTGTATATATTATCTTCATCCGAAATTTTATCCAGATCGGTTTAGTAGTTGCGGTGTGAAGGCGTGACAATCATACATTTACCCATATTATTTTAGAACAACCAACATTTTTTAGGCCTATAAATAAGAGTGATGAAAATAACCTCTTTTACTCCCATGGGACTTGGTAATTTGGTGCTTTTGGCCTCATTTTTAAGGTTCGGTACCCAAAGGGTAAAAATGGGACCCTATTACTAAGATTTCGCCGTCCATCCGTCCGTCTGTCATCAGGCTGTACCTATCTCTTGAACCATGATATTTAGACACTTGAAATTTTCACAGATGATTAGGTCTGTTGCCGCTATAATAACAAATACAAAAAAAATAATAAAATAAGTATTTAAGGGGGCTCCCATACAAGAAACGTGATTTTTTTGCTTTGGTGACTTCCTCAGACTTCACAATGTTGACTCTACGATTTTGCTTTGTGAAGTCCCGGTGTCGGGACAAAACGTGCGTCGAAAAAAGTGTTGAAAAATTGTGTGTGATGTTTCATGTGGGCAGTGTTTCTGCATATTGTACCATACAGAATCTTTTCAAGTAGCGGATTATAGCAAAACAAATTAATTTGTCCTGTTAAAGATGGATTTCCGCAAAATAACGTCTGCTTCCATTCAATAAATGTAAGTATATGTAATCAATCACTATGATAAAATAATATAATATATGTATTTAAAGTAGTAGGTATTAACTATTAGGAGAAGTGTAGTTACGAGTAGGTTAACAGCGGGTAAACGCCAGAAGCCGTTTTAATGCCAGTGGAATGTTTAATAGGGTTACCGTTAAGCCAGGGTAGGGTATGGCGGAATAGGATTGGGTAAATAACTTAGTTAAAAGGCAACGGGCAACGCAAATCCCGATTAGATGGATTAAGGTACATACGTATTTATTGAAAATGAAAATCATTCTTTTTGACATAGGCCTAAATAATAGGTGAAAAGTCAAAACTCTATCGCAAGGTTCAGCAGGCTGGTTTGTACCGAGAAGAACTGGCAAGAAACTGGCGCTTGCTCTTTTAAAAAATGTCATAATATACAAGTTTTCTAATAAAGTACGAAGAATTATTACATACTAGCTGTTGCCCGCGGCTCACTACTTCTGCGGGAACCATCGCTTTTTCCGGGATAAAAAGTACCATAATGTGTTAATCCAGGTAATAATCCATCTCCATTCCAAATTTCAGCTAAATCGGATTCGTAGTTGCAGCGTGAAGGAGTAACAGACAAACATTCCAACCCCTATTTCACCCCCTTAGAGGGGTAGTTTCTCAAAATCGTTTCTTAGCTGACACCTACCCATTACAAAGAACCTACCTTTCAAATTTCAAGTTAGTAGGCTTTATACTTCCTGATATATGAGTGAGTGAGTGGTAACTCTCTTTTATATATATAGATTTTTAAGATATCTCGTGAGGAGATGGAAGCATATCCTTATCATTCCAAGAATACTTGTCATTTAAAGATTCTTCGATGATATAGACTATAGTAACACTGATTTATTAGATGTTTTTTGACAGTGACTTTAAACCTGTGCAAAGGTAAGTCCAAGACCCCAGTCCAAGACATATTCCATTTTTAAACGGCGAAGAAAAACATCGTAATTCCGGGGGAAACCGTTCTGACCGAGAATGCTCTGTTATAATCATTAATAATATTTTCATTTCTGCTCAATATAAGCGTTGTGCTTGATAATTTCTATGAGAGGGGATCAAACCAACATCATGTATTAAAAAATAAGTAGGTGTTCTACCATCTTGGGTTGTCTGCCGTATTGGATTTGGAATGCCGTCACTTAGCTAATCATGCATACCTATACTCTTTTCATTCGTTTATTATCTCTTTGACACATGAAATCACATGAAACAGATATAGCAATAGCGAGGGACTAGAGAGATAAAGGTAAAGTGGTCTGTTTTTGGTCCCTCGCTATTGCTATATCTGTTTCATGTGTCAAAGAGATAATAAACGAAAGGAAAGAGTATACTTAGTCATCTAACCAAACGTATAATATGTATCTCAAACGGTTGAAAAAAGGTTACACATCTGTTATGATAAAGTTTGCTCCTCATCTATTTGCAGTGTTTGCCACAAATGTAGAGGTAAACAGATCAGCAACCACCTATTAGCTGTAGACAAAGGTATTAAACTCTTGAGGTAACACAATAATCGTGTTTACGATCTAAACCGTGCCAATGACGCGGTCTAATTCCGTGCAAACAAACTCTTCCATATTGTATACAGAGAGCGTCCATTAATCAAATTGTATATAAGTTCGTAAGACTGGATGTTTGTTTCTACTTCATGCTGCTAGAAATTGTTATCGTAACTTGGAAGGAGTATATGCAACCTCTAACCGTTTCTACACAGTATCGCACCGGAACGCTAAATCGCTTGGGGGTGCATCTTTCTGATCAGGTCACTGAATAACTCTAAATCCGTGGGCCACGACTATATTAGAACGGATATTGTTAAGGAAATAGCGGCATGCATTTGTCATCCGTTAAGTTATTTGATTAATCTGTCCTTCGAATCGGGTAAATTTCCTCATCAATTAAAAATATCCGTAGTAAATCCTTTATACAAGAAAGGGGACAAAGCAGATATTACTAACTATAGGCCTATTACTCTAATAACTATAATATCTAAAATTTTTGAAAAGGCCATGTACACTAGACTTAATGATTTTATAACAAAAAATAATATTCTTCATAGAGAACAATTTGGATTCCGAAAAAATAGTTCTACTACAAAAGCGTGTTTTCGCCTCATCAAAACTATAACAGAAAGTATCAATGATCGTATCCCAATAGTTGGAATCTTCCTCGATATGAGCAAAGCATTTGATTTTGTCTCGCATGATTTACTTCTCTCTAAATTGGAAAGATATGGAATACGTGGCATTGCAAACGATTGGTTTAAAAGTTATTTGACTGCAAGAATACAATGTACACAAATATCTAAGGTTATAGGAGGAGTAAAACGTACTTACCAATCTAGTTTTAAGTCTAGCAAAAGCGGGGTGCCTCAGGGTAGTATTTTAGGCCCAATCTTGTTTCTTTTGTATATCAACGATCTCCCTGAGGTCACCAAACACCAAACAATATTATTTGCAGACGACACCACAGTATTTATAAAAGGTACTAACGAGGGAACATTTAATTCGGATATCAATTAAAACTGAATGTAGACAAAACTAAATTGATTGCATTCAGTAACCCTCAGGCTAAAGATATAGATCTGCATGTACAAATCGATGGTATAAATATCTGTCAAGTTGAGTCAACTAAGTTTCTAGGCATTGAACTCGATAAAACTCGATAACTATGAAAAATATTTCATATAATGAATTTTATGAAAATCGTTCGAGCCTTCTTTAGTACTTATAATTTTCTTTATTTCCTACAATATATAATATGACATATGAATATATAACAATATGAATGTATAATAATATAATACTGACATTACTTTAACAATTTTTATTATGTTCGACATTTTATGGTAATCTTTGAGACAATGTATAGTGTACGTCCTACCTATTTTCATATTGTGTTAATACCTACCTAAGTTTAGAATTATTACTTTAATATTCATACACCAGTTAATGGTAAAATGTAATCGGCATATCCAAATATTGTAACATCAAATTCTACGTACATTTTTATGAATAAAATTTCATTTCATTTCATTTCATTTCATTTCATTTCATTTCATTTCATTTCATTTCATTTCATTTCATTTCATTTCATTTCATTTCATTTCATTTCTGTACCACCAGACCAGACCTGAGCCAATGGCAGTGTTCTATTCCTAATTACAAGCACCAATTCCCCTATTAATGGGGGCGCCCCCTCACCCTCTCCCCGGGAGAGCCATTTCAGTACTGGATACCTAACAATAATGTAAAACGTTAAAATAACTCAACAAAGAATACCTCGAACTAAAAAAATGCCGAAAAAAATAAAGATTGTCGCAGGAACCAATCGATCGCTCAGATATAACAAAATTCAAAAAATGGATGACAAATGAACCCGGACACACAATAAAAAAACCCTAACTGTGTCCGGCTTTATCCGGACGCCTGGCAAAGCAAAATGCAACTCTATGACGTTCAGAGTCGCTTCTACGTGAAGAAACGAGGTAGTCTAAGAGCTGAAAGTGACGAGTATGAAAAGCTCATCACCTTTTTAAAATGACAAGTTCATAATTTATAATGACAAGTCCATAATTTATAATGACAAGTCCATAATTTCTGCCAAAATCTTCGTTGCTCTTAGTAGGTAATGAATTACGGCGCAGTATTAAGCAGGCGATTGTTCGAGAAGATAATAATAGAACGATAAAAATATAATGATATAAAAATATTGACATTTTATAAACATAGTGACATTGTGAAACTCGTAATACGGTTGCATGATAAAGATTTGCCTGTATAAAGCATAATAACCTTAGGGTGCTGAAGTTCTTTTACTAAGGTTTATTTTATTTCCCATATATAGACTTTCAAAAACCAGGCTGGCGCTTGCATTATTAAAAGAGTTTAGGCTCTCACTGTCGCTTCGAGCGCAACTTTGCCGTTTCTGTACTAAGTTCAGACCTTAAATACTTGGCCATCTGGAGGGGAATTTCCTAGTTACTATAATAGTTTTCTATTGCCTAACTTATACCCGTAACTCTGTAACGACTCGACGATGTGACACGAAAAGGGTTAAGATGCGCACCACGAGAAAATTATGTCGATCTTTTACCCTATTATGATATGGATAAGATACAAAAAAGAGAGATTGGTAGAGAAATTATAAATTCTGTCTTTTTCCCTTTTCCCCGCATTAGGTCATCATTATAATAATGTCCGGACCAAACATTACAGGTTGTTTAATTATTTAATGTAGTCATGTACCTAATCGTTTGTACATAATATTGTTTGACGACCTCCCTGGCGCAGTGGCGTCCGCTCTAATTCGAGCGGGAGGTTGTGGATTTGATTCCTGCCACGGGCCAGTTTAGGATTTTGTAATGTCTAGACTCTAGATGGTCTTATCTGCAGCCTACCTTCAAAGAAGCATCGCTAAATGAATTAGCGTTCCGGCGCGATACTGTGTAAAAACTATTAGAGGCGAGTGACCTAAGAAACTAAAGAGTGACCAAACTAAAGGCTATAATTTAATAGCATTTCACGCCCGCATTTTGGGCATTAAATATCCCTTTTCCGCGCGGGTGAGAAGAAAAGATTTTATTTCCACTCATGGTTGCGGAGTATGTTACGGTCTGGGCGTTTGGGGCACGCATTGTATTCATAGCTCGCTGTTGGAGAGTTTATAGTTGTTTTGTTTATCGGCCGGTGTAAGGGATTCGCCAGGGAGGCTTATTGAATACGATGAATACCTAATGAAAATTGTTAATCACGACTTTTAAAAAGAGGAAATTCCGAATTTTTTACAGGGGAATTTTTTAACTGCTTAAAATTTTTTTAACCGTCTTCAAAAAAGGAGGAGGTTCTCAATTCATCGGAATCTTTTTGACTGACAAAACTGTGGGACGGTACAGAAAATGGTCTTTGTGAAGCTTTTCACAGACCTACTCTTACTAAAATAATTGTGCGCGACGGACGGACAGACAGACGGAGAAAGTTCCACCAACACCATTTAAGGGTCTCAATTTTTACCATTTTGGTATGGAAGATAGGTACCTAGCGGGAGAAACACTAAAAAAGGAATGCGTGAGTGTCATGGAACACTTAGTTGGAATGAAGTTCTTTTCGTAGGATAGGTATAAAATATTATGAAAGAGTGATACCGAGTTCTGAAACGTCGTTCGATAGCTACAGATTGCTAAATTCGTAGCTTTCAAATATACTGCGTTGAGCTAGATACTTCAAACCGGAAAAAATATAATTTCTCGAAACTTAACAATGATAAATAAATGTAATATTTGCAAATGGAATGTGCTTACACAGAAAATAATTAAATGGATAAATCGTTCGTTGGATTTTCTTCGTGTCTTGATTTTAGTGACGGAAAACTCCATTTTTTTTCGCCTAGGCCCCTGCGCCGTAACGTCCGAAAAGGAACTTCGTTCCAAGAAAGTGGATTGCAGACTGCGACTGCCAAAAGAAGCTTCAAAAGATGCATAATAGTAAGTTACCAATAGATGTATTCTATACACAGTTTCCAAACGAACAGTTTCCGCCATTTTATTAATTGCGGATTTTTAGGGGAAATTTTGACAAATGGCGCTATTTTCTTGTATGAAGAAGATTGACGTAAAGTGTTCCGACGGGCTCATCCTCAGGTTCATATCGGTGAAGTCACGAGTTTTCAATGTGCTAAAGATGAATGCTCGCTGGAATAATTCCCTCCTCGCTGCGTCAAACAATGTCAGTGAGCCTGACCGCATCGGACCGGACGGCTCTTTTGTTTATCTCCGACGAACAGAGACCGACGCGACGGCAATGAATTTGTTTGCTAATTAATCTCTCCGGCAATGCTTGTGTAGATACTATTACTCATTACGAACTGAGTTTATTTCTTTCAATTGGAGTCTATTTTCTCGGGTTCAAATCTAATTAGTTGATCCTTTAGTCGTTCTTTAGTCGAGTAGTTGCATTTTACCATACCGTTTCAGCAATTTTAAAATGGTCGGGAAATGATTATCTCCAGCACACTTTCATTGCAGTATTAATTGCTTATTAATCGGTCAACTCGGACTCGCAGAAAAAGGATTCTGTACCGTTATTATATTTTTTAAGCTATTGCACAGCTTCTATCGCGGGCCTTGAGCGTGGAGACCGAATCCAGAAATTCCGTAACAAAAATAACCCAACACTTTTTAATTTTGCCATGTATCGATGAATAGCAGAACTTTTAATTATAATTATACAACCAATGCCACCTAGAGACGAGTTGCTGAACTAAAGAGAAGCGTGATATTTCAAAAAGTCATTAAAAGTTCTGCTATTCATCAATATATGGCAATAATAATTGCATAAGTTGATAAAAAGTCTCCGAGTGCCACACGTCTTTTTTTATTATAACAATAATTATCTAAATCAATATTGAATTCATCATGTGACAGAAGCCCCAATATTATTCTACTATTAGTAGGGTAATATTGACGCTTCTGCATCATCGACCAAAGACGAGCAAATAATCACATTTTTTTGTATGGGAGTCCCCATTAATATTTTTATTCTATTCCTCATCTGTGAAAATTTGAACAGTCTAACAATCATGATTTAAGAGATAGGTACAGCCTGATGACAGATTAACGGCGGAGTCTTAGTAATAGGGTACCGTTTTACCCTTTGGGTACGGAACTCAAAAAAACGAGCATTTTTACTAGTCAGCTAGATTTATTCTAGCCCTCTCGCGAGCCACTTTAAAAACGCAAGAACATCGCATCGCCAATAGCACCTAGAGGCTATAAAAATATAATATACAAAGTAATTTAAGTTTGTTCTTGGTGTATTCTTGGCCGATATACCGAGATGACCACTTATCGCCAAGTTAATCTTAACCTAATTTCGGACACAGCTTGCTTGGCTAATGTTTTTGGCCTTGCGCTTTTATTATAAGTAGGTTAAGTATCATTGTGACGCTTTTGCACCATGTTTTAAGCGAAGGGACATAATCTATACTTATAATAAATCTGTAACAGGTCAAATTCTGTACATTAAAGATATTTTGAAAATTTTTTTTCGAGGGCACTCTAAAATCGGTTCTGAACCCAAAACTGTATTTTTTTTCATTTTTGTCTGTCTGTCTGTCTGTCTGTCTGTCTGTCTGTCTGTCTGTCTGTCTGTCTGTCTGTCTGTCTGTCTGTCTTTCTGTATCACGGCCGCGCATCACGCCGAAACTACTGAATGAATTCCAATGAAACTTGGTATGACTTGAGTTCATACTACGAGGAAGGACATAGGATACTTTTCATCCCGAAATTCAGCATGGTTCCCTTAGGAGAGGGGATAAAAGTTAAAATGTATACTGAGTTGTAAATCATTAACGCGTGGTTCGATTTCATTCATTCTTTTTTTGTTAGAAAGGGGATACATTAAAGATTGTTCTGTAAATATTTCAAAGTCATCGGTTTTGTAGTTCAGAAAAAATAGGCATAATAACCCTCAGTATTTGTCCAAATAGCTTGAAACACGGAATATGCAGAAAACTTTGATATAAACAAAATAAACAGAATCAAACGAATCGCACATAAAATGAAAGAGCGTAAAAAAATACTCGATCCGAGTCGACGACTTATATGTGGAGAATTATGATTATCGAGTATTTTCAAAATAAAAATAAAATTAATAAATTGATTTAATGGCGTTGCTAAGTAAACATTTCATTGCTGTCAAATTTTTTCACGTTTTTTTTTTAATAATTATTATACCAGGTTTTTCCATAGATTTACTGTAGTGTAAGGTCCGACCTCTTTGGTCTATTTAATTTATTAGCCCAAAGTTTATTTGATATGCAAATAACATAAGATGCGATCAGTCCGATTGTAGGTTTCGGAGAAAATCGAACATTACGTCGATGTATTTGTTCAAGAAAGGGTTAACGCTGAAACAGATTAATAAAGTAGAATCTCTCCATCGTATACAATCGTTAAAAAATGGTCAGAATAATTGACGCTTAGCTTCTCTGATCTTCAGTGCGTCAATTATTCTGACCATTTTTTAACGATTGTATACGATGGAGAGATTCTACTTTATTAATTTGTTTCATTGATACTGGGGGCCGTTGAGATAGCTGAAATCATAGGTATATCATATAAAAAACTCGAAATATTATTATATATAATTGTCACAATGAATTGGTTCTTCGCAGTAAGCTTAATAAGTGAGACATAATTAATAAGGCAAAACAACGTTTGCCGGGTCAGCTAGTATGTATTATAGTAGTACAGCCTTTCACAACAAAGTCATTGAAATTTTTTTTTTATGTACGCCTGGTACAACCTGATTTTCCCAATCTTCCTCTAAGGGATGGAAACATGGACGATCCTCGCCAGAGAACGACAAAGAATCGATGCATTCGAAATGTGGTGCAGCTATGACATTCTCGTAACGTTTTCACAAACTCAGTGATGTGATACAAGAAAAAGAAAAAAAAAATATTAACGGTATTGGCTTAGAGTGTAAAATTGAATGTATTTCACCATAGGAAATACAATGCTCAACTTTGACGCGCTTAAGTAATTTCAATATCTGAACTGTCGACCAATATGGCGTTTTGAACTACATTCAATTTTACGCTCTATGTTGATTGTATTAAAATTAATTAAGTGTTCGCAAAAAATTTTGAAAGTTTTGAATTCTATATTGTCTGCTTATGTACGTAAACACCATCACCTTTTTAAACATATCACATCACGAAATGTAGCCGACACGTAACGTGAATAGCCTGGAGGCGAATGCTACGTATTCCGTGGACTGACAAACGCTCGAATGTGTCGATTCTTTCTCAACTGAAAACAAATACCCGACCACCATCTGTCTTCAGTGCATTCTTAGCTACTTCGGGGACATATCACGTCGCGGCGATAGCAGCATTAATTTCTCAATCGTGGTCGGCAACGTGGAAGGCAAAAGGCCACGAGGCAGATACCCAACCCGGTGGTCAGACCAACTGAAGGAAACTGGCGCCCTTACATTTTACGAAGCAGTCCACATGTTTGCAGACAGAACACGGTGGAAAGAGATCATACACCGCAGGATTACTCGCAGTGATTGATAGTCATAAGTTCACAACCCTCAGTCATGAGGGAGTAGGGACCGATCGAAGAGAGAGAGTTGACTATGCATATAACAAGATTCGTCCCACGTACCTAGCTGCCTAATCTCTGTAGAGATTTGCTGCTATGACCGAAATTAGGAAAATAATATTATTTCTTAACATCATGTCAGGGGAAGGGATGGAACATTACTCAAATGTAGGGGCCTTTATGACGTTAAACGGGTTTGTAATGACTATAGTAATTACTACGTAGTACTTCCTGTTACCCCTTTCTATTCCAGATAACGATGTTTACTGAAAGATGATTAGAATAATGAGAAAGATGATATATTTTCAATTAAAGTACCTAATAAGTTAACTCCGAGGCTCTGTTGGTCATATTCAAAAACTAACAGGATCTGTCTTATACATCTACATCTATACTTCTACGTTATATTTAGGTACGAGTATTTTGTTTATACATGTATTGACATAGAGTTACCGAAAACGGGCATGCCCTCCGAATAAAATGAATAAAAACTTGTTATAGCCGATGTAGAAAATAATTTTATCCCCTGTCGGAAGACACAGCCATGGGATAACATTTTTATCGTCTGCCCATGCTAGGGGGACAGGTATCTATTATTAATTATAATAATTAATTAATTTGGTTGACTCCTAGCCGAGGTTAGAATATCCAAATTTTGTCGCACTAAAGTACGGCAAAGCTCAGGTTAGTAAATACATTACGCTGCTCTCAACACTTTTTACTAAGGAAAAAAAATATCGCATGAAAACCTGCGTTAGCTGATGAATATGTCGAATGAAGAAGATACACGATACCAACCTGCGGCAAATGCCTGGGCTTCCTCGGCGCCGGCGTCTCCACTGCCGCCCCCGATAAGCACTTCCCGTTCGGAACACTCTTTATCTCTTCCCGCTTCTCCGGCAGACGTATAGGGATGTTGTGCTTCTCGAAATAACCGTTCTGGATCATCTGGTCCAGCGACACCTCCAGCTCTCTCACCGCGACCACTTTTCGGCCGCAAATCGGATCGTCGATAACCATTTTCCGACTTCCGGACACCTCTGAGAACTTCACGATTTTTTTATTCTCGTCCTTCTTCGGTTTCTTCACTTGGTCCTTCTCGGGCGGATCTGTGGTCCAATACTTGACATTTTTCTCGGACAAACGCAAAGGTTTACACACAGCCACGTTTTTGGGCTTCTGATTCGGTTGTGTGATTCTAGAGCTATTTGAGCTAATCGTGGAATTGATTCTAGAGTTTGTGTGATTCGATCTACTTGTGGAATTGGGCCTGTGTTCGTTTCGATCGGTTAACCTAATTTCGTTTCGTTTTATATCGATTCGTTCTTTAGGTTTATATTCATAAGATTCTCGCGGCCTCCGTCTCTCTGCCTCGATTCTGAAGTCGTAGTAATCCTTTTTGTATCGTCGACGGTCGTCGTTGTAGTAATGATTTCTGGGCAGGGAGTTGTATTTGTTGTCGTAAGTCGATTGTAAATTCAAGTATTCGGGTCTAATTGGTCTGAATAAAGATAAACGTCCCTGAGCTTCGTCGAAATCTGAGTAGATGTCCTCGAATACGTAGCCGTTTTTCCTCTTCGGTCGTTCTATTTCGAACCGTTCGCGCTCCGTTCGAACGCGGTTCGGTTCGGACCTCTGTGTTTCGAACCTACTTATTTCGTGTCGCCGCCGCCTTTCGTATTCGTAATCGAAGTCTAAATGTCGGTCGTACAGCAGCCTCTCCCGTGATCCGGCCATCCTTTTATTAGGTTTCCTGTAAAAGAAAGATTGAATTTTAATGAGGGCTTTGTAGGATCCGGCGAATTGAGGGAAAGCGCTGACTGCGGAATTCGGAGCTGTTTTTTCCGAGCCCCCGGTATTAAGAGGGTCGGGTTTGTGTTTCGAGTTTCGTGATATTTTGTTCGGATAATTTTAATCATGAGATATCAGTTAAATCTTTAGAGTTATCAGCTCGAGGAAGATTATTTTTAGTTATGTAACAATATGAAAATTTTGGGTTAAGTGGAGTTTCCGCACCATTTCATTAAAACTCAAACTACATTATATTATTATACGTTGTTTACCCTCCTAGCATCGATAATGGATGAAATTATATCCTAAGGCAAAGGTAAAGGCCTCTGATAGGGGATAAATGTAAGTATTATTTGCTCAAAAAGGAAAAGGAGATCTTCATTTGGCACAAAATGTGGACATAGCTCTGAAAGGTGATAAAAATATGTTCTTCACTGGCTAAAGCACGGCAAAAAGCGAAAGGAGAAAATATCCATTTGGCAAAACATGTCGAGCTATAGGTACATAATAAATAAAATCTATTCTGTCGCCAATATTATTTCTCCCGTAGATAAAAATACAACGAAACTCAATCAGGCATTGACATATTGCGGAAAGAAACTTTTCTTTTTGTCCTCGGGGGATATTTTATCCAACCGACGCCCATGTTTAGGGAGTGAATAATACGAGGGGATTAACATGCTATCCTTTCCTCGTGGAAGAATTGTCCTCTGCCCATGCTAGGGGACTAATTATATTACCTACATAAACCAATATGGTTATTTGAGCTATTAGAAATAACTAAAAGACAATAACTTTCAAGTTTAAACATCATGTAATTAGCTCTGAAGCAGAAACACGATTGAATATCTCGACAGAAAATTCTTCTTAAAGTTGCTACAAAATTTTCATTTTTCTTATTGTAGACTACAATGGATGTAATTGCAATTTTTGTTTTAATGTGTCGGTTAAAATAATATCCGGAACCGCTTCGAAACGAATTTAAACCGATTTTTTTTTATGACTAGCATAGTTTTGTAGTAATTAGGTAAAACGTTGTTTTTCTGTTATATTCTTCGTATTCGTAGCACCATAAGTACCTTGACGACCTCCCTGTCGCAGTGGCGCGTTCGGATTCGAGTGGGAGGTCGCGGGTTCGATTCCCGCCACGGGCCACTTTGGAATTTATAATTTCTAAATTGGCTCAGGTCTGGTCTGGTGGGAGGCTTTGGCCACGGCTAGTTACCACCCTACAAGCAAAGACGCACCGCCACGCGATTTAGCGTTCCGGTGCGATGCTTGTAGAAACCGTTAGGGTAAATTTACTTACCCTTCCAAGTTAGTACGATAACATCTTAGACTGCATCATCACTTACCATCAGGTGAGATCGCAGTCAAGTACTAACTTGTATAGAATAAAAAATAAAAAAACCCCTTATTGAACGCGAGATGTTAGTAACCCGTTACTCGGTACCTATATGGTAGTATACCTTGACGCATGTGATATGACATCTATTGAAACATCCAATATGAAGGTAGAAGGCAGCATCGCGGCCGCCGCCACCGATATTCATGCCGCAAATTCAATATGGAAATGGGCTGAACGAGAAATGGGCTGAAATTAATATTATCTTGTTAGCTTTGAACGAGTTCCAGCCCATTTGCATTCGTGTGCGGGAACCAAATTAATTTGATGGCTGGAGGCTGCGTGCTGCATAATACCGCGGGTATGAATTTTACGTAACACGGAATGGCTTCATATTTCGCACACATTGTGGGGACGGAATTGCGAAGGTAATGTAGCGAACTGAGATTGGGAGTTGTAGCGAAAAACATTTGTCACGAGTGAGAAATGCAAACGACGTCAGCGGCGAGAGTACCCATTAGTAATAATATTATGTTGGATAGAAGACATTAGCAAGACAGATTAATTTGACTGCAACTTGAAAAGACTCTGCAGGAACACCGCCTACATGAAACACCACACACAATTCTTCCGACACTCTTCTTCGACGCACGTTTTGTCCCGACACCAGGACATCCTCAGGAGATGTTGCAATGCGAAATCGTATAGAGCGTCCACTATTTCGTTTCATGTCGGCGGCAAAGCAAACAAATTAATCTGTCCTGCTTTAAGGGTTTCCGTAAAATGCCACCTGCTTCTTTTCAATATATAGAAGGCATTACTTTGCAAAAGAAGATCATTAGAAGGAAACAACTTAAAAGCGTCATCTAATATATAAAATTCTCTTTTTAAAATTTATTTTTTGCAAAAAATGTTCTATTGTAAAATCCAATGCTAGGGTGCAGGAGATTTTTTTTGGTTTGAATCACCTATCTCTGTTATCAGACGTGGTCTTCTTACACCAAGTATTGGAGGCAAGGGCCTCTAAACTTCATTTTTAACATCAAATACATTTTAATCATGCAATCAGACCTCTAATGTGCCTACTCATATATTTCTGGATGTGTCCTCACAGAAACACATCAAAATTCCTTCAGTACCTGCACTGTAACAAGGCAAAGTACCTAAGAGTAACAACACCAAAAGCATGCCAGCATTATTTCGAGGTAAGAATAAGCTTCTTTTTTCTTCGTCTGACTTCCAAAAAAATGCAATAAAGTCTACGTCTTAATAGCAGAAAACTTCGGCCTGGAGAGGGCTCGGTTTTATGACGAAATTCATACGCGCAAGCTGCCGAATACGAAATTCCTGCGAGCGACGATACGCCGTAAAAACGTTGACGAGCTCAGAATATAGAAAACAAGACTCTCTAGCCATGGTAATCATGATTCATGACTTTTTTACAGTCTCTAACGCTTTGAAAACTAAAAAAAAATGTAAAAGAATGTTATATCCGTTAATTGAAATATCTGCAACGACGCACTGCACTGCGCTCCTCATAAGTAGATGGTACCAGTAATTTCTTCAATTACAGTACCTAAGCGTGAAACTGAAACATAACACTGTGTAAGCATAATATCTGGGGTCACCCAGCTTTGCTCGGTAGTATTACAGCTACTCACCAATAGATGGTAGCAGGAGTTTACTGTAATAGTTTTACTTTATCGCCAATTTATATATTTTTTTTGGTAAATACGACATTTTCTAAAAATGAATCCTTGCTAGATCAATTTATCGCCCCCAAAACCCCTTGTATACTTAATTTCATGAAAATCGTTCGAGCCGTTTCCGAGATCCAGATTATATAGAAATATATATATACATATATATACAAGAATTGCTCGTTTAAAGGTATAGGATACTTGGTCACGGCGAAGTACCTGACACTAAGGCAGCCTTGATAGAAATGGTAGGAATAATGCTCTCTCTCAAACAGCCATTGTCTCGATCTCTTTTTTCGTCCCACATGTGGGCACAGATGTTCTCTCTGGATAAGAGATGTTTGGCCATAGCCCCATAGCTACGCTGACCAAGTTTTGATATGTGAGCTTCACACTGCACCATTGAAAAAATTGTGGTGTATTATCAAGCATTCCGGGTTACTTTCTTCACTAAGCAAGCGCTTTAAAAAACCCTAACATTTGTCATTTTTAACACTTCACAACTGTCTCAACACTTGACTGCATCTCACATAATTTTTTTTTAATTATTACCAACTTGGAAGGGATAAATAAACTCTCCCTTAATGGTTTCTACACAGAATCGCACCAGAACGCTAAATCGCTGGTCAGTGCGTCTTTGCTGGTTGTGAGTTAGCCACGTCTGAAGCGTCCTCCTCGCAAACCAGACCAACTACTAAAAAATTTTTAATTCAAAATTTATCCTCCCACTGGAATCTGAGCGCACGCTTCCACGGAATACATAATAGTGTACTTATGGTACAGGAGGTTCACTCCGCAAGATGATTTAAAGAAATAGCGACTCTTTCGCTAACACAAAAAGTGCAATTTAGTTCGCAATAGCGCCTGGTTCAGCCTCCGCAAACAACACGCAACAAACGCAAAGTTGTGGTATCTTTCTATCGCGTAACTTTATCTCGTTCAACGTACTAAGGGTGTCTCGCAATCGGGCGCAAGCAGCGCGTGAAATAAACCGTACAAGAACTAACGCGAGCAAAGTAGCCGGCGCGCGGCAGCCGTCTGAAATTACGTTGGCGAGGCGGCTACCTGTAGTTTCTTCAATCACGTGATAAGTGACCTGGCCTAACGCTACTATAAGCCAAGGAGGACAATAAACGTCAATAAACAGCATCTTAAAAATAACTTAAATCACAAATATAAAAAAAAATTATCGATAAACGAATAATAAAATGAGTGTCACATCATTAGCCGGTGCCGCTTGGCGCAGTGCGGTAGCAGCAGCCCGGCAAACTTGTCCGCCGATAAACCTCGCTTCCGATCCCGGCGTAAACGGATGATGCTTATCAAATATATCTACAGCGTGTAATAAATAATTATTTTATGCATATTATACTAGCTGACCTGTCAAACGTTATTTTGCCGTATAAATTATTTCTCACTTACAAAAAAAAACTTAAGTACCTCAGCTACCGAATGTAGAAAAAAAAGTTTGATTACAAACAATGTGATATGAGAATTTTATATAATAGACATGCATATGTTCAACAAAAATGTAAGTAACTGCCTGACTAATTTATCGACGCACAGTTCAAACTAATGGATAAAGAAACTATCCAGTAGTTGTTAACTTATCATAGATATTCCTCATTCTCATAAATTCTATTTCAACCTGCATTTAAAAAAAATGTAAAGTCTCCAAAGTTGCAAATGAATAGATTTCGTAAAAAAAACTTTCTAAATACCATGGGACCATCGTGGTACAGTGAAATTCAGCATATCAAAATGTTTGTAATAACTTTTATTTCTGGGCTTTCAACTTTTAAGGTCATTTCACATGCCAAGTCGGGAGGGTCAACGTAACAAAATGTTTGAATAATATAATGTGGAGGCCTAGGCGCTGTCGCAATGCGGCCCAGAGCCTGCCAAGTTTATTTTATTAATTGACGGGCTTAGCGCGGCCGCACACCCGCCGTCTGTCGCCCGGACGCCGCGACCGGCCGGGCCGGACGCGGACCGGGTGAAGTTCAAAGTACGGGTATATGGGATAGATAAAATATGTCGTTTTATTTATGCTAGTGGTGAGACATGGGTAAATTAGTGTAACAATCAACAATGTTATAAATCTTCAGCTCAATGAAACGAATATTACTAACAAACACATTCGATGCAAAATGTATTTTAATATAAACATTTATAGTCATAGACTTAAGACAGTAGGTACAATAATTGCAGGATAAAAATATAATCGTCAGTCCTCATTAAATTGAGTTTTTTTCATTCTTGCGTGGATTCTTGATAATTTATTTATTATGGTGTGTAGTCAAAAAATACTGCCTATTGCAAAATGTGGAACCGGTATGTTTGCGCTCAGTTTAATGGGTAAATATGCAGAGCATTTCTCTCGTTTTGTCGAAAATGCTTCCAGATTCTTTGGGTAAATTGGGAAATTCTAGATATGTACCAAAGTTGGTGTGACTAATGTAGACATAATGTAGCACTACACTTTAAAAAATTCTACTTTGCAGATATTTAAATAATACCATAATATTTCGAAATTACTCCTTAATAATTACTTATGATCGGTGTTTTAAGTGACGATGCAGCTTTAGATGTTATTGTTCTAACTTGAGAGGGGTTAGTTGCCCCCCCAAACGGTTTCTACATAGCATTGCACCGGAACGCTAAACCGCTTGACGTAGCCTAGCAGCTAGTCTTTGCCGGTAGGATGGTGCCCTCCACACCAGAATTGAACCAATTCTGAAATCACAGAGAAATTATAAAATTTCCAAATTAGTCCGTAGGTAGGTATTCAAGATCCCAATTCGCGACCTCCCTCTTACATTGAGCGCACGAAAATAAATGGTTTGAAAACAAATGTTTTTTCCTTGGCTCTTCAGTGGCCTCGTTGAAATATTTCCTTTGTGGTTCGCAGCTCGCTAGGTGATATTGGCAGCTGTTAATCCAGCCACCGGCCGTGACCCACAAGCCGCTGGGGTCACGAAAACACCGCCTTGTGTGAACGTAAACAAAGCTTTTCACTTTGGGGAAGCGGTTCTTTGCATCAGACCTGCAGCCTTCCCAATATGACTTTTACGACCCAATGGCGTAGCTTTAGCGAAGCTACCAGCGGTTCTTTGCATCAGGCCTGCAGCCTTGCCCATATGACTTTGACGACCCAATGGCGTAGCTTTAGCGAAGCTACCAGCGGTTCTTTGCATCAGACCTGCAGCCTTCCCAATATGACTTTGACGACCCAATGGCGTAGCTTTAGCGAAGCTACCAGCGGTTCTTTGCATCAGACCTGCAGCCTTCCCAATATGACTTTGACGACCCAATGGCGTAGCTTTAGCGAAGCTACCAGCGGTTCTTTGCATCAGACCTACAGCCTTCCCAATATGACTTTGACGACCCAATGGCGTAGCTTTAGCGAAGCTACCAGCGGTTCTTTGCATCAGACCTGCAGCCTTCCCAATATGACTTTGAAGACCCAATGGCGTAGCTTTAGCGAAGCTACCAGCGGTTCTTTGCATCAGACCTGCAGCCTTCCCAATATGACTTTGAGAACCCAATGGCGTAGCTTTAGCGAAGCTACCAGCGGTTCTTTGCATCAGACCTGCAGCCTTCCCAATATGACTTTGACGACCCAATGGCGTAGCTTTAGCGAAGCTACCAGCGGTTCTTTGCATCAGACCTGCAGCCTTCCCAATATAACTTTGACGACCCAATGGCGTAACTTTAGCGAAGCTACCAGAGGTTCTTTGCATCAGACCTGCAGCCTTGCCCATATGACTTTTGGCGACCGAATGGCGTAGCGGTAGCGAACCTATGGCCGTCTGCGTCAGAGGTCGTGGGTTCGATTCCCACTACTGGTAAATGTTTGTGTGATGAGCATGAATGTTTTCCAGTGTCTGGGTGTTTTTCAATATGTATATTAGTATGCACCTATGTATATCAGTTTTCTATAGCGCCTACTCATAACACAAGCTATCGCTTACTTTTGGGCTAGATTGCAATGTGTTAATGTCCTGATATAATATATTTATTTATTTATTTATATCTGTGCTCGTTCAAACGGAACAAGTTTGAGAATGACAGTTGCCTTTGATAAGTCACGTGATCAATTCAGCGATCAGTTTAGTCTTACGGCTAGGATGCTGCCTGCTTTCAGATACAGCTTCGCCTTTAAAAAGCAATGGCTATGGCAACGACAATAATATCCACAGTAATTGTGTCAGTGGGCTGATTATGTATCTTTCAGTTTGTTCAGTTAGCAAAGTCATTCCTTGCTCTGTGTTTAGCAACAATCACTGGGGTTAACTAACAAAACAGAGGCAAAAATCCTATATTTCGCATTCTTTTTGAGCAACAAACTGAACGATACAGAATCAGCCCAATGGTCTGGTTTGATGGGAGGCTTGACCCACGGCTGATTACCACCCTACCGGCAAATACGCACCTAAAAGCTATTTAGGTGTTCCGGTGCGATGCTGTGTAGCAAACTTTCGCGTCGTACATCTATTAGAGAGGTACGGAGGTAAATGAAGGCACCAACGGACTGAAAATTCTATTCTATCACGGTAAGACAGAATGCTGTGCAAATTCTAAGAATTTACTTTTTTTATTCATGAAAAACAAAAACGAAAAGAAAGCAAAGTTCAATGAAAAGTGGTATCTTTTATATACCAAGTTCTAAGTCTTATCATATACCCGCATAAGCGACTTCAAACCTTAGAGTTTCTTTGCCGCGGACCTTTTGATCCTTCACATAAATGTTCAAAGGAACCATGGTAAAAGTTTGATTGTAATCTACGTGCTAGAGAAGTTTTATGTTGTTTAGAATTTTAAGCAGTAAACATACCTAGTTCAAAGAAAAGTTGCGGAAAACTGGCAGATATATTTTGAAATTTCAAAACACAAAAAAAAAAGTCGCCGTGAAGCATTTTTGGTCAACATGTAGACGCAAACAATATTTTGACGTGATGACGTTTAATAAATTGATGAACACCAGCAACGCACATGAAAAATAGTAACGTTCCGTGTAACGTTCCACCTGAGCCTGTGCGTGCTGCAAGCGAGAGCGCGCAACAAGCGATAGAGAGGCACGATAAAACAAACGATAGAGAGGCCAATTATGACGTTATCACGTAAATTTATCGTCCGTAAACCGACTTTACATTACAGACAACCAATTTTTTATTCTGACAGAGGACGCCAGTAGGCAGTAAAGGGTAAATAAAATAATGTACATAATGGTACAATGTACCTACACTGCGTAAAAGAAACCTTGTGCTGTGAGTCCTGCATATACATTCCAACACGAAGCAACGAAAAGAATAGTATTTTTTTTAAATTGCCTTAAAGCATAAATACCAGTGCGTCCTGCCGGTCCTCACCTATGGCGCTGAAACGTGGACACTAACAAGTGGCCTGATCCACAAATTCAAGGTCGCTCAGCGTGCTATGGAGAGGGCTATGTTAGGGGTTTCCCTGCGTGATAGAATCAGAAATGATGAGATCCGCAGGAGAACCAAAGTCACCGACATAGCCAAAACCATTAGCAAGCTGAAGTGGCAATGGGCAGGTCATGCTTGTCGCAGGGGCGATGGCCGTTGGAGCCGGAAAGTCCTGGAGTGGAGACCGCGTACGAGTAAGCGTAGTGTGGGGCGACCTCCAGCCCGCTGGACCGACGATATAAAGCGGGTGGCGGGAAGCGGCTGGATGAGGAAGGCGGAGGACAGGGTGTGGTGGCGCGCGCTTGGGAAGGCCTATGTTCAACAGTGGACGTCCGCAGGCTGAGATGATGATGATGATGATGATGATAAATACGACCCTTTTAAAAAATGTTGAGAACGCCTTAGAACAGACTAGCAGAGTTGTTAAACATTTTCGCTTTTTAATAAATAATATTTATATACTAACGCCATATATACTACTTATATTATACTAACGCCTTTTAAAAATAAGTTGTTTTGTTAGCTTAGAAAATACTTTCTCTTAATGTGATCAGCCCCTGGATTGTACAAGAAAAACTTATTCACCGTTATCGTAACCGTTTACAAATTCTGCCCACTGATTGGTTTCCTGATTTACGTCATCCAATCAGGAGGCAGAATTCGCTAACGATTACGATAACGATGAATACCTTATCCTTATGCAATCAGACCCCAGGAGGTGCCACGGGTTTTAATTTTAAAAAAATAAATAAATTCTTTATTTTTCACCATCAAATTTTTACAATAATATAAGCTTGATCTGTGGTTAAAGATGTTTATTTCTCAAAAGAATACAATTATTCACTTACTGAGAAACAATAGTTTTTAGCAAAAAGATAAAATAAATTTAAAACTACCCTCGGCCTACGATTGCTCGACTTGCCGCGAACCGCTCGGTCCGGCTGGTTCATAAATGCGTAATCGTTGCCACAGTGTAGCTCGTAGCAGTAGATCAACATGTATTTAACATTGTAATTTTTTATCGTTTAGTACGTGTTGCTTTAACTTGGATTTGAAAATATGGAACGATTTTGCATTCTTGACCTCCATGGGAAGTGTATTGTACTGTTGAACACCTTCAAATTTTACATTTCTTCTTCCAAGGCAGGTTCGTATGCGGGGTAGTAAAATATGGTCTTCTCGCCCCCTACGACAGGCTCGACTCTGCACTTGGTGTATTTTTGTGAAAGTTATGTGTGTGTGAATGGATTTGTTAAGAATTTTTCTGATTAGAATACATGTGCAGTAGGCATGTAACTGTTTGATGTTCATGAGTTTAGTGTCTTTATATAATTTAGTTGTAGATGTTAGGTAGTCATAGTTAAATAGCATTTTAATTATTTTATTCTGAGTTATTTGTAAGTCCTTTAAGT
Organism: Coenonympha arcania; assembly: GCA_036785405.1. Lineage (NCBI taxonomy): Eukaryota > Metazoa > Arthropoda > Insecta > Lepidoptera > Nymphalidae > Coenonympha > Coenonympha arcania. The sequence goes on along the minus strand of CM072059.1, from coordinate 19,111,731 downwards.
TGGTCTTAGCCGCGAATCCCCAAATTTCGATAAGATATAGAAGATGTGGTTTTACTAAAGAGTTATAAATTAGTTGGCGTATTCGATGCGGAAGACAGTGAACAACATTTCGTAATGATCCCATTAACGATGAAAGCTTATTTTGAATAAATTTAATTTGAGTTTTCCAATTTAGATCGCAATCTAGTCTAAGTCCAAGATACTTTTCATGCATTTTTTGCTGCAAAATTTGGCCGTTTATTAGAAGAGGTGGGAGGAGGATCTTTTATATACATTATAATATAGTAGGTGCTCATAACTTAAAATCATGAAGTAAGATCAAGAACTGACTATCCTAGCTAGATTTTATGGATCTGTGTTAAGGATAGCCAACCCTCTTTTACAAGTAGTGATTACACTCAGAATACTTTTTTAAGCAAAAACAGCAAGAAATAATTCAGACATTCAAAATAACATGTTAAGTATCAATGTTATTTATGTGCCGATATAAAAATCCACGTAAGATTGAGATTCTCGACATATCTAATAAAATACATTTTTAACTCCAAGATTTATATACGAGTTTTAGACATGCTACGAGTATATCTAATAAAATACATTTTTTATCCACGAGATTTATACATACGAGTTTGAGTCGTGTATATAAGGTGCGTTTAAATCCCGTCGGGCGTCCCGATCCAGATGTGATTAGGAGTAGGATGCTGGATACCCCTGTATCGGCTTCCAATAATTGAATTTGTTTTGATTTACGGCGCAATACTGGATATTTTATTATTGAAGAAAGCTTATAATATTTGAAGATGGGTAGGGATCAGTTCTAAGTCTGAAAGCACTAGAAAATGGCACATAAGACTTTGGGGTGGTTTGTTTATTTGGGATAATATAATTGGATGTTGGTTACTACTGAACCAATTTAGTTGAAATGGTTTTCTGAAACGAGATTCAAATGTTTTCATGTTGGCATCACTTAGCTACAATTTCATCTGATGATAAGTAACGATGCAGCCGAAGATGTTATCGTACTAACTTGGAAGGAGTAAGCAACCCCTAGTAGTTTCTACATAGCATCACACCGGAACGCTATAAATTTCTTGGCGGTGCGTATTTGCTGGTAAGGTGGTAATTAGCTAAGGTCGAAGTCTCTTACCAAATCAGACCTGAGTCATAATATTAGAAATCATAGAATTCTAAAGTAGTCTAGGACTAGCAAAAGCGGCATTTGCTCTTTTCAAAAATTTCATTATAATATCATACAATTTTTCTTATCCAGTATAAAAGTTTATTAGGTACACGTTTACACATCATCCGGCGGACCGTGCGAAAAAATGTCGCCAGTTTACTGGTGTCAAAAATGTTGGTTTTGACACCAACAGCGTCAGATGTAAGCCGACCGCGATATTGTCTATGGACCGCGGTCCATAGCACAGATCACTACACTAGTTATTAGTCCGCACGCGATTTTCTACAGGGATGATTGTTGCCATGGAAATTATAGATGAGGCTACTCTTTTCTTGTATGAAGAAGGTTGACGTAAAATGTTCCGATGGGCTGATCCTCAGGTTCATATCGGTGATATACCTAAATATTACTAAATGGTAGGTACTATGTACAAAAACTTGGGCAACCGGCGTTACCTTTTGTAATGAAAATCATTTATCACCCCTGAACCCGGCTTAAACAATAATTTAATACCGACGCCTCCGCCGTACAAACCTCACACCATCTATTACAGTAAAGAATTTGCCCAAATTCTATTATACTGAAGGTGAAAGGTGACATGAAGGAGAGACATGAAATGAGACTCCAGTCTTCAGCCGACGCTTCCGATTACCGGCGGATTAATAGGCAGATCTCGAAATCTCAAAAGTGCGATTTGCGTAACTTTAATACCGAGCGTATTAAAGCTACTATTGAGCAGAACAGGGGCTCAAAGTTATTCGCCAGAGATCTGTCTATTGGACAGAGCCAGTTGTCGCGCTTGAAGACCGACAGCGGTAGTCTCATTTCGTCGAAGCCTGAAATCTTGAGGGAGGTCGAGAAGTTCTACGGACAGCTGTACACCTCATCTCAGGAGCCTGTAGATGATTTGGCTACAGACCCTAGAGCCAAACTAACTCGACACTATACCGAAGATATTCCGGACGTCAGCCTCGACGAGATTAGTATAGCTCTCGGTCAACTGAAGAACAGAAAGGCGCCAGGTGATGACGGAATCACAGCAGAACTCCTGAAAGCAGGTGGCAAACCAGTGCTGGAAGTTTTTCAGCGAATGTTCAATTCCGTCATCCACGGGGGTACAACGCCAAAGGCATGGCACAGGAGCGTGGTGGTCCTTTTCTTCAAAAAAGGTGACAATACCCTGTTGAAGAATTACAGGCCCATCTCGCTGCTGAGCCATATCTACAAGTTGTTCTCGAGAGTTATTACGAATCGTCTCGCTTGTAGGTTCGACGACTTCCAGCCTCCCGAACAAGCCGGGTTCCGAAAAGGCTATAGTACCATAGACCACATCTTCACGCTTCGGCAAGTTATACAAAAAACCGAGGAATATAACTTGCCACTATGCCTAGCGTTTGTGGACTATGAGAAAGCCTTCGATTCGGTGGAGACGTGGGCCGTGTTGAGGTCGCTGCAGAGATGCCGAATTGACTATCGATACATCGAAGTGTTGAAGTGCTTGTACGAAAGCGCCACCATGTCATTCCGTATCCAAGATCAGACTACGAGACCAATTCAATTGCAGCGAGGAGTGCGACAGGGAAATGTAATCTCCCCGAAGCTGTTTACCGCTGCATTGGAAGACGTCTTTAAGCTTCTGAATTGGAACGGATATGGCATCAACGTCAATGGCGAGTACATCACTCACCTTCGGTTTGCCGACGATATCGTAGTCATAGCACAGACTCTGGGAGACCTCAACACGATGCTCAATGACCTCAGCAGAGTTTCCCAACAGGTGGGCCTTAAAATGAACATGAGCAAGACGAAAATCATGTCGAACTATCACGTCCCGCTCCACCCAGTAGTAGTTGAGAACTCTGCACTCGAAATTGTGGACGAATACATATACCTGGGACATACGGTCCAGCTAGGTAGGTCCAATTTCGAGAAAGAGGTGAACCGCCGAATCCAGCTCGGTTGGGCAGCGTTCGGGAAGCTTCGTGATGTCTTCTCGTCCAATATCCCTCAGTGCCTGAAGACTAAGGTCTTCGAACAGTGCGTGTTACCAGTGCTTTCATATGGATCCGAGACTTGGTCTTTCACTATGGGCCTCATAAGAAGGCTCAGAGTCACTCAGCGAGCGATGGAGAGAGCTATGCTCGGAGTTTCTCTGAGTGATCAAATCAGAAATGAGGAGATCCGTAGACGAACCAGAGTCACCGACATAGCTCAACGTATCGCGAAGCTGAAGTGGCAATGGGCGGGGCACATAGCTCGTAGAACCGACGGACGTTGGGGACCCAAAGTGCTGGAATGGCGACCCCGCACGGGAAAGCGCAGTGTTGGCAGACCTCCGACCAGGTGGAGCGACGACATTAAAAGAGTCGCGGGAAGGCGCTGGATACAAATGGCGCAGGACCGTGCGGGCTGGAAAGCATTGCAGGAGGCCTTTGTCCAGCAGTGAACGTCCGTCGGCTGAAACGAACGAACGAAGGTGAAAACAACAAAGAAGCGGCTACAGGCTTTTTGTGTGGCAAATTAATTGAGATATCCGAAAAAGTTTACTAAGAAAGAAAATAAGAAAAGGATTTCTCTCCATTATTTCTTTCGTTCTAAGATTAATTAACTAGCTCTGAATAAAATGCAGTTTTCTTTTAGTTCTCTTGGAATATTGAGACAAACAGCTGTTTCCCAGGATTTTTTTCCATGACGATGCATTCCAAATGTCTATTACTCTAAAGTAACATTTAAAATCTGACAACAATCACATCGTACTTAATAAAATAATATTATAGACATATATAAATACGAAAGTTTGTATGTGTGTATGTTTTTTACTCCTTTACCCCATAACTACTGAATCGATTTAGCGGAAAATTGGAATGGAGTTAGATTACACCCTGGATTAACACTTATGCTACTTTTTACCCCGGAAAACACATGATTCTACGGGATTTGTGAAAAAACCGAAAGTCATGCAGGCGGAGCTAACCGCTATAGTTAATTTAATATGATTTACAGATTTTTAAAGAATCACTTTTCTGGTAAGTACCTCTTGAAGAGAGTGGGATTAGGTATATAGAGCAACTCCAGCATTTTGCAGTAAGAATTAGTAAATTAACCCCTTCCAAGTTGTAGGTACCTACGCTAACATCTTCGGCTGCATCGTCACTAACCATGAAGTGAGATTGCAGTCAAGTACCAACTTGTAGTCTGTAGAAGAAACACCTCTGAGAAGTCTGAGACCTATAGCTCTAGGAAGCCCAGGGTAAGCTTCTCTGTCATAAACGACTTCAGTGGCATTTACTAATTTTTTTATAAGCATCAAAGCAAAGCAACGGTCGCCGCAATCAATCTTAGACGAGCTGTCAGGAGCAATTAGTTCGTCAATAACATCGTATCAGTAACAAGGCGCAGGCAATTGATTAATGTGCCCCCAACGTGGTTCTAATCCGTTAATGCGTTATACAGGTCATTTGCGAAAGTACGTTACATAATATAAGCATGGCTAGCCATGTTTCATACTAAAGCTTATCTTCATTTCATAGTATAGTTTGTATGACCGCTAATCGTTCGAAAACTAAAAAAAAAACGGTCAAGTGCGAGTCGGAAACCGAGGAAAAGGAAAACCTTAAGAATAAATTATTATCTTATTCAACCGCAAACTTAATTTTGTTTTTTGCGGTTAACAGACAGACAGACAGACAGACGGATAACAAAGCGAACTTATAAGGGTTCCGTTTATTTTTCTTTTAAGGTACGTAACATTAATAATGTATGGGAATAAATTTTCCATTCGATAGGTTCAGGCGATAACTGCCATTCCCTTTAACCTCTTTTTAAGGCATATTACGATTTTAATCAAATAAAAATTGTGATTATTGATGATCTAATGACTTATCCATCAAACATTAGTATAACAAAGCAAGTGAATCATATAAACAGATTGTTTGTTGTTTCCATATTGAAAAATGGAGCAAACAAAAGGCTAACAAATGGACAGAAATCTATTGCTATTGAGGGGCGGTGTTTTGATGAACAAATCACTCCATTCATACCACTGAATGGAGTTTATATCAGAAAATTCTGTCGACTTATAGAGAATGCTATGGGAAACAATTTAATAACCATTATGAAATATGATTGAATTTAAACGTAGCTATATCAAAAAGAGATTAAAAAGGGGATTAGAAGGGTCATCGTGCAAGGATTTAGCGATGATAAAGCTCAAGCAAAAAACGAGCGACGACAAATGAACTCTATGATTTTTTCGGCAATCATAGAGTTCATTTGTCGTCGCTCGCACTCCGACCAGATAGAGCCCAACCTAACAACGACAGCTCCGTGAATGCGGCAACTTTGTCTTGTAGTGTGAGTGTGACAATTTGAAATTTGTATGGTGTGCGGATGCTAATGTGCGTGAAAAATTGTGTAGGGTTTGCCAATTTTCGGGCAAAATATCCTCTGACCTCTACAACAATTTAAAGTTTTTTAAATCATTGGACCTCTATGATACAATGATTAATTTATTTGCGTCAAACACAGTAACAACAGAGGTCATAATTTTTCTAATCCCAGAAATACGAGTTTTTTTAACTCAGATAGGTTATAACCAGACGAAGTAATAGAAGATCGTTTTCAATGGATAATATTAAGGTACCATGTAAACGACGTAGCTCGAATCGATTTCGTGTTCCGCCACTACACCGTGTCGATATCGAAAATCGATTAGGGATAAGGGTCTATAGACTATACAGGGCAGCCATATCTCCCCAGAAGTTAGGGTCCGGCCGGCGTGTTTGATCTTGTAAAAATCGGCCAAGTACGAGTCAGACTTGAGCACCAAGTGTTCCGTATTAGCTATAAAAAGGCAAAAAATTCACGCTTGTTGTATGGGAGCCCCCTTTTATATATATTTTATTGTTTTTGTATTCGTTGATAGCGGCAACAGAAATACATCGGTAAAAAATTCAACTGTCCAATTATCACGGTTCAAGATATACAGCCTGGTGACGGACGGACGGACAGACGGATAGACATATAATATGTGGAAAGTTGGTTGCAGTCGCAAGTTCAATGGTTTCTCCCCATTACAAAACATGACCTACTTGGCATGGCCTAAAGAAGTTTTCAAATGCTTGTTTGTTTGATTGGTTTCATTATGTACCTACATCATATTTTATTCATTGAGTTTCCTATTGTAATACTTACTTTTAGATGTGTAAGAAATTTTAAGAACTTACACCGAATAGAATATAAAGAAAACCTGCAAATTACATCTTCTATTTCTTTTAGCCTAAAGGTACCTACGTAAATAAACATCTGCTGAACTATTGGAAATAAGTAAAGACTCCTCTGAAATTACAAAATGGACTCGCAAGATGAAACTGCTAACCGGCGGTTCGATAACTCAATCTTCGATGAAATGAACTGGTTATGTGATTCGTAACTCTCACGAGGTTAAACTAAGTTGGTTACCTATAACGATTTTTGAAAAGTACTTTCTAGTTTTGTGACCTATAGAGATGGGTCTCTTGTTCCTTCAATACGGTCCACGCTACTCAATCGCGGATTGGTAAGTTTCACAGACCTTCGAGGGCAGTATGGAGAGCTCTCCGAACACAGTTTTTCTGATGTTTTCCTTTACCGTTCTATAAGCATACAACTTCGAAAAATCTGGACACTGGAAAAAGTGTCTGGACATCGAACGCTCGACTCGCTGATTAGGAGGCAAACATTTAAACCACCGGACCACTGGCTACAACCGTATGTATGTACAATTGTACAATACTAGTACCTACCTAATACCTACCTATCAACAAATTATTATTGAAAAAATAAAACATAAAACGCTTTTACCTGAAAAAACTGGATACCTACTTTCAATATTGTAGTGGAGCATGCGAAAAATTAATTGTGTATGTAGTAATTGATTTATATTACTCGTAAGTACAAAAAAATTGACCCATCTTAATTCTAACGTTCACCGCATTTACTGGAAAATATGCATTGCTATTTCTATTCTAAAAAAAAACAATAAATTCAGATCAGAAATCAAAACTATACCTATTGTCAGCCATCTAGTTAAACGCATTAACTTAAAAATTGATTATTTAATAAAAATAATTACTAATTCCGATATTGACACGTCTACTATTTCTTGTCAGTCATCTGTTTTGAACACTAGTTGGTAAGTAGAGTATGTACGTAGGTGACGTAGAGTATTTTGCATTTTTCGCAAAAAAAAAATGTGTGCAGGTACAATGCAGTATCGAGTGTACCTACCTATCAAAGATGTTGTGATTCAGTCTAGAATTATTTGACTCTGCTCATCAAAAAATTTCTTATTAATTCATTGCGAATCTCACAAAATAGACGCCAAGTTAAATAAAATTATGAGACCGCATTTCAGCAAAATCGAGATGCTCCAAAAATAGGCATAGGCTCCAAAACTGTAGCAATGGGACCTATTACAATGCGAAACAATCAATAACTCTAAAACTTACTTACTCGCTCTTAAAGCATCCAAGGCAGCACAAATTGACTATAATTTCACCACTCAAGATCTCAGATACACTTTCTCAACGCCACCATTTTTTTTTTGGGAAAAACAAATCGGTAATTCAGGATTTTTCTCAGGTAGGGCATGCATGAAAAGAGACCACAGAGTTATATCGTTTTTTTGGCAAAAGCTTTTGTTTTTGGAAAATAAATTTTCTGCGGGGTGAAAAAGGGTGGAATTTTTTTTTATTTTTTTTTGTTTTGGCGTGAGAACCCCTCACGACCGTCAGGCGGCGTAACGCCGCGACGACTGTGGCTGATTCAACCCCCATCCACCCTGCAGGGGGAGGTTTCTCTATACTTATGTGTTTACATCTTAAATGGGGTGGCATAGAGCATGCTACGGTATGAAATTGTTTCTCTTATAATAAGTGACAAAAATAATCCACGAAGTGTATCATCCTAAAATTAAAGCCAGTAGCTTTTCATTGTAGTATGTGGGTTATAAAAATTTTCTGAATGGAATGTTCTCCTTAAAACTAATGAATCTATGATATTTCTTTATCAATAAAGTATTAACTTTATTTTATAATTAATTTATTATGTGTAATTATGTATTGACGTGTAATGAAAATTATTAATAAATGACTTATGACTTATGACTTATTACTGTTCATATTTTGTGAATAACACGGGGAAAGTTATGGATTTTGGCTTTCCGAACGTGGTGATAGTCTTTTTTCATAAGTTCCTGAAAATTAGGCCTAAGAATAGACGTATCTACTCGCATACACTTGTTCATATCCGTGAGGAGTTTCACCATTAATTTATAACGATGTTCCGAACTATCGTACCTATTTTAAGCTTTATGCGAATCATTGTACCCTTGCATATCGTACAAATGTCACAGCTATCGATTGCGTCTAAATGAATAAAAAAATATTCATGAAATCCAGTCAAAATCAACTTATTTAATATTCAATGCAATAATTAGTTTCGAATCGATTTATAACCATTCTATTTCGGTTCACGACATTAAAAGTAAATTCAATTTGTCCACGCGCTCTGTAATACTTACTCTGTGGTGGCGGAAAAGTATTATACAGAAGCAGCGAGACACGGATGTTGTTATTACTGGTGGCTATGATTGTTATGAATACGCAGGCCGCGCGTGAGGTCGATGAGATCCCTTCGCGAGCTCTGTGCCAGATGCTCTGTGCCGCGCTGTGATTGTAGATACAGGTAGACGTTGTATGTATGCATGTTTGTCAGGGCATTTCTCCGAAACTGTGATAATTTTGTTAATTGTCTTTAGTGTTTCATAGCACAATGGTAAAAATTGAACCCTCATGGTATGTCCGTCACACTAAAAATACGGTTCGTTAGCAAAAGTTTACTTCTTTTGTAGTATAGAACCCTCAGTGCACATCTCTAACTCGCACTTGGTTTTATTCGAATTTAGACCGGTAGATCCCCTTTAAAATAATAAAAAGTGAAAAAAAAATTGCAGTAGGATGAAACCCATTAGAAAAGGAGGGGAATATGATCAAAATGAAAGGAAAAATAAATTACGGTTGATCCGAGTTCGGGAACAGGGGGGGAGGGGGGGTTTAAGTGTAAAAAATGGTTTTCCTTGATTGCCGGCAAAACTACAAGTCCTATGGAAAAAAGTTAAATCGCAAAGTTGTAGGTAATAAAAAGATCTAAAACTTTTGTATTTGCAATTTTTTCACATAACCTCAAAATTTAGGTGAAAAATTCAAAAAACCAAGTTTTTGGTTTTTTGAATTTTTCAAAAAACCAAACTATGACTATTTTGAAGTACGGAATACGGAATAAATATCATCATCAGCCTATTAGACGTAAAAGTACATAAGTAAAATAAATGAGATTTCTCCAAAAGCCACTCGTACACTGTAATCGCCGCGGAAAATTAGATTTTTCCCAAATTACACTAACTTTATTTCTGTAACTTTACGCATTGAGCCACGTGCCCTTACGCGCCCCAACTTTGTTACTTAGGTATAACTTTGTAAGTAAATCTAACTTATGAGTATATCTAACTTTTATGTCGGGCTTAGACTCCAAATGAGCACTAAAATAAATTCGTTTTCATTAAATAAGTAATTTCATTTATTTAGTGCGGCCTAAAAACTCAATTCTTCGAAACGATTGGTGGACTTTTTTTATTATTATTGAAGATAGGCTTGCGCTTGACGACAATCATGGACTATCGTATTTCTAGATACATAAGTATACGTGATATTTGTACAAATACCTCGTTGATTTCTTCTGTCTGACTGCAGATCGCTAAGTCCTGTGTTCGTTTCCCGTGCTGGGTAGATAACAAGTTCAGTTTACTTTCCAGTTTTCCTACAAGAACTTCCTTCATTTCAAGTGCCAGCCCGAAATAGTTAAAAAAATGACTGTAGGCTACATTACGCAGCTGTCCACGCTACTGTGACTTTTTTAACCGACTTCAAAAAAAAGGAGATTTTGTATTCGATCCGTATGTTTGTATGTATGCATGTATGTATGTATGTTTGTCCGCGATTATTTCGCGTTTGTGCGGTTTTCAGGAAAGTGTTACTTACATTTTGGAGAAGGTTTTAGTATATTAACCGACTTAAAAAAACAAGAGGTTCTTAGTTTGATACATATATTTGTATTTAAGTTTGTAAGCGATTATCTCGAGTTCGGCGAAATCGATTTTAATGATTTTTTTTCTTGTTTTTGTAGATAGCAAGAATCTGGGGACACGGTAGTGTCCCCGCCAAACGAGTCAAGCGAAGCGCGAGGGCATTACTTATCTTTTCTCGAAGTGTTTCGGCTTATTTTTAAACCCTTATAACTTAGGCCAGAATTATTACAGATAATCAAAATTCTCGGGAAATGATGTCGTTGGTGAACTTATTAAACGTATAAAGTTTCAATATCACAGGTCTTATACTTTAGATTTTATTGACATCTGAAAAACCCAGATTTCGTCACTGACTCACTGATGATCATCAAAAGGTACTTTCGGAAGTCCTAGAAAGCTGAAATTTGGTATGTAAGCTAGAATTAGTACACAACCAACCAAAAAATTCCAAAAGTTGGAAATTTAACCCCCCAACCCCTTAAAAAAGGGGATGGAAGTTTGTATGAAAATACGGCAAATATTGATGCTAGAGGTCTCAAAATTGATATAGGGACTCTTTGTAATAAACAATTAAATACGTGTTTCAGGATTTTTAGTAAATCACCCCACATCCATCAAATAAGGGGGTTGGAAGTTCGTATGGGGGGATGGAAGTATGTATGAAACTACGGCAAATATTGATGCTAGAGGTCTCAAAATGAATATAGGGACTCTTTGTAATAAACAATTAAATACGTGTTTCAGGATTTTAAGTAAATCACCCCACATCCATCAAATTAGAGGGTTGGAAGTTCATATGGGGTTTCCCATACGTATATAGGTAAAACTTAATTTCTTGTTAGATATCTGCTAGTAAACATCTGGAAAAACACTTAATTTTTTTTTTTGGTAATTATAAGCGCGATTCCAGTGCCCAAGTAACCAAGCGCCCAAGTGCCCAGTGCCCCGTGCCCAGTAATATCGCACGTTTCAAGCCCAAGTTCCATGCATGTCATGTTTAACAAGCCGATTTTCACTGCATGTCGAGTGACCAGGATCCAGCGCTCAGTGACGTTAAGTACCCACATTGAGCCGAGTGCCCAGTGCCCAGCTTGAGCTGTCGAACGTGCCAAGCGTCATTCTCTCTGATTTTGAAGAGCGTTATAGCGCTTAATTACCTGCTCAGTGCCCAAACGGACGCGTCAAGCCCAAGTTACATACAGGCCCCGTCCAACGAGCCCAGCTCTCAGTTCCCAGTGCCCAGGGTGAGATGAGTGCCCAAGGCCCAGTGCCCAGTACCCACAGTTAGCCGTCGGGCATGCCAAGCGTCAATTATATGGATTTTAACAGCGCCCCAACGTCAATGTGCCTAGTACCATAGTCTTCGCGCGACGTCCGCGCTGTGTACTCGTGCGTTGCCCTGCAACTGAGTCATAATACGCATAGTGATGTGACACGGGGCTTTCGGCATACTGTCGATAGCCGGTTGAGCGACACGATGGATAAATACCTTATAAGATCGTCTTCCTTTGGAAGTCTAAACTCGAAGAGGCCAGCCGAAGATAACCTCGAAGGCTGGACTACACCCAAACGGCATAACATACAGAGTAAACAATCTAAATTTGATGGATCTCGTAACCTTCCCACGAGTAACCGATTTGAAGAACTTCCTGTGGACGACCAGTGCAGCAAATATTATCAAGACGCAGCCACAAAACCTAAGAAATTAGGTCACATCCCCCCTATATTAGTGGACGTGGGAAACAAAACGCACCTCACGATCAAAGAGACGGTGAGCAAATTCACGAAGACATTCCACCTTCAATATAGGAGCGGCAATAAAGTGGCCGTGATTTGTTATTCATCAGAAGCCCACCAGGCAGTTAAGGAAGGCCTCCGCACAGACGATGTACCCTTTGTGACTTATACCAGGAGTGATGAGAAGACACCTAAGGTGGTCATTAAAGGCCTACCTACCTACGCTGAAGAAGAGCTTCCAAGTGAGCTTGAAAAACTTGGCTTTAAAGGGGCTAAAGTAACTAAATTAAAGTTAAGAAATGCGGTACCGTGTCCTCCATACCTTGTTCAACTTGCTGACGGGGCAGATATTGTGAAATTTCGTCAAATTAAATATTTGTGCAACTGTGTTGTCACGATCCAAAAATACAAACCCAAAAGATCAGCGGGTACTCAGTGTTATAGATGCCAGAATTTTGGACATTCTTCAAAAAATTGCAACCTGCCATCACGCTGTGTAAAATGCACGGAATTGCATTCTACGGCTGACTGTCCCAAGAAGGATCGGAAAGAAGTCGCCCGCTGCTGCAACTGTAATGAGGAGCACCCTGCTAATTATAGTAAATGCAAAGTTAGACTAGCTTACCTTGACCGCATTCACCAAAACACTTATGCACACAAGACCGTGCCCTTACTTAATATACCGAAGCCCGTCACAAAATCCAAGACTTGGGCAAGTGTTGCCACTGCGACTACGACAGATGAAAACGAAACGGAAAAGGACCTTCCGAAGATTACAGTAGGTCCAGAAGAAAACCCGCTTTGCACAGAGGACGCTGCAACTAACGAAATGTTCAAAATTCTACTTACTTTACGAAAAATTAAGAAACAATTTACGTCTTGTACTTCCCAGTTGGAGAAGGTCATGCTCGTACTCACTCACCTCGGTCAATATATTTAAGTTTAATCGCGGGGAAATTCGTCTACTTTCATGGAACGCTGATGGCGTACGTGGTAAGATACACGAACTACTTGATTTTGTGGTGCATTCCGTGTCTGTCGATATTTTATTTATTTGTGAAACCCGTCTGACCCCTAATATTTCTCTAGGGACCCCTGGTTTTACCTGCTATCGACAAGATAAGGCTCATAATGGTCGCGGGCAGGGTGTAGCCATTTTAGTTAAAAACAATGTAAGTCATTCTTTAATTACCATACCGCGTACCAAAAATATAGAGGCAATTGGTATAAGTGTAAAAATATCAGGTATTGAACATATTCTTGTATCAGCTTATCAGTCTCCTAACTTACCTCTTTTGCAGTGCGATCTTGACGTATTGTTGAATCTTAGTTCCCACGTACTAATAGCAGGTGATCTAAATGCTAATCATAAGTACTGGCAAAGTAGCTACACAAATACCCGGGGCAGGGTCCTCTTCAGTCATATGCTGCACCACGATTATACTATTCTTGCTCCTGATATTCCTACACAAGTAAATTACTCGTCCGAACTTAACGCCACTAAACCCGATTTGGTTCTTGCATCTAATATTTCAAATATTAGTGATCTACAGACATTAATAGCTCTTTCATCAAATCACTACCCAATTTATTTTACCTTAGGAGGTAACCTACAACTAGAAACGAAAACTCGTGCCTATCGATACAATGATGCCTATTGGGGAAATTATCGTGCCCAGTTGGATGAAAATATTATTCTTTCATCTAAAACATTGAGTACAGTGAGCGAAATCGACTCTGCTGTTAACCAGTTACAAAAGAGCATTCTTCAGGCTCGAGACAAAGCAGTTCCTATGGTTACACTTAACAACATTAATACTCCGAAATTGCCTAGACACGCTAAACAAATGATCAGGTACAAAAATTACTTGCGTCGCGTTGATAATAAACTGCCTAAAGGTCACTTCAAAAGATTCGTTCGCTACTTAATAAACCGCCTTTGCCGTTTAATTGAGCACTATACTCAAATGTGCATAGATGATATATGGAACCAAAAACTCTCCAAAATTGATAATCCTAGAACAGATGTATGGCGTGTCATTAGGTCCTTGAAACCCAAGAGCATCAAGATACCTCCTCTTAGACTACCTGATGGAACATTAACTTCTAATACCGGTGAACAGTGCGAAACTCTTGCTCATGCCTTTCTTGAAAATATGAGACTGACACATGAATGGCCAAGTCCAGTGTCAGATGAAATACTCCAAAGCTCCCTTGACACTATTGAAAAATTTTATATTACCAAATTATCCCACCCAGTTCGTCCAGTTGAAGTACGCTCAATATTGAAATCACTTAAATTACGAAAGTCGCCTGGTAATGATGACATTGTTAATATTCTGCTTAAGAATTTATCCCAGAAAGCTGTCGTCTTTGTCACAAAAATTTTCAACGGCTGTCTCTTCTTAGGATATTTTCCTACGGCATGGAAAACTGCAAAAGTGATTGCCCTTAAGAAGCCTGGAAAAGATGATTCTGTGCCCGTCAGTTACAGACCCATTAGTTTACTACCGGCAATGGGTAAGTTGTTCGAAAAGATCATTTATAGCCGCTTACGTGCCGTTTCGGAACATTTATTGATCAATGAGCAATTTGGGTTTCGGCAGTCTCATTCAACCGCTCACCAGCTGGCCAGGGTCTGTGAACACATCACACATAACCTGAATCTTAATCAATCAACTGGAATGTTCCTGCTTGATGTAGAAAAGGCATTTGATACCGTGTGGCATAATGGTCTGCTGCACAAATTAATTACCCTTAAGATTCCGCTACCACTTATAAAACTCATAAAATCGTATCTTGAAAATCGGAGTTTTAAAGTGCATATTGGTAATTCCGAATCGTCTAACCAGATTGTACCTGCTGGGGTTCCTCAAGGCTCCATTTTAGGTCCTTACTTATTTTTATTGTACCTCAATGATATTCCAATTCAACCCAGAACCAGTTTAGCATGTTTCGCGGATGATACCGCATCATTTACGTCATCCACAGATACTGACTTGATCATTTGTCGGCTGCAGTTATCTATTGATTTACTCCATACCTTTTTTACCAAGTGGAAACTAAAGCTTAACGAATCCAAAACAGAAGCTATTTTCTTTACAAGACATCGAAATCCTCCATTAAGAACCCTCAACATTGCTGGACATAACGTTAAATGGAATCGTTCTGTCCGCTATCTCGGCGTTACTTTAGATACTAAATTAAACTGGTCAAAACATACCTCTGACCTACGCATCAAGGGTGCGCAAGTACTTGGCGCCCTAAACCCAATCCTTAATCGTAAGAGCAGGCTAAGCTCACAAACTAAACTCCGATTGTATAGCGTACTTGTAAGGCCAGCCCTTACCTATGCTTGTCCCATCTGGAGTAATACTTGCATTACTAACTATAAACTTCTCCAAGTAATACAGAATAAAGCACTAAAAATTGCTCATAATACCCCTTTTAAAACTAACTTAAAACAATTGCATAGACGAATAAAATTTCCGGAGCTACTTGAATTTATTCTCAAACTTACACGAAAATTCTATACTAAGAATAAGATGCATCTAAATCCTCTCGTAGCTAACATTTGCACCACCAAGATCACTGATCTACCGTATATCGACAGATACGGAACGTATAGACTGCCCCATCACTACCTATTGTTCCCGCGGGCCGATGAGAGTGTGTGCACCTAGCTCCAAGCGACACACGAGCGTATCATGGTTTTGCAAAGTACCCGCTCGCGCGCCGTTTGCGCGCGGAAGACGGGCGGCCGGGCGTATTGTTCTTTACTTTATCGTATAGCAAGGCGCTCAAACATTATGAATTTTTAAATTTTTGTCCTCTTACGTCGTAAAGCGATAATATCAACAAGTATGTCGCAATCTTATTTTATTTATTATAATAATATAATTAACCGTTACGTATTGTATAAATTATAATATCAAGTAGAAAATTTTAAGAGGTTTACAGCCTGAAAATGTTTGTAACCTATGTTTCTATTAGTTATAGATGTAGTAGCTATTATGTGTATCATTTATGGTAATAAAGATATTTAAAAATCAATCAATCAATCCTAGTACCATAGTGCACGCGGCAAGCCCGAATTCCCGTACCGAGCTCCGCGTGTTCATTACCCAGAGTCCAGTGCTCTGTGACCAAAATGAGTTGTCAAGCGTGTCAAGCGTCAAATTTGCATTTCAAGAGCGCCTGAGCGCCCAACGAAAATAAAAACTATAAATAAAACAATAGTTAAAAAACTAATAAACACACAAGTCCCACCGATACCTATAATGGTATCGATATTATTAATGGCTAAAAAGTAGTCCGTGTTAGTCCAGGATATAATCAGTCTACATTTTAAATTTCAGCCAAATCAGTTCAGTGGTTGTGTTGTGATTGAGTAACAATTAACAAACATCCAAACTTTTATTTGTATCTGACTTTGCGTTTAAATAGGTAAAATTTGAAGTTAGAAATTGAAATTTGGATAAAAAAATTTGATAAATGTAAAATTAGTTTCACTTTCGGTAGGCCAAAACTTCTAACTTTAAATCCACTATAAGTTTTTAAAATTTTCAGAATATACTTCTAAGCAAAGTACGTATCTACTCGTAATACAAACATATTAGAGAGTGGGCTGTGAAAAGAGGCTCACACTGTCAAAAAGTTATCAGATCTCATGTAGGGCAAGACTTCTGACTTTATACACCCTTAAATACAAGCTCTAACTTCACAAACTCTACACTTTACTCACAATAATGTCTTGACCGTTTGCCTACCGTTACATTGGGCGTAAAATCAAAAATTTATTTACTTTTTAGTACTCTGTAAGTTCTGTTAAATCAAAATTTGAAATCAGGGAAACGAATTTGGTGGGATAAATTTTTCACTTTACGCCCATGTGACGGTAGCCAAACGGCCAAGACATTATTGTAAGTAAAGTGTAGAGTTTGTGAAGTTAGAGCTTGTATTTAAGGGTGTATAAAGTCAGAAGTCTTGCCCTACATGAGATCTGATAACTTTTTGACAGTGTGAGCCATATGCTCGTCTGGCAACATTTTACATGAAAATGTTTTTGTTGGGATATTTTTTGTAAGAATATTGTTTTTCTAAAAAAGAAAAGTTGAATTCAGTATTATATTTGTAAAACTAAAAAGTGTGCGTTGGCCGGGAATCGAACCCGGATCAACTGCTTGGAAGGCAACTATGCTGACCATTACACCACCAACGCCATGTTAACCTGTTCTGAAAAATATATATGGAAAACACAATGATATTCTACAATGGAACAAAGCGAGACGAAATAATCTGATTAGTTTCCATGGAACAAATGAATCAACTATGGAACAAAACTTACTTTATTGACTTAACCTGCTGTCGTTCCCAGCAGCTGTAGCCGTGACTTATCTAAGTTCTAAGATTGATCTTGTTCGCTTATGGAACGAATTTCAAAAAATGTATGTGAATGACAGTTGTCTACGTGGAAGTCACGTGATCTACCTTGCTATCGGATATGTCACTAATTCCCATACATTTTCTGAATTTCGATTCATAAGTCATAACTACAGCTGCAGGACAGCTAAACATAATATTGTGACTGGCCCGATGAATTAAATTCTGTATCTATATTTTCATAGGTCAGTACCCTTCTAGGGCTTAGTCATTTTCAAGTACTCTACGAAGAGATAAATAAGCTTGGAGTGTTCCCTGTTGGATACAGGGGTATTTTAATGCACTTCACTTGATTAATCGCTGGAGTGAATTGCTTCAGTAAATTGCATTCCTCAATATGATCTTGTTTCGAACGTTTGTATCTGCTGATGTTCAAAGAGCTAATATGGTGTTTTAATTGAAAGTTTCATTTGATATATTGTTTGTCAGGACATGCCGTTTGGGTAATTATTTGTCCATACTTGGAAACTGGAATGTTCTTATTAACTATCTAAGTATATCGTACAAGCTTGGTAGGGGCAACTATTATTGTTTATTACACAGCATCGCAGAGGAACGCTTAAACGCTTGGCGTCTTTACTCTTTACCCAGTGGTAACCAGTCGCAGCCGAAGACTCAAGTCTCACCAGACTCGATCAGCACAAGTTGATAACAGTACAGCACTTAGCATGTTCTACAAAACTGCTATTAAAAAACTACAGGCGCTGTATACATTCTGTTGAGATTTTTTATTATAATTTTTATGTTTATCCGTAGATTCGCGTTGAAAACTAACGCAATATCTTTCTGCACGCGGGGAAGTAAAATGGAGGAACAGGACGGCGCCTCTGGCCCGGAAGGCGTTCCTTACTAAAGCCTGTAAGTGCGACAGAGCGTGCATCATCGGTCTGTTACTCTATTTTATTGACCTGTGTGCAGCGAGTTATTGCGTTAACTAGAGTAAATTTTCGCCCTAAATTCAGCAACCAATAATTACTAATTTGTGTTGGATAAAGCTTTATTCTTAGTAAGGTAGTAAGCACGCATTTAGATTTGGGTAATATTATTTTGGGGAGGTAAGTATTAGCATTACCTAATTAAAATTAAGATCATATTGAATGAAAATGAAAATATTTATTTTCACGTAGGCCTAATTATCAGGCTCTTATGAAAAGTCAAGACTCTACCGCCAGGTTAGGAAAGCAGGTTTGCACCGAGAAGAACTGGCAAGAAACTCGGCACTTTCTCTTTCCAAAAATTCACCTACCTGACGAAGGGCTTCGGCTGCAGCAAGATTACTAGCTAACCTGGCAAACGATGTTTTGTCATTTTAGGGTAATGAAAAATTACGACCTATAACCTAACCTAACCTACACCGAATGCAGACAAAAAATTTCATAAAAATCCGGTCGTACAGGCAGACACGACATTTTTATATATTGATTATTATTTATTGACAAGGGCTTAGCGCGAAGAGACTCAGCTGAAGTTTCATAAGTTGGCCGCTTGGTACCTAATTTATTCCTGTCTAAGATACTCGTGACTACGTAATAATGCTCCTAGCTACTTGACATGAATTTAAGTACTTAATCGGGAAATTATTCAGCACATTATGACTTGCTTCACTCAAATATAAAGCATGAAGTTATACACAATAGGCTTGTAACTTACAGGCTCCATAAGTTTCACAAATACTTAGGTATGTACAAACAGAATAGAATATGAAATCTGGCTGTGCTTTGTATTACTCTAGCTGTGCATCTATTATGAAAGACAAAAACTGTCTCTAATATTTATGTTCTATAAGACACATTAACAATGATTTCAAAGAAAACATACGTATCTGACAAAATGACTATAGAAGAATGACCAAAGTTCACTAGCAAATAGTGTTTTTAAGAACCTTTGACACAAGGAATTTATTTTTCATATCCGGAATTTAATTTCGCATACAAAAAGTTACTTTCTTTTCAATGCACCTTTCCTGTCATACAGATTTTATTAAGAAGTAAGTAACTTGTTTTTATGCGTATGACTTCAAAATATGGATGTAAAATAAAAAAATAATCACTTTAGAAAAATGTATCTAAATGTAGAGACTGTGTACTTAGTCTGTAAAAATTAAAGTTTTAATTTGATTCAACTTCATACAGGAATCCATACGTCCATGGCCATTATCCTTTATTATTAGCCTTTTGCTATCCTATATTAGGTATATGAGGTATGTAAATAATAATAAAAATAAAACAAAAAATACTTTCAAAACATTTTCTTGAAACACTTAAAATCACCATTTTTTAAGTACACTTTAAAACTTAACCCCCTTTATGGGGCAGTTGAGTAAAATACCCTCAACAAGGCATATGACGTAGGTATCTCGGAGGTACACCAGTCAATATAATATGGCAAAACTTTGTAAAACGATTACATAAATATCTATACTCGCGTTATGTACAAATTTACGAGTTAATATTTTTTTTATATACAACATCGAAAATAATAACACTATTAATTTTATATAGTAGTACCTACCCAGCCTAAGCATAACCGAAAACTATGGTCTTTCGTCTTCTGAAATCATTGAGTGCAATGGTGGAAGACGAAAATAAAAACGCTAAAAGTATTTTATTAATCGTATTATAATCTAGGAGGCATAATGTACCTAATCATGATTAATAAACGATTCCAAAATAACATCTTAGGTAGTCGTGATTGGTTATTGAATAAACGGCTGTAATTCGTAACAATCATTGGTTAGGTACAAATTAATGTGATTGCTTCTGCTGTACTGATGAATTCATTATACAAGTTGCAATAAGAAGTAATTATTTATTAATCATGATTATATTTCCTACCTATTTCTGTTAATGTTTATAAAATCTAATTGAGGATATTTCTTGTAGTTTATCAATATTCCTGTCACAATTAACCAAGTGAAGGTATGAAGATTTCCCCTCATACAAAACTACACAAGTTTAAAACTTCTTGATTTTCAGCTCTGCCAATCAAGAGGTTTTAAACTTGTATAATTCTTATAAATTTTAGGCTAGGCATATAGGTACATAATGTCAAATATTACTATTAAATTTTAAATATATTTTTTCTTTAAGGCACCAATTTAGCACCATTTCTTTTTCATTTTGTTTTACCAGGGTCCCTGTATTACAAAATTTGCAGTTAAAAATTCAATAGAAAGTGAAATATTTTTCATTGAATTTGAGCAGTAGGGAGCAATGGCGAGCCGAAACTCTGAAATAATATTTTAACTACATACATAATTTTCAAATGTTGTTAATTAAGTTTCACGTAATATCACAATACGTTTGATGAAATATATGTATATACGTTTGACACCACATCTATAAAATATGAGAGGTGCGCTAAATGATCATCATTAATGATTCCATTACCAATCATGATCACCGACTTATGATTTCAATCGTAATTTTCTGATTTGTCACCGAAAACGATCATTGTTATTTTAACTCGTCAGAGTGGAACAACAACTTATAATTGGACTTTATAATTGTGATCGTGAATTAGTGATTCATGATTATATTATATTGCCCCTCTCTGATTAATAATATTGTTATCGAGTATATTTAATCGGCAGTTTAATTTTCAAGTCACTTTTTATGAGAACGAGAAAGGATCGTTTTACCTGTAACGAAGCATAAACAATGCTAATGACTGACTTGTATATCAAACAGGAAAACATTATTTACTAAGAAATTTAATACATTTTAGGAAAAAACTCTTTCGTATGTTTGTACTAAAGCTGAGTTACCTGCCGATATTAATACATTACACTAAATACATTCACAAAACAACACTTATTAAAATGTATCACATTACTAATAACTTCATATTTTATATCAATACTGTTCAAAAATTCAATCACATTCTCATAAATTTTGTGTAGAACAAACAATAGTACCTATCGAAAATTTAGGAGACTTTGGGTGAATTATTTACACTTATAGCAATATCCTAGAAAGTACACTTATGTATTTACAATAAAAAAATATTTAACACAATAATAACTCATTAACTATTTGTAGGTATCGATTTCATTTTAATGTATTCTGGCAATAAGTTTTGTTTGGGATTCACGTAAAAGAAATATCTTTAAGAATTAGCAGATCTCCAAAAAATATTTACGTACATAATGCAAACGCAATGACTTTATAACAGTTTCTATAGAAATAAGCGTCGACGAAAGAATTAAGGAACTTTATTCTAAATAACCTCTATAGTTAAAATACAACTACAAAATTTTGTGATGTAAATGTAGACCACTTAGAAAACACGTTAAGGCACTTAATTAAGTCTTAAAATTATATACTCTAATGTATAATACTGGTTAAGGGCTTCATTCTGGGACGCGGCATTACTTTTCCGAGCAACACCGTTCATTTGTGCGCTTTCTAACTCACATTTCTACTATCTACAAGGAAGTTCAGTCTATGTTTGCAACCATTACTCGCAACAAGTCAATACTATCGGTTTATACATAACGATTCCACATACTTCGGGTCCATCTCATCTATTTCCCGCCCCTTCGTTTCAGGTACGAACAGAACTACAAAGAGAAGACACAGCACTGAAATCCCAGCGTACATCCAGAATAGCCCATACAAGCCTATGTGGTCTTGAAAATCTGCAGCAGTTTTAACGTTCACGAAACCGCATAGATGACTAAAACTGGTTGCTAGAGCGCTCCCAGTGCTTCTATATTCCAAAGGAAACAGTTCTCCAATCAGTAACGATGATATTGGACTAATGCCTAGAGAAAATGCGATTGTGAACGTTAAGACACACAGCAGCGGTATCCAATCATAAGAGCCAGGCTCAACGATTGTTAAATCTGTAGAATTTCTGAAGACGTCTTCGTAATACGCATAGGACCCGAAGCCAGCTAAAGCTATGGACATCATGACGCCACTTATCATCAATAAAGGCAGCCTTCCAACATGATCTATCAGCATTCCTGATAGACAAGATGCCAGAAGTTGGACTACGCTGGTAGCGATCGCTCCACCGTGGGGATTCATCATTCTGAACGTTTTCTTAAACATTGGGACAGCGTAGAAGTTAAAAACGTGAGCTCCGGTGAACCTCTGGAAGAACATAAGTCCACAAGTGATGAGAACAGGTCGAGTGAGCCTTTTAGAAAAGAGAACTTTAAATTTCCCCGTTCGTCCATCATTATACTGTTTGCTTGCTAGAATATTCGTTCTGATCGTTGCTAATTCTTGTCGGATATCTGCGTCGGGACCTCTGAGCCATTGGAGAGAATCCGCCGCTTCTTCTTCTTTTCCACGCAGAAACAGAGAAGACGGGGTTTCAGGTATGAATAGAAGAGCGAAGAACAGCAACACCGGAGCGGCGGCAACGACTAAGGCCAATTGGTACCAGTTCAGATAGGCTCCCAGGGAGAAGGATATAAGGATGCCAATTTGGCTCAAGATCTTCAGTACCGAACTGAGGCACCCTCGGATTTCTGGGACCGCTATTTCGGTGACGTAGACCTGTGGACAAGAGAAACAAAAATTAGTTATGATTTTTTTATTTAATTTCAACTCAAAAAATGATGGATACTGATACTTCTATCGGTAACTAAATAGTGACATTTGGGGTTCTAAATCGCTTGTTGATTCTGAGTTACTCGATTTACCCTCCACCACCCCTAATGTGAACTTGGATCTGAAGTGTGAAAGCTCAACACTATCGAATCTCCATAGTAAGTTGGTTAAAAATCACCTTAGTCATAAAAAATTTAAGAAATATGTCAAAATAAATAAATTTATTAAAAAATCTTTACAATTGAAAAAGAAAGAAACTGTTTTTAGAAACCAGCGCCGCCGGATGCTCAAAAAATTAAATAAATACCACATTTTGGTCGATGAAAATAAGAAAAAACATGAATTTCATGTAAACAGTCTCAACGACCAAATAGAAAAACTCCAAAATTCTCTGGAAAATCTGTCAGCTCAATATGAGCTTTCCCAAATTCAGATCCAGGAGCACATACGAGCTGCTGATGAGTTGCTTACTATTGGTAACTATAACATGGAGAGGTTTGACTCTATGGTGAGCAAATGTCAGTGCTCAGGGAAGCTACCAACGGTGGGCACTTCAGAGCATCAACGCTTTAACAGTAGTCCTAAGCATTTAAATAATAGTAAGTTTGTGGGAAACAAAAGTAATAGAAGTAAAAATGTATCTCCCACCGTGCAACGTAAGACTTTTGTTGTTTCAGACAATATTGGCAAAAAATTTGGCCACTTATTGAGTAATAATTTAGACCAAAAAGTCAGTAACCTATGTTGTCCCGGGGCCTCTTATGAATATTTAATTGAAAATATTCCAGCTGACCTTTTAAATCCATATTCAACTATCGTTTTAATGATAGGAGACAGTATGAATGTGACTAAAAAACTAATCATCAAAAGTTTTGAGTATTTGGTCTCCTTACAAATGAAATCTGGGTGCAAATTCATAATATGCACTTTTCCCTACTCAGACCATTTGACCCAGAAACAAAATGAGCATGCTCACAAGCTCAATGCAGCCTTGTATAATTTGGCATTGAGTCATAGGGATGTTTTTCACATTTTTGATATAAATAAATTTGTAAATAAAATTCATATGACAGAAGGTATGATGTACCTACCTTTTATTTATAAGAAACGAATAGCTACTCTTGTAGCTTGTAATATTGTGGACTCGGCTATATTTAGCACGAAGCCAGTTGACTTAAGTACATGTTGTACAAATAATAATATTGACATAATTAGTAATAATACTAATTTACCTATTTTTACCTCTATTTATAGTAATCCTACTATTGTAAATGTTGACCAAAATAATACTTTAAACTAAATAATTCGACAAAGGATAAGCTCTGTAAAATCTGTTTAGTCCATCAAAATATTCAGGGCTTACCCGGCAAGGAATATGAAATAGAAATGTTTGTTAATCAATTCAATATTGACATTCTTTGTCTTACTGAGCATTGGCTAAATAAAAGCCAATTGCAAATATATTTAAATAATTACACTTTGTCAAGTGCCTTCTCAAGAAAGACAGCAATCCGGGGTGGGTCTTTAATAATAACACATAACCATCTCAAATGTAAGGAACGAAAAGATATTGTCAGTCTTTCCAGAGAACGCATTGCAGAACTATCTTGTGTTGAGATGGAAAGATATATTGTGGTTTGTGTCTACCGACCCCCCTCAGGTGACCTTAAACTTTTTGAGGATATAATGGAGGATGTACTCAAGCGACTGTCGACTTCAACTAAAAAAGTATTAGTATGTGGGGATTTTAATATCGATATTTTATTGAGTAATTCAAATACTGTTCAGTTGCTTAATTTATTTAAATGCTTTAATCTAAAAAATGTGTTCAAGGAGCCCACTAGAGTAACGCAAACCTCAGCCTCCTGCATTGATAATATATTTTGTAACTGTGAGATTGTGGATAAGGCTATAGTAAATAAGCTTAGGTCTGATCATTTTGGTCAACAAATAAAGGTCTTGAATAGTTCTGTTAAACTCAAGCAAATAGTTACATGCAGACCTATAACTAAAAATAAGTTAATGCGGTTCAAAGATAAAATATCTTCTACAGTTCCTGCCTTAGTCTTTGAACATGAGCACCCTGATAGCATTTATGGAACCCTATTTAAAGCAATAGATTCGGAATTTAATAATATTTTTAAATTTAAAAAGATAGATATTATGAACAATAAATTAAAATTCAGCGATTGGGCAACTATCGGGATTCATAAAAGTAGAAAAAAGTTATATGAGCTTTATGACGAAAGACAATTTAATAAATCTGCAATTTTCCTAGAACAGGTTAAAAATTATTCAAAAATTTTCAAAAATGTGTGTATTCAAGCTAAATCACTGCATATTAAAGAAAAAATTACTCAATCCGATAACAAGATAAGAACCACATGGAACATAGTCAACAGGGAAGCAGGAAAAACCAAATCGCGCAACCCGAAGATTGAAATAGTTGCAAATGGTAATAAAATAACATCCGATTTGGAGGTCGCGAATACCTTTGAAAACTATTTTCAAAATGTTCCTGTTTTGTTAACGGATTCTCTAAAGTCATCGCCAACAACAGCTCAAAAACTTTTAAGAGAAAACGTGAAAGAGTGCTCTGCCTTATTTAAATTTGAACATGTCACTGCAGCAGACATTAAAAAAACCTCCCGCCTGATAAAAATTAAAAGAACTGGTGACCTTTGGGGAATGTCTGTGCAAGTAGTTTTTAACATAATTGACTCCATTGCCCCTTATATGGCTGTATTATTTAACCAATGTATCGACCTAGGAATTTTTCCAAATTTAATGAAGCATAGTAAACTTATACCACTATTTAAATCTGGGGATAAACAGGACCTCAATAACTATAGACCTATTTCAATCTTACCAACTCTGAGTAAGATATTTGAAAAAATCATTCTTGACCAACTCCTTAGTCATTTTAATTCTAACAAAATTCTTCACTCCGAACAGTATGGTTTTACTAAGGGTAGGAATACAACTGATGCAGGTGCCAAGCTTTTAAGCCATATCTATGATGCCTGGGAACAGTCTCAGAATGCCATCGGAGTCTTCTGTGACCTGTCCAAGGCTTTTGATTGCGTTGAACATCAGACACTACTATTTAAACTTAGCCATTACGGCATCAAAGACAGAGCTCTTGATTTCGTTGCCTCTTATCTAAGTGATCGAACACAAAAGGTATGCATAAATGACATAAAGTCGCAGGGTTGTTCCCCCATAATGGGTGTGCCACAGGGTTCAATATTGGGACCTTTTCTATTTTTAGTGTACATAAATGATTTGCCGCACCATGTAAACGGTATTTGCGAGATAGTATTGTTTGCTGATGACACTTCTTTGATTTTTAAAACTGATAGAGGTAAAGACAACTTTGACGACGTAAATTATGCTATCGCGCATGTATCGCATTGGTTCACTGTTAACAATTTACTTTTAAACTCAAAAAAGACTAAGTGTATTGAGTTCGCACTACCAAACGTAAAAAACGTAGCTACCAACAAAAAGGTGATTGTGAATGGTGAAACACTGGAAATGGAAAACTCTACAGTATTTCTGGGGGTAACCTTAGACGATAAACTACAATGGGGCGCTCATATTGAGACTCTGGCAGGTAAACTTAGTTCAGCTGCCTATGCTGTGAGAAAAATTAGGCAGTTAACAGACATTGATACAGCCAGGCTTGTCTATTATGCCTATTTCCACAGTGTTATGTCCTATGGTATTCTATTATGGGGCAAAGCTGCTGAGATTCAAACTATATTTGTATTGCAAAAGAGAGCAATTAGATCTATATACAAAATGAAGCCACGCGAATCTCTTCGCCAAAAATTTAAAGAAATAGGTGTTCTTACAGTGGCATCTCAATATATTTATAATTGCTTACTCTTTGTACGTCAAAACATTAATAATTATAAGCAACGTATAGATGTAAGTAACCGTCCAATTAGAAATGGCGGACACAAGTTAGTTGTAGTACCACACCGTTTACGTAAAGTACAGAAGTCCTTTGTGGGGTTGAGTGTACGCTTCTACAATATGATCCCGAAGTCTGTTTTGGACTTACCTTTACACAGGTTTAAAGTCACTGTCAAAAAACATCTAATAAGTCGGGGTTACTATACTATTGAAGAATTCTTTAATGACAAGAATTGTTGGAATGATAGGGATATATTTCCATCTCTTCACGAGATATCTTAAAAATTATGTATTAATTATTGATATTATTTAAGAAATTGTATATAATGACATTTTTTTTTTGAAAAGAGCAAGTGCCGAGTTTCTTGCCAGTTCTTCTCGGTGCAAACCTGCTTTCCGAACCTGGCGGTAGAGTTTTGACTTTTCATAAGAGCTTATTAATTGGGCCTATGTGAAAATAAAGATTTTTCATTTTCATTTTCATTTTCATAGGTTTTTCATTGTAGGGTTTGATTAGATTTTTAGAACTTCAGATAGAACTTTACATAAGTACCCAGAATTATAGGAAAGCATAAACTTGACCCAAAAATACTAACAGGTAAAATTATAACAAGCTTATGATAATAATAATTTCAGATTTTAGCAGAGACTTTTAAATTTAAAGGAAAACTAAGATTTTAGTTTCTCGTAAAAGCTGCTGCCTCCAAAAAACCCGATGTTATTCAAGAGTTTTTCAATATTCTATATTATAAGTTACTTTCTTGTAGAATTTTCAATAAAACGAGATGTTTATAAGCAATCTTTTGGCGCA
The DNA here is from genome assembly GCA_036785405.1 of Coenonympha arcania. Classification (NCBI taxonomy): domain Eukaryota; kingdom Metazoa; phylum Arthropoda; class Insecta; order Lepidoptera; family Nymphalidae; genus Coenonympha; species Coenonympha arcania. Next base: position 19,083,952 of record CM072059.1, on the reverse strand, counting down.
AATTTTTATGAGCACACTTTAGAACTTAAATTACTCTATATTGGTATTTTACTATTAGAAAACTTTGACTCCATCTGGAGTCTAGACATATCCCACGCACCACAGGCTAGTATTTAAATAAGAAAAAAAGGGAGTAATTCCGAATCTTGAACCAATAACTGTTAACTCATATTCCACGTGGCATTAGCCTAGCCACTATAATGCAGCGACAGTCACAAAAGTTACGAAAGCCGCTAAACGAAGGGCGCTTGTTCTAAGACACGTAAAGGGAACAAAGCGACGCGATGTTAGACTGAATATGTATGGAGAGAAAGCGTCGCAAGAGTGACATCACCGATCATGTTATGGTTAAACATCACAAGTTGCTACAAACAACTGCTTTAGGAATAACATCGGAAAATTAAATTAAGGCATCGCTGATTTAATAAAGACAACGAAGGACATGAGTTTGGCAAATCTGAAACGAAGACTTTGTAAAGTGTCACACTGTAGAAGATGATTAAACAACAAACAACTGCTTGAAGAATAGTGTCGGAAGATTTAGACATCGCCGATTTATTAAAAAGAAAGGAAGTAGACTTTGTGTAAGACTGTAGAAGCTTTACGTTATTGTTAAAAATTACAAACAAGTTACTGAGAATAAGTGCTTGAGGAACAAAGACGGAAGATTTAGGCATCGTCGATTTAATGAAAATGAGTAACGGTAGACATGAGTTTGGCAAATCAGAAACGAAGACTATGTGTGTTATACTGAAAACTATAAAGTAAACTTCGAAACGGAATTTTAATTTATATCTTGATACGTGATGTTGCCTCAAAATAAGTCATCACGCTTATTATCATTTTATGCCTACGTGCCTGTGTGTGGCTTGACACGCACTTGGCCGGTTTACATTCAATAGATGTTAATAAACAAGTAGATATCAATCAAGCGGTATCACAGCCTTTAATGTACACGACAATGTATTCGTTTTTGTCCTGTCATGTCATATAACGCTGTCGCACACACGGGTGTGACCATAACCGTCGTCGCATTACTTAACTTGTATAGCTCAGATTATACAGAACTCTTTAAGTTTATAGTAATGTCTAGTGCAAGCCCCTTGAATAGTTCTTCCCGACTGAGCTGGAATTCCGAACCAGTAGAGTAACTACGAGTCTTTTACATTGAATTAAAATATGTTTTTTTTATATGTTGCTCAATCTGTGAATTGCATACCTATAATAATTAATCGTGTTTCTTTCCTATCTATGCGGTATTATCTATCTATTCAGTATGCTTAGTTCCATAGCTCTCTGGCATGCATTTATTCTGTTTTTAGTGAATTTGTTGAAGATCCATAGACAAGGAAAGATACAAGCGTTCGGAGTTTTCTTTTCAATTTCTATAGGAATGTTTGATTTGAGTATTTCTATGAGCCTCCAAAATTTTTTTTCACTTAGTTTTATTGTGCCCAATTTCTCCGCACTTCAAACCCCAAGTTGTTCCCATCTAGACAGACGAAACAAATCCTACCACCTGGTTCCTTTCTTGCTTACAGTAGTACCTATATATAGCAGTAGTAATTTATTTTATGAAAAAGTTCCTAAAAAGATTTGGCCTAAAAATAACTACTTACGTGGTCAATCTCCTGAGATCCACAAGACTATGATTAGTTGTATTTTATTTTATATTTACATACTTTATTTTCCGATTATATTTAAGGCCATTTCAGTATTTGACATTGCTTAAACTTATTTATGACATTTCATTATACTCTGTAGTTAGCCGTATTAATGATTTAGGAGCAATTGTGAATATTTTAATTCTAAATGTAATTAATAACATATTAAGGCGACAATAATTATTATTTGTAATTGCCATGTCCTGACAGGGCGTCTTGTGCACGCTTGTGCTATGTGAGTAATTGTAAGCATGTGCATGAAGCAATTGTAATAAATAAAGAAATAAAGAAAAAGGACGCTTGATGGCGTGCACTTTAATGGTTTTCCATCCGCCATGAACTATGAACAGCTATGAATGCATGAATGGCGGTGAAATGGCGCAAAAACCCGTGCGATATCGTGTCACTGTTACGACTAAGACGCGAAATGCATCTCCTGTTCTCTATGAGACACATGGACAATAATCGCATCTAGCATCAGGTTTACGGGTATTTATTCTCAAAAGAAATGCAATTTCACTTCTTGAGAAATTATAAAGCATTTTATACATATTATATATTGCAAAAGTAACAAGAGATAATTCATTTATTTACCTACATTTATTCATTCACTCACTGACTCATCCCAATTTTTAAACCTAGAACGCTGAAACGTTGCAAAAGTTTCCTTCATATTAATTAGACAAGGGATAAGACAGGATTACTGCACGATTTTTGTCTTCTATTCGACCTTAGATCCTCTTTTTAAATCTGACTTGTTTGTCATCCTATAGTACATTCTTCAAAAAATACCTAAACGTATATCGTACCCTCAGATCACTTCAACGTACCATATTGCAATAATTCACAGTGAGTTCACAATTATTGTCTGAACTTAACAGCTGTACGTCAGAACTAAACACCTTTTTACACTTCACTCCAGTTCTGTCCAGTACTTCAACTGTGCCCGACATTAATATATGTGTGAATGTGTTACTTTTCACATCGCTATATCAAGTCGTAAACATAAACGATTGATTGCGCTTCGTGTTAAATCCTTCCATACTCTATTAGTACTCAGAAATATTCAGCGAAGAAACTATGGGTAGAGGCAAAGGCAGAGCCTGAAAAACGTTAGGAATTTTGAACCCGATAGAAACTAAAATCGTCTTATCTGATCTTATTGATAAAAACAATACAAAGAGCAAAACAGAACAACAAATCTAGATCCAACTAGTAATAAATGACTGCAACGCCTTTTTTTTTTTTTTTTTTTTTTTGACGCTGGGAAATGCATTTACGCATCCCGCCCCGGGCAGTGCAATGGGGCGGGTATGTGGGACTCACTGAGGCGGCCAGAATACCCACTAAAACCCAGCGGAGCCCTCTGTGCCTTTATGGGTCACCGCAGGATCGCTCGCGCATGCTACTGCGGTGCTCCGGCATTTATCCCTCTCGTAATGGGAATGTCAACTTAATGAATTTGTAGATGCGCGTAGCGCCTACTTCTTGTTCCTCTTCGGTGGCTGCGGCAAGGTGGGGCATATGCTGCTTGTTCCCTTTGCCTTTCCGCATCTTCTTTAATTGCCATGACCCCCTCGCAGAACGAGGCCATAGCTTTCCAGCAATCTTCACTTTCGAGCATTTTCCTCACTATGGCTCGTAGCGTGAAGTCTCCTCTCACAAACGGCGAAAGAATATGCCGCTGTGGTTCCCACGACGCACACTCTGCTAAGGTGTGGTGCACCGTGTCCTCCAGAGCACCACACTCGTGACACTCTGTCGTTTCCTCTCGTCTGATCTTATGCAGATACTTACCGAAGCAACCGTGCCCGGTAAGCATTTGCGTCAGACGGTACGTCATTGAACCGTGTCGTCTTTGTAGCCACTGCTCAAGGTGCGGCTGGATCGCCTGAACCGTTAAGAGCCCCGCGACTGGGGTTACCAAATCCTCCGACCATCGTTGGACCATGGCCTCATAGCCAAGTGATCTTAGTCTACCAACTTCCGCCGGTTCCGGTCTTTCACCCCGAGCCCTGCTGTCAGATCGGAATTGGTACACTTCGGCCAACACTTCTGCCTGCAGGTCCCAAGGTGGGTCACCCGCCAGCAATGTTGCTGCCGTCCATGATATAGTACGGTAGCCCCGGACTGTCCTTATTGATATTATCCTCTGAGGTTTCCGTAGCAAGGTCTTATTGCGAGGATTCAAAGCTTGGTACCATATGGGAGCTCCGTAAAGTGCCATACTACGTATAATACCTATATACAGACGTCTGCAGACAGATGCAGGTCCCCCTATGTTTGGCAGCAACCTGCTGAGTGCGGCAGCCGCCTTAACGCAGCGTGAAACCAGCTGCTTAAAGTGTTCAGTAAAAGTCCACCGTCCATCCAGAATCAGACCTAAGTACTTTAAGTGAGGTTTCAACTCCACCGCTGTACCCTGTATGGTAATATGGGCACCACGGGGTGGTCCTCGACGTGGGCCGCAGAATAAAAGAGCCTCGGATTTTTCAACGGCGACCTCTAGCCCTAGCCTACGGATCCTATCCACTACCATTGAAGTCCCGATATTAGCCAGACGGGCCACCTCTTCATAAGAAAACCCACGTGCCGTTACTAGCGTATCGTCTGCGTAACATATCATATTCATGCCGGGAAGCAATGGGCACCGCAGAAGCCAGTCAAATCCTACATTCCATAATACCGGACCCAGCACCGACCCCTAATTTAACAAGCTGTCAGTTTAATTTATAAGCCAAGTTTCGTCTAACATGACAACGTAACCAATTAAATATTTTCTGCATGTACCATTAAAATACATAGGTACTGGAAACGTCAAAACGGTGACATTCTGTATAATAGTCGTATTTTAAACGTCAACATACTCGTGCTAAAGTTAACGAGCTAACAAGGCCTAGAACACCTGTGTACCAATTTTAAAAGCAACTCTGAAAAAGCCTTATGATTTTGTAATAATTATGACTATTTGTTTTTCAGATACACTTCGGAGTCAATATCTCCTGAAGATGATTCGCTGTTGGGCCAGAACTTACGTACAGGAAAAAGTTTTGGAAGATGGTAATGCCAAACGTATCAGGAAAACGTCTAGCATAATCGAAGCGAGTCTCCTCTATTATCCAGCCACAAAATAAGGACAATAAGAACACGGAGATACTCGTAAGGCACGAGAGGAAACCAGTTGTAGAGAGTCAAGAAAGCGCCTTGGGAAAACGCAAAACAATTGATTCAGCCCCCAAAACTGAGAGGTTAACTGTGCCATGGGAGGTGGAGAGTGAACCCAAGGGCAAACCTGAGCATTTCTCTGGGATTCACGAGCTCAAGGCATCCCTCCGTCCCTTGGTCTCTATAAATGACATCCGGAAATCTAATTGACCACACGTCCTTTGTAGCGGTATATTTGACCTCCTGAAAATGTGCCGACCCATGAGTCGGCTACGCGTATATCAGGGCTGGGCAATTACACAGTATGTATAATATATATAATATTATTAAACTCGCACGAAACGTTTTTCCTCCACGTTTCTGATACGAACCGCTAAGGTGTGGAACGCCCTTCCAGCCTCCGTGTTTCCAGCCAAGTACAATCTAGGTGCCTTCAAGAGAAGAGTGAATAGGCATTTTCTAGGCAAGCGCACTCCATCCTAGACCTCATCATTGCTTTCCATCAGGCATGATTGTCGTCAAGCGCAAGCCTATCTTCAATAAAAAAAATGTGTGCTTAGGATTTTCCTACCCCTCATTGGAGAGTCTAGTGACCCTCTCACCTGAGTGATCATGGTGATGCAGCAGACCAGCATGCCGCCGCAGAAGGAGGTGACGGAGATCATGTTGACGCTGGTGGAGAGCGCGGTGGCCAGCCACGCGCCGGTGTAGGGCAGCGCGCACGCCAGCAGGATGGTGCGGCGGCCCAGGCGCATGGTGACCCTCTCACCTGAGTGATCATGGTGATGCAGCAGACCAGCATGCCGCCGCAGAAGGAGGTGACGGAGATCATGTTGACGCTGGTGGAGAGCGCGGTGGCCAGCCACGCGCCGGTGTAGGGCAGCGCGCACGCCAGCAGGATGGTGCGGCGGCCCAGGCGCATGGCCATCCCGCCCAGGATGCCGCCGATCAGGGCACCTGCAGACAAACATGAGCTTTTAGTATAATCACAGAACACTAAATAGTACCAGAAGGTTCACTCCGCACGAAAATTTAAAGAAATAGCGACTCTAGCGCTGACACGAAAAGTGCAATTCAGTTCGCAATAGCGCCTGGCCCCGCCCTCAAAATCGACACGCAACAAATGCAATGTTGTAGCCTCTTTCTATCGCCTTACTTTATCTCTTACCACGTACTAAGGCTGCCGTAGTCAGGCGGCGCGTAAAATAGACCGTACAGAACTAGCGCGTACAACTCGGCCCGCGAGCGGCAACCATCTGAAATATGGTAGTCCGAAACTCTACTTGCAGCCGGGACGGTCACGTGATAAAGTGAGACTGGCCTGGTATGATTAAAAAAAAATATGTTTATTTCACACAAGCCTTACGTACAGGCGCTTGAAAGTATTATACACACAATATTTGTGGTTTTATGTATTTGGTGATAGCTAGTAGTCGACAACTAAGTTTGCATGGGTTCTATCAACTCGCCCTACACTGAAAAGAAGCCCACAAGAAACTCAGTCGGGTTTTGTTTTTTGTTATCACCATTTAACAATAACTCTTAAAAAACCAATAGAGTTACTATAGTTACAGCAGTTCACTATTACTCCCAAGGATTTGATTCATGTTAAATAAATCAGCAATGGACCAGATCCTCAATATGTACAGCAGTATTGTTCAAAAAATTATGAATTTCTTGATGACAATGTAACAATTTTTCACGAATCTTTCAGTACAGTAAATTAAGAAATTCAGATAACCTTGAAATACGCGATTCCTTGACCTTTCAGTGTCCGCCTACGTTAAAAACTGTCGATGATAAAAACTTAACGCCAGTTTCCAAGGCATTGATTCAATTTTAGAATTGGATCAGGAATGTTCATAAAATTACCGTCCTTTGAATGGCGAAATAGTAAAATTTCTCTATAACGCTATACATTCCTGGCAGTAGATAAAGTAAGCAAACTCATAGAACACTGGTTGTCTTATAAAATATCATCAGTTCAATCCAGTATTTAGATAATGTTAAGGTCAACTGCGTATTAGGGCGTTGCTGGATCTTTTTAATCTGGCTCTTCTAAATCCCCTCCAATACGATATTAGCAAGTGATACTTTAACCAGTGTGAATGTAAACCCAATCTCTCATTCGTCCAATAATATTTACAAACAGACTGACAAAAGTGTTTAGTTTACTGTAGCGCCGCCAAACTTCTCAGATTAACCCGGAGGGCGCCACTGAAGGTTTATTGCAGGGATACAGACAAAAATAAACGCACGGCAGACGGGAGCACCTACTATTAATGTTGCATGTATTTTCGTTCGAGTTGTAGACGATTTTTAGTCACCGCGTCTTGGAGTAGTCTAGTCGGTTAGGAATGTGAGGAGATTGGAGAGTTCATACAACAGGGGAGTATTTTTAATTTATAGAGACCCAAACTCATCTGCGGGGCTAGACAAAGTAACAGTCGATTAGCATTGACGACAGTAGATAAAAATGTATGAACAAAACAAGTGACTGTAGAAAAACCACGTGACCGTATAGAGGAAAACACGCTTTTTTGAAAATCAACTACGACAATTTGAACGCTCCCTGGCGTTCTCGTGGACCTTGTAGATAACTTTAGCGTACTTCGCATGACAATTGACAGCCGACAGTGAACAACGCTAAGCATAAAGTAGATTCTGCTTTCATTTGTTTTCATTCGGTCACGCGTGGTTTTTCTACAGTCACTTGGTTTGTCCATACATTTTTATCTACTGTCGTCAACGCTAAACGACTGTTACTTTGTCTAGCCCCGCTGGTCCAGTGAGGGTGTCGCTGTCGGCGTCAAATTCTGTTTTATAAATACTACCGAAGAAACGCGGTGGCGTTAGTTCCAGTTTTGAACACTGAATCAGAAAATTTTGTGGTAGGTACTATGTGATTGTCATTACACATTACTAATATTGGTTTGGCAAAATTTTGCGCGTTGTATTCAATTACAAAATCCTATCCAAAAACTTAAAAGGGGAAGATGAGATTAGCATTTTACGTAAACCGTTTTCATACTTGCAAAAAGTAGCAAAATCTGTCAAAATTCCTAAGAAGTACTGAGTTCTAAACAAACATACTAAGGGCCAGTAAGGGTGCCATTTTGTCGCGCCGTTGACCGAGTCCTGTATATTTATCTATGGTACTGGTTGTCACTATAGATATTTCAATCCACGAAGACGCGCCCCACTCTGTCAAAATCGCTTACGTTTCATTCGATTCGTATGGAGTTTGACAGAGTGGGGCGCGTCATCGTGAATTGAAATATCTAAAACACTTGGGCAGTTGCACTTAACATAAAGTGAACATCTTGCTCGTCGCGTATGCTATCAAAAAACTGATATTCAAGAAAGCAATCGAACGGCAAAAACATAAAAATGCGTACCTAGTGTAGGTAAATATTTTCAAGATAAATTAAGCGTTTTATTGGAGTAACGGTAAAACATGGCAGAACTAGATCGGGAACAGTTTGCCCAAGAATAATGTTTGTTTATCGAAATATTGTTTAAACAAAAAAGAAGGCATACTGGTTCTATAATAAAAAGGAAGCAGCACACCAAGTGTCTGCCTTTAAAGCATTTCAAGCTAAATATTATATTCAAAATTAAAAAAAATTTCGCAGACACTACGAATAGTTTGCACAATTCTAAAATTATGTTTTTTGAACAGATAATCAAAGTTTAGGTTCCAAGATCAGTTAAATGACAAATTAGATTAATGGAATTGGTTGTAAAAAGCAGCTCTAAGTTGGAATACCCCTTTGACTTGCGTTGTACAGTGAAACCTCGTTGAGTGAGACCTGTATAAGTGATAAACCTCTATTATTGAGAGTTGCTATGGGTCCCAGTACTTTTTCATTAAATTACCTCTGTTAATGGGACTTTTTGAACCTGGTTAAATGAGATTTGAATTCTAAGACTTCTTTGATGTTTACCTCTGTAATTGAGACTCTGTAGCTGATATACATGTAGTGAGACAAATAATATTAATCAACTTTTTACAAGTTTTGACATAACAATTTTTTTCATAAACTTAAAATACGCATTTTTATTAACATTTCCAACGGCACATTTCGACCTTTGTAAGCGGGGACCTCTATAAATGAGACAACTATAATTTTAAACCTGCCTACTTAATTAGAAAACTGGATTATTGGAAACCATTCAATGTCTTGGTCCTTCGAGATTCCAATTTACCAGGTTTCACTGTATATTATATCAGCCGTTGTAAACCTTGAAATCAAGAGTGAATCAAGAGTGAATAGGCATATTTTAGGCAAGTGTTGTGATAACCAAGATCTTTATATTGTCTCAGTGTGTTTCCAGCATAACCTCTCGTAGAGTAAACATTAAAGCAATGGCGCTTCACTCTTCGAATATCGGAATGCAATAATTCAATGCTCTTCATTTTTCAGTTCACGAGTTTCCGAAGATTTAACGCGAAAATGACTCATTCCTTGCTTCTGTTTACGTTTATTTGAATTTGGAATGCGATCGATGAGAGTAACAGATTGGATTCCAGATTTAAACACGCGTAAATCTCTGTTGTATTTTGTTTATTTTTTGTTTTTAAATGTTGATGCTAAAGGCTGGTTTATATTCTTCCAGCAACTGACTTGTTGCTTCAGTGGTATTAGCATGCTCAGATTGGTACGGATCTTGGTTCTGATTCCCGAATCAATATTATATCTACGAATTATTATCTACGAATATCATAAAACCCTGTCATCGCTGATTCCATAGCTATGAAAGAGAATACAAAAAAAGTATTTGAAGGACACTGTTTTCGACAAGTCACATGATATCAATTTTTCGATCAAATATGTCATCCCTATATTGTATATCAGTCATATAGCTAAAGATGCATAACAAAAATTAGGCTACCAAGCTTAGTCTTTATTCGAGTATTGCACGCTGTTTCTAAGATCTGTCTAGAAATCCTCAAATTATCCAGCGCGATTGGCTGAGTTTAGATGATTTAGGGCATTTCAATATAATTCTAATACGTATCTAGTCCATCGTTTACAAGACAATGATAATCTAAATTGCTATAATAACTAAGACGACGTGACGTCATTCCAATCCAGGGCATTAACGACAATACTTAATATCCAAATCAAAGGTTTCATACCAGCAAAAAGTTGCAGTATTTGCCAAAATTCCTACAATTTACTGCAGAGTTAGTATAGAACGATCTACAATATCGTGAGTAAGTTTACTACTGAGTTGCCATGGGCCATGTAAACTGGTGGCATTTTGTCGCACGGTTGACCGGGTCTGTATATTATGTCTATTATACAAATACTCGAGTAATGTCAATCGGCCATAACATTTTTCTGAAAATGTTATGGCCGGTTATGTTAAAATTTCTCAGTGGTTTCGAAAATAAAGGCGTGTCGGTGCAGTGCGGATTTATACGTTCGGCGAATTCCCAGAGAGGGGAAATAAAGGGGTTCCGATATAAACAGAGTTTCAGGTTATTTATAAGGTATACCACCCTGCAATTAGTTAATTTTTAAAACGCTTGATATAGTTTTTTTTTCTTCTTATATTGAATCTTGATTCTAAATTGTAGAGCTGCAGTAAATATAGACTTTTTAAACAATCTGTACCTTTCTGCTATATTTCCTCATACCGCGAGATATTGAAAGTTTTATTTGAAGTTGAACTCACCTGTGAAGTGGTGAAAAGTGGAACTACAGCTGCTGTGATGTCCTCTAAGAACGTGATTCAACACTTATGATTGACACTTGTTAGATACTGTAGGTGTTTACAGCATATAAGTTTTAGCGTGTTTTTTGTTTTAAAAACAAAGGAGAAAGTTGACATTTGGAGTTGAAACTTTGTAATGTTGAATGGCAGTAGGTGTTTGAACTACCTTTTAGTGCTATCAGTGATTTAATAATAATATATGAAAACTAGTGAAGATGTACATAATAAAGATGAAAGTTGTCAGTATGATGTACGAGTATGTATGTTTATTTATCATTGATATGAACCCATTAGTCCTAAACTTTTTACGTAAACTTTTTTTCATAGAAGCAAATAGTAGCACCATTTATCAAAATTCCTAGGGCTGCTACTGAGCGAATATCATGGTGGTCGTACTACTGGTGCCAAAACAAGCATTTTTGACACCAGAAAACTAGCGACATTTTGTCACTTGGTTCGCCGTATTCTGTGGTCAACAGTGATAGAAATTCGTGACTGCAACATCTTGATTCTTGAAATGTTAAATTCTAATATCTGACTACGAAATGGTATTATATACAGTGTCAAAATGGTCAAAAAACATTTAAATAATCATAGTTACTATAATAATATAATAATAATAATAATAATAACGGACGGAAATAACGGAGTATGTATGGGGCAATGGAGCACGATCCTTTGTCTCCATGGCGAGCGGCTGGCGGCTGCGGATGACCGAATCAGGATAAGGCGGGGTATCTTTCAGGGCGATTGTTTGAGTCCACTTTGGTTTTGCCTGGCTCTGAACCCCCTTAGCACATTGCTGGAGGGTTCCGGGACAGGCTTTCAGTTTCGGAGAGGGGGGCCGAAGGTACCTCACCTTCTCTACATGGATGACCTCAAGCTGATGGCACCCAGCGCTTCCCGTCTGCAGGAATTGCTGAACATAACCACTGAGTTCAGCAATTCCATCAGAATGGAACTTGGCGTGGACAAGTGTGCGGTCCTGCATGTGGAGAGGGGACAGGTCGCTCGCTCGGCCGAGATCAGTCTCGAGCCTTCGAGCATCAAGACCCTCTCCGAGGCTGAGTCATACCGGTATCTGGGCATGTCACAATCTTTAGGGATTCAGGAGGCGGACGTGAAACAGTCAGTTTGCGAGGTCTTTTTTAGGCGCCTGGCAAAGATCTGTAAGAGTTATTTGTCGGGTGCCAATAAAGTCCGAGCCTATAACGGCTGGGTCATGCCCGTCCTCATGTACACCTTTGGCGTGCTCAGATGGACTCAGACCGAGCTAGATGCCCTGGATAGGAAAGTCCGCACAACTATGACTACCCATCGTATGCATCACCCGAAGTCTTCTGTGATGAGACTGTATATCCCCCGGAAGTGTGGTGGTCGAGGCATGCTCAGCGTCAAGACCATGCACAACCGGGAGATATCCAGCCTCAGAACTTACTTTAGGGCGAAAAGGGAGTCTCCGGTGCATCGGGAAGTCATAGAATGTGATAAAGGACTGACCCCCCTGTCTTTGGCCAACGCCGAGTGGCAGGGACCGGTTGTGCTTAGCACCTCTGACCGGGAGTCCGTATGGAAGGAGAAGGAGCTGCACGGACGCTTTTTTAAGGCTCTTCATGAGCCCCACGTGGATAGAAAAGCGTCCGTGCAGTGGCTGCGTTTCGGGGACCTCTTTGGGGAAACCGAGGGTTTTGTCTGTGCAATACAAGATCAGGTGGTTAAGACGCGGAACTACCGAAAGTACATTCTGAAGGATGGCACTCAGGACATTTGCCGAGCTTGTCGCCATCCCGGTGAGTCACTCAGACATGTGCTTTCGGGCTGTTCGGCGCTTGCCAACACTGAGTATTTGCACAGGCACAACCAAGCAGCCAAAATCCTACACCAAGAGCTTGCTCTGAAGTACGGACTCTTGGATGAGAGGCTGCCCTATTACAGGTACACGCCGGTTCCTGTCCTCGAGCGCGGCGGCGTCCGGCTCTATTGGGACCGGTCAATCATCACGGACAGGACTATCTTGGCTAACAAGCCTGATATCGTGGTGATGGACCGGGCACAGTCGCGGGTGTTTTTAGTGGACATCACAATCCCGTATGACGAGAACCTCGTGAGAGCTGAGACGGAGAAAAAACGAAAGTATCTGGATCTGTCTCACGAGGTTTCCGCCATGTGGCACGTGGAATCCACTGAAACCATCCCTATCGTGATTTCTGCCAACGGTTTAATCCCAGTCAGCCTCGCTAACCATCTGCGGCGGCTGGGTTTCCGTGGCAATTCACTTGCGGCCAAGATGCAGAGGGCGGTGGTGCTCGACTCGGCTAGGATAGTCCGTCGGTTTCTTAGCCTGTCGCCCTGACCCCCGGCCGTTTGGTCTCCCCTGCCGGGGTGTAGTCCTCCGCCCGGCACATATATGTATGTGTGTAACGTTTATGTATGTTTATAAATATTTTTTTTTTTTTTTTTTGCGTATTTAAGTAGGTTTGTTTTATGTCTTTGGGTTTTATATATATTTATCATGTGCCGGGTGTGAGAGTTAAATTCAATATGCAAATAATAATAAGCCATTTATTCCCAAAATATATGCATGCGTTTCATAACATTACAATATGTCGTAATAATTCAGCAGAGTAATTATTGTTAGTATACAATGTCGATTGTAGTCATAAATTTTTTGTAAAGAAAATTAAACAAAGTACATAATCGTTCATGAAAAATTAAAATTAATGTCAGTTGCAGTCACAAATTTATACAATGGAAAAATTAAAAAAATAAAATCATTTATGAAAAACTATATGTCTGTGATTTGTTTTTAATTAAATTAACTCAATTTTAGTTAGTTATTATTTTGGGTACCCATTTTCGGGTAAAGGCCTCCTCCATCTTGCTCCATCGTTCCCTGTCGCTGGCGAGCCTCGTCCAAGTGTGTCCTGCGACTGCCTCTATGTCGTCTCTCCAGTAGGGCATGAATACCGGGATCCCGAGATCTCGAAATCCCGGGATCTCGGTCGATATTCCGAGATTCAAATACCGGTATTGACTAGGCGCAATACCGAAATCCCGGTATTGAAAAAAAATACAGACTTTTACAAAATTCAATCTTTAGAGAATATTTATATATTCTAGCAACATCCTACTAAATCTAGCAACACTTTACCCTACGCCAGTGTTACCAGACGTACGAGAAATCTTTTTCGACATCTGGCAACACTGCCCCACGCCAGGGCCTCGGCCAGTAGTACAAGGACATCACTCGACCTAGGTTGTTGTAAGTGCATTTATCTATCTATTTTGTTTCTATATAATACTATGTATTTAATAAAAGTAAAACTCATCGTCTTACACATTACAACAATTTTAAATGTGGCGTCAGTTTAGTTCAACTATGGACGCAATCCGCCATTTTGTTTACTTATCTAACGCCAAGCATCCTATTGCTTTATGTTGCATTTGTGACCATCAAAAATAGGTACTTAGTATCGAAATAATTAAATTTATTTTTATTTAGATTGTACGAATATGTGGTTTATGTAGCTAGTTACATTTTAATATCTGAGCATTTTTATCTTTCATGAGGTTTGCGTGCATTTTTTCAATGCAGCAAAATAATAGGGCAGAAATGAACTGTGCTACAGTGTTTAAGTTACTATAACAAGTAGTCGTATAATTTATTTTTTTCAGGTCTACTACATCAGAAGAACAAAAAGTAGCATATTCAAAGTTTCATAAAAGCTCTTTAGAAATTTGGAAATATTATCTTCGTGCAGACAACTGCCAAACTGCTAAGTATATAACATGTTTCAAAATATTAAAAACTACAGCTGGATGTACTACGGGCTTACACACCCATCTACGCACTAGTCAACCAAATATTATGACAGCTACTGGTACGAATACGAGTAATTTGAATCTTTCAAAAGCTTCAACTTCATTATCTACCGAAAATCCTAGCACATCAGCATTTTAGAGTCACACCCCTACAGAAGTGAAAAAACGGAAACTAATGACTGATTATTATAAATCTGGTGATTCGATTTTAATAACTTTATGTAGGTACTACAATAGTTTGGTAATTTGGTTAATTTAGATTTATATTTATGATGAGACTGATTTTTAAATAAGAGTATAAAAAGAATATATCTGTTGATTTCGAAAAATAAGACTGAGAAAAAGTTATATGAAAATGTAGATGATTTAAAATGAGCGTTAAAATAATATTATCGATTGTTAGTGTTTTTAATTAAGATTTTAAGTAAATACAGGATCGAAAATCATTAAAAACATGTTTTTTTTGAAAAATATTTAAGTACAAATTGAGAACATCAATACCGGTATTAATACCGGGATCCCGGTATTGAAGTCCAATATCGAAACCAATACCGGGATTGAAAAAATTCCGAGATTTGCATGCCCTACTCTCCAGCGAGCGCGCGGTCTTCCTCGCGGCCTGGTGTGGTCGCGCGGCCACCAGTGCAGCACTCGCTCGCTCCACCGATCGTCGCCAGCACGAGCCACATGGCCGGCCCATCGCCATTTCAGCTTGCATGCGAGTTCTGCCGCGTCAGTCACCTTGGTTTTTTTTCTTATATCTTGATTCCTTTGCCGGTCGCTTCTCCTTATGCCGAGCATACTGCGCTCTGCGGCCCGTTGGAATACCTCTATTTTGTGAATGATTTGTTTTGTGAGTGCCCAGGTTTGGCACCCGTATAGCAGTGTTGGCAAGATAGTTGAGTTCATAGCTTTTGCTTTCAGAGACAGTGGCATTTTTGATTTGAATATGTGTTTTAAGGACCAATATTTACCCCACGCGATTTTAATTCTGCGCTCTACTTCTTTTATCGTGTTGTCAGAGAAGGATACGCTTTTTTACGAAAAAAAAAAAAAAAAAAAAAAAAAAAAAAGCATAGTTACTATACCGTTGATAAATTTTTTAAAAACAAAGATTTTTGAAATGATAGAAATAGGAAGCATATCTCCTCACGAGTTATCTTAAACATTTGTTATAATTTTTCATACTTTATAAGAAATCTTGTGAAAAACAATGACATTTTTTAAAAGAGCAAGTGCCGAGTTTCTTGCCAGTTATTCTCGGTGCAAACCTGCTTTCCGAACCTGGCGGTAGAGTTTTGACTTTTCATAAGAGCCTATATTATTTAGGCCTATGTGAAAATAAATAACTCGACCACTCAAAAGGTTAAAATGTATACGCGACATTATCTCATCAAGTCTTCAGTCTTCACTAATAAGTAACAACGCATACAATTTAGCGGATGTTAACTAAGTATCAACATCTAAGATAACACTCAATAAACTGTACAGAGGATCGCGCTGGCCGGTCCGCAGCGACGCCGCGTAGAATATACTAAAATGTGGTAATGTGTAGTAGATGCGAAATTATCGTAAAATTCACGATTTATCGTCGCTCTCGAGAAACGCATAAATCTTATGTAGGGTTGAACGGGCTGCGAATAGATAAGTAGTTTACAAAGTGCTTACTGATTTGGCAATAAAGTATGCGTTTTGTTGCAAAAATGTATTCAAAAATATTCAAACAATGAAATCACACTGAATTCCTTACTATTGAAATTTTAGTCAAGCAAGTGTTGAAAATGAGAATTTTAGTTTTTTTTTTATTTTTAAACGCAGCGACAGAGCAATCAATTGGCGTGATTTTTGTATGACTTGGCTCTTGAGTAAAGCCTCATCTAGTTAATTTTCGGATTCATTTACATCAAAACATTTTCGACACTGAAACTGATATAATAATGGTGTATTTTTTATCTAGGGATAATATATGTATATATGTCGAACAAAACAAAAAAAAAATAGGTTTTTTTCATTTTAGTTTAGAAAAAAATCAGACATAAAATGATAAAATGTTGAGAAACATGTAGAACCTGTTTTAAGTGATTAATTTGTATTTGTTATAATAATTTGAAAATGTGTCATGCGTATATAGAACATAAGGATGACATGTAAAAATCCCTTCACTTCAATAAAAAACTGCGCACCAACAATGGTCATGGGCCCAGAATATCGTGAAATTTTTTATTAGAAGTCATTAAATTACCGGTCAACGTAAAGTAATTGTATTGTTAATAGTAACAATGAATTCGGTACGAATAGAAGCACTGAATAAAGACAATTACGAGAGTTGGCGATTACAAGTTGAAGCGCTCCTGGTTAAAAACGATGCGTGGGACTTTGTTAACGGTAAGAAACCAAAACCGGTAGAAGAGAGTGCGATAAAGCAGTGGGAGGTTGGCGATGCCAAAGCAAAGGCCGATCTCATACTCTCTGTTAGTGCGACTGAATTAAGGCATGTCACAAATTGCCAAACTTCAAGAGATGTATGGTTAAAGCTTAATGCTGTACATGCTTCGAAAGGACCGGCAAGGAAAGCTGCATTGCTAAAGCAGTTAATGCTACAAAAGTTGACCGAAGGCGGGGATGTTCAAGAGCACGTAGTAAAATTCTTTGTAGCGAAGGATAAACTTAATGAAATGCAAGTAGAGATTCATAAAGATCTTCTGTCTATAATGCTTTTGTACAGTTTACCGGCTAGCTATGAGAACTTTAGATGTGCGATAGAATCGAGAGATGAATTGCCAGATCCCGAAAGTCTTAAAGTCAAGATTATCGAAGAATATAATTCAAGACACAAGAGTGAGCCTGAAATATCATTTATAAAGGGCAAATACAAAGGGAGGTGTGATAGTCAAAAAGCTAAGCCTGATGTCACAAAGGTGCAATTTAAATTTAGGTGTTTTAAATGCCACGAATTTGGACATAAAGCGTCTGAATGTTTAAGGAAGAATACAAATAAAGATATTGCAAAGTACGTTTCACAAAGCGTGGAAAAGGAAGACGATATTAATTTTAATTCATTTAGTTGTAATTTCAGATCTGTTTCAGATAATTGTTATTCTGCAAGCAGCGCGAGTGAAAACTGGATATTAGACAGTGGATGTACGTCAAATTTATGCAACAATCGTGATAAATTTATTGATATTTTTCCAATGCACGGTACATTAAACTTAGCGACAAATGGAAGCACAGATGTATGCGGTAAGGGTACAGTAAGGTTGTTTACATGCATTGATGATTCTATAAACGTAATAAATTTAAATGAAACGTTGTTTGTGCCAGACTTGCGATGTAACCTGATTTCAGTAGCTAAAATGATTGACAGGGGTTATTGTGTTATATTTAAGGGCAATTTTGCTTACATAAATGACAATAATGGTAAAACTCAGTTAATCGCTGAACGCAGGGGTGATTTATATTATATTAAAGAACATTGTAAAGCGACTGTTTCTTTAGTTTCATCTGTGAAGAATGATGAAATGTGGTCGTGGCATGAACGTTTAGGTCATCTAAATGCAAGGGATCTTGTAAAACTCTTGAATCACTCTGGGAAGAAAATAAAGTTGTCAGATGTGAGCGAATTGTATGATTGCGATATTTGTGCAAAAGGTAAGATGAGTACGCTATCTTTTTCGAAATCTAGAGGGCCATGTAAGGAAAAACTTAGAGTGGTTTATTCTGATGTCGTAGGACCTATACAAAATACGGCTATAGGTGGGGCTAGATACTTTGTTACATTTATAGACTGTAGTACTCGATGGTGTGAAGTATATTTACTGAGTAAAAAGAGCGAAGTTTTTACGGTATTTAAGATTTATAAGAGTTATGTTGAGAAATTGACAGGTATGAAAATAAAATACCTTCAAACTGACAATGGAACAGAATATTGTAACCATGAATTTGATGAATTCTTGCAAAAGGAAGGAATTGTGCGAAGATTAACAGTTCCTCATACTCCGCAAATGAATGGGGTGGCAGAAAGAATGAATAGAACGCTAATTGAGATGGCGAGATGTATGATTCTCAGTTCAGGATTATCTGCTGGTTTCTGGGCTGATGCTGTAGTGACAGCGTGTCATATTAGAAACCGATGCCCGACAAGCAGTCTTGACGGTGAAATACCTTTTGAAAAATGGTTTGATTCATCTGTCAAATTGAATTATTTACAGACATTTGGTTGTAAAGTACACGTATTGAATAAACAACCGGGTAAGGATAAGTTTGCAGCTCGAAGCGTTGAAGGAATTTTTGTTGGTTATCCACGTAATTCCAAAGGTTACAGAATATGGTTACCCCACGATAAAAAGGTAATAATTGCTAGAGATGTCAAATTTCACAAGAAAGGGATTACTGATGTTGATTTTAAAGGCGAAAAATTAAAATGTGATCCTTTCGAATTTGAGAAAGTAAATTGTAAGCTCAAGGCTACGGAACCGAAGATGGTTGAGATAGAAATAAACTCTGAAAATACCACTGATCCTACCGAAAGTATTGATAGAGGTGATTGTCCCGTGATCTCGGAGGTATCCGCGGATGTTGGCGTAGAACAAGAGCCTAGTACTTCGGATCAAGCTGCCAAAAGAGCTCCTGGCAGACCAAGACTTGTAAGGGGGCAAGTAGGTCGTCCTAAGAAGGTCTATAATACGGTACGGATGGAGGCAGAACCATTGCCAATCGAGCAAGAGGTAGATGATTTTGAAGATTGTCAAGAGTTTATCGGAGTAGCTGAAATGAGCTTGAAAGAGGCATTAAGTAGCGATGAAAGTTATGAATGGGAGGAAGCTATTTTATCCGAAATAAGAAGTTTACTGAAAAATGACACGTGGGATATAGTGAGAAAACCCATCGAACGTGATGTAGTTGGATGTCGTTATGTTTTAACAACGAAATTAAATGTTGATAAAACTGAAAAGAAAAAGGCTCGATTAGTAGCAAAAGGTTATAGTCAACGTTATGGAATTGATTATCATAGCACGTTTGCTCCTGTGGTTCGTTTAGAAACAATCAGACTTTTGACAGCGCTTGCAGTTGAACTTGACATGGAAATGCATCAGTTAGACATTAATACCGCATATTTAAATGGTAATTTAAATGAAGAGGTGTATATGCAAGTTCCACCATTAATGAAACAAAGCTTACAAAAGATAATTAAAGATGAAAAAGATTGTGTCCTAAAGAAGAGAGCTAAGCAGATGTTGAATGATTTAGAAGCCGGTGGGGATGTTTGCCGATTAAAACGTTCATTATATGGATTAAAACAAGCTGGTCGTCAGTGGAATATTAGACTAGACGAGAAATTAAAAGCAATGGGGCTTCAACAATCATTGAACGAGCCGTGTTTATATTTTAGTAATCACGAAGGAATAAGGTTTTATGTTTGCGTATATGTGGATGATATTCTTGTAGTTTCTCAGAAAAGAGATATCATTGATAACTTTAAGAAGGATTTAGCAAATGAGTTTGAATTAAAAGACTATGGCCTTGTGAAGTATATGTTGGGAATTGACATTGTCAGAAAGGACAATTCAATTAAGTTGACACAACAACAATATATTGAAAATTTATTAGAAAAATACAACATGGTTTATTGTAAGGAGTCTATTACGCCTATGGAAGTAAACAAACAGTTTAATATTGATACAAGCAATGTTTGTAGGACAAAATATCCGTATAGGGAACTAATTGGTTCGTTAATGTACTTAGTAACGGGGACGAGACCAGACATTGCAAATGCAGTAGCCAAGTTGGCGCAATTTTTAGATAAGCCAAGTGAAGAATGTTGGAAAGCAGCAAAACGCATATTACGCTATTTAAAGGGTACTGCCGATTATGGCTTGATTTATAAAAAGACAGGTAAGCCGATATTGGGATATTGTGATGCGGATTGGGGAAATTGTGTGCAAGATAGGCGTTCCTATTCAGGATATGTTTTTATCCTAGCGGGTGCAAGCATTTCGTGGAAATCGCAGAAACAAAAGTGTGTAGCTACTTCGTCGTGTGAGGCTGAATATGTGAGTCTGTCATTAGCTGTGAAAGAGGCTATATACCTGACTAGTTTGCTTACTGAAATCAAGTTACAACAATTCATAAAAGTAACTTTGCATGTTGATAACCAGGGGGCGTTGCATTTGGCGAGTGATCCAGTTTCACACTCGCGAAGCAAGCATATAGACATAAAGCATCATTTTATACGAGATGTTGTTAAGAAAGGAGAGATAGAGTTAAAGTATCTGTCAACTAATTTAATGATTGCAGATATTTTAACGAAGCCATTGATAAAGGAAAAGCATGATTTATGTTTGAAGAATTTAGGACTTCAAGGTGCGGTAAATACAAATTAAGGGGGCGTGTTGAGAAACATGTAGAACCTGTTTTAAGTGATTAATTTGTATTTGTTATAATAATTTGAAAATGTGTCATGCGTATATAGAACATAAGGATGACATGTAAAAATCCCTTCACTTCAATAAAAAACTGCGCACCAACATAAAATTATTGGACAACCCTACAGTCGCCTACACTCGGTCAATCTAAATCCTTATTTATAAGCATTCTGTATTGCTTAGGTAATAAAGACTGTTTTAACTACTTAAACGGGGCCCTTTCGTCTTATGTCAAAGCAGTAGGGTTCATTGTCGCTCGTTTTTAGAGAAAATTTATGACCCTTTCAAGTATATTCGAAATATACACTCAAACAGCATTCAAAATATTAAACAATTCGGCTTTTACTGGCTTATGATAGGATAAATTAAGTAATATTAATCTTAACATTAGGGTAAAATTATCTTGTATTCGAAATATTTGTGTTACTTACTATAATATCTAATTATCTATTTATAGTATATATTTTGACGTAATAACGTCCTATAAATTGATGAACACCAGCAACACGCATGAAAAATAGTAACGTTCCGCGTAACGTTCCACCTGAGCCTGTGCATGCAAGCGAGAGCGCGCAACAAGCGATAGAGAGGCACTATAAAACCAACGATAGAGAGATAGAGATTATGACGTTATCACGTAAATCCATTGTCCGTAAACTGACTTTACAGACAACCAAATTTTTTTTAAATTATTTATTTCCGGTTTTAGGTTCCGTAGTCCGTACCCAAAGCGTAAAACGGGACCCTATTACTAACACTCCGCCGTCCGCCTATATTCGTCTGTCACCAGGCTGTAAACTCTTGATCCGTGATAATTAGACAGTTGAAAACACAGAATAGGTACGTAGGTATTTGTGTTGCCGCTATAAGAACCTAACAACAATTAAGTACTAAAACAGAATAAAATAATTATTAAAGAGTGCTCCCATACAACAAACGGCATTTTTTGCTCATTTTTGGTTGATGATGCAGATGATATTTATTTATATTTATTTACTAAAAAAAAATCTATAATAGATTGGGGCTTCAACATCTCGTTACGTTCGTTTGATGCAGAAGCCCCAATCAACATTTGGTTCAATTTTTAACCGACTTAAAAAAAGGATGAGGTTCTCAATTCGTCGGAATCTTTTTTTTTTATTTATTGTGTAGATTTTTTTATACAAAAATTATTGTTATAGATAATGGTATAGCAACATTCTCAAGACTCGCAATATAAACAACCTCTTTCAACGGCCAGTTAACTTATCACTGTACTAAAAACCCAACATCAGTATCAATACTAGCTTGAACATAATTACAAGCGTTTAATAGAATTAATGAGAATGATTGATAGTGATTACATCGCAGGTACATGTGTACATGAGTAGTGATGTATTAAATGGAATAAATATCATAATTGGCGCCCCGGGCAGTGCCGCAATTTGTCATGGCACGAACACAATCGCGTACCTACCGCCGGGTAGAGCTTGTGTTCCAGCTAAACATGATAGCTAAACATTTGCAGCGCCTGTATCCATATTAGGTACTTATCTAATCCATTTCTACTCGCAAGATTGCTTTTGATACGCTTTTGACATATCTGATCCTAAAAGATCACTTGTTTCCGCGCAAACAACTGCCTTTCTCATACATTTTTTTTGGATTTCGTTCCATAAGCGTACCAAAAGAAATCTTGTAAATGGAATTGATCAGACTAAGGTCAAAGTTATTAAGTGAGTGTGTGTATGTTTTTTACATCGTTCACGCCGTAACTATAGAACCATATGGCAAAAATTTGGAATATAAAAGCTTATAACTAGTGTTGCCCAAAATCAGTCTTGGTCTTGCAGTCTTGGTCTTGTTCTTGCATTTTTGCAAGACCAAGACCAAGACCAAGACTGCCTAATTTTAGCAAGACCCAGAACAAGACTGGCAGTGCAAGATTTGAGCAAGAACAAGACTCAGCCTGCGAGACTCTTGCGTCTTGCAGTTAACGTGAAATCGCACCAGCTCTGCCCGCAAAATTCAAATTTTATTTTGATGTTTGTTTAATTTTTGAGTTAAATATTTGCGAAAAACAAAATAAAATTTGAATTTCGCGGGCCGACCTCCGTTTTTTTTTACACAATACAAGTAAGTACTTGACTGTGATTTCACCTGATGGTGACGTTAGTGACGATGCAGCTGAAGATGCTATCGTACTACCTTGGAAGAGGTAAGCAACCACTAACGGTTTCTACACAGCATCACACCGGGACGCTTAATCGCTTGGCGGTGCGTCTTTGCTGGTAGGGTGGTGACAAGCCACGGCCGAAGCCTCCCAGACCAGACCTGACCTGAGCCAAATAAGAAATTATAAAATTCCAAAGTGGCCCGTGGCGGGAATCGAACCCGCGACCTCCCATTTCAATTCGAGTGCGGGCCACTGCGCTAGGAGGTCGTTGTGGCTATAAAGTGAGTAAAAAAAAGCTATATTAATTCAAACTGAAAATGTATACTTACTGAAAATGTTACATTATTCTCACATCTAAATTACCGTTTAATAAATATCAATCAATAGGCTAATAAGGTAATTGCGAGACTTGCGAGACTCTTGCTGCAAGACCAAGACCAAGACCAAAACTGGGAGTGCAAGAACAAGACCAAGACCAAGACCAGATGTACTGGCGCAAGACCAAGACCAAGACTGGCTGAGTCTCGTCTTGTTCTTGCATTTGGGCAACACTACTTATAACTTGGCTTAACACATAGGCTTTTTGTTATCCCGGAAAAATCCATGATTGCCGCGGGATTTGTGAAAATCCGAAAGGCTGTAGCCTCGGGCAATAGCCCCGTTACCGCTTTATCTGAACGACTTTTTAGTAGTTTTCTATTTTTGCATGGATACTAATCTGTATAAAAAATATAAAAAATTATGACCTCACAGGTCAAACCACTAAGAGTATCGAGCTTGAGATGGAGAGCATCCCATCGTTTTTAAAACGTCATAGGCAATAGGCATCCTCTAAGAAAGGATTCTTCAAGAAAATTCAACGCATCTGGTGGTATTGATTGATTTTGTGGCAAACTTTCATCCTACCGAGTACTGACAAAGACGTACCGCCACCGGTTAAGCATTCTGGTGCAATACTGTGTAGCAATCCTAATTCCCTAATCCTAAGCCCTAAGCTTAGGGTTATTTATTTAGAGTTTCAAGTCAAACGATAACATCAACTGTAACTTCATTTTAACCATCAGATGAGATTGCACTCGAGTAAACTTGTGATAATTACAAAAATAATGCGAAAAACATCGAGCTACTTACATCTTTGTACTGGAGAGCGAGGTTTATATTTCTGCAGTGCAGTGGTACGTTAACTGCAAACACAGTGTACGAGTGTACAGTGCACAAACAAACAAACAGATCTCTACATTTAAATGTACGGACAAACACTGCAACTGGAAGTTGGAGATCTCTTTGCCTTTTTTAGTTAAATTGCTCGACGGGAAATGCAAATGAAATACGTACTTCGTTAAAGCTCTTTCTGATAACGAGACTAGGTTTCTACTTATTTCTGTGACTGGCTACTAAAACTATCATACATAATATAACAATTTTGTAGTGAAACATGAGCTCCTCGGTTTCAAATAACCGACACAAAGTTATACTTAGGAAGGCCGTTATACTTAGGCGTTTCAGTTTTGGAAAATATTTTTCTGTAATTTTTTGTGTATTGTTATATTATCACATTTCAAACTTTATATTCTTAAAACAAAAAAAATAACCTATAATAATTTTCGACTTACCTATCCGGCGTGTGGCGTGCCTATAAAAAAACATGGGTAAAAAAGTCATCCAGTTAGTTTAAGAGAGCTGAAAAAAATTCTTCATTCGAGACTATTTCACAACCTTGATAAATTTAACCGCTTTCAGTCGGATGTACTACGAGAAATATTGGTTTCATCATTCCATGTTTGACTATGGAACCCTAAGCATAAGTATACACCTTCGTAACATGGCATTAGTTACATTTATCATTTTAGTCCATAAGGTATATGGGTTACGGGATTGCCACAGCAAAGGTAATGTAGGGGTATCCACTATCTATAATGTTCTGGCTTTCTCTATAATTAATCATAACGGTGTATAAACGATACAAGCGGCAACAAAATGAAGCTATTGTACCGACCTGTCACAGTGGGTTTTACGAAATAATGTGCTACAAACACGCAACCTATTCCGACCAAAACATATTAGATATCTGTAAACTAGCGGTCGCCTGCAGGTTCACTCACAACTTCCTTTTTTAGGGTTCCGTACCCAAAGAGTAAAAACGGGACCCTATTACTGAGATTTCACCGTCCGTCCGTCCGTCTGTCACCAGGCGTACCTAACACCGTAATACCTACCTACTTTTGAACCGTAATAATTGCTTACTTGAAATTATCACAGACGATGTATTTCTGTTGCCGCTATATAACAACAAATACTAAAAAATAGAATAAAAAAATTGGTTGCCTGTAAAGTCGGTATACGGGCGAAAGTTTTACGTGACAACGACTTTGCCCGAGTGGAAGGGACGCGTGCCTCTCACTCGCTCTCATTGTGAGCGCATAACGTGAGCGGAGCGTAACGCAGTTTCTTGAAGTGTCACCCGGCAAACCAATTTATAAGACGTTGTCACGTCAATAAAGAACAAAGGGGGCTCCCATAAAAAAAACAATTTTTTGCTCGTTTTCGGTCGATGGTCGAAATCTCTCAATATTACTTTACTTGTATAGTAGTAGTAGGGTACTGAAGGCTGTGTTCTATGCTGTAATTAGCAGAGAGCACAGTGGGAAAACATCTAAACTTACACTGTATAGGAGGAAAAAAACCTTATTAAAAATTACAGGATGCGAGATAGAAACCACAAATCTCTTTGAGGCAAAACGAGGAAGACTGACTGCCTTATAAAAACGTCATGGAGGGAAGGAACGTCGAAACGTTTTCGGATAAGTCCTTCTGCTTTCGTGGAAACTTGTGGGTGTCGGTCAAAAGAAGCATTGGCGTACGTCACCCAAATTCCACGTTAACCAAGTATAATGTCTAATTTACTGTGTGTATCTGTAATCAGCAGAGAGCACAGTAAGAGAACATCTATACTTACACTGTAGGAGGAAAAAAACCTTATTAAAAATTACAGGATGAGATAGAAACCCTCACAAATCTCTTCGAGGCAAAACGAGGAAGACTGGCTTATAAAAAAGCACAGGAGGGAATGAACGTGGAAACGTTTTCGGATAAGTCCTTCTGCTTTCGTGGAAGTTTGTGGGTGTCAGTCAAAAGAGGCTTTGGCGTACGTCGCGTCGCCCAAATTCCACGTTAACCAAGTATAATGTCTAATTAACTGTGTATAAGGTATGTACTTAAAATACAAGTTTCATTCTAGCTCACAATAAGTACAAGTAACTTCACCCACGTAGGTTAAATTATACTCACTGACAAACGTGCGGACAAGTTAATTGTTAGCTTATTAATGTATTTGCGTTTGCTGTTCTTAACTGTTTGCCGTTGCTTAATGTGTCCCGGCTGTTTGCCGTTGTATGTATATTGTCTTGAATATTTGCTGTTTGTGTCTCGCCTATTTAGCTTGTCCGCGGTTTGCTGGACACAAGACTAACGACTTAAGTTAGACCACAGTTCAAACTTCCGCTAGAAAATTAACCATTTTAGTATTTGTTTGTTGGTAGTAGATAGCTTAACTGCTGCTTCTTTAGAGAGCAATGTCCATGACTATATAAATTCATTCTTAGAAGAGGCTCGTGCTCAGTGGGGGGATGTAAAAAGAGGTTCTAACCACAGACGGATAGCTTCAATACAACTTTCAAGTTCTAATTAAAAATGCACGTAGTGCTGTATTTACACAATAATGGGTCAAACCTTCTGTACCGTCCAATTGATTAAATTCCTCAAAAGCTTAAACAAATCAGTTGCATATGTATAAATATTGGCGATATTATAAAGGCCCTATTCAGATAGTTTTGCGACAGGCCCTAAGAATACTAATTATCATAGAAAAACTACGTTTTACCTAATTACTAAAAAATAAGCCAGTTATTTAGAATTGTTGTTATCGACAAAAATTGAAAAAATATATAAAAATCTATTGTAGTTTCTGATGGAAATTTTGGAGCAACTTTTGGGAAAACTAGTTTTTAGATATTTTTCCAATCGTGTTTTTGTCCCTCGACTACCTAATTTAGATTAAGTAAAGACCCAAAACACATGACGTTAGTGACGAAAGTTAGTAATTGTCTTTAAAATTTGTAACCTGCAAGTTTACTAAAAATCGCCCGTTAAGTCAACTAATTTTTTTTTTTGGACATTTACATATCGCAATCTAGCCCCAAAGTAAGCGATAGCTTGTGTTATGGGTACTAGATAACTGATAAATACATAGTACATACATATTAATATACATAAATACAATATATTGAAAAACACCCAGACACTGGAAAACATTCATGCTCATCACACAAACATTTATCAGTAGTGGGAATTGAACCCACGACCTCCGGCGCAGACAGCAGGTTCGCTACCACTACGCCATTCGGTCGTCATGCCGTCGGCCAATTATGATGGATCATGGTACTTTACCCCCAAAACGCCACCTTTGTGAACCTTTTCTTGCTATGCAGATTTAACTGAATGGATTTAACGTTAAATACAAAGAATGTGCTCCTATACGTACTTCAATAGAAATAATCCTACAAATGAATAAAATCTGCAATAGTTATAACTAGCTAAGCCGGCGTGTTTGTTTGTCTGTATAAGGTCGTGTTACCAGGTGTACACATAGTGGCATACATCACTGCGTGGCAGTCACATGTTTTATGGAAGCCGCGGCGAGGCGAATGCGCGTAGCATAATGCGTTATACTTTACTAGTTACTCGTAACTTTGGACAATAGCTATGGCGATTACAACACAGCGCAATGTTGCAACAGAGGCCATCACCGATAAAGGATTTCCCAGAGAACGAGCCCATTTAAACAAACAAAATAATGATGACTCGAGTTCATCTGATGGTATGTGATACGCCTGCCCATGTCAGTTGCAGTGCGTCACGTATTTAGATTGCATTGCACTGCGCTCAGCATCCTGTAATTTTTTGCCCACTAATCACATAAAATGTGGTGGACACTGTAATGGTACCTAACTTCCTGGACATACTCCGCAGTAAAAGAACTACCACCAGAAGAAAAGTGCAAATATTTACAATTTCATGAATTAATGTTATTGTTAATCAAAGGCAATTTTGTTGATCCGAAAACGTTTGTTGATCCGACTGCTTTTGTTGATGCTATATAGATTTTTTTAAGGTCAACAGTTTACAACAGTCATCAACATTTGATGCTAAAAATATAGCCGCTTGTTGATCCAATATGCTGATCAAATATTTGATTCATTATCGACATTTTTGTAGGACGTGTGAACTTAAAAGTTAAAAAGTGTTAAATGAAATAAAGGAGTAAATTCCAAAAACAAAAATATAATAGACAGCATAAATTATAAAAAACAATATTGTATCTATTTTCAATTTAGGTACCTAGGTATATACTTATGTCATAGGATCAGAATGTAGGATATTCTAATTCTAGATCTAGCACTAATTCTATAAGTCTGAGAGCTGCGTGAAACCGGAGAGCCCGCTAATAAATCTAGTTCATTACAATAATAGCCCGGCGTTGAAATGTGGGCCGTCGCGAATGCGTCGCGTCCATTATATTATG
The DNA here is from genome assembly GCA_036785405.1 of Coenonympha arcania. Lineage (NCBI taxonomy): Eukaryota > Metazoa > Arthropoda > Insecta > Lepidoptera > Nymphalidae > Coenonympha > Coenonympha arcania. Next base: position 19,055,419 of record CM072059.1, on the reverse strand, counting down.
TCAATATGTTAGTAACAATTATAGTACTTAGTGTTATTATCTCACTGCAGACTCGGTCATAAACCATTCGAGTGTTTCGCTTTTGTTATTCTGCAGTAATGTACTTACAACTCAACAAAGAACAACAAAAGCGAAACAGTCGAATGATTTATGACCGAGTCTGCAGTGAGATAATAACACTACTATAGTGTTAGCTAATGCTACGACTTGGTTCACGTCCCATAAGAGGCATTTGTTTTTCCGGAATCAAAAGTGTCTTGGTATTTTAGGTACTGCATCCCGTACTCCCGCTAGTTTCGTGTAGGAAAAACACTAGTTTCAAGTGGGTGCCAGATTTTGACAAACTCAAATACCTTGTGGATGTTGGTCGGTAATAGGATTTGAATATCAATATCTTTAATCAGAGTTGTGACTATTGTTGACTCTGAATCGTGATTAATAGATATTAACGGTCATTTAGATGGTATCTAGATAAGTTATTTAACGAACTAACAGTTTAATAACTTTGATTTCGTGTACTTCGTCCATAAATTATATTAAAGCCTGTTTGAAATCAAAGTTCAAATTCATAATAAATATCAGTCTCTGTAAATTTGTTATCTGTGCACCCCATCCCAATGATTATTCCACGTAGGTGCATATCGACGTGGAAACGCGTTCGATTCTCGGTTGCAGCAATATGGAAGGCGTGGTGAACGGAGTACAAGTAGGTAATTACTTAGGTAAACATGCTTTTGTTTAGAAAGAATTATTATAATTTTCACTAAAAAAACGTGAAATTCTTTGGAGTGGAGTGGCACAGTCATTATTACAGCACTTTAGCAAGTTACAGAATTATTTTGTCTTAACATAGGTTTGGTAAGTAGCTGATTTTTTTCGGTGATTCAAGAAGCTATAAGTTAGATAAAAATAAAATCTTACACCTTAATAAAGGCAGAATATCAATTAGGTACTTCAATAAAGGTACTTTCTCTTCAGACTTTCTAATAATAACTAAGATAACTGGCAATCAACTTAATCGGTTAAAGAGTATAGGACGCTGATTGGCCCACCGGTTCATTGCGTTAATGAGCATTGACAGAGAGACTGAAGAAAATGACAGAGAGTGCTTCGACTGAACACCGATCTATCTCAGAAGGGCTGGGTCATAGTTGATGCCACACCACCGTCCTCAGGCGTCATTGGTAAGGACGACTATATAACTTCGGATCTATGATTTTTACCACTCTAAGAAGTAAGGAATAATGCCTGCTGTACACCATCTTTCTTATCTTCAGGTATAACTGTCATACCAATATATGCCCACACATGATGACATTCTAACTCTGATCAGTTCAGAGGATAGAATTAGGAAGAACAGTGTACGGCAGGCATAAGTAACAGTTGATAACCAATTGAGAACTGGATAAACCACGATTTTTTTTTGCTATGGCCTTCCGCAATGGAGCATTTGATTCCTTCCAGTAATCCACAACTTTCTATATACTTCCATTGAGAAGCAAGAGCGTCTCAATTTATCACCAGTAACCTATTGATCACGGATCAGGGTCAGAAGGGTTCCGTTATATAGGTCTTCCCAGGTCTTGACGTCGGGGGGTCCCATCAGATGACGTCAATTTGTCACAGCCTCAAGACGTTAGTTTCAGACGTTACAGAGACATCATTTACTATGCCATAGCCCATCATCGTTCTTAGCTGTCCATTGCCTGAACAACAGACTTACCCAGTAAGCCCAAAAAGCAAGGGGTTCAAACGACGGCTCGCGCTGCCAGGGTCTGTGGAGGGAGTCGGGTCAGTGGTGGACTTACCCAGTAAGCTCAAGCTGGCGATCCAGCTGGCCTGCTGGTCGCTGACGGTGAAGGGGGCGTCTTTTCCGGATTCCTGCATGGACGCGATGGCGGGGGACATGTAGCCCTTGCTCAGCCCCGCCGCGAAGGGGCCCAGCGACACCGCCAACGCTGCCAGGATCTGTGGAAAAGAGAGAGTTGTTTTAGTGTGTTCCAGAAACGGGAGGTCAAGAGAACCATTTATTCCGAGACGAGTCCAAAGATTATAAGTAGGTACAGGAGGTATTGTTGCGTTCTTGTGATCATATAATTATATCGTTTATATCTTTCATAATTATGTGTTGTAAGTAAGGCCTATTAAAATAAAGATTTTTTTGATTTTGAATTAAAGGGACAACCCTCCACCCATTGCCCAATCTACCTCGCTGGGAGCCGAATCACAGGAGGGCACCCGTTCGGCACTTGCTCTTGGCGTGTTACCGGGGTGCCTTCTTGACTCCCTACTGAGATTGAATTATTTGATGTACATATTAAGTCAAAAAACAATAAGGTTCCTTCTGGAAGGCACCTAAAACTATCTATTCTCTCACTAAATTGAGCCATTCCCAATGTCCATTTACTTATGCCACGTTACTAATTTTTTTAGTGTTATTTCCATAAAATGTTACACGTACAGTTAACAGGTAAATTGAAGCTGCTGCCATAGTTTCAAGATAGATCTCGTCATTAATTAAAAGTCGCTGCATTACATTATCTATCAATTAACGTGATATGACGTTATCGTATTGAATACGAGCACACGGACACATCCCTGGCTCAAATGTACCGATATAAGCCCAGCCTGTTCCGAATCGATCAATGTTTCCAGCTCTCGTGAGTGCTTTAATGGATGCTAGTGATGTCCTTGTTCATCGATATAATAAAATATGATAAATTTTTTCGAAGGAAGTAAAAATATATGAATCTGCCCACTGCCCAGAAAAGGGATGTTACGAATTTAGGATCAAAATTTTTTCTGCACAGATTTATCTGTGTTTTTCTGAATTTGATTGATGAGACTTTAAAATACTCATAATTTTCATGTTGCTTTGTTTATAATTTAAAGAAAAACTCAAATTCTACACTCAGGTTTGACAAATTCTTCTTGTTATTCACTATTATAAAAGTTACGTTAAAGGGTGATAAACACAACTCTAAAATAATTAATGCATTTAGAATTTTCATGTGTTTCTTTAGCCAATCAACGTTTCTAACACGAGCTTAATGCCGATCCAATTAAAGCTAGAAAAACACAAGAGCGGAAGACATCAAAACGACATTAAGTCGTAAAAGACTTTCCTATAAACTCCACCAATCAATCTTCTCACAGCGATTGTAAAAAGTTGTTCTGTTTACGACGTGTAATAACTTCGCCTGGCGACTTCCCGTTTTTTTACATGAAATGGGTCATTTTTAAATTAGATTAATGGGTGATCTAAAACATGAGTTTATGAAATGGGAGAATATGTTAGGTGAAACATATTTCAAGGAAGAAGCCTTAAAAAAGTTAATAAACTTGTCTCTGAAGAACGTACGAGTAATAGCTCTTCGAATTAATTTTCATATTATTTTATAGATAAAAAAACGATGGCATTTAATCACACTAAATATGCAATAAAGGGGAAAGTTAGTGTGTAAAGTTGTGTGTTGTAAGAAGAAGTAACACATTCGGCAGATCGATTTGGTTGCAATTTGGGTTGGAGATAGACAAAAAACCTTGATTAAAACATAGGCTACTTTTAATTCGGGAAAAATCCACAGTTTTCGCGGGCTGTGTGAAAAACCTAAATTCACGCGGAGCGGTGTGCGTAAAAAGCATTTATTGCAGCAACTTTACCCCTGTCTGTTTTCAGTCACCCTATAGGTAAGTGTTTCATGCATTTACCATAATCGAGATTTTACGATATCGATAACTCGATATGCAATCCCGGAAACGGCGTCGCGTCCCTAATTGCCCTCACTGGATGTCGGGTCGGGGCATTTGGGATGGGGTCAATGATCGACATACTGACTTACATTCTGTTAAGCCATAACATATACAATATACATAGGGTTACCAATTGAATAAATATCAATGTAACATACTGCGTGTCAGCTCCCGCGGAAAGAAAGGAATATAAAGAAAATGACGTGTAAGTTTTGTTGTCACTGGATTTCGCCTATCATACTGTTAGTATGAAAACCAACTGTTTGGAAAATAAACTCTTACCCCCTTATTAACGTGGACTAACGATGGAGTAGTTAAACTCTGTTTTGTCTTTTCTCTTCAACATTCAAATGTCAACCTTTCACATGACAGATAAAGACAAAACATAGTTTAACTATTCCGTCCTTATTCCACGTTATTAATTTTTAGTGTTTTTGTTTTAGCAGGATAGATTAATTTGTTTTGCTATAATCCGGTTATTTGCTATAACACACAGTTTAGTAAATAAAAAAAAATTCTTCCAACACTTTCTTCGACGCACGTTTCGTCCCGACACCGGGACATCCCCAGGAGATAATGAGTTCACAAAACGAAATCGTAGATCTCTAGTCGCACTTTGTGTAAATCAAGTAAAGTTTGAATTCGTCGGCCAGAGAGAAAACTATATTAAAATAACAATACAAGTAAACTTGGATATCTCGAAATATCGAGAGGATCCATTACAAAAATAGAAAATGGGCAGGTCACATAGCTCGTTTGTGGACCGTAGACCATAGATGGACGTTATTCATCGTAGTTTACGCCCGTCTTATCCCTTAGAAATTCACAAACGTTAGCGCGATTCAACTTAGGGCAGCGACATCTAGTGACGGTTAAGCGAATCAAAATATTCCATAATAGTTTACAGCTACAAAGACGTAAAAGAATTAAACTCAACTCATGGTCGAAATAGAAATTTCTGTGGTGGTCGAAACCTTTGCAAAAAACTTAATTTTCATTGATATTTCATAAAATTGCATCCGTAGTACACAGATTACTAGTAATCTGTGCCGTTATAGTAATTATTATTGTGTCTATTTGACTTGGTCAAAGATTTTTTGAATAAAAATAAAGCAGTAAACCTGCAATACAAAAGAATTATCTACTGATTAATGTTACTTTTAACCTCATAATCTTCTTTGGACATAGGCGTGTAATTAATTATAATTAGTTAAGTAACAATAATAAGTGCAAGTGAAATTACTGCTCTGTAATTTGAAACTCTATCTCTATATATTATTCTAAGATGATTATTGAAGTATTCATCTAAATAATTATTTAAAGCCTACTAAAACGTTATCACATTAAAAAACCTTACTTTATATAACATCTCTATCGGTGCCATAATATTTTATTGCTCCGTGTAATGAAATAGGAAAACCGCATCGGAGCGAATTGATTGAATTGAAAACGTCTGAAGCCGGACAAAGGAAATTACGTAGCACTTATGCAGCATCGTCATAGATTTTTGAAATAATTATTACTTTTAAGGGCTGATTTTTCAATCGCCAGATAGACTATTTGAGGAATAAATTTGAAACATTTGTGATACAAAATCTGTCAAAACATCATATTTATTCCCTACTTAACGATTATCTGGCGATTGAAAAATCAGCCCTTAGGATTCTAGGTAGTGTTGTCCAAATGCAAGAACAAGACGAGACTCAGCTAGTCTTGGTCTTGGTCTTGCGCCAGTACATGTGGTCTTGGTCTTGGTCTTGGTCTTGCACTCCGAGTCTTGGTCTTGGTCTTGGTCTTGCAGCAAGAGTCTCGTAAGTCTCGCAATTACCTATTAGTCTATTGCTGGTCCCGAACTCCTACACTCTCCGAAACGACACTCAGTCTTAATACTCACAACGACCTCCTATAGTAGTATTATTATCTCGCTGCAGACTCGGTCATAAATCATTCGAGTGTTTCGCTTTTGTTGTCCTGCAGTAATGCACAACTCAACAAAGAACAACAAAAGCGAAACACTCGAATGATTTATGACCGAGTCTGCAGCGAGATAATAACTACTATAGCGCAGTGACGCGCGCCCGGATTGAAATGGGAGGTCGCGGGTTCGATTCCCGCCACGGGCCACTTTGGAATTTTCAATTTTATAATTTCTTATTTGGCTCAGATCTGGTCTGGTGGGAGGCTTCGGCCATGGCTAGTCACCACCCTACCAGTAAAGACGCACCGCCAAGCGATTTACCGTTCCGGTGTGATGCTGTGTAGAAACCGTTAGGGGTTGCTTACCTCTTCCAAGGTAGTACGATAACATCTGCGCTGCATCGTCACTTGCCATCAGGTGAAATCACAGTCAAGTACTTACTTGTATTGTGTAAAAAAAAACGGAGGTCGGCCAGCGAAATTCAATAAATTCGAATTTCGCGGGCAGATGGTGCGTTTTCACGTTAACTGCAAGACGCAAGAGTCTTGCAGGCTTAGTCTTGTTCTTGCTCAAATCTTGCACTGCCAGTCTTGTTCTTGGTCTTGCTAAAATTAGGCAGTCTTGGTCTTGGTCTTGGTCTTGCAAAAATGCAAGAACAAGACCAAGACTGCAAGACCAATACTGATTTTGGGCAACACTAATTCTAGGCAACAAAAATGTGACAAGACCTCTTAGCTGATTATCTGTGTGTCCTGACTGCTATTGAAGATTCTTTTTTTTCAAGAACCTGTAGAATGTAGATGTATCACGATGGAATTAGTGTCAAATATTGCAGGACTTGCGTTTTGCGTACGAATAATTAATCCTTTCGTAGTTAAAAATATAGAAACTATACTCGTATGTATCATTGATTTAACATGTTAGCGTATTTCGTCATTGGTATGTATGTATAAAGAGTTGACTTATTGTGGTAATTATGCGTTTTGTCTTCGGAAGATTTTATATCCACCCGGCGCGGCGCAGGGCCCATGCTTGGAAAATAGAGACAAAATTTAACGCTGTAGAAGCCGTATTTAAGCGATTTTGAATGAAGTTTTATTCAAAAACTATAAAGACAACGAAAGAATGAAGTTTTGTTCAAAAACTATAACTATAAAGACTTTAAAATTTACACGTCATGTATTTTGGATCTTTAATCTAAAATCGCTAAGAAGCAGAAACACGATTGGATAAAATTTTATCGATAGAAAGTTCTCCCAAAAGTTGCTCCAAAATCTCAGTTTTTCTAGTTTTTATCGGACACTACATTGGATGTAATTGTAATTTTTGTTTTAAAGTGTCGGTAATAATAACATCCAAAAACGCTAAGAAACAGATTTTTGATAACTATAGCTTAGCTTTTGAGTAATTAGGTAAAAGGTCGTTTTTCTGTTATATTCTTCCGCGACGCTGCATGTCGCACCTACCAACGTATCCGTGAGAGTGAGGAAGACAAAAATAAATTCAATAAATCACCTTAAATAATATTTTTCATGTTTGCGACGGAGGTGAAAAACAGGGTGTATATTGTATAACTCACCTGTCGCCGGTACCCCTGTCTTCCATCCTCGCCCCGCATCATCATGATCCTGGTCTCCGGCGAGATGTTCGTCATCCTCTGCAGACACGCCTTCTCACTCATATAACCGAATTTATCGATACGGTCCACGAAAAACTAACAAATATTTCTTTTTTTCCAAAAAAAATTACTCCGTTGCTTTCAACTTATCTAGGTCATTTTTGCACTCCACTTTTATCTGAAACAAAGATTAAAACATTTGTTAGCAAATACGCGCGTTGGGAAAAATACTATTTAAGTCTTATAAATAAGTAAAATGTTTCCTTTATTGTTATGAGTAAAGTATGCGGCAATGTAGTGGCTATACAAAGTGATAAGTAACAAGAAAGGAAAAATTTTACAACCGCGAGAGTAAATCTCATTAACCTTGTAGAAACTAGAAACGAATCAAACACATCTATTTAAATCCGAAAGTGTATTGGTTTTCAGGTTTAGCCTAAAATCAGATAATACGCAGTGATTGAGAAAAAAATAAACTTAAGTAAATTTTAATATAGGAACATGTGAGAAGTTACAATGCTATTCCTTCATGCCACACCAAAGAAAAATGGTTTGACCGCTTCGAATGGTGATAACTGATAACACCCTGGTTGAGCACATTTGATAATTACTATAATTCCAAACATAATAAGTACTCACGAATTTCTAAAAACTAAAATTCAATGCAGGCGACGCACACTGCGAGCATTAACAGTTTACCAACAAAACAATATTTATAATTACGAAACTACATAAAAACGGCGAAAGGCTTACATTTCGTATAATCGAAAACGCACAATAACCGCACATAATTTTATTTTAATTTAACGCTAGGTAAATATAACAAAGGCAAAGGATAAACTAGAAATTTCTACAGTCCACTTAGATGAAATTGTACAAAAAAAAAAAGAAAAGCACTTAATATGAACTGGTGGCAGTGACCAGTGCGTCGTTTAGGAAGGGTTGGGGATCACTAAGATGCCGCGAGATCAAAACAAGCGGCTAACAATGGGTGAAACAAAAGCATATAGAGACGTCAGCATTCGTCATTATTGTTACAATAGACTGGTTTATTCCAAACATTGATGGAACCCATCGCAATGACTCCATAGGTAACGGGAGAGTTACAGAATAAGAAACAGGTAACACAGGATATAGAGAAGCCAACATTTTAGAATTAAATACACAAAATTACAATTATTTGTGTATTTTGAACACCCCATCTTACCCAGAAAAAATGGCGATAATTCTTGAATGTTTGGCACCCCAAGATTCAAGATGCAACATCCTTTCACTCATAAAAAGTCAATAAAATATTATTTGATCGGTACAATGGTAGTAGTTCTATATTTTGTTGATTAAAAATTAACTTTACGTTCATAGAACCCCCTTGCGCCCTCATATTTGGGATTTTATAATTTCTAAATTGGCTCAGGTCTGGTCTGGTGGGAGGCTTCGGCCGTGGCTAGTTACCACCCTACCAGCAAAGACGCGCCGCCAAGCGATTTAGCGTTCCGGTGCGATGCTGTGTAGAAACCGTTGGGGGTAAATTTACTTACCCTTCCAAGTTAGTACGATAACATCTTAGACTGCATCATCACTTACCATCAGGTGAGATCGCAGTCAAGTACTAACTTGTATAAAATAAAATAAAAAAAAAAAAATTATTCGGCCTCATATTATAAGAGCTTATTTCTATAAGTATAAACTTGTGGATAATCCCAGTTTATTTCATGAGTAACCTTCCAATAAGTTTACACTACGAATTAATCGAAATCCTTGACGGTCAATGTTTACAGGTATGCATGCATTTTCGTACACGCAACAATAAATAGAGTTTAGTTTTGGAGGTACGTCAAACCAACGGATAGGAAATAACAAACAAACATACAAAAGCAAAGCGTCTAGGTTTCGTATAATAATAATTATAAACAAGTAACTATTTTCAGCTCATAGACCAGTATTGACGCAGTTTGTAAGGCTTGTTTACCAGTGGATAAGAATAGAGATAAAATATGTTTCGCTTCATGATACAATTTATAGAGATGAAAATTTAGTATATATTCAGAGAGCTAAGCCATTGTCTGTGTACAAAAAAAAGAAAATGTATCTAATATTTAAAGTAGTCGAGACTGTCTGTGGTGAAAAGAAGAGCATTCAGTGCGTAAAAATTTTATAATTATAAAAATGATTTCCTTGCAAAAAGCAGTGTAGTAAAAAGAAGAGTGACACTTGGGTATAAAACCCGTTTTATCCTTGACCTAAATACAATGATTTAAAAGCAAACTTTCATTTCGTGATAAACATCTCGGATAAAATGGATTATTTTATGATTTTCAAATTAATTATACATCATCGTAAGTTTTAATAAAAAGCCTAGGTTGTTCAGAATGCCCTATTGCTACCTACTGAATTTAATAGTTTATTTTTACTAGTTCATAACAATACTATAAGCGATTTTAGGTAATAAAGCAATAATATATCTTGTAGAGGATTACAAGCATCCTGAACAAAGACCTCAGGCATAACCGGGTCAATGGTATGTGATTATTTTAAATGTTCACCACAGCATCTGGCTCCAACCGAAATATATACATTCAAATATAAACTCTATTGTATACGCAGCATTAAACATAAAAGCGTAAACTGTTTTATAAGCCCAATTGTTGTGGCGAGGTGTAATGATGTTCAAGGTTCTAAAGCCGGATATTCGGAAATAAAAGCTTATTTAGACATTAAGATGTTTAATGACTCAGTAAAAATTCAACTAATTTTAATTGAAGTTTTAGAGATGCACATTATTTTCTTAATTTATATTCACTCTATATAACTCAATAAAAAATATTTATCAAGGATTTTTGTGTCATTAATCCCAAAATGATCATCATTATCAGTTCTTTCGTAGCTTAATATTATTTTAAAAGTATTTTTAACACCAACTAAATTGCCTTGAAGTAATCATTTACATTTACGGCAAAAATTAGATTTTGGATCTCTTACCCACGAACTATTATCGTAAAAACATTGCAGAATTCTCAAATTCCAAAATTCAAAAAATATAAAGACGATCTTGTTTTTATAGGTACTTGAAGAGATGATATAATTTTCAAACCTAACAGTTCATTCCCTAGCAACATATTATTAATATCGAGTAGTTAATATCAAATAAGGCACTCCTCATCAATTGGATATCATCTTGCACAGCATCAGTAGAAGGAGGGTCAGAAATTGAATGCGATACTGTTGTAGTCCTGCGGTGTATTTATTGCCAATAATATGCTCCATTGAAATGCTAAACAATTGTTTTCAATTTATTTGCGGTGAATTTTTATGGCTTTTTGAATACATACGATATATTGTTTTCCTTCCAAGGTTTTGTAAGAAAGTGTTACAATCCTATGAGTATGAACGTATAAAAACATGTATTTTGAGTTTGATAAAACCAGACAAGTGCGAGTCGGACTCGCGCACTGAGGGTTCCGTACCTACTACTACCGGAGGGATAAAACCATAAAAACCACTTTTCTTGAACCGCATAACCAACTTATTCAACATTTAACAACTTCACCGCGAGTTAAATACGTGCAATGCCATCTGTCGTCATCAAATTTAAACAAAATATTAGACTTGTTGAATATCAATTCAACACGTATTAAAAAAAAACTACTCACTAGATCTCGTTCAAACCAATTTTCGGTGAAAGTTTGCATGGTAATAATGTACATCATATATTTTTTTTAGTTTTATCATACTCTTATTTTAGAAGTCACAGGGGGGGGGGACACACATTTTACCACTTTGGAAGTGTCTCTCGCGCAAGCTATTCATTTTAGAAAAAAATGATATTAGAAACCTTAGTATCATTTTTGAAGACCTATCCATAGATACCCCACACATATGGGTTTGATGAAAAAAAAATTTTTGAGTTTCAGTTCTAAGTATGGGCCACCCCCAAAATTTATTACTTTTTTTTAAATTTCACAGAATACATCTACTTACCAAGTTTCAACAGTATAGCTCTTATAGTTTCGGAAAAAAGTGGCTGTGACTTACGGACGGACGGACAGACAGACATGACGAATTTATAAGGGTTCCGTTTTGTGCCATTCGGCTACCCTAAAAAACAGTTAAGATGTCAATAAATGAATAGCTTAAGTGTGTAAAACTTTGAAATAATAATGTTTTATTTTTTATTTTGTTGCCTAAGACTTCATTGGTATTTATAACTTTAATTACCTTTTATTTCTAACGATTTGGTGTTTATTTATAGCAAATTAACCTTAAAGTTTATTAGTATCAATGATTCTGTACACCCACGTATAAAAACTTGACGCAACATCGATTTCGAAACATATTTATGTACGTAATTGGAATTTACATCTCTTAATCATTAGAACGTGTTTTTCAATGATCACAAAACTGAGATAATTATAACGTAATTACGGGCAATCGAATCTTACAGGTAGGTACTTTATCTCTGCATGAACGTATATCAATATCTTGATTTTAATTAATTTTAATCTCTGTGTCTTCGTTATTAAGATCCTCATTGCCATAATTACGATTATTTTCATTAATACCGCTTTTATAGTCACTTTTAAATCTATTCTATCGATCAATTACATCCCCTATGCCTATTAAATTAAAATCTATAATACCTTGATCAAAATTGCCATCAGATATTATAATGATGTAAACGTCATGTTTAAACATTTTAGGTCATACGGGTTTAGCCTCTATTTCGGTTAGATGAAGAGCTATATTGGTATGATTAGGGAAGCCATTTGGTGTACGTCCATTAATCGACATCAGTCGTTTGACAGCGCGTCGCGGCTCATTACTATGGTGTTCCCGATGGGCCGGTAATGAGAGTTCGATTAAAATATAAGAACTTTATACCATACGATATATCGTAGTAGGTAACAGAGTCGTCTTTGAGTCTTCATTATAATCATTTATCAGCAATAGGCCTCACATGCCTTTTTTAATGAAATATGTCCTATTTTCGCCTTTTTGGATGCCGTCGTTCCATCTGGTTGGCCATGACATTGTGATCCATTAATTATTATCAATCTTCAATTTGATATTATAATCAACGATCCACAAAATGATTTCACTATAACAATTCACAATATCGGTGTAGTCTGTTTGGAATTCCACTGTTATTGTACCACAGAATAAATCATAATAATATGAATTTTCTTACTCTACACATATCGCTCTGCCCTAACGCTGGAGCACATTGAGCTTTTGACTTGAAAAAAATTACTCAAAATAAATTTGGAAATTTCGTTAGGTTACCTATACGAACTGTAAGTTTACTTAAAACTCGGTACGCACTGCAGATAATAACAAAATAATTTGAACTCTACGTTTTATTGAAACGGCCGATTCAGTTGTAATGTCGTGCATTGTAAAACTCTCTCATAAAGATGTAACCCGTCGATATGCGAGTAATTTGCGCGCATCGCATGTTCAATGTTTAATGGCCGCCATTCGCCCGGGGCGTCAAAACAGCGTTCGGAGAAACGATTTTGTTTTTCTTCTGCAAAATATTACACCCGTAAACACCGGCTTTAGATCGTGGATAATACGGTGTCTGTAATCCGAAATACGAAGCGACTTTTCTACCATCATCCACTTAAAAGATAGGCCATCTTTTTTGCGATTACGAATTGCGATTCTTGAAAATAAAATGGTACATCGGCCAATCGTCACCAGCCAATCGGCGCCTTGGATCCATAATCGATGCAAGCATAAACCAATCAGCTGCATAGATGTAAGCTCGTCGCTACTATAAACATCTTAGAATCTGGGATTTGGACATACTTGTAAGTCTCTTGGTTCATTTTGCGACTCTCTTGATATCATCAGCACCTGCTGGAGGGTCATCAGGAAAGGTACAGCATGTCTTGCAAGACACCATGATTGATTGTCGTGCCTTCTTGTTCTAGCGTTAGATTTAGATAACATTTTGTTCTCTTTTGGTATCTTTGCGCGATCGAATCAGAAATGAGGAGATCCGCAAAAGAACCAAAGTAACCGACATAGCTAAACGTGTCGCAAAGCTGAAGTGGCAATAATGGGCGGGGCACATAGCTCGCAGGACCGATGGACGTTGGGGACCCAAGGTGCTGGAATGGCGGCCACGCACCGGAAAACGCAGTGTAGGTCGACCCCCCACCAGGTGGACGGACGACATTAAGAGGGTCGCGGGGAGTCGCTGGCGCCAGGCGGCGCAAGATCGTGGTGTTTGGCGGTCATTTCAGGAGGCCTATGTCCAGCAGTGGACGTCCATCGGCTGAAACGACGACGACGACGACGAACATTTTGTTGGAGGAGAGTAACTATTAGTGATTCAAGTTATCGCGATTATCTCAAATTCTCAGTCGCCACTATAGTCAACGCAATATATCACTGCACGCAATAAACAGGGATACAGACACTTGACGCTCTATCTCGCACTTACGGACTGTACGGCAGGTATGTTAGTCTGTTTCAGACGCCGATCTGTTTCCCCATTTTATTGCAGCGCGTGCAGCGATATATAACTTTGATTTTGACTTATAAACACTAGTTTGGTCACACAAATGGTTTAAGTGCCACACTGGCCAAGTATGAATGGACAGATTTCACACAATGTATATATTTTTAAGACTTCTATAGCATTTGAATTTCCATATTTGCTCATGACTCTAAGTCAAAGGTCATTCTTAATATTCAAAATCTAGAGACCCTATAAAGTCACCATTGTGCTACTACCAAGCTTTCCTATTGGCTAGTAATAACATGTATTCGGTGCTATAGGTCCGTAATCGAGGTTAATTTTCTCTATAAGATATAGCGCATAAAGTTAACAGTCGCCCACGTAGCGTGGGCAGCAGTTAAATTAAAACAAAAGATCGTTCGATCAGTTTAACTTTTACGATAATCGTGTTTCTATTAACGGTCAATTGCACCGCGATGGTCGGTCGTGTTATGTATGTTATGGGCGCGGTCGATTCCCTTCTTATTGCTCGTTACAATACTTCCTTACTTGTGGAGACGCCTGCCTCTTAATTGGCTATCGTTTTCTAGATTAACAGCTGTTGGATAAAGGTTTTATTTTACTTAACCTATTTAAAAAAATCAAAAAAACGAAAAAGGTATAAACTTTCACATATTTTGCTTAATTTACATGCATTTATGAAATATCAGACTAGCACCACGTTCTGAAAGCAATTTTGAGCCTAGAAGGAGAGAAAATCTTATTTGATTACTATCTTTGGTGTAACTGTAAACTGCTGACGTCCCTGGTGTAGTAGGACGCGCTCGGATTCGATTGGGAGCCTGCAGGGAGGTCATCGATTCAATTCACTGGCAACTTTAGAGTTTTATAATAATTTGTAACTAGCTGCCCCAACAAACCATTAAGGATACAAACAATGACTTACGATCTACTCTCAGACCTACCGAACATAGACAGAAAATTTCATAACAATCGGTCGAGCCTTTTTTAAAGAATTTGGTAAAAATACATGAGACACGAGAATTTTATCATATTAGATTTGTTTCAGGTTAGGTCTGGTGTAAGGCTTCGACTGTCGCTAGTTACATCCTTACCAGCAAAGACGCACCGCCAAGCGATTTAGTATTCCGGCGCAATGCTCTGTAGCAACAGTTAACGGTGAATTTACTTGTCCCTTCCATGTTAGTATTAGTATAACATCTTCGGCTGCATCATTACTTACCACGGTCAGTAACTAACTTGTAGCGTGTAAAAAATACTATCCATTTTACTATAGATCAATGCAAGAAGCTATAAAATCTAAAGCCCGTGGCGGGAATCGAACCACTGACCTCCCACTGGAACCCGAGCGCGCACCACTGCGCCAGGGAGGTAGGAGGCCATATAGATTATTCATTTGATATAAAGAAGTCACCGTTTACTTCGTCTTGCTTACGCGCGTCGAGTCTCTGCGATCGATGTTTATACAGTACGAGTATATTATTTAAAGAATAGTTTAGAAAGTTATTGTTGGCATGTCGTGCTAGAGGTCTTTGGCCCATAATCAGAGCGTCGTGCAGTGCGGAGTGCTCCCGGTTGTAGAATTCGTTACTACGATGCTGTGGGCCAGATACAAGTACATTGGCAACACCCATAGAATCCACAGACCACATAGCTTCTAGATTCCTAAACAGCAACTGTAGCCATATGGCGTTTATATTGCATTTTGCGATAGGTACGCTAAACGATGGAAATGGAACGACATTTAAAAACGTACAAAAATGATCATTAAATGATCGCTAAATTGATTACGTGAC
The DNA here is from genome assembly GCA_036785405.1 of Coenonympha arcania. Classification (NCBI taxonomy): domain Eukaryota; kingdom Metazoa; phylum Arthropoda; class Insecta; order Lepidoptera; family Nymphalidae; genus Coenonympha; species Coenonympha arcania. The sequence continues at coordinate 19,039,847 of CM072059.1, read as the reverse complement.
GTCGTGCATTCTTATATATTTTTTTGAATGTCGTTCAAAACGATGCAAAAGAAGCAATCTCTGGCTCTAGTCATATGTTTCTACCTATCCATGCGTTTCTTGGACATATGGCTAGATCTGCAGCTGTCGAATCTTTACTACCTTACCATTTCATTTTGCATTTTTCCCACTAATTCACATTAAAGCTGTAAATTAATTTATTTGACGGTATAATACCAATAAACGTCTGAGTATTTAAAGGCAGACAGTGCGAGTGTCACAGACAGTGTGTGTCGTTTGCTATAAAATATATATTACATGCGTTCTAGCCACAGTAATAGCCCAATAGAAGGTACGATAACACGCCGCGCGCTTCAGAAATTCTCTAGATGTCTCATAGGTAACTTATAGTTATTTGTTATGCAAGGTCGCAAAATGGATTTTTGGGCCGAGTGTCAAATTTGAATGCAGAGCGGCGAAGGATTCTAGGGTTGAACCCTGAGCGCAGCGAGGGGTTCAAAGAATATAATCCTGAGCATAGCGAGGCATTCAAAGGACACGAGACCCCAAAAAATTTGCGGCTGTTTAAACTGAACATTCGGCGCCGTAATTTCAGCAGGTGTGTCGCTACACTCAAGCCTACTACAACGGTTCAACTCTAGGTGTCTAGCGCGTGTAAAGTCAATAACGACACCCAACACCTGCCAAGTACGATGAACTGATCCCAAATCATGTTATCTGTGTTCCAATAATTGTGGTGGGTTAAAATAGATTTGGTTATTTATCAACCGTTTTCGCCTGTGCAACTAGACTATTGTTTGAGGAATTTTTCTTTCCGATGTGATTTTTCTCCATATTTTTTACGCCATAAATTTCTTTTTTAATCAAACTATAGACGGTGCCCTCGGCAGGCTACGCTAGCATGGCCTCTATATTACCCCCTTTAGGGGGTGAGATCACTAAAATCCTTCGTCATAATAGCAATGAGTAGCAAGGCCGAACCCATCCATCGAATGTTTTGTGCTGCCCGTTTATTATCAGTAATTTTGTATCAGTAAAAATACAGATATTCCCCCATTGCTCATCAGAAAAGCCTGTGTTAGGAGCAGATACGCCGATACTCCGGTTACGCGGTTGAAAATAGTACCTGTTGCCATTGTTGTTAATTTTTTGCGCAATAATTTTAAACCGTCTCTTACAGTCACGTGAATACAGCTAATTCTGTTTTCCTAATAAGTTTTCTTGGGGGAAGAGGCACGTGACGCCATTTCCCTCGGTACAAGCGAGTGCGTCTAAGAATACACCTGACGCATGTCGCGTATTGCGAAACGACACTTCAAAGAGTTCAGCCTTAATGTTTAAATGCTAATAGGTCGCTATGATTCATGAGAATGACACTTTTTACCCTCCTACCAGACTGGTAACATTATCCAGGGCATCAGCCAGTGCAAAAGTGCGGGTACATTGGAGGTAGAATTCTTTTTGTGGAGTCCGTCTGGTAAGATATCCCTGCGGTGTCAGTTACTCTACGATGAAGCAGTTAATATGTAGTTCTGTTTGAAGAGCGCCGAAAAACCTACGTGATTACTGTGCAAAATGAGATTTAAGAACTGAAGTCTCAGGGTGAGACAGCCGCACTGCATCAGCCCTTTGCGCCATGATAGGACTACCACAGGATCGCTTATCCAATAAAGTGACGTTACCAGACCAGCGGGGCTAGACAAAGTCACAAGCGTTTGGAGTTAACGCTAGTCGACAAAAATGTATGGACAAAACAAATGACTGTAGAAAAACCACGATAATAATTACTAAACACGCTGTGTTTGATACTGTCGGCTGTCAATTGTCAAGCGAAGTACGCTAAAGTTATCTACAAGGTCCGCGAGAACGCCAGCGAGCGTTCAAGTTAGCGTAGTTAATTATTCAAACACAGCGTGTTTAGTAATTATTATCGTGGTTTTTCTACAGTCATTTGTTTTGTTCATACATTTTTGTCGAGTAGCGTTAACGCCAAACGCTTGTGACGTGCTTGTGACTTTGTCTAGCCCCGCAGTTCAATCAATGCTCACAATCTCGTTTTACAATGCCTCACAAAACGAGATAGGTTTCGCCATAGCCTGCTAAGCTGGCCAAGTGCGACGTGACAACGTTTACTTACCTTTATCAATACTATGGAGAGGTCGCAGGCATGCAGTTTCCTCACCTTTTTTAATTCTCGCAAAGGCACATAACCTTACCTGTCCAAACCACAAACCAGACTTGGAATCTGGGACCTCCCGCTTGAAGATCTCAGTGAGCCAATTGCTCCCGAAAGGTCATCAGATCATAAACAAGTACACAATCCAATCTTCTCATGAAATATTACGAATGGACAGTTCAATATAAACACCCATCGGTTACGCAATAAGTAAAGAAGTACTGGAACGATCTTCCACCCTCATGTGCCGAGGCCACCCGCGCGGGGCAGCGCGGCGTGCCGGCAATCATCTCATCAGGCCCCATCACGTCTCATCACGTTTGCAGTGAGTACCGCACGCACGTGTCGGGTGCAGCGGAGTCCGGACAGCGTAACCTTATGCAACTCTCAATCGTGCACACATCTTGGTATTAGAGACGCCATGACATGGGAACTCCTTAACTTACAGTCTCGCACAGTGGCCAGCTCATGAGTGATCTGCTTAACACAAGGATATAACATAGGTGGACACAAGTCTTGGAAGGTGTAGATATACACCATATCACAAGGTATAAGGTGCCGGCGTAGCGGTCTCCGATAGGGGGCGTAACAAGTCCACATTGTTACCACACACTTACGGAATTTTCAACTAGAATTCTATAAATTATACAACTTCTGAGAATTTATGGCGCGGCGGGTCCGTCTTTTGTATCGTCCTGCCCCAGAATGGGGAGAGTGAGCCCATAGGGACAAGGAGCGAGAGCAAAACAACTTGTAGGGAGTCAAGAAGGCGCCCCGGGAACACGCCAAGAGTAAGTACCGTAAAACGGGGATACTAGGAACGGCGGGGTAAATAGGAATAAATTTCTGACTTTCTAAACTGTCCTGTTATTTGTCATCCTAAGCATGAGAGATCAATTGTTTTTTATTTTTGAACGAGCTTATTATTTTTGCTACTGGCAAGACTAACCAGTTTTAAACTAGCCAATCAGGTTATATTAAAAAATCGCGTTGAAAGTGAGGTCGTCGTGGACACGCGAAATTTGTTGTTTTTAACTTTAAGTTTTTGATGTGTTCTAATGAGGAAGTGTTGAAATTGATTTAATTATTATAATAATAGTGGATTGAAATTTGAAGGAACATTAAGAGGTAAGCAAATAATTGCGTTATTTCATCGTAAACCTTAATTTTAGATGAATGCTCGTTTTAAGGTCATTTTGGGGATAAAAGGAACGCGAAGGGGGGAAATAGGCACGTGAACAGGTCTAATTGGAACAGCACGGGGGCTATTTGGTACGAACAAGAGGTAAATAGGAATCATGAAATAGGGTTGTCAAAAACCAAAGTTTAATTACTTTAATACTTAATTAAAGTTAATTTTACTTTTGAATTTATTAAAGTTAAAAACGATAACAATTAAATTTATTAAAGTTAAAAACTATTACTATTAAAGTTAAAAACTATTTATTTAAAACTTCTTTTGGCCGTAAACCATTATTTACATTATATACAATAAAAAAAATGAATTTTTAAGTAAATGTCGCCAGTTTATGGGTGCCAAAAAATGCTTGATTTGCCACCAACAGTCAGGCCACCGTTCGCTCAGCAGCCACCTATAGAATTTTGACAGATGGCGCTACTGTTTTTTTTAATTATGATTAATGAATTGAATCTATTATGAATAATGATGATATAATCTAAATTATTAATTTTATTCTTCATTGAGTGAAGCATTGTATTCAAATAGTACAACTATTTTCTTGAAAAACATTATAATGTCTTAATGTTTTTTTTTCAGAATGCCTCGTAACTACACACCCAAGCCAGGCGCTAATCGTTACATAAAGTACTTCATTTTTTTATTTAAGTAACTTGTAAGCTAAACATTTAATAGTAATTTTGTATAAGCTATTCTAGAAGGCCATAAATAAATAAGGAATAGACTGATTATAATACTGTTTTTCTAGCTCAATGCCACATTTTTGTTACTTGTTTTATGTACCCTAGCTACAATAAAAATTTGATCTCAAAAAGTTTTTATTTTTACTATACCTACCTACAGTCTATACACATAAAATAAGATAAGCAGCATGATTAGATTAAATAAACTGAAACTTTTTTTAAATTAGGTAGGTAGGTACTTACTTAGGATAAATATTGGATTTGGATAGACAGCCCTGAGTAAAATTCCTATTAACCCCTCTCTTGAACCTATTAACCCCATCGGGGGTAAATTGGAATCCAGCATAGTTTTTGGTGAATATTTTAAAATCTGGCAATATTTTGAGAATCCAAAGCTACTTAGCATCTAAAACAGCTTACCGGACATTCAAAACTGTACCACAACACACCCTATTTGTTGTGCAAGAAGGTTTAATTTCCAGTTGAAGTTGAAGATCGGACCTATTTACCCCGTTTTACGGTACCGAACGGGCGCCCTCCCGCGTTTTGACCCCCATAACCGCGAGGTTGATTGGGCCATGGGTGGTGGAGGGTTGTCCCTATAAAACTTCTGACGCCTTACGCTCGGATCACAAGCAGTCCCCATCTGCCTGGAGAGGAATTTCCCTATAACTTCAACACCGGCATTATCCAGTTTGGGATGTAATGATTTCTAAGCTGTTTTGGTCTTATAGAGCAAGTTCTGCCCGCGTGAAATGGTGCCGAGAATACTGGCTGCATTAACAGCTAGGCTGATTTGTTACGTAAATATAAATATTAGATACCTATCATTCATCTAGGAAGTACAAGTAAGATATCATCTTCGGCTACACAGAGCATAATTTATAATAGGACCTTTCTAAGCTTACACTCAAATAAGAGAATATCCGTGAAAATCTGATCGGATGGTCACTCTTGCTGAGAGTAACGTGATCTCCATCTCACGTGTCCACCGGCCGAGGGGTGCCGCAAGAAACGTGAGTCCCTTTTTCTGGGAATTCCCTCCGATTTTAGAAACAATTGTGGGTGAAGAAATATAGAAACCCTCCGTTGGTACGTCCTGCAAGTTTGTACAGTTACTTTTTGAAATAAATTTTGTAGAATAGCGGTGATATCCAGGTAAAGACTTCTACATCCTAAATGGGGTTTGATACGACTTTCTAGTGCTAAAAGTACCGCATTAGTTAAACCATGGATTGGCAATATTGACATAGCGAAACTGTAAAGGTTTTCGTTCAACATATTATACGGAACCCAAACAATATTAACTCGATTCGATAATTCGAGATAGATTACTATTTCTATTAATTTCGCCAATCAGCAATCGCAAAAATTTAATCAGAATTTTCAACCATTTATGATGATTAAATTTCGCCTAGGTATGAAATAAGTAGTAAGCGCATTCATGCATGCATAATTATATCGCTAAGTTGTTGTGCTTAAGCTCTAAAAAATTAGGTATACCTATAGGTATGCGTATAGATATTTTAATCCACGAAGATGTGCCCCACTCCGTTAAAATCGCTTATATTTCATTTCGATGCGTATGGAGTTTGACAGAGATACATACACTGATAGTTCAGTTGCCTTCGTGGAAAATCTATAGTGCTGCTAGCATACAAGTATAGGTGCAACTGCAATAAGCTAAGTGGTCTACTGAGTTGATACCTAGATCCAGATGCACTCCGATTGCGTCGTACAGAGAGTCTCTGTCATAACTTCTTATTGTTAGAGCTGATAAATTGCTGAGATACGCGGGGAAACATCGCACTGTGTATTGTCTCGTTTTACTGTTTATCGCCACTGTTTGTTGCAGCTTCTATTTGTTTTTTCCAGTAGTCATTGAACGTTATCCTACCTTTAATCGCTGACAAAGCTGTTTTAGCAAATAAAGACAACACGAGCAAGATGTTTTCTATCTGATATTAGACATGCTCATGTCAGTAGCAGTGCGTCCCAGGACATTGCAATTCGATGTTATGTGACGCACTGCACTACACTCGTCATCCTGAAATATCAGTTGCTTGAGTAGCTTAGTAATTCCTTTATGACTAGTATTTTTTCCGGCAACAGTGGTCTGCAATCTGAAACACAGTATTTGCTACTACTACTTAACGGGCACTTACTATTACTACTTAATGTCACTACTACTTATAACGGGCAGGAAATCTGACACCCCATATCCATCCCGGCAGATTCTGCAAAAAAGTCTGACCACCTGTTTTACTCTCTTTACCGGCTTGTTCACGTCTACTGCTGGAAATGAAGCACCTCTACCAGTGACCTTTTTTCAGGTCCAGCTAACAGTAGATCTTCCTAAGCTACACTAAACACCCCTTGGCTTTAAATCAAAATGTTTACTTGGGTAACTGAATGATGTATGGAAGCAGGAAGAGAAAGACCGCGAATACCTGGCTTTACCGCAGCGACATGGTGTGAGTTAACTGACACTGACATTGGCATAGCGTACAGTCTTGTACAGTAGTAGGTGCTACACACAAACTACAACCGTGCGAAAACATTGACCCTATGGTTTTAAATGTCAACCGCAAGTGGTCTGGTTCGCTCGGGTGAACATTTCACTGGCCATTGGCTTGTGATGCGGAAGTGGTCAACTTTACTCCAAAAATTACGTCTTTCTCTGGGAAACTTTGTTAGTGATTGCCAATCTATATGTAACACGTATCCTCAAGCAAATGGTTGATACCAGAGCGGTGCGGTTGATGCCGTGTAGCAACCGACTGAATGTTATTTTCCGAGTTCTTATTCTTTTAGATTTGGCTGTTTTTACACGAGTATTTTAGGTTCCACAAGTTTTTAATTAATTAACCGTATACCTGACCGCAAACCCGCATTTGATCAGCTCAATGGGCTAATGGGGTCAGGGTCAAACCCTTATAAAATATTTTGAGAGATCTGTGCTCAGTAGAGGATTGCTAAAAGAAAGATTAACTCATTCCTAGAGATTTTAGGGAAGAAGATGGGATCAAAAGAGTCCAAGCCCTAAATACCTTGAAGGAAAGGCTGAACAATGTAAGGATCTGCAGCTATAGCCATGTTATCTTACATCTATTCTTCTTGTTCGATTGTTACTGGAACAAATTCCAAAAATGAATGGGAATGACATATCTGATCGACCAATTTATTACGTGGATTGATGACAACTGTCATTCTTGTACATTTTTGAATTCCATTAGCAATTGTATAAATTGAATAGATACAATGTAGCATAGCTACATATTCTAGCCTCTTTTTAGTGGAGTATTTTTTTTTTTACTATATAGGCTAGCGCTTGACTGTGATCACACCTGATGGAAAGTGATGATACAGTCTAAGGTGGAACGCGCTTGCCTAGAAGATGCCTATTCACTCTTGATTTGAAGGCACCCGGGTTGTAAATGGCAGGAAAGACACTGCCTGGGGAAAAGGTGCACTGAAAATGAGAGTATGGACTAGGTATGTATATAGACAATGTCTGCAGCATAAATCACAGAGCAAGGAATGAGTGGCATAAATAGACAGTTGTGATGGTCACCCAGTCTCCCTAGCGTGTAAGGTCATTGCTCCACCATTAAAATGATATAATTAGCTGCATCGATACAATCAGCTTGGAGCTCATCCAGCGATCACTTGACGAGATTCCTTCAACTCCGAACGTTTGATTAATGGTGGTTATGAATGTTATGATTACACTTGCCAGATGTCCTGCTTTGTACGCGAAAATTCAAGAGACTTAACTGATTAACTCTGAGACAATAGGGGTTGGTAAACTTCGTTTGGTTAAAGAATGTGTGTATGTCGCCGAGTCAATGGTAATAACCCGGCACATAACATAACATAGACACACCCCTTCGTTTTTTTATTAATTAACCCGGAACTTTATCAATCATTTCGAGATCTTACTGGACTCATTTCAGTGAAATTATAATTTTATACGGACTGCTTTAGTGATTTTTATAATATTTCATGAGTTAAGTTAGTAGTGAAGAACTTCTACAAGAAATTGGTCAACTCGTTTTCATACGCCATTCTCAAAACAAACTATAACAAAAAAATTACAGTGTTACACTTAGGATCTTATTTCTATAAATTTTATTATGTAACAAAATTATCACGCTCGGCGGGATTTAAACTCGTGTCTCACAGCTATCGCGACTGGGTGATCTGCAACTGAGCTACGGGGGCCTAACGGTGTAGAAGCCGTATTTAAGCGATTTTGAATGAAGTTTTATGCAAAAACTATAAAGACAATTACTTTCAAATTTACGCGTCATTTATTTTGGGTCTTTAATCTAAAATCGCTAAGAAGCAGAAACACGATTGGATAAAATTTTCTCTATTGAAAGTTCTCCCAAAAGTTGCTCCAAAATCACTACATTGAATGTAATTGTAATTTTTGTTTTAAAGTGTCGGTAATAATAATATCCAAAAACGCTAAGAAACTAATTTTTGATAACCAGCTTCGTTTTTGAGTAATTAGGTAAAAGGTCGTTTTTCTGTTATATTCTTCCGCGACGCTGCATGTCGCACCTACCAAATCTCCGTGAGAGTGAGAAAGACAAAAATAAATTCAATAAATCCCAGCGATAATTCGACACGTAGGTATTGTATTCAGTTCTTAGGCAGAACTGTGGTGCCATTTATCAGGAAACATTTCACTGGTGACACATCAAACGTTCCGGTGTCACTCACGCGTTTTGTCTAAACAAATCTCTATGTAGATTGGGGGGTCTCGTAAAAATAGATTTATTGCGAAACAAACAAGAAAAGAGAAAATAATTTTATTATATTTTTATTGTGTTTCACAACGATGCCCCGCACACCTGTGTTTTACTGCCAATCACGTTGGTTTCACACACACCAATAATATTTTTATAACCGATCTATAAAATGTGGTTCATCGAATTTCAATAAAATATAAATAAAGTTATATAAATCGATTTTGCTATTATGTAACCCTTTTTCTAGAAAAGGTCGAACTTAAAATATAAATTATTGAAAAAATATTTCTTTCAATATAACTAGCAATTTCGTTATTTAAGTATATCAATAAACATGAGCAGTTAATTCTCTGTTATATCATAATTATTACATAACATGAAAAATAAATACTTTAGTAACAACTAGTATTCTGTAATGGTAAAGAAACCTAGATATCGTGAAGTACGTTCTAATAACTTCAAGTTATCTGTTAAGTAAGCGATAAGTAAATAAAATAGTAAACACCAGAGATAGATCCTGTCACCGAATGTCGAATGTTAATCTTTATATTTACTTTATCTGTGGAGATAAAAGATAAGAACGTAACCATGACGTTTTATCTTGAAGTCAACGCAAATAAAGCCACTAAAAAACTAATAAAAACTTTCTGTTTGGATGTAAGTTGATACTTTAGAATATTAGACAAATTCCTGAACCATCATCGATTGATGGAGGTTTTTAACCGACTTCATAAAAGAGGGTTCATATAGGAGGTTCTCAATTTATAGGAATATATTTTTTTTTGGTCTTCATCCCGAGTTTGTGAAAAGCCCACGATTGGGCGCAGGCCCTTAATTACATAAGAGCGTGACCGATAGAGCGTATTTCCACCAGCTACCAATGCGTGTTGATGGGCTGAAAGTTTATTACTTATACGACTCAAAGTTTTTTTTACACAAATCCTTAAGTTACTGACATTTACGGGCGGTCAATTAGATATTCTTATTAATTGTCTTGAAATATAATATAGTTCTTCGTAATATTTGGTCGTTGACTGTTAAATGTATCACGTCAACAGATTACTCATAAGGCCGAAAAGTTCAACGGCTATAATTTTCAACGACCGAAAGTTACGCATCTGTGTACCGACACTGAGGTTATTCTTGAATATCCTAGGACGTTCTATGACTGGGGAAAGAAGTCTGTGTTCTGTGATCCGGCACACAGCACACTGCATTGCCCTAATCACCAAATCGTTTTTTTTGGAATTTGTAGGCATTATTTTTAATGTAAACATTAGCTTGTATAATGTCATTATACAAGTTAATGTTTACATTAAAAATTTTGTTTAAAGTAAAACATGGGGATGATCATTTATTCCCGCAATTTTAATTTCATAGGCCTAGCTACTAAAGCTTATAAAAACAGGATGTTACCAGAGGTTTGACCATAACAATATCAAGGTGTGTACTTTTACAATTTCTCCTATAATCCCATCCCACTCATACTTGAGAGTCCATAATAAAATAATAAAGTTTAAAAATAACGCGTAAATCTGAAGCATTTATGAGTGTTACCGAGGTGAATCTTGTCACGGGGGCGTAGGGTTCAAAGTCGCGTGTCAAAGATCACGGCATAATGCACTCTGTTCGGAAGAAAGCCCGCCTTGTTACTGATACTTGACACGGCGAGCGTTTCCATTGTTAGCTATGCACCGATAAAAATACATTAATATTTTAAACGGGAAAGTTTTTGTGCATGTGTGTATGTTTGTTACTCCTTTACTTCATAATTTGTGAAACAAAAAATGCATACCTATGCATTGGATTTGAGATAGATTAATACTTAAGTTGGATGAATATGTATCTAAGGTTTTCACTCAAGAAAAACCCAGGAAACTTGTGGTAAGTATTTTGTTAGAAAACCTAATGAAAAATATCATCACTTTTGAAATAGTAAATGGCAGTTACACTATAAAATACCTACATTTTTAGAAATTCTCAAATGAACAGAACATGTTGAATTCCTGAATTATTCACAATTATTTTATTTTACTTCTAATTACTACCTCGATACTAAGCGTCAGATGCGTCAGACACTCCAGCAATGGTCAAGTCGAAATCTACAGCGAATGCGATATAATTTTCAAGATTAAGTTTGGCCTTGCTCACAGAATCTGTGGCCTTGTTAGTTATATCCACACAAACTCTAGAAAAAAGCTTATTTGCCAATGTCGACGTAAAGGCATTTCATGAAGATCATCATAATTATCATCATTGCTTCAAAATCACATTTTCTTACCGGTATGAATCTGACGATGCGGTCACCCGGTCGTTTTGCGAAAACTTTTTCGTTCAAGCAAATAGTAACAACGCCTTCTGTCAAAATTCTATGGGCGGCTGCTGGGCGAACTACACGTTAGTAGTTGACGTCAAAGCAAATATTTTTGACACCAGTAACCTGGTGACATTTTTGATTATACAAATAAATTTGTTCTAAGACGCCGTGAACCGTGATACATTGGACACGCGCGTAATTTCAAGTGGCAGCGAGGTAGTTCAGCGGAGATCTTATAACGGTATCAAGAGCACGAGTGCAGTACCCAGTATCCACTACCCGGTACCGAGCACTACCTACCGCGGTACTACCTACTATTGCCGTAGCCTCTCATCGACTCGCTGTAATGACGATTACTTTGACCTACGTCAAGCAAATTCCAAATTTTTTCGTCACTGGCGATGACCGTTGGAGCTAAAGTGGACTTTCTGCCCCCTAGCTCGTTAGATCGACGCTATAAACTTTCCTACTACCTACTTAATCGGTGTCTGAGGTTGTCCGGAAGAGATCGCTAGTTAGCGATAAGTCCGCCTCATTGTTACCTGTATCTTCTTTCTATTTCTACTTTAATTTTTGTAACTTGTTTCTTGGGTGCACAATAAAAGTATATACATACAAACATAAAGCGGGTTTTTGAAGTGAAACGTGTTGGACATTCTTTCATAATACTTATGTAAAAAAATTACCCCGTGATGCTTACCGCCTCATTTTGTAACCGTAACCGACACCTCTGTATCAGTAGTGTACTGTAGTCTGCCAATTCAAAAACTATACACATTTTTTTTATGTTCAAGTTGTCACTCCTGCCGGCACTCCCGCCACGAAAGTCCCGTCAAAAAAGACGTGACACTCTCGACTGTCACGTCTTTTTTATTCTGTGGGAAAATCCTCATATAATGTTGATTAAATATATTCGGTCCGGTAATGCCAACTCAACCTACTAAAATATTTCCGACCCCCGAGGTAGCCATGTAAGCCCTACCAGTCCTACATGAAGGCAATATCTATTTTCTCAAAATATGAATTCTTTCTTTTTTACAACGGGAAAGCGGCAACATAGTTTTGGACGCTCACAAAACCTATCTATTTAAGTACCCCTTTTTACTTTTATAAAAGTGAAATTTTCCAAAGTCTTTTCGTAGCGGATAGTTACGTCATATCTAATAGTTACCTGAATTATAGAGTCATGGCCAGGTAAGTCCATTTGATTAGGTAATCCTAGGCTTTCACCGCAGATTAATTATATTTCGCATGGATTATAATCTCAACAGGATTAACCTTAGTGGTTTGACCTTCATGGAGACATGGAGTGCAGTAAGCTAAAATTAATGAATGAATTTAAAACTTCTAATTCATTCGCAAACTCTACCTATTAAATATTTATGTATATTAATTAATCGTACTTATGAAAATTAAATTCATGAAATAAATATTAAGATACCAAACGTTAATCCCTATGTAAACCTTAATAATCCCAATTTCTATAATATTTACGACAGTTGAAGATAAAAATGGAATTTGATGTATAATGACCGCTATCTATAAGTTTCGCTAATTACCTGCGACGAAATTTAAATATTTGTAAAAACAACTTACCTACTTATTATTTGTCAAGATAAGTAAGTATAATTCATTCCCATTTTTGACTCATCATCGGTCTTAGGATTCTTGTCTTCTTGAAAGCGATTTAACATTAAACTTTAGTGAAACAAAACTCAAATCATAAATACCGTTCTCGCATTTCAATAGGTACATGATATCTACAATCTATCTTTATCTACTGGTAGTCGACTATATGCAGCTCACGTAGTGAATTTGAAATGTAGTTTTTGTGACCGAGTGGCCTATATCGGAGTAAAAGTTCATTGAATAGGCAGATGCAACAAAAACTAAAACTCGGCTGCCTATTGAAAAGAGTCAAACTCTCTGACTGGTTTTCAGCGATATGTCTCTGACGTTTTAGAAACCATAGAGTATACCACACATACACACACATTATATTTAGCATGACGCATTAAAATGAAATTAAATTAAATGAAAAATCTTTATTTTCACATGGGCCCAATTAATAGGCTCTTATGAAAAGTCAAAACTCTACCGCCAGGTTCGGAAAGCAGGTTTGCACCGAGAAGAACTGGCATTAATTTTTGTACCTAGATAGGCTTGCGATTGGCGACAATCATACCCGATGGAAAGCAATTATGAAGTCTAGGTTGGAGCGCGCTTGCCTAGAAAATGCCTGTTCACTCTGCTCATGAAGGCAGCCATATTGAATTCCATCAATCCATCTTTCGCGGTTCGTATCAGAAAATTGGAAGAAAAACGTTTCGGCAAGTTTTGCCGGATGCATGGATGAACGGATGCCATGTTACCCGCAACTTCTTTCTCTATCAATCTATCTACTTCTATCCACCCCAGAGCCAAATCAGTAAATATAGTTGTGTCGTGGAGGAGTAACATACATATAAACAAACAAACTTTCACATTTCAATTGCGTATGTCAGAAATCAGAATGTTTAGGGAATCCTACGTGGTACCAACGTGTATAGTAATCGTGTAATATTATACATATTATGTTCTTTCGAATTTTTAATAACTGTTGGTAAAGCGATAAAAGTGTTTGCCTTAAAAATTCCTTGACCGGCGACGGCGACCTTGTTCAATGTTTATTTAATCTAAGCTTCGTGTAAGTTAGGGTAATCCCGAGATGACTGTAAGGCGTAAGCTTTAACAACTTGACAGTTGACACTCAAAGATTCACCGCCTTCGGCTGTGTCACATAAATGACACACATTATGTTTTAACTTTTAATAGCTCTAGCTATTAAAAGTTAAAACATAATGTGTAAAAGATACAAGTTCAATTTTATACATCTTATCTAATCACTATTCCAAAATAAAATGAAAACAGTGGTATAGTACATAACAATGGCGTGTAAGGAAGGTAAGAGTGGTGACTTACTACAACAGCTCAAATTAATTAGAATGTATTGGCTAAGCAGCGTTCCAAACTCAATCTCTACCATAGATACACAGAAAACTTTAATTGTACCTTCACTTCGTATAATGGCTGTATGACACACACGTATTTGTATAATAGCTGTATGGTGTGTACTTAGTCGTATAGTGGCTATATGCTAGTTGTATAGCGTGTAAGTGTACTCGAAGCTTTCGGCACGTTTGTAATGCCTTAAACCTGTTTCACACTACGACCAGTTACTATGCACTGTAGGGTTGATACCCTTTATAGTGACAAGTAAACTGCACTATTACACAATACATAAGTTCCGCCGCAAAATAGTAGTACCCACAGAAATAGTAATAATAAGTGTTCTGTGGTAGTACCTTACCTTCGCCTTTATTAGGTATAGAAAGCCCTAAAATAATAATCCTCTCTTTTGAGGTTTTCATTATCCGTACTCAGAGAGTACCAACTACCAACGGGATCCTAAGCCAATTTGCCAGGGATGGGAAGCCAATTTGTTATGTCGCTATATTAAAAATTAAAGTACCTAATTCATTTATAGGGAGTTCCCTTTATAACGTTTGTTTTTCCACGATGGTACGGAATTCCTTGTGGGTAAGTATATGCGTCTGGTCTAAAGTCTGAGTTTGACTAGCTTCTGGCCAAATACTAGTTTTTTTGTTAAACTAGACTTTTATGACAGCTGATGGACTGTTTGCTATAAGATAGGAGTAGGAGCTTTTTCGAAAAGTGGGCACTTTTCTCCTGAAGACTTTTATAGGTATGGGAGGCAAATATAAAACATTCTGTCAGCATAGGCACTTGTCATCAATCGTTATGTTATCGCTTTTCTGGCATTAAAAAAAACTAAAATAATTATTAATTTAGCAACAACCCTGTGCATTTTGCCTGTCGGTATTGTTTATGAGCAAAGAGTATGCGTGCAAAGAGCTAAGAATCCTAGAAGCGCCAGTTTCACTCATACTAGCCCATTATCATTGAAATTCTGTAAATTTCTCTTTCATTTCGCTTGCATTTATTCCTTTACCCAGTTGTATGCGTATTTAAGTACCATATTAAACACTAGCAAATAACATATAACAAGTTTCTTATATAATACATGATAACTTTACCTTATATTATCGATTAGAAAGCTGGAAAAGTGTGGCCGTACTCAATAAAGAACAAATACCTAGATAGATACCTGATCATTCCGCATAAATATCGTAAAATGGAAAATAGCTATTCTAATATCGTAAAAAAACTATAAAATACATTCATATCCAATGTGAAAAGCTATTACATAATAATAATAGTTATATGCAGCTAGAAGCATTTTCTACGAATGGGAAACTTTAATAATAAAATTAAAATGCGAGCGTCCAAAGTAAGATAAAACTTAGGAAGTTTCCATCTCGAAAAGCCTTGGTTCCGATTTTTAACAAATTGGTTATCTACGTACGCCTAATGTGTGTGTGTGTGTGTGGAAAAAAAACAAGTAGGCCGTCAAGTAACTGCGAAGCCGCTGACAAAATCGAAGTGATAAATAATGAAAACAAATAATTGTTAACATTATTTACACCTCCAAGGAATATTTTTATCGATTTGAACTTGATATCACTAGAAATATTATGGTTCCATTTATCGTTTTGAAGTACGGAACTCCAGATTAAATATGAAACATGTATCTTAAATTAATTAAATATTGTAGATTCAAAAAGATGTAACTAAAATTAATTTAATATTTTCACGCTTTATCAAAATTCTAACGCTATCAGTTAGGAAGGAATTGATATATTAGGTGATTTTGAATGAAGTTTTATGCAAAAACTATAAAGAATATTACTTTCAAATTTACACGTCATATATTTTGGGTCTTTAATCTAAAATCGCTAAGAAGCAGAAACACGATTGGATAAAATTTTCTCGATAGAAAGTTTTCCCAAAAGTTGCTCCAAAATTTCAGTTTTTCTAGTTTTTATCGGACACTACATTGGATGTAATTGTAATTTTTGTTTTAAAGTGTCGGTAATAATAATATCCAAAAACGCTAAGAAACAGATTTCTGATAACTAGCTTAGTTTTTGAGTAATTAGGTAAAAGGTCGTTTTTCTGTTATATTCTTCCGCGACGCTGCATGTCGCACCTACCAAATCTCCGTGAGAGTGAGAAAGACAAAAATAAATTCAATAAATCCCCTTAACAGAGAGTGCGTGGGAATTCATCTTGTTACAGATAACATTGGTTGTTACCTGGAGTGCGCCGAAACGAAATGAAACAATACATCCATTATTGGGATCGTTTACGACCAGTTTACAACTTTTAAATCGATGTTACATCGAGAAGACCTTGGAGTGAACGATAAAACGTCAATATGCAATGGAACCGGACCTTGAGGATCCAGACTCCAGACTAGGTGTTATACTTATTTTGTTTTGTATATTAGTCTAGAATATTTAATTATATTTAGGACTTATCAATTGAGTAGACTTCACTTCGACAAATTTTTCAAGCTTCAAGTTCATAGTCCAGGTTTGACTAAATATGGGATTAAAGCTTGTAAAATTTTTCGCATTTTGTCAACCTTTTTTTTGAAGATTTTTGTCCAAATTTTCTACAAGCCTGCAAGCAAGGAAATAAGAGAAATGCAGTCAATCGATCACGATCACTCCAAGTCCTAAACGTAAAGTAACGATCACGGAAAATGTAGCAGGCCAGCAGCAAAGCAGCTCATAGTAACTAAGTTTCATATACCTAGCTACATCAGGGCATATTACGCTCAAAATATTGGACACTTTAGGCTTTACGCCGATAGACAAGTGGTCTAGGAAATCATTAGTCTTAGGAGTTACTTAGGCATTTTAGAGTTTTCCATTTGTTTTAATAGGAGTAGAAACAAACGTAAAATAGGCAGTCATTATAATGTGTGAAGATAATATTCTAACATGAGTAACATAAAGCAGCTAAGCTCCGTTACTTCCGGTGATGCAGTAATGTCCAGTGAGTTCAGAACTAACTGCAAATACTAGATGAACACTAGTTTCTTATCATCATAAACAAATATTCTTTGAAAAAGTCAGATATTACATAATCCATTGCAATCTGGATCTTTAAACCAGTCCGTCTGGGCATCGGTACCTAACCATTCGGTTGTTCATCAAGTGGAACTCCTTCGTTTCAGCCGACGCATGTCCATTGTCCACTGCTGGACAAAGTGGGACAAAGACCTGCTGCAATGATTTCAAACCTACACGGTCCAGCGCCACTTGTATTCAGCGACTTTCTGCGACTCTGAGGGAGGAGTCGCCAATCCTGCGCCCTGCTATATACAGGACCGCCGCCATTCCAGCACTTTAGGCCCCCAACGTCCGTCGATCCTTCTAGCTACATTGCCACTTCAGATTCGCGATACGTTAAGCTATGTCAGTGACTGGTTCGTCTGCAGATCTCCTTACTTCTGATTTGGTCATGCAGTTACGGTAGAGATACTCCGAACTTAGTTCTGTCTACTACTAATTGACTCTGAGCGTTTTTATCAGACCCATAGATTGACTATGTGCCTCATAAGAAAGCGTAAAGTCCGTGTTTCGGATCCGTTGTACATCACTGGCAACACACACTGTTCGAAGACCTAGTCTTCAGGCACTGAGGGATATTGGACGGAAAGACACATATAACGAAGTTTCCCAAATACTGATTAGCCAAATCCTTTTTTCAGCCCATATGGTTCTCGTTCTATACGGTCGTCTTTCCATATTTCACAAGTCGAGATTTCGGAAAGAACTTATTCTATTTTTACGGTCCTCTTTTAGGTCCGAATTTCCTCACGAACGATTTTGCAACATGTATCAAGAAACACACCCAGTAGTCGGATAAGCGATGAGATGGGAATTTGAAAGGCCTTTGTATGTTTTTACCATGTCGCTAGAGTATAATTATGATAGACTGGTAAGTACAGAGTCCGTTACAAAGGGAGCAATTACAAAATGGCTGGGATACGATAACTAAGCGTGGCGCGGCTCGGGCACGGCGCGACGCAAAGTCACTAAGAATATGAAAAGACCACTCTTGCATATTCCTCCGATTAAGGAAGAAAATGGAAAATGGGCTATTAATAATGAACAAAAAGCAAAAAGGTTTGCAGAATATCTAGAAAAAATCTTCCAGCCCAATGAAGGAGACAGCACTAACTTTATAAATTCTGAAATAAATCAGGAAAATACTTCAATTACGCTTGTAACGCCGAAAGAAGTACTTGAGGAAATAAATAAATTAAGCGTGAAAAAATCCCCTGGATTTGATCTTATTACCACAGAGATATTGCGAAATATTCCAAGGAAAGCTATTGTGAAATTAACTACTCTGATTAACACGTCATTCAGACTGAAGCACGTTCCTGATTTATGGAAAGTTGCAGAAGTAATTATGATCGCTAAACCAGGAAAACCACCAAATGAAGTTACATCATATAGACCGATTTCATTATTACCAATCATTTCGAAACTTTTTGAAAAACTATTACTACGCAGACTTAAACCTATCTTAGAAAATAATAACCTAATTCCAGATTATCAGTTTGGATTCAGGGAGAAACATTCTACGATAGATCAAGTGCACAGAATAACAAATATCATTGAAAGAACCTTAGAGGAGAAGAAAGTTTGTTCAACTGTGTTTCTCGACGTAGCACAAGCCTTTGACAAAGTCTGGCATGAAGGTCTTGTATATAAACTAAAAGTTCTATTGCCACCGCCTTACGCGAGTATATTAGAATCATATCTTTCAAATAGAGCATTCAGGGTACGACATGAAAATGCTTACTCTGAACTTAAGGAGATTAAAGCTGGAGTACCACAAGGAAGTGTCCTGGGGCCTGTCTTATACCTTCTCTATACATGTGATATTCCAGAACTCGAACATAACACTATCGCTACCTTTGCCGATGACACTGCCATCATCGCTGTGGGGAATACTCATGAAGAGGCAGTGGGAAAGGTACAAATAGCTATGAATAAACTCCATCAATGGACGAAAAAATGGAGAATAAAATTAAATGAAACTAAGTCTACGCATATTGATTTTACAAATAAGAAGGCAGAATATCATCCTATTTACATAGACAAACAAAAGATACCTTATGCTGATACAGCAAAATATCTTGGAATGACGCTTGACACAAAGCTACGCTGGAAAGCTCATGTCAAGAAGAAAAGAGCAGAATTAGAGCTGAGGTACAAAAATATGTACTGGCTAATCGGAAGAACATCGTCGTTGTCAACGCAAAACAAGTTACTCTTGTATAAACAAGTCCTAATGCCAGTGTGGACTTATGGTATTCAGCTTTGGGGTTGTACCAAAAAAGCAACATCCAGATAATACAACGATTCCAAAACAAAGTACTCAGAGGCATCGTGAATGCACCCTGGTATGTTAGAAACGAAGACATTCACCGAGATCTTCAAATGGACTTCGTAGATATCATCATCCAAAAATATGCCGCAGCCCATGAACATCGACTGCATCATCATGTAAACGTGGAGGCAATCCAGCTCCTCGACACTACGGACCTCATAAGAAGACTCAAAAGGACTAAGCCGTTTGAGTTAGTTTAAGTAGATCGTAGCGATGCTAAAGTACCCTTAAGGGACTTTCGTGAGAGAAAAAAAAAAAAAAAAAAAAAATTACATAGAGCATGCCGCGCACGCTAGCTATGGAATTATTAGAACAATTTTCTTTTGACGTGATAACGTTTAATAAATTGATGAACACCAGCAACACACATGAAAAATAGTAACGTTCCGCGGAACGTTCCACCTGAGCCTGTGCGTGCAAGCGAGAGCGCGCAACAAGCTATAGAGAGGCACGATAAAACAAACGATAGAGAGGCCAATTATGACGTTATCACGTAAATCTATCGTCCGTAAACCGACTTTTCAGACAACCAATTATTTTTTTTGGGTTACAAAACTGGTTACAATTTTATCGTAGTAGGTTAGGGCCTATGACTAATTTGAATATCGAGACTGCAACCTAAAAAAATATTTTTATGGACAAGCCTAATCTCGCGGTGACTTGAATTGCGGTGCGATGTAAAAATTAAATAAAAGCCATATAGAATCTAGATTTTATCTAGGTAATATAATATGTTATGTGCGTATATAATACGGCATTTTTCACCATTATTTTGTTGCTTTATCCGACAAGGAAATCTAGAGTTGCAAGCATTTGAATTTTTCTTCTATACATTTCTCACTAAACTATGGCACATGAGTTACTACGGTTTAAGTGTCTACTTATTCAGGTTTATTACCTAAATTGCTTATAATTTTATCGTTATTTGCTGGATTTCATTTGTTTAATAAAAAAATTATTATTAAATATTGTTTTAAAAACTAATTACATAAATCACCATTTTGATTTAAGTAAAATACCCTTTTTACAAGAAATCCTTGTTTAAATACCTATCTTCGCGCTACGTTGAAACAAAAGCTTATAGGCAAGCTACTAACTAGTTACCTACGTTTAATCAGCTTAAAATGCTATCAACAATATTGTATCTTGAAAGTACTTTCAATACAAAACAGAAGTACCTGTTGTATTGTACAGTGTACTTGGGTACCTGACAAATAATAAAACAGTGAACATTTTGTTCCCACACAACTGTATCACCTAAAACTATTAATATTAGACCTAAAATTGCATGAACGCTTTTCGCAAAATGCACTAGGGTACTTACACGGAAATCATTAGGCGTTCCCAAAGCGCAGGAATATCGAAAATGATTTAGGTTAAAGTTAAAACCGAATTTTGACTAAACGGTTCATTTGAATACAATACCGGTGTTCTGTTTATGTTGAAAGTGATCATGTAAATTGGCGGACAAGGGTGTTATCTTAAATCGTCCATTTTGTACTGGGAATTTATTTGCTATTTTAGCTAATAGACTGTTAAACAAATACCTAACAAATATAGACCAGCGAGGCTAGACAAAGTCACAAGCGTTTGGCGTTAACGCTAGTCGACAAAAATGTATGGACAAAACAAATGACTAGAAAAACCACGATAATAATTACTAAACACGCTGTGTTTGATACTGTCGGCTGTCAATAATTGTCAAGCGAAGTACGCTAAAGGTCCGCGAGAACGCCAGCGAGCGTTCAAGTTAGCGTAGTTAATTATTCAAACACAGCGTGTTTAGTAATTATTATCGTGGTTTTTCTACCGTCATTTGTTTTGTCCATACATTTTTGTCGACTAGCGTTAACGCCAAACGCTTGTGACTTTGTCTAGCCCCGCTAGTATAAACTTAATACTGGTGATAGAACTATTCTTGCAGAATTCCACTGCAGTGTCAATTATTCTACCAAGAAGCAATAATGTAATCTGGTTTGAAGGACACTGAAATCTGGTTTGAAGGACACTGTATGCGATGGGTGAAATGAGAATTAAGAACTAATGTCTGGTTGATGAGCGCAGTGCAATGCATCATATGATGATGCAATTGCAACGTATGCCAGTATCACTTAACATCAGGTGAACATGTTGCTCTTTTCATGAGGGCTAGGCTCGGAGTATAACATACTCGAATAAATCATGTATAATAGATACGATGATATTCGTAGAATGATCACAGTGACTGGTATAGTAAAGCGACTAGCGAAATAGAAATGTTAGTGAGTTATAGCTTGATGAAGTGAAGACAGTTTGGAATCGTAAATTAAATGATGACTTGACGACATAGGCAGACGAGCTTTGTGGTCCGTATTCAAACCCGTTACGAGTTTTCTATTTTGGATATGATCTGGGCTAGCGACAGGCTTCGGCCGTGGCTGGCTATCATCGTATCTACCAGCACAGACGCATTGTCAGGAGACGCATTAGTATTACCTAAAACCTAACGTAGATTAACGAAGTCTACTAGAACTTTATTTATTCTTCAATTATAGTCTAAGTTTCACCGGATTTGTCCTACTTTTGGACGCGAGCAATATCCATCAAAATTGATACCTTTCAATAGCTAGACGGTGAAGAAAACTGGTTACAAATTTTCTAAATTTTCTAACGTTTCATAATCCAAATATACGATATTTTCTAACACGATCGACAAAAATCTTTCGCAGGATGTCGTGTCCGAAAAAGTGCGTGGAATATAACCTATATACCTAGTTCAAAGCTTCAAAAATACCCACCTAGCGTCTTACCCGGTGATAGGTCCTTATTATAGAGTTCGCGAGATGGGTTAGATATTCTGCCATGAAGCAGTAATTGTGAAGCGATAGTGTGTTCAGTTTGGATGGCACCACAAAACAAATAATGCGCAGTACAGTGCGTTGTAAGACATCGCAATTGAATGGGATTTGATGGGTAGGTAATTAGGTATACGTAGTCGTGGAATGGTAGTACGTCAGACATGGGTACTCACAGGTATATCACTTAACATCAGATTAACCTCTGGCTCGTGTAGTTATCCTTTAGTTTAAAAAGGCACGATAGGCCATGAAAGCCAGAGTCCACACCTATGGAGCAATAGTTAATTCCACACAACTCGCGTACTAGTTACAACCTTCGATTTCCCATTGAAACTTAAAGACCATAATATCAATACGATTTGATCAAGGATCACAATATTACTTATAAGGAAAATAAAGAAGGGCGTGAAGCGGAACTACGTGTAAATAAATACATAAATACCTCACGTACTCAACCTTGGCCTGATTAGATTGTTAATTAAAACGACCATTAATAGTTATAGACATGAGTTCATCTTTGTAAAAAAAACTCGTAAATAATATTTTTGTTTATGGTGCTGACTGAAGTTCACACTGATACAACCTAGTAATACCTACTACTTAGAGGAATTTCTGTTTAAAATTCAATTAAATATTATATAACAGTAATAATAGTTCCTTTATGGATATACAAAATCGCCTTCAAAATAAACAAGAAGTTATTTTTTAATGAAGAAAATACCTGACGCATACCCCGCCACCATAAAGAAAAGCATGGGTTTATGAACCCACGATTAAATTATCTAAATATTTCCACGATGAAGACAGTGACGGAAAGCTCGATATTTCCATCTGTTTGTTTATATTTGGGTCAGCCATACAAAATCATAATTTCATATTGCTATACTACATAAATCAATATTTAACCCAATTCTTTAACACCTATAAAACTCCACTCATGCTCACAAGCAACGATCAAAGCAAAGGCTTAGAAAAGGTTAAAAGTATTCATCTATTTATCATCATCACATTCCGATAGCTGGTCCGGTGAGACGGCTTCAGCCAAAATTAGCTGAACCAGATGTAAATTTGTTGTGCAACAGAACGTAGCTTTGATAGCCTCTAAGCCATTTAATATCTGTCTGGAACCGACTTTAAAAAATCAGGTTTAATTAACGGCTGTATTTTTGTAGAGTTCCTTCACACGCCTTGTACTCTAAATGCTTGGCGAATGAAAACTATAGGCGGAATGATTCTGAAGTGTGTTTAAATAAACGAGTGTGATGGACAGATGGACGGGAAAAAGTCTCACCTTAAGGAATCAATTTGAACTATTTTGGTACTCTAACAACGCAATGATTAAGTATGTATTTGAACCAATAAACGACGTGCCACTGCTGGGCACAGATCATGTTTCGCCTATATAAGCCCACCACGCTAGCCAACTGCGGGTTTGGAAGCTTCACACATCTTTAAGGGCATCCCGTCGCGTGGTGGACTTTCAGGCAAGGGTTTCATAGGTAAGGGGAATTGCATTCAAAACAAAACGTATGTGCTACCTCCAGGATGCATCAGGCAATTCTTTAGCCATAAAGTGCTGAAATATTAGAACAAACCCTTACTCGTACACACTTATAGATGCTACTATTGATAATAACAGAAGCTGTTGAAAGTTTTTCTTTTCATCAGATCCTCATCAGATCAACTCGATAGAATCTAATTATTGTATTGTCACCATTATCGTATTGCATCGTCGAAACTGACACACATATCCCAAAACAAAAAGTCTACTAGCGACTAAAGAAAGACTCTACGATCTCGCATTGAGAAGTCAACATCTCGTGAGGATGTCCCGGTGTCTGAACAACACGTGCGTCTAGGAAACTGTTGGGAAAATCGTGTGTGGTGTTTCATATGGGTGGTGTTCCTGCATATTGGACCATACAGATTCGTTTCAAATAGCGGATTATAGCCAAACAAATTAATCTGTCCTTCTACTAGCACCGTCAGCATTTAGTAAAATATGACATAGTCACAAGGCTTAGATTAGACTGTAGTAAAAAAATAATAAATAACGTCAATAGAGGAATGCCAATGCCGCAATAAAATTCCCAAACACACAAAATTCACGCTTTCAAGGTGGCAACAAACCCACAGATATAGAAAAGACATTACCCCTATTCCGTTTTCTTTTTAGTCAGACCAAAATAGCCAGCCTATCTGGCAGATGATTGCGTCTTAAAATACCTACCCAGTCGCTGATTCGATCAGCTCAACGAATGCGTAGAAATAAACAAACTTCTAAGCTCTTCCTAGCTATAAATCTTGACAGACGTTTTTGATTCCCATGCACACTTCTACAACTGCCTTGTCCTAGTCTATACTATACTTTAGCTAGCGGCAAGCAGACTATAAGGTCTTAAACTCGATTTTCAGGTGCCTCAGATAGCACAATAAATCATACCTTTTTTAAAATTACACTAAGGGTAAATTTACACCGCGGCGGGAAAAATAAATAATTCTTCAGAATGCGCGAGGATTCCTCGGAAGACGCGTGACCTTTTTTGGCTCCTATTTAGTTCATTGTGCTATGTAAAAATTTTTAAATACGCAGTATTACCTTTCTCTACTTCTTTCTTCATCTGAAGCTTATTAACGATAACTTATTAAAAATATCTATTTGTAACGTAATAGAAATAAATGGCTTTTTTATTTTTATTTATTTTATTATGTAAAATAGAGTCGCCTCCATTCCATTCCGTCGTAGTGTAAATTGAACCTAAAAGTTCTTGTTAAGTAAATGACAACAGCAGCTTTAGAAATTTTTTAGTATTTCGTTCCATAGCATACCAAAAACAATCTTTGAAATGGACTTAATAAATCTCATGATGGCTATAGCTGCTGTCGTTTATAGCCCACTAGCCAGCATTGGAGCAGTGTGGGGGATATAAGCTCTAAATCTCACTCTTCTTCGAGAGAAGACGTTTAGTACAAACTGCAGACAATTGAATAGATAAACTAAAATACTACGTATTGTATGTCATAGAGACAAAACTAACTACTAAAGACGTGACTGCAAATTAGTCTGAAATGATGTTTATAATTATGTACAAGTTTAGAGGCACGTGCAGATTATCCATAGACAATTTTTTTTAACGAATAACACACTCCTTTGTCTTAAAAATGTCAAAACAGAAGTACATGAGATGTTCCCCAACAATCAGTTCTTATATCCTAATGACATAATAATATTTTTTACAGATCGGACCACCATGGTTGACCAAAATTTATTGATTTTTTTAATAATTTCTCTGCTTGAATGTAAACTGTGTTAACACTGTTATAAAGCGCATTTTCTATCTAGCCCTTAATGTTTAAGGACACTATTAGGGCGCGTCTAAAAGATTAAGAGATGTTCAGTCATTTCTGTGAATAGAGCACTAATTTTATACGCACCAACCGTCCAAACTTGACCAGAAAACCACTTTCTAAATTAGAAGACCTTTAAGTTTTGAGTGATAAAGACCAGTTTGACTCTTTTTTCAGTTATCACAAAGTAAAATAAAGTTGTTAATCGCTTTTGATGATGTGTGGTCCGATGTTTTTGGTTGATAATCGAAGTTTTTTGTTTTGAAAGAAATGGGATTGTGAACAAATTAGGGTGGAGATTTGCTTTTTTGGTCTTTTAGTCATTATTTTTTGTTTACAGTAGCCGTTTTCTTAAAGTCTCATTTATTTTTTAATATCAAACTATAGTATCAATATCGAGTTTGTATTTTATCGAACAGACGTGTTGCTAGTTCATTCTAAATTGACTGCGAGCAAGTTTAAAGGTTCGACGGAGCAGAAAACTTTCTAATAATATACCCGGCAAATCGCGATTCGTTTTAATAAAGCCCCGACATCTTATTTGGCTTATATCTTCATTTCTTGCCGTCTGTCGCAAGTTTCAAGCCTGTCAGTTGTAAGCGATCCGGAACATGACAGATTGTTAGCGATTTTTACTTTTTTGTTGCCAGTTAGGTTTATTTCTGATCCGTATTTGAATAATGGAGATAGCTGGCTGACAGTTATTTCTGTGAAACCTGAGATGGAACCAGTCTTGACTCTTCGAAATAGGTAACTTTAGAATTAATACTTGTAGGTAATAGGACGTTTGTAAACATTTTGCTGCAATTATCTTTCTCGTTGGTCAAGTAGATAACATTTTTGATTATTAATAATGAATTCATGGGGTATTGGGTATGTTTTCAAGTTACGATGTTTGGTTTTTAACATCGATTTTCAAAAATTGTCTTGAATTCTTGAGTTTTCTTTAGATTTATAAAGATTAGTTTTACGCGCGTTCTTCCACGAGCATGTTAGACTTTTCTGAACTGATATACCATAAATAAAATAAACAGAGTTCATAATATATATATACTCTCTAATATACACTTGGCTTCAATCTTTTCAGATCTGAAGATCTTTGTAGGTCTTTATAGATCTAGATAGAACCAGATGAGAGTAGATGGATTCATAGCTTCATAATTCCTTAATATTTTCAGAAAAATTGCGATTACATAGTTAAGTCTTGACAAGAACGTAGCTATAGTACAAAATTAAAACTAAATAGCTTATGGCAGTTACAAAAACATAGTATAACGTCATATAGCGCAACTCTCGGTCACGCTCTATTAATTTTAAATAATTTAATATCCGATGGTTTTAAGTAAGTAATATTATATACATTTTCTCCTTTCCATTCTATTTACCTGAGTTAGAATGTATGACACATTATTTTGAAATTTACAAAAAAAAATACGAATCAGATAATCATACATGTTGGTTACCTTATAGAAATCGCTGTGTAGCGATAAGGCCGCCTAATGTTTATTTTTCATTGGTTTATTTTTTCCTTTGCAATGTTTTTGGTGTAAGTAATGAAATGTTGTTTATGTATTATTTTATCTAAATGTAAGAAAAATGACAATAAATAATAATAACCGAATGACAACCAAATGGCGTAGCGGTAGCGAACCTGCTGTCTGCGCCGGAGGTCGTGGGTTCGATTCACACTACTGGTAAACGTTTGTGTGATGAGCATGAATGTTTTCCAGTGTCTGGATGTTTTTCAATATAATATATTTATGTATATTAGTATTTAGTATGTATATATATATTTATCACTTATCTAGTACTCATAACAGAAGCTATCGCTTACTTTGGGGCTAGTTTGGGATGTTAATAAATTAGAAATAAAACAATAGATTAAAGATAAAATAGTACATATATATCTAAGATTAGATAGCGATTAAATTGAATAAGAAACATACGTATGTATGTTTCTTATTCAATTTTTTATCGCAAGTCGCAATAAGTAAATAAATATATTTTTTAATCTGTAATACCTAATAATTCAAATAACATGGCAATTACTACGTCATTACCATTTCAAGTCCAATTACATCCGTTAATTATCAAAACAATTTTTAAAATGAAATAAACAATGCATTGTTAAAGAAGTAAAGAACAGAGTTTAAAGCTTATTATTTTTTTAACTACATAATTAATTTTGTTTGTCTCTAAGTATGCATATTGTATTTTAAACAAACATGCTCGTTATACATGGAAACAAATTAACATGGAAACTTAATTAGCTAATGCCACGGCAAACATTGGCGGCGCCAAAACTCTAACAATATTAATTATCAGATAAAAACAGTGGTTTTATACTGGCCACGTATTAATCATATTTTTATATGCTACGTAAGATAGTAGATAAATTAAGATTTTTCAGACATTAAAGAATTACGAGTACTTACATGTATTCTTCGTGTATTGAAATTAAAACGGGACAATTGTATTTATTAGTATGACATACCATTGCAATTATGTCTATGTATATGAAATACATTTTTTATTATCCAGGGATAATCTTCAACATTTCCTGAATATGAAAAAAGCGTAGAATGATGAACTGTCCTTAATAAAAAAATTACATGTTCAAAATTTTTTCAACAAAATTGTTTTTTGGGTACAAACTACACTATTCTTTAGCTTATACTGTTCGCTTTATCTCGCTACCCGCGGAGCAATAAAATGAGCTACCTATCGCGTTCTTGTCGTCCTGATATTGCGACCTATTTGTACAAATACATGTAGGCCACTGAAAACAATCAAATGTAAAAAAACTAGGTAGCTATGTAAAGTAGGCACTAAACGACGCCTAACAACTAACCGCAATTAGTCGCTCGTCGAGCTTATTCATCTTGTTGCATTCCCGTATCTGACTCCAGTTCCATCACAAAAGGAATGGAAGACACGATAAAATATAAATATACCCATAACTAATTCTTTATAGCGCCACTAACTTATCTGGCCTGGTGAGGCTGAACTGAAGACTATTTTCGACGTTTTTCATACGATCATGCCGCGTACCGTTTTACGTTATAATCGTTAGACTTAGGCTTTACCAGGGTTAAGTGTCGAGACACGGCGTGCCACCAGTGTCGTACTTCTAGCCCCGATAAGGGGATTGGCCGTGCTGGCTTGTGGAAGAGACATGGCGTGCCACCAGTGTCGTACTTCTAGCCCCGATAAGGGGATTGGCCGTGCTGGCTTGTGGAAGAGACATGGCGTGCCACCAGTGTCGTACTTCTAGCCCCGAAAAGGGGAATCGCCGTGCTGGCTTGTGGAAGAGACACGGCGTGCCACCAGTGTCGTATTTCTAGCCCCGATAAGGGGATTCACCGTGCTGGCTTTTGGAAGAGACACGGCGAGCCACCAGTGTCGTACTTCTAGCCCCGCTGAGGGGATTCGCCGTGCTGGCTTGTGGAAGAGACATGGCGTGCCACCAGTGTAGTACTTCTAGCCCCGATAAGGGGATTCGCCGTGCTGGCTTGTGAGAGAGAAGAGACATGGCGTGCCACCAGTGTCGTACTTCTAGCCCTGATAAGGGGATTCGCCGTGCTGGCTTGTGGAAGAGACATGGCGTGCCACCAGTGTCGTACTTCTAGCCCCGATAAGGGGCTTCGCCGTCCAGGCTTTTGGACATCAACCGCGACTTGAGTTCCAGTTGTGGAACAACCTTCCAGGGTCTGTGTTTCCAGCCATGTATGATCTGGGTGCCTTCAAGAGAAGAGTGAATAGGCATTTTCTAGGCAAGCGCGCTCCATCCTAGATTTTATCACATCTGTCCATCAGACATGATTGTAATCAAGCGCAAGCCTATAAAAGTTTTTGCCACCAAAACGTTTCATGCCAGTTTGTTGGATGTCAACCACATAAGGACCGCTCCAACCACCGCTCTCGGCGTCTTGCCGTTCCACGTACTACTTAGGTTGATTCAACAAGACATGAAAATTGTTTTCGAGAAAATATATTGTTTTACTTCCCATATTTGGGTGTTATCTAACCCCATTTCCGATGTCCTATTAAGTTTACGGAAAAATTATAACATTTCGACACCCGCTTATCTGTGATCCCTCGACCAGTTGTAAAATATAACAGATAATGCACTTCCCGAGTAAACAGGAACTGGGTGTGATCGGGACCATTACCAAACTATTAAAAATGCATTAGGTATCAACTACTGTCTACTAGCAACTAATACTTACCGTATGTACATGCATAAGTACTTTGGATTAAGTTTTGAATGTTTCATTCATAAGGTAGCTCAATTTCCTAATCCTAGATTGAAACTTGAAACCGCACTTGTCGAACTACTGTCTTATTGCCTGAAGTTCTATCTTTATGTAGTAAGTTGGAGTTTCACTATTTTATCAAGCCTTGATTACAAGTCACCAATGAACTAATACTATACTTACTCCATTTTTAAGCAATCGTATATTTAAAAAAAAAATACGTGGCACTCCGAAAGTGCCGACAGAAGTTAAAACTCAAACAGAGATGTCGGTTACGGTAACAGTGGCGCAAGTTCAATGGTTTTTGCAATCCCAAAAAGTTCCAATGCATCTACAGAAATTTCACTTCAAAAAAATAACAAAGTAAAAACGTAGGTGACGTTTACTGTAACAGTAGGTGTCGGTTACGTTACGGTAACGAGTTCAATGGTTTTTACCGATCTCAAAAATTCCCACCGCGCCTAAACAAGTTTTCACTTCAAAAACTCTGCGTCACAGAGGTCATCTTCGTTTGGGAGAATCTCAATTTCGTCAGTTACAAAAGCAATTATTCCATTTCGTATATCATGAAGATTAAGTTGAGTTAAAGTAAAACAATTAACCAATTCGGCCATTGGATGCGTATGCGCACTCAATTCCCTTTAATCGGTGGTCGGCGCCATCATCGTAATAGATGTCGCGTGGTTATCTAAATGGGGTCTGCGCTAGCGCCTGCATCGCATGACCATCAACACGCGTCTAGGATCCAATGACGTCATAGCATAGCTATAGTACCACAAGACGTCGCGCGTCGGTAATTTTCATAGAATTTCCGACAGCTTTTTACACAGGTAGACGCATGTCACAATTGAATCGCTCTGAGATTTGAAGAGGTTCTATAACTTCGACTTTCCGTAACCGTGTGTGTGTGTACGTGCGTGCATGCGTGCATGCGTCCGTGCGTGCGTGCGTGCGTGCGTGCGTGCGTACGTGTTTGTGTGGGTGTGTGCAGGTGTATGTATATCGGTTACTCCTTTATGCTAAATAAGATACTGAAGATACTGAAGATTTGGGTTGGGGTTGACGACAATCTTCATCTCGGTTTTTCAATAATTCTTTGGAAAATGTTTTCCAAAGAATTATTGAAAAACCGTAATCAGCCGCGAACAATTAGCTAGGATCTTATAAACTGTCCAAAGCTTTGGGTTCTGGTGGCAATGAAAATAAAAATCTTTATTTTTCACATAATAGGTAGGTATTAGGCTCTAATGAAAACTGAAATTCCCCTTTCCGCCAGGTTCATTTTATGAATATTTCGTTGAAATGAAATATTCGATGATTTAGAGTGATTTATTTATTCTTATCTCATCAGCATCATTCCAGCTTTACATATTTGCCAAACGCGTTAGGTATGGTAGATACTTAGGTCGTGTGTGATGTATCTACCTTTTAAGTTAACACGTTACCAAGGAAAATAAACTAGTTGTTTGTTTAGAATACCGTCATTAGTTCCTTTATGGTATGGATGCCTTGCCGTGTGGTAACTAAACAAAGGATAAACAAATATTTTACTTCCTTTACCCTTAGAAACCCACTCATACCAGGGAAATTCGTAGTGAAAACATGTGAGATACATTATTGGCCAAAAACCCCTCTAATTTTGAGAGGAGACCCGGGACCATTCGTGGTACATAAAAACCGGCCAAGTGCGAGTCGAAGTCACGCACCAAGGGTTCCGTATTACTTTAGAAAAAGTAATCCTTAAGAATCACTTTTCTTACCTAACCGCAAACTGAACTTTCTTGTTTTTTGAGGTTAATCGTTAAAACCAAAAAATACTTAAGTACTAGATCTCTTTCAAACCAATTTTCGGTGGAAGTCTGCATGGTAGGTAATGTACATCATATATTTTTTTACTTTTATCATTCTCAAACCCAATATAATTTTTAAAGACCTATCCCATAGATACTTATGGGTTTGATGAAGAAAAATAGAGTTTCAGTTCTAAGTATGAGGAAACCCCGAAAAATTGTTATTTATATCTATGTATGAAAATCTTAATGTGGTTTACGGAAAATACATCTACATTCCAAGTTTCAACAGTATGGTTCTTAAGGCTCCTACACACTATGCCGCCGGCATGGCCGGCGGCCATGCCGCCAACAAGCCCGGCGGCATTCCCGGCGGGTATTTGAGCCGCCGGGCTTGCCGCACAAACGAGCCGCTTGCATGGCCGCCGGGGTATGCCGGCGGGTTGCGCGGGGAGCCGGCGTCAGTTCGCTCCCGTCATTGGAGTGATAGTGTTGTGCGGTGTGTTCTACGCAAATTAAAATGTCATTCAATTGGGATGACGAAGCTGTGTTGCTGCTAATTGAACAGTTCCATAAATATGACATTTTGTGGAATCCTAAAAATGCAGAGTACAAGAACAAAAACAAACGGATGGACGCTCTAAATATAATTGAAAGTTTGTTTGGCATTGATAAAAGTGAAGTAGAGAGGAAGTTAAAAAATTTAACGTCTCATTATTTTCGTGAAAAAAAGAAGGTTGACGAGTCGCGTAAATCTGGTGCAGGCGCAGACGATGTACACGTACCGAAGTTACTGCTAATCTCTCTTTGGCCGGTATGGATTCTCTCCAAGCTGTATTTTTTTTGGCAATGTGCGGTTCAGTATGATGCAGCAAAATTTCAAAATCTTCATAATTCATTCTTAGAAAACCAAAAAACATGCTGTTACGCAAGTGCCGACAACCAATATCATCTTTTTTTATAGTTATCTATCATGACGGTACCATTCTGCAACTTTCTGCGTTGCAAACTCGGACGCACCCAAAATCTCCTTCTTCTTTTGAGTTTTTTGCTAATTAAAATTAATACTACGGCCGCGATGGCGATGTTAACGGCTTCGTTATCCATCGTTGAACTAGGAACACAAAATGTACACCACTACCGTTCTACCCGGCTGTCACAACTGAAATGATGCTCTGCGGCCACCAGCGGCAAGTGCCGGCGGCCTGATTATGCCGGCGGCATACCCGTGCGGCAAAAACCCGCCGGCTGTGCCGCCGGCATAGTGTGTAGGAGCCTTTATAGTTTCGCAAAAAAGTGGCTGTGACATACGGACGGACGAACAGACAGACATGGCTAATCCATAAGGGTTCTGTTTTTTGACGTGACAACGTCTTATAAATCGATGGAGCCGGTTGCACGCACGAAAAAACATGACTCATCCGGCGTTACCTCGCTCATGCGGCGTTACCGGCGTTACCTCGCGAGCGCGGAACGAGCGACAAAGAAGACGTTGTCACGTTCAACTATCGTCAGTAAACCGACTTTACAGGCAACCAATTTTTGCCATTTGCCTATGGAGCCCTAAAAAGAGGTTGATGATAAAATAGTTATTAAGCTTTAGTGCCTTTAGCACTTAGACGAAAGCTGTGACGAAAGCTTCTAAAACCTAAAGTGGCTCGCTTTTACACATTTATAAACAAGGAAGCGATTCGACGGCTACTTTATATTAAGCAAACGCGTAAACGTACTTCTTTACGAGTTTGCAGAACGCTTTATAGTTACAAGTGAAAGTCAATTTTCTGATACGTCCATTTAAAGTGTTACTAGCTAAGTGAACGTGTAGAGAACTGCCTATCATTCGGAAACATAACATTTACAAATATTTTTTTAAACCATACATAGACGAGTAAGTATCGGTGGGTATTTATTCCTTTATAGTAAAGGAGGCCGGCAGAATCCCATACATGTCTGGGCTAAAAACGTTACAGTAATAATTCTTGTGTTATTAAATAGGCAAAGGACTTATATTTATGTAACAAGAAGATTTTTTTTATAATTCTATGGGAATGAGGAGGAAAAAATATTTTGATAGACTTAGGTTAGGATGAAAATAATGTACTCTGAGAACCATTACTAAGACGAAAATGTGTACCTACATTGGCTTTCTCTACAGATTTGTTTATCTGTGGAGACACAAACGTCATAATGTATAATGATAGAGTTGATAGGTACTGCAGTCAAGTTACTTAACTGGTAAGTAGCGATACCACAATTAACACAATTCATTGTCCTATCGTTGAGCGAAATCGGTGTCCAAAAAACAAGCAGAAATCGTTCGCAACAGAAAAGGTAATCGGAGTCCAAAAACTAAAGCCAAAGTCGTTAAAAATAGAGTAAAAATCATGAAAACATATCCATAAGCGCACGAGTACGAAAACGAATGACGTATGAATTATGAAATGTGAATGACAATTGAGAAATGACAATGACAACTGACAGTTATTTTTTAAATATCGGAATCCATAGACACTTCGCAAAATCTATAATTCATAAAATATCGTCGTTATTGTCTAAAATCGTTATTAATCTGTGCTATTTATATTACAAATAATATTTTTATGAAATTCCTATGAACATTATATCACAGTAATCGCAAAAACGCTGAATTATTTATTATTTTCATTACTCTCAAAATGCCTAGAACCCAGAGCCACGAACCAATGACAAAAAAGACATTAGAATATGGCAATAATTAGTTTTATTTTATGCAATAGTACGAATGATTATGAATCATGATTTTAGCACATTCCCATAGAAAGTTACTAAAACTTATAGTGATATAGAATCAGAAAAAAATCTACTATTTTTTGGTATATATGGGGTTCCAGTAACAATTTAGCCCATTTTTGCCGACCTCCTTTGTTTCCATTTGGTTGCTTTCCCTCCATTTCTTGGAGAACCCTGCATGCCGTTTTTCCTTCTATAACCATTTGTGGTATAGATATTTACTAGTAAATTGTTAATGAGTTATATTTTACGGAAGAGGAAGATCCAATGTTGGTAAACCTGCTAAAAATACGTAGTTTGGGATCGTTGAAAACAAGCGAGAAAGAAACCTTAAGTAAGTACCTATCTACGTATGAAAATTTTTCGAAAAACTTTCTTTTGATGGTTCGAAGTCGCGATGAAGCCTGGCTGATTTTGTTTAAAAATAAGCTTTAATTAAAAATCATTGATTTTGATATAAAAAAGAATGATATTGATTTTTTTTAATTAAGTATCTCCTTTTATTTGTAATTAAGTATCTATTTTAATCTCAGGGGCCAGGGCTCAGATTCATTTAAGTATGTAAGCACAAAGCTTAAAGATACCTTGTGGTTGTGATAAATTCTAGATAATTATTATAGACTAAGGTGAATAAAATGACGTACGTAATACGTATTCCATAAGCACAACGTGGTTCTAATTGGATTAAGCAAGAGGAGCCTAGTTATTACTCATTATTTTTATGTGTGTTAATAAATAAAACCACGGATTTATGATACCTAATGCACTTTGGTACTGTTCCGATTTAGTTCCGGGCTCCAGCGTTTAGTCATGTCTTATAAGAATATTATATTTCTGCCTAAGGACTGAATATGATATTATAATATGTAACTACGTATAGGAGTCTTCGATCTTTGCGGTGAAGTACTCGTTGCCTTTCTGGTAGAGTTAACCCAGACGGTTTTTATTTTGGTCCTCCTCGCTCTTATTAATTCGTTGGTGTGTGCGACAGGAAGCATTGCGGGAAAACATCACAGAAAAATGAGGTTTTACCTAATCACTAAAAAACTAAGCCTGTTATCAGAAAAAAATTTGAAACTTAAAGAAAAGAAAAGTGAAATTTGAAAGTTAGAAGTTCAGGTCTTTATAGTTTCAGTCAGCAGATCACTAAAACTCGCTAAAATAATTGTTTTAACCCGTTAAAAAAAATTGAAGATTACATTAAGGAACGTTAAAAGTTACAAGAAACTATAATATTTCTTACACTTAGTATTAAATAAACTCGTAAAGCTTTTCGTTATCTACACTTCTACACTAATATTATAAAGAGGAAAGATTTGTATTTTTGTATGTAACGAATAAACTCAAAAAGTACTGGACCGATTTTAATAATTCTTTTTTCATTAGAAAGCTACATTATCACTGAGTAACATGGGCTATATTTAGTACTAGATTACTATAGAAATCTTTAGAAATTCTTATTAAAACCAACCGAAGGTGTAAAAAAATTAGCCATAAAATGTCTTTCATCGCATACGCTGCGAAGAGTATTAATTATAGGACAAAAAAATGTTCGACAATATTATAGAATATATCAATATCTACAAAAAACTTCCCGAGACCATGTGTCTAACTATTGTAGTTACGTCACTATAACTACTTTTTTACATTTAACAAATTGAAAGAAATGCCGATCAAAATCAGACCGTGTTATCCATACCATTTATAAATTTTTATCCAAATAAATAATTTAATATTCAAGACTGTCTCAATACCTGATGATTACTTTTTGAATTATTGAAATCGGACACATTCCATTCAAAAGATATCATGAAATAAAAATAAAAATACGGGTCCCGCGGCCGGTCAGCTCGCACATGTTCCGCGGATCCCGATGATACCAACTGATTTGCCCATATCTTTTAAAAGGTTACAGTTCCCTTTAAAAATATCCTTTGCCCTAACAATAAATAAATCCCAGGGACAAACTTTTTCCATAGTTGGTATCGACTTAAAGAAAGAGTGCTTTTCCCACGGGCAATTGTATGTGGCACTTTCTCGAGTAGGATCTCCTGAAAATTGATACGTTTTGTTGCCACCTACAAATACCACTACCAACGCTGTGTACAGGGAGGCTTTAAAAGAAGCATACAATTTTTTTTCTAATTTAGTGATTCATGGTCGTTTTAATTAGCATGCTTATAACTTAAATATCTGTACCTATTTATGTCTACCCGTACGAAGCCGGGATGGGCCGCTAGTAACTCATAATGAAGTCATAAGGAAGCCGCGTAATGAAGCCGCGAGCGTGACACAGTGGCTTTAGATAAGTCCTCAAGTGTCCAGATAAGTGTCGGCAGTGTCTTGATAAGTGTCGCAGTGTCTAGATAAGTGTCGCGAGCTAATGAAACTCGGGCATCGATCATCTTGACAGCGTTGATTAGAGTTAATGCGTTTGACATAGAACTGCGTGGTCTGTACAGGGCATGTTTTTCATCAAATTGGTTTTGGTCGTAATGATCATTCTCAGCCCATTAATTTCTTACAACTGGACATGTCTCTCTTCTAGGAGATAGGTCTAGACTTCGAGAGCTAAGGCTAAATCGCTCTAACGGAAGAAATTTTATATGTGTAAATATGCGTGTGTTTGTTACTCCTTTACTCTGAAACTACAGCATCGATTTGGCTGAAATTTCGTATGAACATAGAATATTCCCAAGATTAAGACACATACTACTTTTCATCCCAAATTTAAATATAAGAGTACGATGTTCTACAATATTAGTAGAATAGATCTTTTATATTTTCTATTTTTGAAATTTTCGTTGTAACGTTATAGTACCTATCAGAACGTGTTTTGTATTAAACACCCAAAGGTCTTGTGCAACTTGAACCTTGAATCAATTTGTAGAGAGTGATATCAAAGGTGTCGTTGCGTAGAAATTGTGTAACGCACCAACAAACAGCTAAGGTATTTAATGGCGGTCGTGCATAAATTATAGATGAAGCTTCGAAAGATATATCTTTAGCTAAAGACTTTTCTGAAACTGATTGAAGAACTAGTAGTTATCGCCTTACATATTGACGTTTTACAAGAGCCTGTACGTTAGGCCTATGTAAAATAAAAATATTTTGAGGTTTGAGTTTGAAGAAATTCATTATTTCCTATAAACTGTAGGGTTTTATAGCATGTCATTGTTTTCTCCGTCTCCATCGCATATATAAACACAGCCTCAATATTTTTGTGATATGAAACTTCTTTCGATACTTGGATAAATTAATTAGGTATACGTATAAAGTGTTATCACAACTGAGCAAGGAATGCAATATTGCAAGACATTGAGTTAAGTTAAATAATTTTATTGTAATAAATGCTCAATTTCATATTATTCTCAAAGACGATGCATAAATAGGTGTAACTTTATAAACGAGAGTCGTATTTCGAATTAATCTAACTTTGACCGAAAGCATATTTTTACTGTTGGACAATCTCTAGACATTAAAACCATATCAAATGATATACACATTTTTTGAATTGGTTTTCAGCCATAAACAAAAAATGTAGTTTACATTGAGTATTATATCGGTAAAAAATACTATGTCACTTAACACACCTGTTTGAGTTAACAATTCGAAACATCAATGCGTCCGGTCTGTCAGTTTTCATCAGTTAACTACTAAAGTGTTAATAAGGGTATATTGATAGGTACATAACTTTAACGTTTGTTCTCTCCGAAAATTCCATTAAACTGTTAAATTAACCGTAACACCAAAGTGTCATGTCGTGTGAAAAGGAAAAAGTGACATTTTCGAACAACTAGAACAATTTCCTGTGGGGTTCAACAAAATTGACGCAACGGTATTGGTAAATTAAATAATTAGGCATCAAGTATTTTATCGACGCTCATAATTAATATTAAATCTCCATGATTGTGCCTATTGGAATTATTTTACTATGAACCGAACCGCTAATAACGATATTATTTTTAATAATGATATTATCATTGGCCTTCAAATTTTGTCCTAGTCCTACATTAATGCCTGTG
This sequence comes from Coenonympha arcania, assembly GCA_036785405.1. Lineage (NCBI taxonomy): Eukaryota > Metazoa > Arthropoda > Insecta > Lepidoptera > Nymphalidae > Coenonympha > Coenonympha arcania. Next base: position 19,001,312 of record CM072059.1, on the reverse strand, counting down.
TAAAGGTAAAAATTCCGATTTTACTTCCGAATTACTTGGAAATTTAAACAAAAAACCTTTTAAACAAAGCTTTAAAGAAGTAATAAGAAATCTCTTACATTTTAGAGCAGAAATGGTAGAAAAATAGCACAATACAAAAAAGGAAAATCTTAAACTCCTTGCATCAGGTAAACCCATTTCACGATTTCTCGCATTTCTTTGTTCACGCAAAAACAATCGACGGCATTTACGACCTGTGTGTCCCTTTTCCATACTTTTTACGCTTTTTGCTGTTAAAACGTCAAAAGTGTGCCAAGTGCTGCTTTCCGGGTTCACTCACAGACTGACAGTTGATTTGTTATTGTTTATGACGTAACACAATGAAAGTTACTACCAGTTAAAACTCGCAATTGATTTTTTATAACCATTCCTCATAAAAAGAGGTGCGTATAGAGCATGGACCCCAGATGGTGTATTTTATAATCAACGCTGTATCGTTCAAAAGAAAGTAAGAAATAAATCTTTATTGCCACATTAAAAGCAAAGTAAATTTGAAAATGAAGAAAATAGATTTGTGAAATTTGTAAAATTTTGAAAGCCGCTTTCAATTAGAGATGTGTTGAAAAGCTTTAGTGTGATAAATATAAAAGAAAAGAGCACCCTGTTCTTCTGCTTTTTATTGAATAGCAATTTTTTCATTAGGTTTCCTGTCACTGCAATGATATTGCTAGAATATTACGACTTAGGTTGCTCTTGATACGCTTATAGAACAACATTCAAAATGTATGTATGAGAATGACAATTGTCTGCGAGGAAGTCACGTGATCTGATTGCAATGGGATTTGTCATTCCCATAAAGTATTTCGTTCCATAAGCGTACCAAAAGGCAAAAGGAATCTTTAAATGGAATACATAAGTAAGTCATACAACTACAGCTGAGGCTGCTATATCACCTAGAATCCTCAGGACACTTAACTCCTAACAAAGCATCAGCAGAGATGATTAACTACCGTTGATGTTGAAACCTATATTAGAGATAAGTCAAAGCAGCAAAGGTGTCTATTTTAGGCTATTTGGAATGATCTCAATAAACAGCCTTTAAAAAATAGATTGTTGGTGTATCGCAATGAGTAAGTGGAAATGTAATGCATGGCATCTTACTCTGAGGGCCCACAAGGGATGCATTGTGCGATCCGTATATACGATGTGCATACTACATGTACCTACACTACACTACATCCTCCCAATGGATTAGAGTAAATCCTATCGCTGCAGATATTGTGCCTATGAGTAGTAACCTAATACTTATAGTAACTGAGATTACTTAGAGGATGAATTTTAATTCTTAGCCATTGAAGAAGGAACCTATTGCATTTATGGATAATCTGTAATAGGATATTACATATCTAGCTTCCGTTTTAATTCCAATATTTAACAAAGGGGATTGTTCATTTTCGGCCTCGCGTGGACAGAATTTATACAAAAAAGCAATTATGCCAAAAAATGTCTTATTTTAAATCATGATTACTAGCGGTTTAAAGTTGTGTAAATATAAATTGATAAAAACTTCATTTAAAAAGTATCTTAATTTACTAATCATGTATTTCCGGTGCTGCTTTGATTTACGTGACATTGCCAGTCTTAAAAATATTCCCAATAATCGATTTCAAATAATTTAAATCGATGGTTTGTTACTCGATTTATTAAAAAAATGGCAAAGTATTCGTTTGTCAGCATAAAAGAGTAAAAAACAGGGACTGACAAATAACAATTATACTATTTCATTGTTATTAAATAAATAAAAACAAGGAGCTTTATTAATTAAATATTATACTATCGATTGTTATCGATTTAATCGATTTTGTTTTTGCGAAATGAGTTATATGGCAACCCTAAACCATAGACTTTTTTGACCTGTCATTTTGGCAACTCAATGTCAGTGTCACAGTCATTCGCATTCGTACAAACTCACATCTTCTCTTCGTGAACCGTGAATGTTATTTTTTGTTAGGTACTTGTTATTTATTTGTTTTTGTTTTCCTATAACGACCGACTTCTGCTTTGATCATGGACTCCGATGACTAGCGGACTTTGTGACAAGAAATAACTTGAATAGAAGAAGAGCACAGTTTGTCAATATTAATGTAAACATAAACAATGTACCCTTCCCCAGGCTTGAGTTGAGGGCATTAATCCTGATAGCTTGCGGGACATACCAATTAAAACAAGCCCAGTCTTACTATGGGGAGCACATACGAGGAGATGGTTCCTATACTATTGAAGTTTGTAGAGACATGGCCAGCAACCTACTGGAAGGTTATCAGTCGACTCAGAATTTGTCTTTATTACGAGGAAAAATACAAAGCAGGCACATAAGCAGGAAAATATATTATGTTTATATATAATATCATAATAATGAATCAGGGAGAGAAGGTATAAAGCAATATTGCTGCAATTGCATGGTGGGTCGACGAACAGTGGGTTGCTGTGCCCATGTAATGACTATAATATGGTATTTGAGCTGGGCAAGGTATCAGGAACACATTAATCGACCTGCCCAGTTCCTAGATAATATTCTATTAACATATGAATCTGAATAATAAAACAAAAATACCAGAAATAATGTTTTTTTATTTGAAAATCCTACTTATACACCTGTGCAAATTACTAAAATTAGAAACACCTGGATACAAAACTTTATAATTTTTCTAATTCCTACTGGTTAAAGCTACTAAATTAATGTACAATTATTACTCTCAGTTACTGTCCACTCCAGGCCAAAACCCCCATACAAAGTGAACAGTCCCCTTTGTGATTGATACTCAAATACCAGAAAAGTAAGAAATTTTTGAAATTAATTTATATCTAGTAATCAAACTAAACAATTCAACTAAAACAGACCTGGGTACCTTTACAAAAACAGTGAAAAGGCACCTTCTACGGAAGCGTGCTCTATCTTTGACCAAATCGTCACTTTACATCAGGTGAGATTTTGCTCAAGCGTTAATCTATATTGAATTTAAAAAACCTAACAATAATACTTAAACAACAAAAGATTTAACCACAGATAATTAACCAACTGTTTCCGAAGTTTATTACTGTAATGTATATTAAAAAAAATTGTAAACAATATGGAAATTGTTTAGCCGTCATCATCAACAAAGTTCCTTGCCATCATTAATGCTAATGTACACATAATATTAACAAAAAATGCCATGATATAAATCAATCAGACCGATTTAGATTCTTGATTTAAGACATCTTTATCTTAATTGGAAGATAAAACGTGTTTACGTCGATAAGATAGAAATTCGCGAGCCTCACACTAATCACAAGGTCTCGGCAATATGTATGCAGCCTTTTTTTTTACAACAGATCTTTTATTTACTTTCTGCTATAGGTAGATATCTGAATACGTTATAATATTTTTCTAATGAGACAAAAACTCTAGAGCTCTACAAGTATTTAAATAACACGGTTGCTTGAGTAGACACTGGAAATTGTCAGTTAGAAATCGGTTGATATTATAATATCAGCTTTGATATAGTAGATTTTGATATTCAAATTTTCATCATGTAAATATTTTGAATATCACCCAATTTAAAATGCGCTAATTAACTATATGATATTTAATACTTTGCACCCCATACTTTCAAAATTTTTCTTATATTTTAAGTTGATAATAATTATCGTCTGTAAGAAACCCACATTAAAGAAATGTACACCTATCAATATATTAGTAAGATGTAAACAATATAGGTACCTTAACAAATAATTATCCATCATCTTATCCCATAAACTGTTTATTTAACCCGATAAATATCTGTTACTAAGTAAACAAACAAAACTATACAGTGTGTACATTGTACATCCATTGAAGTTCAAGTACAAAACGTCTACGGTTTATCGTCCTCAGCTAAAATTTGTATTTCGAGCTAAACTCGTAAAGTTTTACTACTAACATAAAGACGTTAACTGCCCTTTAATTAGAACTTGATAAACTTTACAACAAAGCGAGAAGACATGAAACTGTTATTAAATGCTGATGCTACCTATAATTAAATTTAAAAGGCTGCATTGCCATTTGCCACTGCCACAATGGAGTCATTCAAAGAAAGCAAACGTTTCAAAATCACTCACCATGCATCACAGCATCTGAACAAACTGGACCACAGGAAAAACAAAAAAGAAATCACTGCACGACACAAATTATGGTAGGTACAAAAAATGTTAACGTATGTATTCAAAATCACTGTACCCAGAAGCCACCCCTGTGCTACCCCCGATTTATTTTTATTCGTATTTTGTCGCGTGCGCGGGTCGTCCGGCGCGTGGCATTCAATAGCCTGCTTTCAACTGAACTATCAGTGACTGACTGGCTTTAGCTGACGGTGCGCCGGCGTCTCTCGATGTTTACTATACCCCATGTGCAACAGAATCGAAAGCTTACGCTGAAACCAATCTTAAGATTAAGAGTGTAGAGTTCTCATTTCTTTGTACGTTTGTTTATCCTTATCTGTGTTAGTAAGTCGAACACTTGTATATTTTGTCGCTTAGTATGAATGAAAAATAAACTGTACGCATAGAGCTTTCTGATGGTCGCCGGCCATTTATATTGTTGTAACCTTAATTAATGTTTTCAACCACTTGATACGTTAGCGTTGGTCCTTGTGTTGAATGCTCGTCTCATTTGACAAACTATGATTCATTGTTATTTGTGTTTTAAACACCTACTTATTTTTGTTTGCTATTATTACAATGCTTCTTAGAAAAGCGCCATAATTAACAATGGTTTTTCCTCCTTAAATGACATAGGTATCAGATAATTTATAAAGCTCTATGATCTGTACGTATTAGAAAATAATGGTTTGAAAGATCATGCTTATTGAATTATGATTGTAGTTTACTGAACTGATTTAGATAAACAAATACATGAGAAAAGTACGTAGATGTTAATTTCATAATAATTAATCTCCGGGTTTTCCTCCTCGCAGAGGTAAACGGTAAAGATAGTTCGGAGAGCAATGACTAACAAACCAAAATAACTTCCGACATCAATACTTTTTGTTTCAGTAATAAGTAGTTCAGTTGCTGGAAAATTAGGTTGCGTAGGCGCACCAAATAAATATTTTTCAGAAGCGTTTCAAATACATATAACATCTGCTAATCTGAGATGGTTTTAATGTCCTAAATCTAAATAGGGATTTTACCAATGTCCAATTAGCTGAAAATAAATTATGTCTATGCGTACGGTATATGTATAGAGTCTTTCTCCTTTTCTTTACAAAGACTTAATAACAACATATTTAAGTACTTGTGATTTTGTTTGAAGAGTGAATTGGCATCTTCTGGGCAAGCGCGCTTTTTCCTAGACTTCATCATTTCTATTCATCAGACTTGATAGTAGTCAAGCGCAAGCCTATCAATTATAAAAAAAAAATTTGATCTGATTAAATATCGAGTAAATTTTACGGAGTTTGCAATTATCTCCGGTATCTTGGATCCCCCGTTTTACTCTACGTTTCTTGGCACCTATTCGTAAAATATAAAGTAACCTACCTCTACACACCCTCTTCATTAGCTAATAAGTTTGACTAATAAGCACGATGCTTACGAGGGAAAGATATTTCGGTAGTTACATAAAAATACCATATAATCTTTCCACCAAACCACCAAGAGGTAAATCTCTATTATACTACTGATTAATGAAAGATAGCTTTACATAACCCTTTGGATTTTACTTTTTCGTACTTATTTGGTTAGATTAAAAGTAAGAACCTATTTATTGAACGCTGTGACTGGAACAGCTTTTTTGATTTCTTCAACTAAGTACTTGATACTTCTACAAACAAAGTTAGTTTTGCGGTTCGTTAACAATCAATGTGAATTGAAGTCGGTAAAATTTATATTTTCTAAAATCTGAAAGTTTGTTAGCGCATGCTCCTAACAGGTAAGAAGGCCCATTATGAACGGGGTCTGGGATTCACAGGCTCCTGCTCCAGTAGAGTACCTACTACCTACGCTCCCTATATGGTACTCAAGTAAATTTTTACTCATTGCACAACCGTTATAGCATTTCATTTCATTTCATTTATTTCAGCTTTCATGTACAATATTTGGTTATTTCATTATAGGTACATGAGACCCTGTTAAGGCGTTGCTGTTTTTAATAATTGGTCGGGGGACCGATTTTTTCATCTTTCATATATTCATCAATTGTATAATAACTTTTTTTTATGAGATAGTCTTTTAGTGATTTTAAGAATATTTTTCAGTCATTTTCGTTCCTGATGTAGTTAGGGAGGTTGTTATATATTTTTAATGACATTACATAAGGACTCTTACTATGAAGAGTTAATTTTGACTGTGGCAATTGCAGTTTGTTTTTTGAGTTTTCGGGGTAAGTATCTACGCGGTTTGTCCAAATACTTTATATAGGATTTAACGTTCTTTCTTACAAATTTGCATACTTCGAATATATAAATTGAAGCTAAGGTTAAGACATTTAGTTCCTGAAAATATGGTTTGCACGATTCCGTCGTTTTTATGTTTACGATGATGCGTATACATTTTTTTTGCATTATGAATATGTCTTCAACGTTTGTACTACTCCCCCAAAGTATTACGCCGTATTTAAGCCACGCGTACGCGTATGCGTAATATGCATTTAAAGCTGTCTTTATGTTTGTAGTCCGTTTTAGTTCTCGTAAGCCATATGTGAATTTAGATAATTTGGTTTTAATTTAGCATTATAGGAAATAAACAGCCATCAGGCATTCAGCATTGTGTGACCTACATCGCTTACCGTTTAACGCATGACCTAATCAATAGGAGTTTAGTCGGGATGGATTTCTGACTCAGTGGCTGTTATGCTCGTAAGAATTTAGTTGCGACTTTAAAACAACAGGGGCAAAGTTCACATTTTATTGAATTGTTGACTCTTTGTTAGGGCTGCCACGTGAGAAATAAATAAGTTTAATTAAACCATAAAGTGATAAAACTTATGGCAACTTGATGGTATGATTTTTTTAAAACCCCTTTTTGACGATTTCATACGTTAGTAATATTATTAGACGAAAATTACTTATCGTAGGTATTACTATCATTCATAGTACATACTTACTAATCAGTAATCACTACTAGCAATTTTTGATAAAGTATAATAAGTAGCTGATATCAAAGTTTATATATAATACTCAATATCTCAAACTTATGTTGTTAGTTATTACATTAGAGAGCCGTTTTTAAATAAGTCATTCTGTTATTTATTGAAAGATTATATTAGGTCCTTACATATGAAATTGGCGTTTTGTATGGAAGGAACATATAGTCGATTTTTTTTTAATATAATATATATATATTTAATCAAAGTATGTACCATTGCTGTCTATGCACTTTTGCCACCTTATAGGTAGTTCATTGATCCCTTTACTAAAAAAGCCATTCGGACGGGAATCAATAAAATCTTTGAAAGCGCTTTGGACTGCCTCATCGGAGTTAATTTTTTTCCCTTGTAAGAAGTTATCCAAATTTCGAAAAAAATGGTAATCTGTTGGAGCAAGGTCCGGGGAGTAAGGTGGATGTCTTAGGCATTCCAATTGAAGCTCCTCTAATTTGATAGCCGTCTGTTGTGCAGTGTGTGGTCTAGCGTTGTCCTGAAGCAGCAGTGGCCTAAAACGATTGACCAGCCTCGGTTGTTTAGCAGCTAGCTTTTCCATCATGGATTGCAGTTGCTGACAATAGATATCCGCCGTAATCGTCTGGCCAGATTTAAGAAAGCTGTAGTGAACGACGCCGGCGCTAGTCCACCAAACGCTCACAAGTAATTTTTTTTGAGTCAATTTTCGTTTGGGGCAGGATTTGGCTGGTTCGCCAGGGTTCAACCATTGCGACGAGCGTTTCCGATTATCATACAGGATCCATTTTTCATCACAGGTAATGATTCGATTTAAAATCCCTTCATTACTGTGCCGGTTGAGTAATGTAACACAGCAGTCTACGCTCGTTTGTCGGTTTGCTGCACTCAATTCATGAGGTACCCACCTTTCAAGCTTTTTCACCTTCCCAATTTACTTCAAGTGAACTAAAACAGTTTTATCACTAACACCGCAGCCTGCAGCTAGCTTGGACGTGGTTTGCGATGGATCCGCTTCCACAATAACCTTCAATTCTTCATTGTCAACTTTGGTCTCCGGCCGTCCACGGGGCTTGTTCTGCAGGTCGAAATTACCAAAACGAAAACGTTGGAACCAAAAACGCACTGTGTTTTCTTTTGCGACACCCTCGCCGTACACATCATTAATCCTTCGAGCCGATTCTGCAGCACTGGTGCCACGATGGAACTCGTACTCGTAAATAACGCGATATTTCAAGTTTTCCATTTTGTAAACAGAGTGGCGCAAAAAAAACCAAAAGAGAAAAAAACAAATGAATTACGATTTTCAAAACACAAAAGCATGAGTAAATAGCTGTATAAATTTGAAATTGGAATTTCATTTCTTTCCAAAGAAGAGATATTTGAGATCAAAGTGGCCAGTACGACAAAACGCCAATTTCATATGTAAGGACCTAATAATTTTATGTAATATTATTTTGTGTAAGAATTGCGTACTGCGATGTATTTATTTCTAAATTAATTATCGCATTGCTTGGCAACCCTAAATGTTAACATATTGAAGAATGCACATCGGTTTCCATGCATTGTGAGTTAAAATAAAATTGCATGAAAAAATAAACCTTATTGTGTCGATCCAAGATGTATTTTCATTCAAAACAGATGCGGTAGTTACACCTTTTATAGTATGTTGACGGCACTTGAACTTGTCTCTGGTCATTGTAGTTTGTTGAATAGATGTAATGAGAAGCGAATAATTATTAAATAGGGTTCCCCTGCATTGAGAATATCTAGTCTAGAGCACAAATGTGAGGGTGCAATTTGTTTTATTATACGGAAATCAATACCCAAATATACCCATTATTTATAGCATTTTTTTTCATTATCATCAGAGCTATCAACGCCATTACCCGCTTAGATCATAGCCCAATCCAAACCAATATTGATAGATTTTATAGACTTTCGATATTTCCTGTTTCCCCACAATGATTTACTTTATTTTCAGCATAATTTATAAATAAAAAGTCCTTACTCATTTATCAATTTATACACGAAATTATTGGTTACGTATTTCGCATTTCTATTGTGTCTCGCAGCTTCCCGTTCCGTGGAAACTGCTTTTTCCGTGGATTTTTAATTTATTGGAAAGATTTTTCATCTTATTCCCATAACGAGTTCATGTGACTGTTGCGAAATGGTCAAGCCATACATTATTTTTGACTAAGGAGTTTTTTGTAAGGGCATTGATTCCATTTCTACGATTATTTTTGGTACGTTTGTGGAACAAAAATCAAAAAATCTACGGGAATAATGTCTGAGCGGAAGTCATGGGATCTATTTTGCGATCGGCTGTCATTCCCATAATTTTTGAATTTTATTCCACAAGCGTACCAGAAGGAAACTTATAATTAATGGAATAGAAAAGTCACTGGCTACAGCTAAAAGTCTGATGACTTTTTGATAGAAGAGACTTAACTTTTCATCTTGGTAAATGGTAGGATAGTCATTTTCGTATCTAGTCAACCAAAAATTTTTTTACCCGAGATGCATACGAGTATTTTAATGAAGCCGTAAGCGAGGCACCCTAAACCAACCAAGGCTTTAGCCTGAACACAATACCTTGTTCGTTTCGCCGGAGGGCTCTGCAAGGACACAGCAATTTGTCAGGACGAGCCGGAACAAAGGCGACGTCACAGCGGACTGCAGGCAAGGATGCACTTGAAGAAACATGTTTCTTGACTGTCATGAAGTGATGTGCATATCGGATTACTATAAGCTCTATTCTATACGATTTTACGACTACGAACTATATGGGTCTTGATCTTGTTTTAATGAACTTTTACTTTTACACATGGGTCTATCGCATCGGATTCCGGCCGGGTAGGTTTCATCGCAGGTCAGTTATTCTCAATATTTTAACGTGAAGAATGGCCTATCGTGTGGAATGGCTCTTCCAGCTTCTGTGTTCCCAGTTAAACACAATCTAGGTGCCTTCGAGAGAATAGTGAAAAGGCATTTTTTAGGTATGCGCCTAGAACCTAGACCTCATCAGTCATAATTGCTTTTCTTCATGCATGATTGTCGTAAAGCGTAAGCCCATTTATGGTAAAAAGAAGCAGTAGTGTATAATTGCTGTGTTTGACGAGGAAAGCCTAACATCGTGAAGACATGAAGGTCTTGCTCGTGTCGTCATTCTTTCGTGTGAAAAAGCTTCCAAAACTCCGACTTCCCTTTATATGTCTGTGCTCCGAACACGTCACCACAAGCCTACGCGCTACAACTCGCGTACGTGAAGACGTATTATTATACCTATACACAAGTTAAGTGCATTGTACAAATGTATAATACGTAGAATACACGTAGAGTCTTAGAAGATGAAGTAATCTTGGCATTCTGAGAAAAATGACAGTAATTTTGGCAATTAGCAGTTATCATCGGGTAAAGTGGTAGCGCAGAAATTCGTTGGCCTTAAAGGACTGGTATCCAGGGCCGTAAAATAAATTAAAAAAAAAAAAGAGTCGCCCCTCGATACCTTTGTATTTGGAGGAAATACTTCGATCACTGAAGTTTCTGGCTTGATATTATTTTGATTATAATTACTTATTATATTCCGAAATCTGTTTTCAAATTGTCAATATTCTTCGTTGTCGTCGTTTTACCGATTCGATAGAATAGAACTATAGATGGATGATTAGATGAGGCTCTAGGATTCGTTCTGGTACAGATAACAGACCTTATCAAACTCATTTATTACCTAGTAGCTTGGTTGATTTAGATTTCTTCTTTAAAACTTATTTTTCTAAATTTTCTTCCTTTGTAACGGTGTCCGTTAAACCACGGTAAACTTGAAAGCGAGGGCTGAGGACATAATCTTGTTATTTTGAGACCAATCTGAGATCAGTCTCATGCTTGGCTGGAGCGAATCAACTGACAGCTGATTTTAGAAAAATTGGCTCAAATATAAGTTAAGGGGATTTATTGAATTTATTTTTGTCTTTCTCACTCTCACGGATACGTTGGTAGGTGCGACATGCAGCGTCGCGGAAGAATATAACAGAAAAACAACCTTTTACTTAATTACTCAAAAACTAAGCCAGTTATCAAAAATCTGTTTCTTAGCGTTTTTTGATATTATTATTACCGACACATTAAAACAAAAATTACATCCATTGTAGCTTCCGATAAAAAGTAGAAAAACTGCGATTTTGGAACAAATTTTGGGAGAACTTTCTATCGAGAAAATTTTACCCAATCGTGCTTCTGCTTCTTAGCGATTTTAGATTAAAGACCCAAAATACATGACGTTTAAATTTGAAAGTAATCGTCTTTGTAGTTTTTAAATAAAACTTCATTCAAAATCGCTTAAATTCCGCTTTTACGCCGTTAAGCTTGTAGTGTGTAGAAAAAAACTCACCGATCTCGCACACATAGGGTTCTATACCACAACAAAACTATTATTTTTACCGTTACATACTATTCTACTAAGTACTTATATCTTTGCATAATATCATCTTAATCGGATGAACTAAGAACAGTTGATTGATGCAATGACTCCCACGTGTCTGTTACCCGTGACATCGATTACTCGCTTACAGTTCACCAAGGAATACCCATGGACTTTATTAATGTTGATTAGGTACCATTAATAGGGTGATCAACTTTTGACGAGGCACACCGTACGTAGGTACCTACTCGTTAAGAAAAATATTTAGGAGTGGAGACAAAACTATTACCAGAATTCTTTCTGAATTTCGTTGAGCATTATGATATCTGGTGGTCCGAAGATTGAACCCTGAATACAAACCCTGACGTTTGGAGGCGAAGTTTATTTTTGTCTTGAAAAAGGTTGCTGGTAGCGGGTGGAAGAGGAAGGCGGAGGACCGCGTGTGGTAGCGCGATCTTGAAAAGGCCTATGTCCAGCAGTGGATGTATATATATAGGCTGATTCAGATAGTTCAGTCGGCCAAACGTTCTACTTCGCAAATAGAAATCCAGGGATGGAGCCCCGAGCACAACCCTCTTACATTTCAGAGCTATGCGCTTTAGAGGCAACAATATAACACTTGTTTAATGTTGAGGAAAACATCGCGAATGAACCTGAAGTTCTCTCTATTTTTCATGGTGTGTGAAATCTGCTAATCCGTCCTTGACCAACAATTCGGTACTAATGGAAAATAAATTTAGATTTTTTAAAGTTTCCTTTGTGAAGGGCACAGTAATCGATGTGATTCTTGGGCAAAATGAAGCCGAAGAACTAACTAATCAGGTTGAAAAGCGCAGTATATTATTTTATAGTATTTGGGATGTATTGCATCTTTTATGGGCAGGCACTTAACATCAGGTGATCATCTTGCTCGTCTTAACATCATTCTTTCGCAATAAAAATGTTGGTAACCCTAACCATAAACCATCTATGTGAACACCATACCAATAACGGAATTAGAGCCACAAGAACTTTTCCGCTAGCTGGAGAGAATGCTCATAGTTATGACTTTACGAGATAATACGGCGTGAAAGACAATCACACATGTTCTTACACTGGTCATTGTCTCGACTGATGTGAAGTGAGCACTAGAAAAAATCAATGTCAACAGTCAATCATAGACAAAGCTCAGGATAAGAGCACACGAACGATTCCTTACTTATGTCTACAGCTGAATATAGGTATCTATTGTGTGGTTGAGTTTCAGCAATGATAGTGTAGTAGTTAAGACCTAAGCATTATATCCTGGTTAGAAGTTTGAACCCCAGACACAAACCACTAATCAACACAGACAATTGTAGCAATTGAATAGGTATTTTTTGAACCCCGAAGACAGACATGGTTAGGAAACCTGCATTTTTCCTCCATAATGTATTGTGCAGCCTGTCATCCAGTACTTTGCCAACATAGTTAAATTTGGTCATATCGTTTTCATCCCGTGGATCCCGTGGCCAGTTATTATGGGTTATAAAAATGAGTATGAGAGACGATGGTTCTAAAAAGTAGTAATGATGTTTTAGTTATAACTCACAATGTAATAAAATTGCACCAGCAAATATCTTACCTATTTTAAATGCAATAAAGAAAGGAAGTCATTTATTTATACCTCTATGCAAATTATGGATTCTCTTCACTTTATTAATCTTAATAAAAGACAATGGTTGGTGAAGGAACCCGCATTTTTGTCGCAGCTTCATAATTTTAGATTGTGAATTAGTTAAATTAATATTCACGCACAAGTTAAATTAATACAAAGGGGGAAGTGGTTTAATTCTGCCGTTTATTATAAACATATTTGCAATAAAAAGGTAGTATGAGAGGGAAGGGTGTAGTAGCGCTCGATAGTGTTCGTAGTGGATACTAACGAGTGACTTTTTTTTTGTAAATAAGCTTGAGCTTGACGAAAAACGTGCCTGATGGAAAGCAATTATGTGGTCTAAGTTGGAGCGCGCTTGCCTAGAAAGTAAAAAATGCCTATTCACTTTTCTCTTGACGGCAGCCAGATCGTACTCGGGTTGGAACACGAAGGCTGGAAGAGAGCTCCACTACGCGATTCATATCAGAAACTTGGAAGAAAAACGTTTCGTTCTAAATTGTGAGCTTTGTATGCCCGTGCGGTGTGGCCCTAACCGGAACACTCAATAAGTGCCAGGTTCGAGGATCGTTGAGGCCCCGCCAACTTTCTCAGTGAGTGTCGTCTTTCACCAACTGGCTGGAGTGCGGCAATTTGTGCGAACTTCCTTGCTTGGCTGACTTCTGACCGCGTTTAACATACCTAATAGGATGATATTACCTCTATGCTTATTGACAAAGGTCATGGGCCTCTTTTTGAAGCACTTTGTCCTTAAATTATCAATTGATGGGAGCTGATGTCAAGAGATGTTAGTTTATTTTAAGGTTTAGTAAACCGGGCTGGAGTAAGTGATATAACACAGTTGGAGAAGCGATGGATATGGAGTAGAGACTCATAGCATCAATCTTTTGGCATCCCATAAAAGCGTATAAAAAGTTTCGCTGGGTTTTTTTGGGTATTCTGGTCTAATATCGGCAATCAAGTTCCACATACCTGTCCTTTGCATTTCCCGGAGAGAGATGCGTAAATGCATTTGCCAGAATAAAAAGGGGCAAGTAGCGTTTAGGACAGATGGATGTTGGAGACCCAAAGTGCTGAAATGGCGACCACGCAAGCGTTCGGGGACTTTCAAGTGAGAAACCTCTTGAGTCGCAGAGAGTCCAGCATTAGACGCGTATAATCACCGAAACGGATAAACGAAACCTCTATGTGTTCCGAAAATCTTAACAATAAAAAAGAATGTCCATCACTTAACGTTGAAATTCATGGGATATTCATCAACGATGAAGGAAATCACTTGGACAATATTCCCAAAATGCGTCAAATTTCACTGTACCGAGAAGTTCCGTTCATAGTCGAAGCATTGAGTAATTCCGATCGGGCGTAGGACGGACGGACGGACATGTGGACCAAAATAGATAACATTATCAAAGGGGTTCCATTCGGCTTCCGCTGTGCCGAAATTTTAGAAGATCGTGATTGTGTGAGTACAGTGTATGACTATGAGTATTCCAAAGTGTATGAGTACAGTTTGTGTCTAGGGTCATAGTAGTAACAAGCCAAGACGAGCCAAAAAGAACTCGGTCAATTATATCAGCTTAAAGTCTGAGTGGAAAGGCAATTTTTCTGCGAATGCATTAGACAATTACAATTGTAAGAATAATGTTTGATTCTTCGTAGATTTTTACAGAGATTCTACTTTTATTCGAAGTGCCTAATAAATAAAAATAAGTCTAATAATTTGAGTAGATACATAAAATCGGAAATGTCATTAACACGTCACGCTTTCTTGTTTGAATCGTCTTAGGAGATTAAAATAATAAAATAAGGTTTGAAAAATTATAATGATCTACGTCCAAACTTTAAATCTTCTTTATGCAAATTGCATGCGACAGACGTATGACGTAGCCAATTCATTTGCCACGCCGGCTTAACTGCACGCTGCAGAGATGGTCAACTTAGTATTGCTTGGCAAATAGTCTTGCAACTGAAGTTTTTTTGACGTGACAACTGACAACGTCTTATAAATCGATAGAGCCGGCTGCATGCACAAAAAAATTCGTTGTCTGTAAAGTCGGTTTACTGACGATAGTTGAACGTGACAACTCCCGCTTGCACTTCAAGCCTTACATGGAACGCCTCAGAGCGAGGTAACGCGAGCGAGGTAACGCCGCACGAGCGAGGTAACGCCGGATGAGTCATGTTTTTTTGTGCGTGCAGCAGGCTCTATCGAATTATAAGACGTTGTTGTATTGTATTTTTTTTTGACGTGACAACGTCTTATAAATCGATAGAGCCGGTTGCACGCACGAAAAAACATGACTCATTCGGCGTTACCTCGCTCATGCGGCGTTACCGGCGTTACCTCGCGAGCGCGAAACGAGCGACAAAGAAGACGTTGTCACGTTTAACTATCGTCAGTAAACCGACTTTACAGGCACCAATTTTTTTGACGTGACAACGTCTTATAAATCGATAGAGCCGGTTGCACGCACGAAAAAACATGACTCATCCGGCGTTACCTCGCTCATGCGGCGTTACCGGCGTTACCTCGCTCATGCGGCGTTACCTCGCGAGCGCGGAACGAGCGACAAAGAAGACGTTGTCACGTTCAACTATCGTCAGTAAACCGACTTTACAGACAACCAATTTTTTTGAATTTCGAGTTTCTACACTCAATAAAGCATCATTTAGTATTTAAAAATCTTTAACATCATTTAGATTCTCCTTATCACTTGAACACTTGACTTTTACCCGATTTTGAATAGACTATATTTTTAACTTTTTTATGCCAAAATATATGCTGCCATGATTCTTGTAGCAACTTAATTGATGTTTTTTAATGATCTTTATTCGAATAGTTTCGAATAGTTTTCGAATAGTTTATAGAATTAGAATAGAATTCGAATAGTTAAAAACCACGAAAGTTAGCTCAACGCTAAATTAAATGAGTTTCGATTTATTACTTTGGTCACACAGTGATAATTTATGGCCTGAATATTACAATATACCAATAACTTTTTTAACTACACATGTGTTATTATCTCGCTGCAGACTCGGTCATAAATCATTCGAGTGTTTCGCTTTTGTCGCAGAATGTACAGTGTCAGCAAGGGTAAAAAGTTTAATAAATATTTGCTTTCTTTATGATAGGTACTAACTTGGGAGGCTCTTGTTCAAAAGTCAGCTTGCAGCAAGGCTGCTTCTTTGTTATGCAAGTGAAACCTGTAATTTTTACTACTCTTGCAATAAAATCTGCAATAATCCTATTTTTATCACCTTCTCTTATCCTGCCGATGGCGGGTATAAACACAGGCATCTGGTTAGGATTACAGTTGCAAAAGTATTGAATATTTAGCCAATAGGAGTGGAAAAGACTTTGTCTATAGCACGGTCGCGGAGCACGAAGAATTTCGTACATAAACCTGTCTCTGATCGCACAGATGCAATGACCCCGTCCTGTGCGAGTGTGACCGCATTATTTTGACGCGGGAGTGACAGAGACAGGTAGTAACAGGTTTATGTACGAAATTCTTCGTGCTCCGCGACCGTGCTATAACATTTCTGACAAAATTGACAAGACTGATTACTTGTATTTACTGTGCAAGCGCACGCCGCACAACCCAACTTGGCAGCGTTGTTTTGCAAAGGAAATAGGAATAAGTGCTCAACAATTTCTCTCCTGCTTGAGTACTCACGTGTATAGACATACAAATAAAATTGGCATTAGTTAGCAAGTTAAAGTACTTAAAAAAAGTAAAAAAGGTCTTTCGATTTCTGAATCTTTTTTATGAACACTAAGCTCTATCTATGGTTTGCACCACAGGTTTGCACTTTGCAGAGCCTTTGCAGGCTGGGTGAATACCCTGTCGTAAAATACGCGCCATTTCAAAGAAGATTTTAAATACCTTTGCAACTGTCTCTATGGTCCAGTGGTTAGTCCGTTCAGCTGCAGATGGTGAGGATTTGACTTCAATACTCAATTCGATAAAAACAAATAATTGAAGTTAATAAGTACCTGAATATTTGATGATTTATTTTAAGGTTTATTCTCTCAAAAATCATTAATGATCCAACATCTTGTTTCCTTAGGGGTTGGACTGTCAAAAATTATTTTGTAGTGAATGGTTATGGTTCACAACTTAAAGCCTAATTTTATTGGATCATTCAGTCAGACCATTTTATTTTAAATAATATACGAGTACAAACTTAATCGTATCAACGACATTAGTTTGACCTAGAATTATGAAATTAACATAGGATGTCTTAATAGTATAGACAAGGGATAATCAAGATTTTCGAAATGTCTACAGAACCCAAGCGAAATAGAGACGGGTCAGGTAGTAATAATACAAAGAATGTACCAAAGTAGTTGCAACAATCTGTTAAAATGTTAAGGTTATTGCCACAGATAAAAAGTTACACAAACAACGGTAAAACGGTAAAGTTGTCATCCCATTCCAAATTCCTATCACCCGAACATCCCAAAGTGGAGACGTTATCACAGTGATTGACGTTATCGCACAGAGGAGTAGGTACCAACTCACTACTCAAGTATCACTAGCTGTTACTGGCGGCTTCGTCCCTCGACACATAGAACCTTTTGTTCTAGCTAGAATATCTACTACCTTAGCCGACAGGGTTCTGTGACAGGGTTAATGTAGCTTATTAGTGATTGACTTATTAGAATGGGTTCTATTATATTCCTATTTCTGTGGTTCTATAGAACCAAAAAGTACCTACACCCTTCCACATACTAAGCGACAAATGCACTACCTAATCAACAGAGTAAGTTTACTATAATAGGGAAAAAATAGTCTTCTACTTAAGAATAATGAGACGAGCCGTCAGTAGTACTTAAGACCGTTCATGCAAAACGGCGCGCATCGCGTTTCTTGCCATACTAAATTGGTTTTGCGTTGGCGCTGACGTAATTTTGCGCTGATAATGCTATTACAAAAAAAATTATAGTAAAATAAATATAAGTACTACTTATTCTAGGAAAATCTAGGAAATTCGTGTTTTTTTTTTGAGACACTTTTTAGTAAATGTTATTAATTTTCTAAATATGTCATTGTTATAAGTTTGTGTTAAGAAACATGGCAAATATCTTGCGTCTGCGTAGAGCGTCGACCGCTATTTTAGCAAACAGCCTATACAAAAACTGTTCTAGTGACAAAGTTATACACATATTTTAAAATATTTTTGAGCCAAGTTCTAGATTATGAAATGCCAAATAATATGAGTTCAATTATCTAATCTATAATTGAACACATAACTATTTTATGTTCCTTCGGAAATCGTAAATTTTGACTCAAACATTATACTAACGCATGAACCGCCTTAACCAAGAAGCGAAACATTTACTATCTCAAATAATTCGTCTTTCTGTTGTTGAAAACCGTATGAACTAGCTTATGACATTCCGAACAGCCAGGGTTGATACGAAACCCTTTCGAACACAATACGACATAGATATACATAGTGAGGTTCTAACCCTTTCCCTACTCCCTGATATCTTACGCTAAGTCGTAGATTGGGGTCTATAATGACCCTTCGCTGATAAGTTTTGTAACCCGGCTATTTAGCTTATCCTGCCATTTGAGGGTTAGTTCCCAGATTATAGGGGTCATTCGGATCAAAGTTTGGTCGAGATAAAGTCCTTTGCTCTACACTATAGTGTCTACTTGCGACTTCACTCATTTAAACAGTTTTTTATTAGTATCACAATAATATTATACCTTTTTTTTACCTAAACGTGTTTGCCGAATCCTTGCCGCTTAAATAATTGAACCAATTTGGCTAATAGGAGAAGGAAGCTTTTTATTCCAGAATAATCCCTGAATCCTCCGGGATTTGTGAAAAGCCGAAAATCACGCGGGCGGATTTGCGGGTAACTTTGTTTGGCCTGTATTGATTAGAATAATTTCTCATTGTAGGTGATAAAGAAGACAAAGTTCGGGAGGGTACGATTTAAAAACTTCCGAAAACTTTCGCCTAAAAAGACGAGTAGAAAGTAGGTACCTATGTGGAAAATACAGAGTCGAGAAAAAGACATGAAACTTCAACGTTATAGAAATACCAATACATTTCAAAGTTTAGGATCGTTTACAAACGCATTCGCAGTATTTAAACTGCAGTGCATTTGAACCTAAGTTTAACTGCAGGAGTTAACGCGCCATAAACTTTAACCGTTCTGAGCTCTACCACTACCACCAGCGAAGCGATAGCGAATCTATACTCTAATTTCGTCATCTGGTAGACATGTCTATTTGTGTGAAATCGTTGAAAATTCCAGTAATTTTTGCAATATAGATACTATGACAAAATATTCTCAAAGATAAAGGATTACCTAATCTATTTTATATTAATTTTACGACAGAAATAATAAAATAATTTCCACCTACCCCAAAATTAAGGAGTGCTTTAGAAACCACAATTTTTGCAAGTTTCAGCTATCGGTGGCGAGAGATATACCTACATACTTTTAATATTGGATTGAAGAAGGTGTTACTTCGGTGGCTTGCATGTAAAAGGCCTAAAAATGCTTGACTCTCTTCTGATGCTACGATATCGGGGCGAAACGTAGCTAGATAGTTTTTCAAAGATCCCAATCCCATGTTGGTTTTTGATAACAAGACATACCTACGCAATACTACTTAGTGATTATATCTTTCTCTACGCATGGCAAACAGTACATCACTGCCCTAAATAACGGGACGCGACCAAGCTTTTTCGAACTATTCTCTATATTATTTTGTGACTCCACCTATTCAGTCATACAAATCGCAACTCTTCGCTGCAACATACAGACTTACAATTTTATTATTTTATTGACGAAACAAATGTACAGGCGTCAACACTTTACAGTGCAATAGAATATTATTGCGTTGTGCGTGGGCATTTTATTATGTTTGCCTAAGCGTTTACGCGTTGACTATAAACGGTAGGTTTTACATTGTCAGTGGTTTTATCACAGATGGTTTTGTGTACAGTTTACACTCAGCACCTGCGGAGAATTTCTCACAGAACACTAAAAATGACACGAGTAAGTGTTTACAAAGGGCACTCACATTTTAGCTGACCCTCCCGACGCCTTTGCTTCGTTTGGCTGGTTTCGTGGGAATTTTGAAAAATACTTCCCTAAAATTTCTCACTTCTCTGGGGCTCTATATAAATCAAAATTCAAAATGTTTCTATTTGTCATGCCTACTCTACCGCCACGTTCGGCTCGCTATTTTGCATCGAGATGAAATGGCAAGAACAAGTAAGTCGAATAAATCAGCCATCAGGGCTTTCTTTTTACATAGATGTCAAAAGAAGTAGTTGTTGCATGACAGGTGGTCCACGCGAATTCAAGTTTTGGAATAGCTGGTCCTGGATTTTTCATTTTTTTTAATATCCCTACAAAAGACATTCAATTACATCCTATTACGATTTGTAGTAAACATAAAGTAGTAAATTCTTTCCAAAAAACCGAATTAAAATGCCACTACAAAGAGTGAAATAACTATTAATGTACCTATACCAATTTGATGAGTGAAACTGTAATTAGGAGGAATCCGAAAAATAGCTGCAGTTCCAGTCTGCGATCTAACAGTCAATTAACGTTTACAATTACTTTGTTTTACGGGAAGATAAAATGCGTAGTAATTTGTTTTTTTAAAGAACCGGGAGAACCGGTATATTCAGAACCGGTTATTATAAGACCTTCAAAATCCCGGGATTTCCCGGGATTTTAAGATCCGGGAAATCCCGGGTGCATGCCCTCTCCTGGATCAAACTCGCTGGTCCTGGACCATTAACTCTTTCAACCAGGAATTTTTATACAACAATAGCATCCCAAATTCGAACTATCAGGTGGAATTTTCCCTTCTCAGAAGAGAGCACACTTCTCTCCCCAACTGGGCTGCATGTAAACGTTGTATTCTAGATGCCTGTATAATATCCTTTTCTCAGCAGTAAATATTATCCCAATAAAAACATTTTCATGTAAAATGTTGCCAGACGAGCATATGGCTCACACTGTCAAAAAGTTATCAGATCTCATGTAGGGCAAGACTTCTGACTTTATACACCCTAAAATACAAGCTCTAACTTCACAAACTCTACACTTTAGTTACAATAATGTCTTGGCCGTTTCGCTACCGTCACATGGGCGTAAAGTGAAAAATTTATCCCACTAAAAACATTTTCCTGATTTAAAATTTTGATTTTACAGAACTTACAGAGTACTGAAAAGTGAATAAATTTTTGATTTTACGCCCAATGTAACGGTAGCCAAACGACCAAGACATTATTGTAACTACAGTGTAGAGTTTGTGAAGTTAGAGCTTGTATTTTAGGGTGTATAAAGTTAGAAGTCTTGCCCTACATGAGATCTGATAACTTTTTGACAGTGTGAGCCATATGCTCGTCTGGCAACATTTTACATGAAAATGTTTTTATTGGGATTTCATTTCTTTTTGTAAGTTGTTTAAAACAATGTTCTTTATTTACTTAATTTTTCTTTTTTTTTGGTATTTCTTGTACTTCAGGCTTTCCAACCCCCTAATTTGATGGATGTGGGGTGATTTACTTAAAATCCTGAAACACGTATTTAATTGTTTATTACAAAGAGTCCCTATATCCATTTTGAGACCTCTAGCATCAATATTTGCCGTAGTTTCATACATACTTCCATCCCCCCCATACAAACTCCCAACCCCCTAATGAAAATGAAAATGAAAATGAAAAATCTTTATTTTCACATAGGCCCAATTAATAAGCTCTTATGAAAAGTCAAAACTCTACCGCCAGGTTCGGAAAGCAGGTAATTTGATGGATATGGGGTGATTTACTAAAAATCCTGAAACACGTATTTAATTGTTTATTGCAAAGAGTCCTTATACCAATTTTGAGACCTCTAGCATCAATATTTGCCGTATTTTCATACAAACTTCCATCCCCTATTTTAAGGGGTTGGGGGGTTAAATTTCCAACTTTTGGAATTTTTTTGTTGGTTGTGTACTAATTCTAGCTTACATACCAAATTTCAGCTTTCTAGGACTTCCGGAAGTACCTAGGAGGTTTTGATGATCATCAGTGAGTCAGTGACGAAATCTGGGTTTTTCAGATGTCAATAAAATCTAAAATATAAGACCTGTGATATTGAAACTTTATACGTTTAATAAGTTTACCGGCGACATCATTTCCCGAGAATTTTGAGTATCTGGAATAATTCTGGCCTAAGTTATAAGGGTTTAAAAATACGGCGAAACACTTCGAGAAAAGATAGGTAGTGCCCTCGCGCTTCGCTTGACTCGTCTGGCGGGGACACTACCGTGTCCCCAGATCATTTAATTAGCGAAAGTTGTATTTTCCGAAAGTGCCTGTTGTAGGATTTCTATAGCAGCAACATGTAAACCTGATGTTATATGTAGGTATAGGTATAGTCAATCAAAATTAAAAGCCTATTTTGGTTTCATCTATAATTTAATGTTATAGGTATACATATACCCACATTCATTATTTTTTAACATCCTAGGGTTTCTAATTAGAAATTAGGTTGGTAACTTATCTTTATTAATATTCTAGCTGACCCGCCAAACATTGTTTTGCCATATAAATTATTTCTTAATACCGAATATACACAAAAACCATAATCTTCGGTTCGAAATCGAATCCGGTCAAAGTTCAAACCGTTTTGGAGGAGCTTTGTTACAAACACTACACCACAAGAATTTTATAAACTGGATGATTACTCTCCTTTTCTTTATGGTAAGTTTATCAAAACATTCTTTGAACAGGTGTAAATACTCATTTTCCCATACTTTAAAGTTTCTCAGGATTCCCACGAAAAGCATTCGAACGGAACCAACCACCCCTAAGAAATTCACACACTGTTCCGTTATAACACTCAAAGCAAAATAAACTTTAAGTTGTAAGCGGTAATGTTTATAATATCTTGGCGTTAATCGCAATGCAGTCGTCTTAAAAATAAAACATTATCACACGATATTGGTCTTTATTTCAACATATTTTAGAGCCCATTTTATCGTTTATGTAAATGTGATAAGGTTACGCTCTGTAGCACCTGTAGTAAATTAAAATGCACTAACCATGCCACAGTTTGTTAAATGTTATTCTTGTACGTATAAGGGTACTGACAATTTCCTGTTAATACTGAGAAAGTTAGAAGGACTATGACAAAATACAAATTGACTTAGTACTAGGTACCATATGGAACCATAATGCAACTACGGCACCAAACGCTTCGCATGACCGGCATGACCCGAAGCGATTTTGGCAATTTTTAAGGTTCCGTACCCAAAAAGTAAAGCCTTGTGACAGACGGACGGACGGTCAGCGAAGTCTTAGTAATAGGGTCCCGTTTTTACTCTTTGGGTACAGAACCCTAAAAAGCGAAATCTACCTATGACCCACCATAGACGGAAAAGCGGCCCGAAATAAAATGGGTTCTTTGCTATAGTTGTAAAAAAATAATAGGTTCCTTTTGGCGTTTGAGACAGATTGTAGAATGTCACTTGGAATGAAACTGAAAGACACATATCATACTAATTTATGACCAGTTACCTTGTCAGTCTTTTGTTTTTTAATTTTAGTGTTGTAGTGGTTGTAACCACTTTTTAACTGAGTTTCACCAGCTTCATTCGATTTTAATAGTAATCGAATATTGTGTAGTGATCTTTACTGAAAATAATGATTTTGGTGACACTGACTTGGGTGGGTTGTCCTTGACCAAGCGGCACATGACTGAATGAATGTTTGATTGAGTGAATGGTATTGTAACTGAAAATATTATATTAAAGATCAATTGAGCTTTCGTATCGTTCTATCATTTCAAAATACCTACCTACAATATTAAGTTTAAGTTATATTTTCTGATAAGTACTTTAATCCAATGCACTTTTGAAATGTACTATACCTAGGTACATTATAAAATCGATCAAATACTGATACAAACTGGAATCGATTCATCGTGATTCGTGAGTATCGAGTAGCATATCGTACGGTTCATTAGGTACTTGTCTCGTCGCGTTGACATAAATGCCAAAAGGAACCTATTATATTTTTACAACTAGAGCTAGGCCAAGGAACTCGACAATTATTACCAACTGGTTTATCGAAATTGAAGCAAAATTGGCAAAAAAGTCTACATTCTAATTTACGTTAGTACATTTATCATCTACATGGTAATGGCTTAGTTTTTGCGTCTACAGCACTCCCCGATAAAGCGATTTAGTAATGCTTACGTCGCTATAATGATGTTATTGACCCATCACCTATCCGATTA
The DNA here is from genome assembly GCA_036785405.1 of Coenonympha arcania. NCBI lineage: Eukaryota > Metazoa > Arthropoda > Insecta > Lepidoptera > Nymphalidae > Coenonympha > Coenonympha arcania. The sequence goes on along the minus strand of CM072059.1, from coordinate 18,976,867 downwards.
ATTAAGCGATTTGAATCTAATATTTTTAATAACAACCTCATCGGCGTTGGTGGTGTAATGGTCAGCATAGTTGCCTTCCAAGCAGTTGATCCGGGTTCGATTCCCGGCCAACGCACACTTTTTATTTTTTCATATTAAGTATATCAATATCATAATTTAACCTGTAACGTGGCATAAAACTGGGCGAACGCAAAAATAATAAATCTCCCCGGCTAAGGTGTTTTATGCCCGTCACAGAGAATTTACCTACCTATACGTGGAATTGGAGTGGAATGAAACACAGAAATTAATCTACAATTATAATAGTAATTCAAATACGAAAGAGAAACAATATACACAAAGAAATCTTTACTACAAGCTAAAAGACAAAAAAATTTAACTTAGATAATTGGCTAACATACCTATTAACTATCTGTTATTATAAATGTATATATCTTATTTAATAATTACACATGCTCAATCGATGGAGCCGTAGGTTCACAGAATTATTAATCTAACCATGTATTGTCGCAAATAGCGATCATAGCCTAAGGTGATCTCTGACTGTACCAAGCCGTAAATAAAATTTTATCGGACTATACCAGTATCAAAAATATTGTTCTAAATGGTTCTACAACCGTAAATAAACAAGGATGGTACCTCCGGTCATGTTTACCCTATGGGAAACGTTGCGTGATGACGCGCCGAGCGAAGTGTCTCAGCCCGCAGCCGCGACCGAAGCCACGAAGCGGAGCGAAGATGTGTCGTGCGGCCGCCGCAGCTGGCGGTGCGACAGCGGCGACAGGCGCCGGATGATTTCTCGCAGAACCCCGAGGTTAGCCTTCTCACGAAAGGCTGTCGATGTCTATCCCGATAGGATTAACCCATCCAGGGTTTCAAAACCACAAGAAATAACCTTTTCTTTACTTCCCGACCATAAAAATGGCACTCCCAAATTTCCCGCCAAACTAGTGGTTGAACTATGCCAGTTGCATCGCCGGCCTCGTGCAGCTCGCGTACCGCCTCTCAAGGAGTCAAACCCCCATCTTCCAGATTTCTGGATTACAAAAAATTAAGACGAGCGACTGGTCTAACGAACAGTAACTCACTCTTTGAATGACTGAGTCGAAATAATACCGAATGGTTCCCGCGTTAACTCTTATAGCCGTCGCTTGACGAAAGAAAAAATAATTGGCCAAGTTAGAACCGCCGCGTCCACGAGGGTTCCGTAAGTGAAATTTTATTCTTCTCTTTTAGGAAAACAACTCTGAAACGAGGTGAAACGGGGAATTCCTTATCTCAGCTAAATGATAAACCCAGTAGGCTCCTTTTGGATTTCTAGACAACAGCTATTTCCCTATATTTTGTCCTGAAAATCAAGAAATTTTACAAACCCTAATTTTAGTCCCCTTTTTGTATTTAGTCATTCAAGCATGAATGCTGTTATACAAAGGTGCCCCGTATGGCGATCGACCATATCGATCGAAGATATTTTCTGCTTTTATGGTCTACACAATTTCAGTGCGGAACTCTTTTTTTGCTTCAAAACAAGATAAGGGCGTCCGGTCTGAACAAAAGGAGAATTTACGAGGCTGTCACAATTGGAATTTCAAAGATTAGACTGTTTACGATTTTTCATATTGAAAAAATGCCTTATCGTGTTTGTTTGTGTCCTATTTCTGAGGTAAATTTTTATTTTTCAAGATCTTAGATAACAATGTTATGATCAAACCATACTAGAAAAAATACGACCTATGTGTGTATACGAATGTCCCGTTACAATACCCTCTCCTTAGGGAAAAGGTTCAGCCAGGATGAACCGTTTTTCGTTGTCCTCAACGTTGCATCCTAACCAAAAGGTGAGACAAGAAAAAATCTTAGAGAAAGTCTACAAAGTATAATTGAATGCTAAGTCACAAAATTTTTCTAAGTCGTGGAACGAATCCTAACAATCAAAAGCTAATTTAGAATTTTGAACAGCTTGAAACGAATCATAACAACAAAAATCTAAGTCAATATTGAATTACAATACATCTACGAAATTTGGAAAAAATCGCTGCCTCTTCAGTCGTCTGCACAAATCTAGGTGGTTTGGGTATAAAAAACATCAAAATAACTGAGCGGACGTTGCCATAATAAACCCGACAGGGAACAATTCCGCCACAGCATAAAAAGATAGGTCAGACCATTCTAGGTACTGAACCCAAAAAACCAATAGGCAATATACCTACTAAAAAAAATTATACTCAGCGTCACCTACCAAATCTGCAACAACTGAAGTATAACAAAACGACCCGAGCCTCACCTAACCAAGTAAGTTGTTGACCCGAAGTACAAAACCACAAAAATCACACCTAGACGCTTGATGCGAGATGTCTGTGTTTTAAATACCGGAGAACAATTTTTTCGAAATCATACATCATCTTATAAAGCTTTCAAATTCTTCCATAAAATTTCATACATCCCTTTCATCTCTTCCATCCATCCACACATAAACGAAAAGTAGCACACCAAAATCACAAGTGGCTACCTTCACTAACACTGAGATGTTAAAATACTATGAAACGTATTTAACGCCCTAAAATTGTCTCATAACTACAGCACTCTAAGCTAAATATGCATTAAAAAACGAAACGACTGAAGCTACTCCTAATGTAAAATTTTTCAAAACCGAATTATTAATTATCATACTTTCCCAATATACAAATGTGTGGCAGCAACACAAAATCAAAATTTTCAAAAAAAAATGTTTACCTAACAATGACTACCCAAAATACTTAATAACGAAACCATGCTCGTATTAGTGTGATCCTACTTAATACACCTAATGCTTACATTTGAAAAGACAATAATCAAATTTGGGGTCATTGACGGCATAATTCATAACCAATTACTGAAAGTTTTCAAAAAAAATTGAATGATCCTTTTCCAAAAGCAAAAGAATCTTCGTAATTATTGATTTGTTCCATATTTGAATTTTCAAAAAAATTTTTTTGTTCCAAACGAGTAGTCACGTGATATGAGTAATAATTATTTTTTCTTAAGAAATGAATTTTGTATAATCCTATGTTCCATTTTTAAATTCCCAAAAAAAATTTTTTATTCCAAAGGAGTTGTCACGTGACATAACGATTGATCGTTTTTTCCTAAGAAATGAAATTGTATGAGCCATTTGTAATGCGCGTCCAGAATAGTAGAAAAAATCTCCATTTTGAATACATTGGTGATTCCGAACGAATGATCACATGACATAACGAATAATCTCTTTCCCTTACGAAATGAAATTTCACAATCCTATGTTCCATCCTGAATACAATAAAAGAACACAAGTCAAAACCTAGGATCAAAGACTCAAAAAAAGTTGTTAAAGATCAAAAAAGTTTTCGAACGGATCGATACCTCATAAATAAGTTTATCTTTATGTAAAGAATGAAATTGAATGATACGTTGTTCCATTTTGTTAAATTATTTGGTACAGTCAAAGATTTACAAATTTGTTAAACCTAAATATTTATGTTGTATTTAGTATATCTATATTCAATATATCATAGGTTGTTATGGAGAAAAGAATGTAATATTTCAAGACCACTATAACAATTTTCATAAACGTAAACAAATCTTTATGTTTGGTATGACAATAATTATCAAAAGTAAAAGTAATGTATCTTTATCTTTAGTATATCAATGGTTATCCAAAAGTAAAAGTTAAATATCAATGGTTATTAAAGTAGAAAAAAATTTTTTATATCTATAGTTGTAGTATATCAATGGTTATAAAGAGTAGAAAAAAAAATTTTTTTGTATATCTATACTTGTTGTATATCAATGTTATGAAAGTATTAAAAGTTAAAGTATTATAAAATCACTTATTGATTTTTCAAAAAAAAAAATTTTTTTTCTTCAAGAGTGGTGCTTGAAAATATTTTTTTTTTTTTTTTATAACTAAACTTATAATTATATGTATAATGAGAAAATTTAAGTTGAGGCTTTAATGGTGCCTGTACGATTTACACACTGATATGTAATTATTACGACTCTTAAAATTAACAATTAACATAAGACGAACATTTTTATAACGCTAATACTAAAGTTAAATAGAAAAAAAAATTTTTTTAAGGTAATTGTTTATACTTAAATTTGAAATAAAGAAATATTGTTGTATTTGTGCTTGTAAATTTTTTGATACTGGTATCGTTGTTAACAGGGATAGCTTTTCGATACTTGGTACAGCGTATGTTATATAATATTTTGATTATATCTCCAATTCCACGTTTTGTCTTTTGAAAATATGATATCTATGGTTTATTAAAGTGATCTAAACATATTCTGAAAATGTTTATTGTTATAATAGAAATGGTTTGTAAATAATTAAACGACAAATTATATAATGCAAAATTAAGTTTAGAAAAAAAATTTTTGTGCAAAATCTAACTAGGGCGCCGCGTATACGGGGCGTCCTATAATTTGCGGAGAATATAAAATTTCAAAAAAATGTTTTTAGAAAGTGAGGAAAAAAAAAGTGCATTTATTTTTCTGAAAGAAATTTAGACTCAAAATAGATTTAATAGGGGTTAATCGCGTGGACGCCACGTATAAAGGCGTGTAAATAGAAAGAACACATAAAAAAAGTTTCAAAGAAAAAAAATTTTAAGATTTTGAAATATTAAAAATGTCTAAAAGAAAACAAGATAACAGAATCAGAATGGTTGGGCTATTCATATCGCCTCGTACTGAAAAGTTTTTCAAAAAAATTTTTGTTATTTTGAAATTCAAAAATATATGTCTAAAGTACAGCCAATTATTAATAAATATCTAATTTGGGCGCTATTTGTAACGCGCTTACTAGTAAACCCTAAAAAAAATTTCGTTAAAAAATGTTTTTGAAAAAATGTTTTGAAAAAAAAAATGTCTAAGTACGTTTTGCTATTTTGACCCGTTGGACGCCGTCAGTAACGCGTCCCGAATAATAATAAAAAAAATTCCACTTTGAAATTCAAAAAAAAATTTTTTGAAAATATAATCCTAATTTAATAACAATTTTTTACGTTGGGCGCCATTTGTAACGTGGCATAAAACTGGGCGAACGCAAAAATAATAAATCTCCCCGGCTAAGGTGTTTTATGCCCGTCACAGAGAATTTACCTACCTATACGTGGAATTGGAGTGGAATGAAACACAGAAATTAATCTACAATTATAATAGTAATTCAAATACGAAAGAGAAACAATATACACAAAGAAATCTTTACTACAAGCTAAAAGACAAAAAAATTTAACTTAGATAATTGGCTAACATACCTATTAACTATCTGTTATTATAAATGTATATATCTTATTTAATAATTACACATGCTCAATCGATGGAGCCGTAGGTTCACAGAATTATTAATCTAACCATGTATTGTCGCAAATAGCGATCATAGCCTAAGGTGATCTCTGACTGTACCAAGCCGTAAATAAAATTTTATCGGACTATACCAGTATCAAAAATATTGTTCTAAATGGTTCTACAACCGTAAATAAACAAGGATGGTACCTCCGGTCATGTTTACCCTATGGGAAACGTTGCGTGATGACGCGCCGAGCGAAGTGTCTCAGCCCGCAGCCGCGACCGAAGCCACGAAGCGGAGCGAAGATGTGTCGTGCGGCCGCCGCAGCTGGCGGTGCGACAGCGGCGACAGGCGCCGGATGATTTCTCGCAGAACCCCGAGGTTAGCCTTCTCACGAAAGGCTGTCGATGTCTATCCCGATAGGATTAACCCATCCAGGGTTTCAAAACCACAAGAAATAACCTTTTCTTTACTTCCCGACCATAAAAATGGCACTCCCAAATTTCCCGCCAAACTAGTGGTTGAACTATGCCAGTTGCATCGCCGGCCTCGTGCAGCTCGCGTACCGCCTCTCAAGGAGTCAAACCCCCATCTTCCAGATTTCTGGATTACAAAAAATTAAGACGAGCGACTGGTCTAACGAACAGTAACTCACTCTTTGAATGACTGAGTCGAAATAATACCGAATGGTTCCCGCGTTAACTCTTATAGCCGTCGCTTGACGAAAGAAAAAATAATTGGCCAAGTTAGAACCGCCGCGTCCACGAGGGTTCCGTAAGTGAAATTTTATTCTTCTCTTTTAGGAAAACAACTCTGAAACGAGGTGAAACGGGGAATTCCTTATCTCAGCTAAATGATAAACCCAGTAGGCTCCTTTTGGATTTCTAGACAACAGCTATTTCCCTATATTTTGTCCTGAAAATCAAGAAATTTTACAAACCCTAATTTTAGTCCCCTTTTTGTATTTAGTCATTCAAGCATGAATGCTGTTATACAAAGGTGCCCCGTATGGCGATCGACCATATCGATCGAAGATATTTTCTGCTTTTATGGTCTACACAATTTCAGTGCGGAACTCTTTTTTTGCTTCAAAACAAGATAAGGGCGTCCGGTCTGAACAAAAGGAGAATTTACGAGGCTGTCACAATTGGAATTTCAAAGATTAGACTGTTTACGATTTTTCATATTGAAAAAATGCCTTATCGTGTTTGTTTGTGTCCTATTTCTGAGGTAAATTTTTATTTTTCAAGATCTTAGATAACAATGTTATGATCAAACCATACTAGAAAAAATACGACCTATGTGTGTATACGAATGTCCCGTTACAAACCAACCATTTTCGCACTTTCTTTGGACTAGAAAAATGGCATGTTTTAAGTGAGTAATTAATTAGGTACTTAGTGAAAGTATTATTATAAACTATTATAAAATATTATAAAGAGCAGATGTAATTTGCTCAAACCCAACCAATTTGTTCTATAGTCGGCGCAATATCTCGCTGCGGGCGAGACAATAAAATGAGAAAACTGCGGGGCTAGGATGTGCTCGTAGATATAAATTTGTCTGCTTTTGTCGATAGATATTCTCTTTCTAATCCATATAAATAGACAGAAAAGAGATCGACAAAAGCTAGACAAAATTATCTCTAAGCCAACGTAAAACCGGTGAGTGCAACAGAGAGCACAAAGTGGTCAGTTTCTCCATTTTATTGCACCGACTATAAAACCTATTGACACTGTTGCGCGCGCGCATGCTTCACGACACATCACAATTCACACAATACAAAACAAACACCGCACGAGCCGTGTGTTGTTTCCAAGGAGTCAATTTGTCTGGTTGCAGCCAAAGAGATAAGAAGTAGACTCATGTTTCTATTTCTCCAAGATTCGAATCTGAATTAAAAAGAAAACTGCTGTGCTATTCACATAATACACAGCAATCCATTTTACTTACGCTTCACGCACCACATCACATCACGCTATGATTCACATAACAGAAGATAGGCATTCGCATCAATTTGTGACGCTTAAGTGATGTGATGTGAAAAGAAATTCCGTGTCTATAGAACGAATAGTGATGAGTATGATCAACTATTTTGTTAAAAGCTTGGGCAACTAAGTATTTGTACGGCGTACCCAGGCGTACCTTCAACTTTTGGTTAATGGTAACTAAGTATCTCTTCCTGCCTGAGGATTTGCTCTTTCTTGTGTCTGCCCGTCTGCCAAAGCCTCATAATAGTTGGATTAATCCTCATCATCATCATTTTTATTAGCGTTATACTCCTTACAAGGTCGTGACAGTTGTAATAAAATGTTTCTATAGTACCTAGTGTTATTATCTCGCTGCAGACTCGGTCATAAATCATTCGAGTGTTTCGCTTTTGTTGTTCTGCAGTACAGCACAACTCAAAAAATAAAAGAACAACAAAAGCGAAACACTCGAATGATTTATGACCGAGTTTGCAGCGAGATAATAACACTACTATAGTTTGATTTCACTGCTTCACCAATTTACAAATTATAGGCATGCAAATATAAACAGTAATTAATGTGAGTGTAGGCTATTAAAATTAAAATCATGCTGAAGGAAAAAAGCAAAGAATATTATAGAAGTAATAAAAGTATAAAACTGTAACATTTTAACAACCATTGAGTAGTGTGCCGTCTTTCCATTCACGAATTCAAAATCGAAAAAAAAAACGATGCGTGTGTAAAAGTGTTAAATTATGCAAATTATTGTTCGCGCCACCCAGCACTGCAGAGTGCAGGTGGTCGAATTACAGAATTTAACGTCTTTACCGGCGCGGGCGCAGCACGAGATTATTAGGGTGCTTGTCCACACAGACATGCAGTTTGTTAAAATACACCAATAATCTGTTGATTTTCATTTGATTTCATAGCATAATATGAAAATCTAGTGATTTTATTTGTGCATTTGTCACAATACGTACGCAACGTAGCACATTTTTATTGGACGAGCACTTTTATTTGGAGCTACACTCTAGACTCTTCCCTGTGATTCAAAGATTTCAAGATTCAAATGATTTATTTCATTTAGGCTCATTTTACAAGCACTTATGATTAGTCATGAAAAACTTATATGTATGGAGCCTTGATGAAGCCTTTCTAGCAGAAGGAAGAGCGCAAGTATGGAATGGAAAAAAAAATGTCTTAGATAAGTGCTATGAACACCCAAAAGCTGCAGGCCTGAGAGCTTTTCAAATATGCCTCTTGTTGGGACCAAGTAGGTACAAGAATAGTGTAGGATTGCATAAGGAATGTGATATTTCTTTACTGGTCAAGATATAACTAGTAGGTAAAAAAAGTTACCGTACCCACTTGAACAGGATATAACCACTTAAGGTTTACAATTTCAAGCTTGAATGAGTTACTCGCGTTTTACAAGTTAATTTAGTTTCTCCCATTATATTAAGTTCGCTGTTCGACCACCAAAAACATGCCAAAAAAATATCAAGGTTTCGAATGAAGACCACACAACTTGGATCGCATGTCATTTGTGACGGGTGGCAATTTAAGAAACGCCCCGCGGTGATTTCGGTGTCCAAGCTTCACACCCGAACTCATTTGAGTTAATTACGCCTTGAACAGCGTGAAAATTGTAGAGAATACTAGCTGTAACCCGAGACTTTGTACTGTTTTTTACCTACGCCGAAGTCAAGGTCAAATCAACCATTTTTTCCGTAGGAGGGTAAATTCTCATGGACATAAAATCGGTAATGTTGGACCCTCCTCTGTCTCCGATATTGGCAAGTGCCATTAGGCCTAAAAATAAAATGATGGTCTCAAAAACTTTTGGTCTTCTTTTTCTCCTCTTCCTCCCTTTATTAATGTAGTTTGAGCTCTAAACGAGCAAACGAGCGGGAAAGTCACCTGATGGTAAGCAATCACCGCCGCCCTTGGACATTTGCAGAACCAGAGGAACTGCAAATGTGTTGCCGGCTCTTAAGAAATATGTTTATCCGCCCCTTGAATGACCCCATGTTATAGTGTTATAACTTCAGACGAAATCCCTGAAAAACTGCTCGTCATCCAGGCCCAATTATAGGCACATAGCTGTATTGTTTCGCACATGATTCCAAGATGCGTCTTGATTAAGGTCAAACGGCAAACAACACCAGATTGCGTTGATACTCGTTGACTGGGTACTTAGAGTGTGACTAACCCGTTAACTGATGCTCCCGAGGATTCCCACAGCGTCATAGCATGACAATTGATATCGCCTACTTAGAAACGGAGTAATTTCTAATTAGGGACGCTTCGGGAATTTATCTGACGGAGCTACATTAATTGGCTGTACAGGGGGTTTTTAGTGAAGCTATCTTTTGCCGGAGTCGCTTAATCTTTGAGGATAGTGGTACCATTAGCGTCCAGTTAACCGTCAGTTTCTCTTCTTCTTTAGTCTAGCACTATGAGGTATGTAGCAAAGGGACCGATTGAGGTTGAGAATAACATTTATAAGCTCATGGACATTAGAAAGTACAGTTTGTTCTGGAGGAAGTATAAAATAAATAATAACCAACTAAAAATTTGCAAACATGCCCGGTATACGGTATCCCCAAGAGCGTAAATTAACGTATCAAAATAACTGTTCTCACTACTACCTATTATATTTCAAACTAAAAATACGAAATAAGCAAAAGTGTGGTAACATGACACTATCACTCAACCAACTGTAATGAAATAGGTGTTATGTCGTAGGCGTTGACACCTGCGCAATATCAACATTCATCATCACTAATGAAACTCGGTATACCTACCTAGTTTCGTCCAAGTTTCTGATATGAACCTTTAAGGTTCTGTAACTCCTTTTTGGCACCCGTGTTCCTTGATAATCCAAGAGTGAGGAGATTTGACCAGAGTGCTTTCAAATAACTTTTCGTCAAACATTATTATCATCAAAGGCAAGCTAATCTTCAATCTCAAAAGGGTTCGGTTCAGCTACTATATGTATTCCTACCACTATTAGATACCAGGTTTTTTTATTTTTTATTTAATGAACAAGGCTACAACTTGTCGCTTTCATTGAGGCGACACTTAACTCCAAAATAACAGATTAGATTAGATACCAGTTCGAAATAACCATTCGAAATAACAATAGATTAGATACCAGTTCGAAATAACCATTAAACTTATAACACTCTTCTGTTTACGTCGAAGGTTAAAATCCATTAACACGCAGCATGAGCTTTGTCTTAGCATGACAAAAGAGTATCTCTATTCACAAGAGTTGACGTCGTTGCTTTATTTAGATCAGCGAAATGCGATAGACATGTGTATCGAGATGACATTTTCTTTTAGACTAGTTTTTTTCCATAATTATGATGCCCTAGATCTCGGATTTCTAAACACTTTTAATCAGATATGTCTCAAAATCCGGTTTTTAGTCATCTTTATTTAAAATACTTGCAATGGCCATCTATTACGAAGTCCAGACTTACTTACTTACTTATTTACTTTAAAGTTTAATTACAATTATAGTTTAGCGGATTGGTAAAGACGTAGGTAAATTTCACGCGGAGCCGCTGGCAAAAACTAGTAATCAATAAGTTAAACTTAACCATCCTATATTTTCGTTGCTTCCTCACAGCAAATAATTAACATAAAACCCTCTCTCAAATGCCGGAACCAGGTTCGCCCCGAGTCAATTAGGTGTTTTTAAATTCCGCAGACGACAGTTAGTGCAGTCATTAGTCACAAATCAGCAGTCTTGTCACGTCTCCGCGTACGATTTCAAGTGATACAGTGTGACGGGGCGATACTGAAAAATAACATATGGCGGTTTAAAAAACATTAACAGTTCTGCGGAAGCATGCATCATTGGGTTGCAAGAAGTAAAGAAACACGCGCTTTGCTAAAGAGTTCACCGTATGGTGGAGCATTGGCACACTTGCGATGTCCTTGCGACAGTCCTAAAGCTCGACATATTCCATTTCTTAGTTTCAGGAAAGTTCATGCAAATTTTTTTTTTTAATACCATATAGGCTAGCGCTTGACTGTGATCGCACCTGATGGAAAGTGATGATACAGTCTAAGGTGGAACGCGCTTGCCTAGAAGATGCCTATTCACTCTTGATTTGAAGGCATCCGGGTTGTAAGTGGCAGGAAAGACACTGCCTGGGAGTGTATTCCAAGCCTTTGCGGTGCGTATCAGGAACGAGGAATCAAACCGCTTCGTACGCGTCTTTGGTACGCCGACTATGTATGGGTGGAAGCCTTTACGATGCCTTGCCGTTCTATGGTACAAAGGTGACGGGGAACCAAATTAAAAAGGTCCCTTGTTTGTTTCGCCGGTGGACAAGTCAAGAAAACGGGGTCTTCGTGGTAAGAAATTGTTAAGCGTTTGTCGTCGTCGTCTCGCAATGTTAGTATGGTGGCTTGTCTCCGTAAAGCGCCACCGTTGGGTCAGGTGCACGCTTCTCACGTTTTAATTTTAAAATTGAATTAAGTTATTAATAATATGATTGTTTTTTATATAAATTATTATTGTTTCTCGTGCGGAAAAGGCGTTAATGATTGTAATATCAATTCAACTTTTCAAATGATTCTTATCTGACCTAACAGGGAATCGAATCCGTGACCTTGTCTTCAAGGTATCAAGTTCAAGCCATCACTGCGATATACGATAGCGATACATACAGTTATCATCAACAATTGACAAAACTGAATTAAACATGCGCATACGCACAATGTCGTCAAATGCTCGCAGTTCAAACAAACCGACGACATACAACAATGGTGTACGAGAGGCTATTCAATGAAATAATATCTCGATATCACAACGAGTTAGGAATGTACTCAATTATACCAATACGACAGTGAATGCCGTACTCCCGCCAGGAGTGTAGTCGTGGAAAAGATATTTTTAATACATTTGCTCAAAAAGTTGACATTTCCATGTGTGTTTAGCGTGCGCAAAGTTATTCTTTTCCGCACTAGTGCTTTTGTGTTTTCCTCCTACGCGGCACCGGAGCGGGCGTATCAGGAGCGCATGAACACGAACACGTCATGCAAACACGGAGCAGGCAAACACGTAAATCCAATATTTTTTTTTCGCAAATGTATTAAAAAACGTCGTTCAATGCACGTGCGGAATTGTCATTTTTACTCGTCTCTATAGTTGACCCGCGCCTTTGGCTTGGGTCAATAACCCGAGACTCGTCAAGAAATGACAAACTTTCCGCACTTATATCGAAATGTACTATTTTCAATCAGTGCAAGCTCCATATAACCTGAAAGCAGACGAATGGGGTATGGCGCATGCGAGGCATTTTTTTCATCCAAAAAAAGAAAAAAGCATCAGATTAAGTAAAATTATTAGTAGTATATTATTCTGGCGAACAGTCATTGCGATTTGCGAAGCATTACTGTGTTCTTAAAATTTGAACAGCGATGCATTGCGTTGGACATTTCAGGAGAATTTTATGGTTACCTCATTATTTTTTCCATAAAAAATACAAACGGAGTGAGACAGGCGGATTCAAAAATCACATCACCTTCACTCTGTCGAGTTACAGAAATGTCCTTACAGAATAGCTGGACGTGGTGGACAGATGCGCTGTGAATACGAACAATGATAAATAATCAACAATACGAAATCGTTTGTGTAACTATTCGGAACTGAACCCGCGACCCGATCGGAATGGAATGGAAACTAATAGATGTTTTATTGCCTGTGACAGAATTATGTGGGTTAAATGCGTTAGCGTACGAGGCGAATATGTTCCCAAATGTTAGGACGTTCTCGAAGAATCTAAGGACTATATATGACGAATGGGCAGTTAAATCAAAATATGCCTCTAGCCAATTCTCTAGCCAGCCTGTATGCTTTAGTGTTAAAGTCGAAGGTCCAGGAATCAATTTTGAAATTGGCCCTGGTCTGCAACCTCAGCCTTAGTGCCTATCTCGCAATTTCAAAATTCAAAATATATTTATTTCACATAGGCCTAACTTACAAGGCACTTGTAAAACGTCAAAAATATTTGTTACATAATATTATGTACGGTGATAACTACAAGTCGACTTAAAACTAAGTTTACGAGGGTTCCAACGCGCCCTGCACTGAGAAGAAGCCCACAACAAATTACTCAGCCGGGTTTTGTTTTCGGTTATCACCACTTCACAAAAGCTCTTAAAAACTAGTTGAGCTAGTAATTATAATACAGCAGTTCATTCACTCCCAAGGATTTGATTCATGTAAATAATCCTTAATACTATAGTAAGCAGTTTTGGAACGAAACTCAAAAAAGTATGAGAATGACAGTTGAGAATCCATAAATCATGTGATAATTTGTTGATGGGATATTCCCAAACATGTTTTGAACTTCTTTCCATACCATCGAAATGTTTCTATGACGTTCGTACATAAGTCATACGTTGCGGATGCTTTTGTGGTGGGCGACTTCGGCGGATTAGCGTTCTGTGTTCAGTGGACCACATCTTCGAATGCATGCGGAAGATCCCGAGATTGATTCCAGCAGGGCTAGACAAAGTCACAAGCGTTTGGCGTTAACGCTAGTCGACAAAAATGTATGGACAAAACAAATGACTGTAGAAAAACCACGATAATCACACTAATATTATAAAGGCGAAAGTTTGTGTGTAAGTGTGTGTGTGTGTGTGTGTGTAAGTGTGTATGTTTGTTACTCTTTCACGCCGCAACTACTGAACCGATTTGGCTGAAATTTGGAACATAGATAGCTTATAATCCGGATTAAAACATAGGCTACTTTTTGTCCCGGAAAAATCCATAGTTCCCATGGGATATTTAAAAAAACCCTAATTTTCAACAGTAATCTATAGCTACAGCTATAAGTAGATTACTTTGACAATCTGTCCCGAAAGTAGGTGCATCACATCACAATAAGCACATAATATTATAAAGGTGAAAAATTGTGTGTAAGTGTGTGTGTGTAAGTGTGTATGTTTGTTACTCCTTCACGCCGCAACTACTGAACCGATTTGGCTGAAATTTGAAACATAGATAGCTTACAACCCGGATTAAAACATAGGCTACTTTTTGTCCCGGAAAAATCCATAGTTCCCATGGGATATTTAAAAAACCCTAATTTTCAACCGCAATCTATAGCTACAGCTATAGGTAGATTACTTTGACAATCTGTCCTGAAAGTAGGTGTAAAGGTCATTGAAAAGGAAATTCAATTTTTTCTCAAGATTAGTAAAAAATCGAATTTAACGCGGGCGGAGCCGCGGGAAAAAGCTAGTAATTACTAAACACGCTGTTTGAATAATTAACTACGCTAACTTGAACATTCGCTGGCGTTCTCGCGGACCTTGTAGATAACTTTAGCGTACTTCGCTTGACAATTGACAGCCGACAGTATCAAACACAGCGTGTTTAGTAATTTGGTTTTTCTACAGTCATTTGTTTTGTCCATACATTTTTGTCAACTAGCGTTAACGCCAAACGCTTGTGACTTTGTCTAGCCCCGCTGGTACGATAATTTTACAAACAGCATGACTTTAAAATAAAAATTTAAGAAATTTTCTTCATTGGTCTTTTTTGGGCCGTTCTGGTGAACGCTACGGCAATGGCCACTTTACTAACCTATCGGCAAAGAGCTAGAAAGGCAAAATGTATCTTCTACTTAGGTATTTACCAAACTCAAAGTTTTGTTCATTTTGGTGCTATAGTGTACCTAATAGGTAGCCTATTATCCCTATGGCAGATTGTCTTGTGAAGTTCTTCCCAGTATCACCTAGGTCGGTCCTAATGTGTTTCAGTCAGGTGAAAAATTTGGTATGACAAAATTTAGACTTTGTTACTGTACAAACAAAATAAGTCAATAGAGACAATAATTAATTTGCTTATGTTTAAAAGACTTTGTTTTGACAAAATAATTAATGTCTGGTATGCGTGCTAGATAAATTGCTGAGGCCAGGTCATTACTAGAAAATCAACCTTCTTGCATTGTTATAAGTATTAAAATAGCTCCGAAATTACAATAATGGTGAGAAGTGCCCTACACCATGTGGTCCACATGTGAACCCGACGATCCAGGAAGGGAATTCTGTAATAAAGTATGACGTCCTTCCGATAACTTCTTAGAAGAATAGTTAAACGTTTCAAATAAATTCAGATTTTTTTAAACGCCCACAGACCACACAGGGTTTGCAAGAGTTCGACCGACGAAGTTTGACGATCTGGGGTGTGATTCTCAAAAATATAAAATTGTACATCGGCCAACCATTGACGGTAACCGCAACGCAGCCATCACAGGCCAATTGTCGTCTTGGCTGCATCAGCGCATAGATGTATTTATAAGTTCGTCGCTGCTTTAAGGCTTTAAGAGCTGGCAAACTGGCTCTTTTTTACGCTGTTTAAGGCATTTTGTTTAAAGAACAGCTGATCATCGAATCCTTACAGAAAAAATATGTAACGAAAATTTTTTATGAACAATCGGGTTTTATGAACCATCGGTATTGACAAGAAAATGAATTTTCTCAAACCCTGTTTCAGAAAAGAATTCCCAAAAAGCATCTAATTTTGTCATACTTTGAAAATTGTCTGTAAAACGGCACAAGCTAAGTGCATAAAAATAACAACAACTTTGATTGACAGTTTTATTTTTAGGCCTTCTAAGAATCGTGTAAAATAAATAATTTCCCCGAAATTTAAGTAAATCAGTGTGAATGAAGGGGATGTTTGCCGCGGTTAGCGTTGGATTTTAGTGGGAGTTCGCAGGTTCGAGATTGGCTCACCTCAGCCTGAAAACCTGGTGACATTGCTAGTCAGCAACGTTGAGGGTTGCTAAGTAACAAACTGAACGATGCAGAATCAGCCCACAGATCTGACTATCGTTACCAGCAAAGACGCACCGCCACGCGATTTTCCAGCGCGATGTTGTATAGAAACCGCTGAGATATTTCCCTGGTCAACGATAGTAGGATATTTTAACATCTTCGGCTGGATCGTCACTCGTCACTTATCATCAGACGAGATTGCAATCGTTTTTAGAGAGCAAAAAGGTATTTTTTATTTAATTATAATTAAGTTAAAAGTGCTTCGCTGCAATTTCATCTGCTAGTATTGTGACTTTATAGTATTTTTAATCGAAGCTGAGTGCTGACCAAGAAATCGCAATATCGTTCAATATTAACTTACTTTTATTTTATTTCACTCTATACAAGTTAGTACTTGACTGCGATCTCACCTGATGGTAAATGATGATGCAGCCTAAGATGTTATCGTACTAACTTGGAAGGGTAAGTAAATTTACCCCAACGGTTTCTACAACCATCGCACCGGAACGCCAAACTTTATCTTTATATTCGTAGATAGAGTATCGATGACCGTAAATGCGACTGTAAAACTAAAACTATGCTCTAAAAGTTGCACCTTTTTTCTATAATGATACAAAATATTTAGAGTGCATAGTTGCATACGAATTAGGAGTTAGAGCTCTAATTTTAGAAATTCTTGCATAGTTTTAAAGAGATTTTAATATAGCCAATCCAATTTGGAAGAATAGTAAAAATACCATAAATTTCGCGTCGACCATAAATATTTTCCATAAATCTATGAAAAATACATAAATAGACTATCAATTATAGACATAATCTTAGTTTGAAATCTTATCTAACTATCTACACATGGTAGGTATTTAACTTAGTTGTTTTTTTTTGTGTTCCTATGTGTCGTCAACATAATATTAACGTCACAGAATACCAATCACGTAGGGTCAGGTGGGGTAAATATGAGTCAAAAATGTAAACTTTTAAGTTTTAAGGTTGATAAAGTTATTTTTATCTATCTTTCAAGCAATTGTATCTTGCATTCTCTAATTTCCTACAGTAAATTACTACCAGTTTTCTTTTAAATACTTACTATCTATGTAACACAAAATAGTAAAATGTGTGTCTCATTTTTTTCCTCTACTTTGGGGTAAATATGAGACACACAAGTGTAAAAACAAGACGGCGTATAACTTCCATAGTTTAAGTAATTTTGAATCGCCTGGGTTGTCATGAGACAGAGCGGGAAAAAATAATACGAAGAAATAATTCACAAAGTAGGAAATATGTTTATTTGGTATAACTTTTATTGAAAATTCAGCTACACACAACATTTTGATTAGCAATTATAGTCTTTGGAATGTTAATATTATTAACAGAATATTAATTAAAGTATTAAATGTTTTTGTTGTAATACCTATGTATCTAAGGTATCAAAACATCAGCACCAAATGAAATGGTTACATCAAAAAATCTAATTACAAAAAAATCGAATAAGGCGAGGTAATTATGAGACGTTTTTAAACTAATGAACATTATATTTTTCAAGATCGATATCGAACATTAGTGCACCTCTCTTGCCTTCTTTCTTCGGAGATGGCAATTTCATGATAATTTTGGTTTTGCAAATAGAGTAAATGAGTATCAGGGTAGAGAAAGAAAATTTTCTTTGCTCGTTTCAAATAAATCACTGAGAGGTTATCGTCATCATCGGATCCCTCAATTTGGGCTATGTAATAGCTTTTACCCTTTTTGGTTTTATGTTCTAAAAGGACGAAGTCACCAACTCCATAGCCCAGGTCGGCATTTTGATTTGCTGCTATGGGCAGCTGTCTCATATTTACACTCCATAGCGTCTTATATTTTCCCTCAAGCCTGTCTTATATTTTCCCCCAAAAGTAATGCGGCCGCTCTGTCCGCTAGCGCATTGCAGACTGGAATGGCCGCCTCCGCACGATAGTTTTGCCCCACCCGCGCGCGCGGGGAGCAAGGAAGTACACGCGCGAGTTGTTCGGGAGTGACCACAACAAAAGTTCACCGACGCCTACTAAAAGTTTTCGCGCCTAAATTGTCAACAAAATACATAGTTTAATAAAAGTATAACAAGACTATGAGGTACAGCCATAAAAATTATTGACGTTATAAAATAAACCTTAAGGAGTGTTATTAACTGTAAATGGATTTAAAATCTAAGCTTTCTCTTAGGTTTATTTAAGTGTCTTATTATTACCCAAAATAATGAGTGTCTTATAATCACCCCACCTGACCCTACCTACCTAATATTATTTTTTTTAACGCAGAGCGAAATCCATAGAACTTATAACCTACTTAGGTGTAATAAAGATTCTAAAATATGTTTCCTTTTGCAATTCCATGAAATTTGATGGAAGGTTGACGCTGTATTGTATGATATCATAAATTGTAATATGAAGGTTTCACGCTTGATTAGAATACTAAAATAAATAAAAAAATAAAATAAGCCTTTATTGACTGAGTTAAATTTTACAGTTATACAAAAAATAAATAAATATTATGTTTTAAAGTCGGTAGCCGTTTTTTTTTCCTCAGTATGTCTTCTGACATAGGCCTCCTCCATTTCCTTCCAGATTTTTCTATCTCTGGCCATCCTTTGCCACGTGATGCCTGCAACTGACGTGATATCATCTTCCCATCTAAGGTATTGTCGTCCTCTTTTCCGTTTTCCTTCTCTCGGGTACCAGTCAGTGATATCATTGGTCCACTTCCGTATTTTATTTCTCACCATGTGTCCAGTCCATCTCCATTTTTGTTCTCTTATTCTCTTTTTAACGTCGGATATTTTAGTTCTTGCTCTAATGGTGGTAAGTCTTTGTCTGTCTCTCCTCTTGATATGTAGAATACTTCTTTCTATCCCATGTTGACATGTCTCGAGCTTTTCCATGTTTCTTTTGGTCAGAGCCCATGTCTGACATCCATAGGTCATACATGGAAGTATGCAGGTATCGTGTAACTTTGTCTTGGCTGTCATAGGAATGTCTCTGTTCTTCATAATCTCCTTTAGCGCCCAAAACCTTTTCCAAGTGTTACACACTCTTCTGTCAATTTCTTTGTTTGTTTGATCTTTTGGTGAAATAATCTGACCAAGGTAAACATACTCGTCAACGTATTCTATTTCTAGGTTATTAATATATATTTTTTCCTTCTGTGCATTGGTCATAATCTTTGTTTTTGATGTGTTCATGGTAAGTCCTACCTTTTTGCTCTCAACGTCCAGTTGTTGTAGCATTTTTTCTAATGTCCTTGCATCCTGAGCAAAAATGACTAAGTCATCAGCGAATCTTAAATGATTAAGTTTGACACCATTTATATTAATTCCCATTGATTCCCAATATAGATTTTGGAACACATTCTCAAGTACAGCTGCAAAAATCTTAGGAGATAAAGGATCACCTTGCCTAACGCCTTTCTTGATATTAAACCATTCTCCTGTACTTTCCAGACGTACCCTTGACTTGCTGTTTCTGTAGATGTTTCTTATTATATTAATATACTTTGGATGTACGCCTTGTTTTGTGAGAGTATCCCAAATAGCTTGGTGTTTTATGGAATCAAATGCTTTATTATAATCAACGAATCCGAGGTAATAGTTAATGTTATATTCTTGACATTTCTCCAGTAATTGTTTTACGACATGTATATGGTCTATGGTCGAAAAATTGCTGCGGAATCCGGCTTGTTCTCTCGGTTGATTTTCGTCAAGAACTATTGAGATTCTCTGTAAGATAATTTTGGCGAATATTTTGTAAAGGTTTGCCATAAGGCTAATAGGTCTGTAGTTTTCGATTTGTGACTTGTCTCCTTTTTTGTGTAAGAGTATGATGGTTGATTGCGTCCATTGAATAGGTAACGTTTCACTGTTTAATATTTGGTTGAAAAGATCCACCAGTACTTTTATAATGACTTCCACAGTGCCTTGTATTATTTCATTTTTTATTCCGTCTTCGCCAGGAGCTTTGTCCTTTTTTTGTGTTGCGATGGCATATCTTATTTCACTCTCTAATACTTCAGGAACGATTTCATTACTAATCGTTTCTTGGCACTTGGTACTAAGGGGTCGGTTGGTGTCATTTTCATCCGAATATAAATCTCGGTAATATGTGGTTGCTATTTTCATTACTTTTGATCTTTCCGTAGTTTTTGTTTGTTTCTTGTCAACAACATTTGGTATCCAATTAAGTTTCTCTCTTAGTTCTTTTAGGCCTTTTTTCACTCCTCCTGTTTTTTCGATATGATATTCAAATGTTTTCATCCTGATGTTAATTCTGTGATCTCTTATTTCCTTTTGTATCTTTTTGCTTATAGATGTTATTTCTTTACGATTCTTTTTCTTATCAATAAGCATATTTCTGCGTTCTTCTATAAGTGATCTGGCTTTTATTCCTAATTTATCTTTGGTTGCGCTTGAACTAGATGTTTCTTTGCTTATTTTCTGTAATTCGCATTCGAGCGTATCATATTTCGCTTGAACAGAACTTTGAAGTTGTGTTTTAATCAAGGCTGTTTTTAGTCTGTCTAACTTATCTTCTGGTATCGGTGATTCAATTATTTGTGTTGGTTTCCTTATATGTTTCCGTCCTAGCTTTGGTTTCTGACCATATATTGTTCCTCTTACCATACGATGGTTTGTATTATAATTAACACTCAGGATTTCTGTATTAGTAAAATTTTTTGGCTTGTTGGTAAGTATAAAATCTATTTCGTTTCTATAGTTTCCACACGGTGAAATCCAGGTCCACCTATTTTTTAGTTTTTTCTTGAACACCGTATTCATGATAGTTAGTTGGTTTTCTTGACTAAAATTGATAAGACGTTGACCATTTTTATTCCTTTTTCCTATGCTGTAGTTACCCATAACATATTCTTCCCCTGGGTTTCTCTTTCCTATTTGGCTGTTAAAGTCTCCCATAACGACTAAATTTTTGTAAGCATGTTGAAGTGCAGAATTGAGCGCTACATAAAACTGGTCTTTGGTGCTATCATCTGATGCCTCTGTAGGAGCGTAAACCTGTACTATAGTCCAAGACTTATCATAGCCAGGTAGTTTGATATTTAGTGCAGCAACACGATCAGATATTCCATAGAAACTTTCTATATTTTGTTTAAGCGATTTTCTTACTATAAAACCTACGCCGTACATTCCTTGTTTTTCGCCTTTGTAATATAGTATATAATTATCATACTCCTCGATTTCGTCGCCTTGTCTTCTTATTTCACTAAGACCGACTATATCCCAATTGATCTCTTCCAACGCTTTTTCAAACTCTAATAAGTGTTCGGAAGTTCTAAGCGTCAGCGCATTTAGTGTAGCTACATAAATATCGCTTCTTTTTAATATATGTGATGGTTTTGATGGTTTACATAAAGGGATTGGAGGGTGGTAGTCTTTTTCCCCACGGGGACCAGCCGGCTTGGGGAATTGTTTTATTTCTGTTCTCATTTCTTTTTCTGATAAATTTATAGTAATGTTTATTTATTTTATTTTTATTTAAATATCTTTATTGCTTAAAATTAGTACATAAAATAACAACGAATAGAAAACCGAGAAACACAAAGGGCGACCTTATCACTAAAGTGATCTCTACCAGGTAACCCACAATTACGAACCTTTGATCTGAAAAACGACGGGGAATCGCAATAAAAATAAAATAGCATACATAGACTTACAAACTAATACATACACACTATAGTAATAACAAATTTGTAGAATAGATATATATATATATACACATATATATATATATATATATATATATATATATATATATATATATATATATATATATACATATATATATATATATATATACATATATATGTATTATATATATAAACATACATAAACAATATTAATACATACTATATACATATTATTTCAGAATAAATCTTTCAATGTTTCAAAGCGATAGATAGTGCATTTTGACACGTTTTTTGAAAACCGCTAGTGATTTGGCACGTCTGATTTCAACCGGGAGAGCATTCCACAGAGTTGCCGCCTTCATGGTAAAAGATTCAGAGTATGATCTTGTATTGCACTTGGGGACAATTAACTTGCAGTCCCAACAGGAGCGCAGGGGGCGCTCACGTTCAAGCGAACTAATGAACTTAAATCTCTCCTTAAGATAGGGCGGAGACCACGGGTGGAAGAGGGTAGCATATAAAAGAGATAGAATATGTAGATTACGCCGATGCCTTATATGAAGCCAATTAAGCTCTTTCCGGTATTGCGATATGTGATCATATTTCCGCAGGCCGAAAATGAATCGGATGCAAAGGTTTTGCAGGCGTTCCAGCTTGTTCAAGAGGTCCTCGGTCAAATCCAAGTAGCAAGCATCAGCGTAATCTAGGATGGGAAGAAGGAGAGTGTTGGCCAATAATATTTTGGTCTTAATTGGTAAAAAAATTTTCCACCTTTTCAAGGAGCCAAACGCCCCAAATACTTTTCTACTAACAGCTGCAACTTGCGGTTTCCATGATAGACTACTATCCATAATAATCCCAAGATTTTTGACAGTTTCACTGTAAGGAAGCGCACATCCATCAAAGACCACAGGTGGTAAAGAGGAGAAATTAAGTTTAGAAACCTGATGAGAACTACCAATAATTATAACTTGGGATTTATTGGCATTAACAAGTAAACCATAGGAGTTGCTCCACCCAGCGACTAAAACCAGCTCACGATTCAACCGACTTATGGCTTCAGAGATGTGGTCAGCCGGAGTGGATAAGTAAAGTTGGAAATCGTCTGCATATAAATGGTAAGGTATGGAAAGAAGATTAGTCACAGTGTTAATAAAGATAGAAAAAAGTAAAGGAGATAGGACACCGCCCTGTGGGACACCAGCACTAAGACGACAGTAAGACGACAGGCTTGACTTGCCTCGGATGCATTGCGTTCTATCATGTAGGTAAGATCTGAACCAATCAACAACAGCTGGAGAAATATTAATTGACATGAGGATAGCCAAAAGAATGTCGAAGTCAACCGTGTTGAAAGCGTTCGAGAAATCCAGCAGTACCAGAATCGTTACTTGCTTATTATCAATGGCTAACCGTATGTCATCACCAACCTTCGTCAAAGCCGTCACCGTACTGTGGCCCTTGCGGAAACCTGATTGAAATGGACTAAGGATGCAATTTTGATTGAGGAAGTATGAGAGTTGGGAATGGACAATACGCTCAAGAACTTTGGAGAGAAAAGAAAGGATTGAAATTGGACGGTAATGTGAAAGCTGGGATGGATTGGAGATTTTGGGAATAGGAATTACATGAGCAATACGCCAAGCACTTGGAAAGCTACAAGAAGAAAGAGAGTAATTTATTAAATACGAGATTACATGCAAGATATTATCTAAAGTTAAAAGAATCATTTTGCGACTAATCCCATCACTACCAATGGCATCAGATTTTATAGCAAAAATATTCTTTTTGACTTCTTCCAAACTGACAGACTTAAAATTAAATAAGGGAAAGTTAGGACGTGGAAGCAAATTAATGGAAGAAAGAGTTTGAGCTTTATCAAGAATGTTAGTGGATACATTGGTAAAAAAACTGTTCAGAACATTGACGTCAACATTGTCTGCTACGTCCTTCCTCTGCTGTCCGATACCTAAAGACGCCAGAAACCGCCATACCTTTAAGGTATCCTTACCTTCTATTGAACTTTGGATGTAGTTACGCTGAGCGTCTCTGCACATCCTGTTACAACGGTTACGTAATTGTTTGTATCTATTCGAATTAACTTCTGTAGGTCTTAATTTATATTTATGTTTGGCAGAATTGCGCTTAGTCATGAGAACCTTTATATCATTGGTGAGCCAGGGAGCTGGCAGATGCTTTAACTTCATTGGCCGAAAAGGAGCATGACGATCAAAAAGTTCAGTAAGGAGGGAGTTAAAGACAGAAACTTTATCGTCCAGTGTAGGGGCTTGAAGAACTGCATCCCAGTCTATAAGACTTAAATCACGCAAAAATTTATGTTTATCAATTTTTTTAAAGGCACGCCTCATAACTACAGTAGGTTTCACCTTAGGAGGACGTAATTTATAGCTTACATACACCAAATCATGGTACGAAAACGCTTCTGCAGGTAGCTGACCATGTACGTTAACGTACTCCGGGTTAGAGACCATCATCAGATCAAGTTGCGAGGGAGCACAATTAGGAAAATAGTGAGTGGGGTTTGTATGCAGTAGTGAGAGGTTTGAGCTTTTAATAATATTTTTTAGTTTTAGAGCTCGCCAATCATCCTTCATTATACAAGTGTTGAAGTCACCCATAATAATAGTGTGATCCGCATTGAGTACATGATTTTCTAATAAAATTTCAAACTCGCGAAAGTAGTTTATATGTAACGAAGGACTATAAAATACACCCAATAGCAATTTACGAGTACCGAACAACAGTTCTAATAGTAAGTATTCCAAGGACTCAGAGTAATCAGAAGCAGATTTGTCTATGATGGAAAAGGCAATATTGCTCCGAAGGAATATTGCCACCCCACCGCCACCTTTCCCCACTCGATCATTACGAATTAGATGGAAACCTGGAAGCGAGTAGGATGTGGAGGGTAGGCAAGGCTTTAAGAACGTCTCCGAGACAAGAATGGCGTGAATGTTCTTAACATCGAAAGAGGATAGGAAGTCGGGAAAGTGTGCAGGAATGCTTTGCGCATTTATGTGGACAACATTAAAGTCCTTGGGAAAATTTACAAATGTGGACTCAAGGTGGGAGTTGAGAGGAATGCAAACACTGTGGAAACTCTCATCGGAGGAACATTCAGGAGAAAAAAAAACGTCATTAGGCAAACCATCGCCATTATCACTATCTGAAACATTGTCAGAAGAAATATTAATATTAATCATATAAATATATATAAGTAACTATAAAAAAAAATTAAAATAATAAAAATTAATTTAAAAATCAACAATAACAATTTTATATCAAAGTATGTAGCAAGCGCCTGAATATCACGCTATTCAACATGCCAACAGTTCAAAGGTACAGTAATAGTGAGTACCTAGGTACACGAGGAGATAAAAGAAAAAAAAATATATATATGCAATAGAACTAAAGAAAACCAGGAGAAAGACTTATGCCAAGATCATAATCAGTTATTAACACAAGACAATATACCTATTAATAAGTACCAATTTGCACAGGTATCCTTTACGTACATCTTAGGACAATATACCTATTCAAACACTAATACACAATAATATTATTGACTTTGCACAAACTTGATTTCACATTGAAACCGAATAGCTTTCAATTTAAACATTAATCTGTGTAGCATTTGTACAACCTTGGTGAGATAGGCCTTAAAGGACCGGTATCCAGGGCCGTAAAATAAATTAAAAAAAAAAACCTTGGTGAGAACCATAACCACAGAGCACTGACAGCCAAAAAACTGAAAACGAAAACAAATTGTCAAACATATTGTAGTGACAACTGACTTGACAGTTGACATTTGCTTTACATTCTTATTTGACAACTAAAATTTATTTATTTGACAAATGACTCAATAATTAGCCGTGTTTAGAGTTTATCGTAAATAATAATTATTGTTAAACCTGCATCAAGTTATAAGTTTCGAATACAGTTATGCCGTACAGTTATGCCCGTAGGCCTGTAATCTTTATACGATTAAACAGCTAAACTAACCAAATTAAACATTAAGTAGGTACTTAAAACAAAACTTTAGAGTTACAATAACTACACAAATAACTTGGCCAGTTGACATAAAAGAGAAAAATCATTTCCTGCCTTGTCTTTTCGATCGCTGCACATTACCAGCATCTTGCTTGGGAGCTGGGCCAGTCGAAACACCTGGAGCACCGCCAGTTTCCTCTCTGTCATTCACTTTTGAAATGGAACTCAGCTCAGCCATAGAACTTACAGACTGGCGTTTACCATCAGGCAAAACCACAAAAACCTGTCCGAATTTTGTCCAACTTTTTGAAATGCCCAGTTGTTTTCGTGCCGTAATGAAGATTTCATACTGGTTTTTTGTGAGGAACTCCGCCACAGTGATTCCGGTGCCTTTAAGTTTTTTTTTGCCAAACCAGACCTTGTTCCGCACTGTCAGCTCGCAGAATTTGACCAAGATAGCCCGAGGCCCCTCACTATTAGATTTTCCCATTCGATGACAACGACTAATGGCAGCAGACGAGAAATCCGACATTCCAAGGTGCTGAGTGACAACCTTCACCACGGATGCAGAGAGATCTTCCTTGTCTACTTCTGGGACACCATGAAACAAGAGTATCTTTCTCCTACTATGTGTTTCCTGCTTATCCAACTGCCTACTGAGGATTTCCACCTGACCCTGGAGACTTTTAAGTGCCGACAGAACAAAGTTCCGGAAGGCGCTAAATTGTGCTGCAATATTAGAGGTGGGACTGGTAGCCGGGATAGCAGACTGCAGGTTTTGCTGGAACTCAGCCATGGTTTTGTAGAAATTCTGTGACAGCTCTTGAATATTTTTCTGAATAGCCTCCATTGTTTTGTGTAAGTGATGGACTAGGATGTTGTTTCTAACTTGCAGTGATTGTGCTTAATAATTGAAGGATTTACCTTTTGGAAATAAACTGTTGGCAGGTATGTTGTAATTATAGCATGATACACTCACTAAATACTTTTTATGTAATTAAATACTATAAATTGCATTAGAGCAATGCAAAAAGACGTGTGTCTACTTTGACAACTACCCGCCGAAAAATGTTATTCCGGTTACCGACTGATAGTTGCTAATAGGTATTCTTTCTTGCATTTGGAGCTGACATTTGCCTCATTAGGTCAAAAGCGTTCACTTTACTGAATTTTGTCTGAGGCGTGGTGGTTACCGTGTCTTTTTTATCCTTTGGGTCGATTGGCGATACTGTGCTCTCTCTCTTACGCTTTTCAGTATTTGCATTGCTTTTAACAACAAGTGTGCCACCTTTGATATAAGCGTAATTTCCTTTCTCCCTCTCCTTGGCCAACTCTCCTTTTAACGCCTTCCTTTTTTCTAATATGTCTTTTGAGAAATCTTCAGAAATTGATATGGTTTTAAACATTTTCTTGTTTCTCAAGATTTCCAATCGCTTCCAATGGTTTCCAAAAGATATGAGCAATGGTCTGGGTGCCTTCCCTTTCGTGCGCCCCAAGCGGTGAATTTTCGTAATTTCTTGGTCATATATTTCGATATTTAGTTCATCTTTTATAGTATTTTTAAACGCTGAAAGTAGTTCAAGCACTGATCTTTCCTCTTCCTTGAGCCCATATACCACCAAATTATTTTTCCTTCTCTCATTTTCAAGAAAGTCTACCTTTTTTTGAAGTTTTTCGATAGTGGATTTCATTTTTAAATTTTCCTCTATTAGTGGAGCAAGTTTACTATCCATAGTTGTCATTAAGTTGTTAGTTATAGTATTTGTCTGTTTTTCCATTTCAAGTTTTATTCTCTCAAAAAATATTTTATATATTAGAATACTAATATTACTTAAATAGTTAGGCGTAAGAATGACGGTGCAAATATGTGATTTATATCTCTATTGTTTGTTTCATGGTTTACACTGTACTTAATATTTAGAATTACTGTAATACTTTAGAATGATTGAAATGATTCAACCATTTTTTAGGGTTCCGTAGCCGAATGGCAAAAAACGGAACCCTTATAGATTCGTCATGTCTGTCTGTCCGTCTGTCCGTCTGTCCGTCTGTCCGTCCGTATGTCACAGCCACTTTTTTCCGAAACTATAAGAGCTATACTGTTGAAACTTGGTAAGTAGATGTATTCTGTGAACCGCATTAAGGTTTTCACACAAAATTAAAAAAAAAGTAATAAATTTTGGGGGTGCCCCATACTTAGAACTGAAACTCAAAAATTTTTTTTTCATCAAACCCATATGTGTGGGGTATCTATGGATAGGTCTTCAAAAATGATACTAAGGTTTCTAATATCATTTTTTTCTAAAATGAATAGCTTGCGCGAGAGACACTTCCAAAGTGGTAAAATGTGTGTCCCCCCCCTGTAACTTCTAAAATAAGAGTATGATAAAACTAAAAAAAATACATGATGTACATTACCATGCAAACTTCCACCGAAAATTGGTTTGAACGAGATCTAATAAGTAGTTTTTTTATATTTACAATAAAACCTCTAAAAACAAAGTTAGTTTTGCGGTTCGATAAGAAAAGTGGTTTTTATGGTTTTATTCCTCCGGTTGTAGTACGGAACCCTCAGTGCGCGAGTCCGACTCGCACTTGACAGGTTTTTATTGCAGCTAGAATGCGAAGGAAGCAATACGTGTGGTCCATTTCAGATTCACATTGCAATGCAGCCCAAGATTTTTCTGGCATTCGAATTACGATGCACTGTAAAAGAATTTCACCAGCTACAGTGCCTTTTACACCAAAACACACTGTAGTTCTGCTTCATAGTAAAATATATACTGCGGTCGTACCTATCCAGGCGCAGTGTATAAAAAAGTTCTACCAATTGGTAGAGCTTACTTTACATTTTATTGCTATAAACGTAAAGTTTTATTGATTGCAATTTCGGTCACCTAAAAACGTTAGTGCAGAAGTTTCCCACGGCGCTGGTCGTCGGATGAGCGTTGGTCATAAAAGCCCTTAAATGATGGATAACATTTTATTCTTCCTGCTGACCTCGGCGGTAATTTCGCGAGTGATATATCAATTTGACATTGACGGCGTCTCGCAGGCCGCGGCCGGGCGGAGCCGCGGCCTGGGCATAGCGAGGCCGGGAATATAGGTCAAGTCAGCGCTGACTGCTGATTGCGATTGTAAACAAGGGGAAGGTGTTTTCATTTCGCTTTACTCGGTTGCAAAACTGAAAGCCAGCGGGGGAAAATGTAAGTGCGAATTGAGGCAGGTTTCGGCCCTATCAGTTGCGCCACTAATACTGGCTAATCGTTCTGTTCTTCTTTCCTATACTTAGTCTTTCAAATTTCAATGGAAAGCATTACCATATGTAGTGTTCTCGTGCTCTTAAAACATAGTAATTACCTATCGAGACCGTAAAATAATCGAAAAAATTTTGCACGTAATCTTACGTCTTAGGAATTTGTTACGACCGTTTCATAGACCTATTACTAGATATAACTTAGTGCTACCAAAAAGGCACTTGCTCTTTATTCCGTAATCCGTATCGTTTATCTATTGTTTGTAGACAACATGTAGTACCTACCTACTGTATATGGTATAGGATTGCACCATTAGGAATTTTCATTTCTGTTTCCCCTTTTCCTTTATACCTATGTCCAATCTTGACCGTTCATATTCCATCATCTGAAAGCAGTTTAAATGGTTTTGGTAAATCTGTGTAAAAATAATGATTTAAGAGTTATCAATGTCAAAAAGTATATTCTTAGATGATTATAGCGCAATCATATTCTACCTACTCAAGTACCTACATACCTAATTTCATTTCATATTTTGTTATAACAGAGGAAGAGACTGGCCTCCCCTGTGACCGCAGTAAACTAACTGGAAAAGAATTTACTTATGTAAATAAAACACGCACTATCTCCTGAACTGTCGTGTCGGTTTGTTTGTTTAGGTGTGCTCGTGACAAATTGCTCTCCCGCGGAGGGGTATGTTTGTATCTGTATGGATATAAGTTTTTGTATTGGTTTTTACTTTAAATTGATTTCAGGAAGTTCTATAATATCAACATAAATTATATCGGTATCATTTGGTTAGAGTTTTTTTTTGCAAATTTTCGATTTTCTTTTTGTTTAGTTTGCGTATTTACGTCTTTCTCCGTCGCGTTGCTCGCTGTGTAGTATGACGTCATGAGCCTTCTACGAGTATGAGGCACAATAATTATATTCAGCAACTGTAATGTTGAAACGTACAGTGATTATCACTTTTGTCTATGATTCGTTTTACATTACCGTTTTAATAAATAAAATCAAAAATGTCTTCTTGTAAAACCTCAATGGATACAAAATGATCACTGAGTTACAACATAGGAGACAATGCTTCAGATCCATGTTCTTTGCGTATTTGGAAACATACCAACTAACTACTTACTATCTCCCAATGGGCAACATCTAAGTTGGCCCAAGTCTGGTCTGGTCGAAGGCTTGGGCCTTGGCTTGTCACCCTACAAGCAAGAACACCAGCCGCCTCATTGCCAAGCGATTTAGCGTTTCGGTGCGATACTGCGTCGAAACCGGTAGGGGTTTTTATTCCTTCCTAGTTTACTACCGTAACATCTTTGGGTACCTCGTCACTTACCTTCCATCAGATGAGATCGCAGTCAAGTGCTAACTCGTAATTTGCAAAAAAAACGTCCCTAAAGCCGTGAGTCGTGGCCTCATGTTAACAGTCGTCTAGTGCCGAAAATCGCATTAGACGAACACTACAACGAACGATCGCTCCCATTTCGAACGGATGCTTAGCGAAAGTGGGCCGAGCAGCACATTTGGTGACATTGCCATCGCACCCCTGTGTTCAAACCAATGATCCAATATCAACTTTAAGACTTCCAAATAGAGTTCAAATCGTTTTGAAAGGTTTCGAAATTCGGCACTATTTCCATACGCTAACCTGATATCTGATTGAACGGCTTGCAATTATATAACGTTTTGCATTTCCCGCCGCGCCGTCGTTGCCGCTGTGACCGATTTTTTCGCCGGGATGTGTATTAAAGTGCGCTTGATTCGATTTGATGTTTATATTCGTACTTACTCATCGCAGGGGCGTCAGTTTAAATGCTTTGTTGATGCTCGTTAGGGTTCCCTAACAACTCAAAAGGAAGGGATCTCTTATACTAATAGGATTAATGTGTTTAGAGTCTGTCCGTGAGTGAGCCCATCCATACTCCCTTACGTAGATTTAGGAGACTTCCCCAAATTATATTAAAGTACTCAGTTTCGATGAGGTACTATCATTTATAGGACTAGACCCACTCGTTAAAAGTTGTTTGAAACTGCATTCCTTGAAAGTTTAAATAACCTGTCAAGTGCGAGTCGGACTCGCGCACTGAGGGTTCCGTACTACAACCGGAGGAATAAAACCATAAAAACCACTTTTCTTATCGAACCGCAAAACTAACTTTGTTTTTAGAGGTTTTATTGTAAATATCAAAAAACTACTTATTAGATCTCGTTCAAACCAATTTTCGGTGGAAGTTTGCATAGTAATGTACATCATATATTTTTTTTAGTTTTATCATACTCTTATTTTAGAAGTTACAGGGGGGGGGACACACATTTTACCACTTTGGAAGTGTCTCTCGCGCAAGCTATTCATTTTAGAAAAAAATGATATTAGAAACCTTAGTATCATTTTTGAAGACCTATCCATAGATACCCCACACATATGGGTTTGATGAAAAAAAAAATTTTGAGTTTCAGTTCTAAGTATGGGGCACCCCCAAAATTTATTACTTTTTTTAAAATTTTGTGTGAAAACCTTAATGCGGTTCACAGAATACATCTACTTACCAAGTTTCAACAGTATAGCTCTTATAGTTTCGGAAAAAAGTGGCTGTGACATACGGACGGACAGACGGACAGACGGACAGACAGACATGACGAATCTATAAGGGTTCCGTTTTTTGCCATTCGGCTACGGAACCCTAAAAAGTGGCACTTTGGAGTGCCGGCAGAAGTGAAAATTTAAATTTATATGTATTTTTGAATAGTCAAACAACACTACCGCTACAATTCAATGGTTTTTTCCCAATCTCAAAAAATCCTAACACGCCTAAAGACGGCGTAGCGGTAGCGAACCTGCCGTCTGCGTCGAAGGTCGTGAGTTCGATTCCCATAACTGGTAGATGTTTGTGTGATCAGCATGAATATTTTCCAGTGTCTAGGTGTTTTCTATGTAATGTTCTGATATGTATTTATTAAAAAAAAGAAGTTTCGATAACGGTAACGAGTTCAGTGGTTATTTCTCAAAAAAAAATTGGTTGTCTGTAAAATCGGTTTACGGTCGATAGATTTACGTGAAACGTTATAGGTAATCTCTATCTCTCTATCGTTTGTTTTATCGTGCCTCTCTATCGCTTGTTGCGCGCTCTCGCTTGCACTTAAAGGCTCAGGTGGAACGTTACGCGGAACGTTACTATTTTTCATGTGTGTTGCTGGTGTTCATCAATTTATAAAACGTTATCATGTCAAAATGTCTAATGCGCCTAAGCAGTTATTATTGCTTCGAATATTCAAGCCGCTAGCAGCCACGCAAGTAAAATTGCAGTGAATTCGGTACTTATTTGTGCAAGGAGTAATAAAATACAGTCAAACTTTCCATTGCAAATGGTTAGTGACAGAGATTCAGTCAGAACTCAGGAAGTTAAGGGTGCCTATCCATTATATGACTTAAAGGAATAGAAACCGAATATAAATGCTAGAATTACCATGGCATAGGCACCATGGCCATAAATTACACGTATAAGGCGCGACGTCGGGCGGGCCACTTGATGGTGAGTAACGGTACAATTGTATGAAACTGAGGCAATTTACAAACACAATGAGATGGCATTATCATACGAAATACAATTCATCTAATAACCTTTTGTTATTGGTTTTGCTTGCATGGAACTGTGTAACTTGTACTCAGTAGTTTTAGACATTTTGAAGTGATTTTTTTTTAAGTACGTCGTGTTATGTAACCTGTTACCGCACACCCTCTTATGTAGGTACCTAGCCTTGAAGAGAAAACTGTTTAGATATAGATAAAAAGTAAAAACCAGTGAACTCGGTACCGTAACGTAACCGACGCCTCACGTTGAACTGTCTGAGCCACGGTCTGCATGTTGGGCTATCTGTCATTCTTACTTCTGTTTCCCCATTTTATTGCCCCGTGGGCAGCGAGATGTTGCGCTTACCATAGCTTTTGGTACCTATACTAAAAGAAAAACGCACTCGATTTAATCGTAAAAAGTAAACTAGGCGCGATTAAGTACCAATTGTTTTTTTACTTTTGCATGTTTTATAGATAGCCCTAACCGTTCTCGCTAATAACGCCATTGTTGACCTGCCCTAATGTTGGGCTAGGGTGGCCATGCTTGCAAACTTGGGACTACCGTATCTATCATGTAACTTTACCCAACAGGCAGTATTATAGGTTGTACTTTACATTCAATAAATTGACTCTATTTTCTTAATTGTCCCACTATGGAAGCAAACCCTATTGGCAAAAGACGCACTGGCAAGCGATTTATCGTTCCGGTGCGATGCCGAGTAGAAACCGTAGAGGTAACAACCCTTTCCAGGTTAATACGATAACATCTTATATTCATTGATAGTCATCGTCAATTAGCATGTTATGGTGAGATCACAATCAATTGCTAATTTGAAGTGCGTTAAAAACAAAGGGATCTTGTAAGGGTACCGTTTTTTTTCTTTTAAGGTTATGATTTTTTCCATCTCAAACAGAGGTCGGTTACCGTAACGGCTCGGCGTAGCGAGTTCAATGTTTTTTTCCTATCTCAGAATTCAAACGGAGGTGTCCGTTGCCGTAAGTGTCGCAAATTCAATGTTTCTTATTTTCTATCTCAAAAAGAGGAATCAGTTGTGGTAACAGTGTAAAGGTGTCGGTAACGGTAACGAGTTCAATAGTTTTTCCTATCTCAGAAAGGTCCAATGCACTTCAAAAACTAAATGTTAGAAACCTGCATATAGTGTGTTTATAACGATTATTTATATGCTGTGGCCTGTGGCAAACGTCACACGAGTAAACCATAAACGCTGTTCAATCTGTATAGAATCGATACATTGATCTGTGCCCGACGCCATTTTGACTTGTCAAAATCAGCTGGTTATAAAAAGCCCGTCAAATTAAAATCGTTCCTTTTTTTCTGCATTCCGCCTCGCTACCAGATTAATGTACCGTTGCCAGTATCTTTCAATGTAACCGCCATTATAATTTGTTTCTAGTTCAAGCATTAAAGCAAGTTAATATCACACACATCTTTGTTCTTTATTATATACAGACCTCCACAATAGGTTCTAATACTAAATACGCGTTCAAGTAATTCCAGTCAAATACGAGCTCTTTATAAAGTGGTAGAGGAGCTGATGTCCCATATATTTCGGTGCCATGGCCACCATTTCTAGGGATAACAATAAATCCCGCCACAATGGCTCGCACCTGGCGCTCGCGTGCCCTTTATTTGCCCCTTTTTGAGTCCCCGCCCATATTTGTCAGATGTTTTGTACTTCTTAAAATATTTGCTTTGACGTTCAGAGAGGTTTTTTTGTCATTTGGGCAATTTTGGTTTGAATACGCATTATTTTATTTGAGTGCGTATATTGAACGTTAGATGAAGGTGTCTTCTGCATTATTAATATCATGTCTATTAAAGGCTCTGCTCTCAGATAAGAGTGAAATTATAAAGCTTTTACCCACCGTGCTCAATCTAATATGAGTAGTGATTGTTGTAAGCTGTGGCTGTAACTGGTAACAAAACTTAAAAAAAAAAGTTTTTAGTGTTCCGTACCTCAAAAGAAAAAAAAGGATTCCTTATTTAAACCCATACATTTTTTTCGTAACTTTCGGTTGCCGAAAGCTCGGCAGCAACAATAGGGAAGTATTGTTGAAGCGCGCTTTCATATTAAATGCTTATAGGTACCAATTTTTTTTATGCTATATAGGCTAGCGCTTGATTGTGATCACACATAATGGAAAGTGGTGATACAGTCTAAGGTGGAACGCGCTTGCCTAGAAGATGCCTATTCACTCTTGATTTGAAGTCTGTGATTTGAAGGCACCCGGGTTGTAAGTGGCAGGAAAGACACTGCCTGGGAGGGTATTAGTTATTACAGGCCTTTGCAGTGCGTATCAGGAACGAGGAACCAAACCGCTTCGTACGCCTCTTTGGTACGTCAACTGCCGTTCTATGGTAGAAAGGTGACGGGGGAACCAAATTAAAAAGTTACCTATTAACTTACCTATTAACTTTTCACTTGGAGACACCTCAAGTGTAAGCAACTGGCAAAGAATACAAATGTTGGATGGACGTTCCATGTTTTATTACCCTAGACCTAGATATGCCGCAATTTTTCTATCTAACCGTAAAAAACCGGGATGGATGAAGTTACCTCAACATTTGGTGCATGAGGTTTCAGCTTCTAACAAGGTTGCCTATGTGTGAAGGGAGAAGATGAAAAAAAATACAAGTATATGTATAATACGGTCTATACGGCAATTAAGTTGACCCAAATGGTGGCAGTCTGCTATCTGGGCAGCCCGCAGGTACAGTAGCGGAACGAAAAGGTTCGTCGATTTTCAAATTGATTCGTTCAACGTATCACGAGCACATATTACGTTTTGAAACTGTGTTACAGAATAGACTCGAGTTAGAGAAAATAAAGTTTAACTGTTCGTTAGTAAAGTTCAAAATTGTTCAAATCAAGGTAGTTTGACTATTTATCTTGTCAACAAGATTATTATGGATAAACTGCAACCTTCTTGTTAATTCAACCTGACATTATTATTTCTGTTAAAACCTCGTTAAAACTATTGTCAATCAGTCAGTGTCATAATTTCAAAATATCATAATTTCTCCTAAATAACTAAGGTTTTAGTGAGGTTTTAATACATTTTGGTATTATATTTGGTTTAATACATTGACGGGATAGAAAAAACAAGCAAAACCTTATTCGATAGCAAACGTCATATTTATTCAAATATTAGCAGCGCTGTTTCTTGCACTGGAATGTTGGCATAATGGACTCTTGCAGTACTAGAGTACTAGTGCAAACGAATATCGACACTAAGGTGACGAACCTTTTCATTCCGCGACTGTACATCTCCTCGCACCTCTTACGCGCTTCCCCGCACGGCGTCCTTAACGGCCTACAAGCCGTATTTAGGTGATTTTGAATGAAGTTTTAAGCAAAAACTATAAAGAAAATTACTTTCAAATTTACACGTCATGTATTTTGGGTCTTTAATCTAAAATCGCTAAGAAGCAGAAACACGATTGGATAAAATTTTCTCGATAGAAAGTTCTCCCAAAAGTTGCTCCAAAATCTCAGTTTTTCTATATTTTATCGGAAACTACAATGGATGTAATTGTAATTTTTGTTTTAATGTATCGGTAATAATAATATCCTAAAACGCTTAGAACAGATTTTTGTTAACTGGCTTAGTTTTTGAGTAATTAGGTAAAACGTCGTTTTTCTGCTATATTTTTCCGCGACGCTGCATGTCGCACCTACCAACGTATCCGTGAGAGCGAGAAAGACAAAAATAAATTCGATAAATCCCCTACCGCATCTCAGTTGAACTCGAATGTATTTTGCGCACAGTTCAACTTACACGCCGCTGACTACACGATTTTATAGGGGGCAAAGTGTAGATACTCAAGCTTAAGTGGATATCCGGAACCCTGAGAACTCGAATCCGATAAACCACTTTCCTAGTATTATTTTAACAAAACTCCCATCTCGGCTCAGTTATTTTTAACAGTTACAGATAATCTTACACTTAAAAAACACCGTCGGGCGCCTTTGTTATCTCAAGAAACAAAGGGATCTGTGAGCGCGCCACTCAGGGCAAAAAACTGGATTGTGTTCCTTTTGATATTTGAGAAGCGAATTAGCGGGGCGACTTGGAATAACAGGGGAACAACCAGGTCTGTTCCTTACCATTCCTGTACTAATTAGTGATTTACTTGGCAGCTTGTTTTCGTT
This sequence comes from Coenonympha arcania, assembly GCA_036785405.1. Taxonomy (NCBI): domain Eukaryota; kingdom Metazoa; phylum Arthropoda; class Insecta; order Lepidoptera; family Nymphalidae; genus Coenonympha; species Coenonympha arcania. The sequence goes on along the minus strand of CM072059.1, from coordinate 18,940,094 downwards.
ACCGACTTTATCATGATGAAAGGCTTCGGTCGAGGCTATCAACCTAATGAGAGAGAAACGACCAAGTTTGTTTCACTCAGAGATGTTTATATTTTTAACAATTCTGTTGTACAAAATCTCATAACCGATTTAACGAATATAATAATAGTACTAATCCTTTTCCAAGGGGAGCATTTAAAAAATAATCGCATTTTTTTTAGACGCGTCAAATTAGTTAAGATTTTTGCACAACAGAATTACAAATTACATTGTACCTACCTACCTTGAAAAATTTTCATGTGACAGTGGCGTGTTTATAACAAATTTCCTCCGAAACGGTTTGAATGATTTCTATGTTGTGTATTAATCTAGTATTTAGATCCGAAAATAGAATATTAACTATTTTTCATAGCCCAAAGTGACAGATAATGTTCCTATAGGACAAAATTGGGCAAAACAGACGATGTATGGCGCTTGGATAAGTTTATGAATCACCCAGGTGTGTCTCTACACCTAGAGAGATGCAAGCCAATGCTAACGACGATAGGTCAGAAACCTAATACCTATCCATAAGTTATGTAAGGAAATTATAGTCTATAGATATTTCAATCCACGAAGACGCGCCCCACTCTGTCAAAATCGCTTATGTTTCATTCGATTCGTATAGACAGAGTGGGGCGCGTCATCGTGGATTGAAATATTCGGGATAGTACAGAGACACTAACACCTCTGCGGTTATGATAGGTTATACCTACTTCCTACTTCCCAATAACATATTCTTTGCAATAAAAACTGTTAAATGTTAATATATTATGGAACAACACGTCAACGTATTATTTTCTTTAAAACTCTATCAGTAGGTAATTCCCGTTTAAAAATAAAAGTACGCCTACGATTTGCGAGGTACACGCTACACCTCCATTGAAAAAACAACTTGAAATATATTTCATCGCCATTTCCACTTCGCTTCTTCAAGTGCGAAAGCGTCACTTTAAATAAAATATCATATTTACAGCTTTCAGAGCGAGAAATCCCCCATTACTCAAACTTTTAACCATAATCACGCATGCATCAACGGTTAAATAGATACACAGGATTTCAATCCTTAAGCACAAGACTGTATAAAATAAAATTGCGTGAAAGAATTTATGTTTTAAAATCCTGTAGGACATCGTACGTCTTTATACGTGTTATGCATTTTGAATTTAAATTGCCAAACGAGCTTAGTCCATATTGGACGTATATTTAAGGAAGATAATCGTGTGTATAAATATATGAGATTAATTTGTTTGAGGTGTACGATGCAATACGCGATAACTGAATTACTATCTTTGGATACTTGCATTTCCTTTAAAGGTACAGTCGAGTACGTAATACAAAATGATTCTCTTATTGTTTTCAACATTATTTTTATTTTTAACAGACATGACTAGGTGTAAAAATTTTGGCCTGTTAATTCGAGTACATGAACTAGGTTCAAACTCCAGATAAGTATATATTTATTTGGAATTATACGGTATACCTACTTGCTAAACTGAGAAACTTACTTCTATGGTATGTTGAAGGCTTTGGCCACGTCTGGCTACCAACAGTTTGATCGACAATGGCGTATCGCTTATCACTTCAAGTTAAAACGATGAAATATTCACTCACCATCAGATGAGGATGTAATAAACGAAGGGATAGGTACTTGGAAATGAAAAATATACAGTTGCAATATTTATATTTTCTTCAGATAAAACAAATGCTTTAGAATTCGGTAGGTACACGTAAAATCGCAAAACTAATAGCAAGTATGTAATGAACAAAATAAACTAAGTGGAACACAAAAGAATAAATAGCAACAAAAACAACATTCTATAAGAGACTCAAGAAGGTAGTATCTGCAGATGGCATAAATCCTAAGGATTAGGAAGACCAGAGCTTGGGTCCTAAGCACTGTTTTTTAGACGCACTTTCTCATTTTTTTTATTTCACGTGCACTTGTTTGTACAGAATGATCTGAACAGTAATTGCTTTTCTCACTCTTTTGTGTGATTTGAACATAGAGGTCCAAGAGGGAGCCCTCGACCTTTAAAAGTGCGCAAAAATACTTTGTTCAAATTAGCAAACCCGAGCCGTCGCTACACAATTTTTCACGCACACTAGCATCCGCACTCCATACTTTCAAATTGACACACACACACACTACAAAAAAATTTGCCGCACTCACGGAGCTGTCGTTGTTAGGTTGGGCTCTATCTAGTCGGAGCGCGAGCGACGACCTACTATAAATGTATGGATTTGAAATTATTCGATCAATGTTTGGGAAAACTTTGTATCAAATGTTTTGGTCAATTACTCAACGTTACATATCTATCTCAAGATGAATTAGACCCAAAAGACCCAAAATACAGTCTTTACCTATAGTTTTTATCTATGTCGCATAGTGGATAAAATCACTTGTGCACTTGAGGGTACTCGGTCGCAGGCCGCACTTTGCAAGTGACGTGGAATCATACGCCTATCACAACAAGTTTACATCTCAATATTATTGCCAGTCGACGGGACGATGCGATGGTGAATACTGCGCTTATTATTATTACGAGTTTATCTAAACGCGCTGGTTATGATCCAAGATAACATAACAGTACCGCTAGCAAAATAACTCGTAAATTTTTGAAATACCAATTTACTCGACAGACTTTGTCCAGGGTCCTGCTGTTTTTAACCATCACTCAAACACAAGAAAAAAACACGAAAATCGCTCGAGTAGTTTAGCGTGGCTAAAGCTCGGTGGACGTTCGGGACCCCACATGCTGGAATGGCGACCCCGCATGGGAAAGCACAGTGTTGCACCAGATGGACTCGGGGAGTTGCTGGATACAAGTAGCGCAGGACCATGTGGGCTGGAAATCATTGCAGGAGGCCTTTGTCCAGCGGTGGTTTATGACATGAAAGAATTCTATGAATGTATTAATAAGTAAAATGATAAATTTAATCTATAGTTTAAGCATTGTGTTTAAGTTTTCACTGTTTTCAATATTATTTTGTACATATTTGCACGCCATAGAATGGCAATACACTGTTCCCACTTAAGCTATACTTAACACCTCAATGTAAGTGTATTATGCGAATAAAGAATTATGATTATGATTATGTTCGTCGGCTGAAACGAACGAACCTTACCAAAATTATACAAATTATGGCGAGACTTTCTCCATCCGTCCTTCCGTTCGCCAGTTCGTCTGTCCGTCCGTCCGTCTGTCACACTTGACTTAAAATTTTTGCGCTACCTATCGAATATTTTTTTGTCAACAGTACACAGATACACCGAGAGCTAGTTATCGGAACGAATGGTCGGACACGCCCCGCGCCAGTGCCCAAGTGCCCGGTGTATTAATGTATCACACAGCTCTTTGGAGTCGTGATGTAAACACCGATCTCTTATTATAATATCTGGATTGGATTTTGCCGTAACCGCCTCGTTTGTCCAGTGGTTAGGATGTTCTACTGATTAACGAGGATCAATTTCAGAAAAAAAAAATATACTTGTTTCATTAATTTTTCCGATCATTCCTTTTTTATAATAACTTACTTACTAATAACTCCTTTCATCGGGTAGCTACTTTACTTTGGTTTAGGACTTTAGGCTTTTATCATCGTCATAAAAGGCTTAGATCCACAGCGAGCTACGAAGTACGAAGAGAGCTATTCCTTACGCGATCCAATCAGCTCATAGGACTGATGAACTTTGGGGACCAATGGTGCTGGAATAGCTGTCAAACAGCTGAAATCGTAGTGCTGGCTGGCCTCCCACCTAGTTGGATGGATGATATCAAGAGAGTCGCGAGGAGTGATAATGATTAATGATCATGAAACGACGAGGCCGTGGCTCTACGTTTTCAAATTTCAAACCAGGGTCTACCATCGAAAACCATTCTTTGACGCAGATTTGACAATTTTACGAAGGTATAGATAGATATTTCAAACAACACTCTGTCAAACTCCATACGAATCGAATGAAACATAAGCGACGTCGTGGATTGAAATATCTATAAGATACTGCTTTGTAGTTGGGGAGTACGGGGGCCTCATGGGGTCCACTATATGCCCGCGGACTCGGAGCTGGTTTCGGACTCGTCGGAGGACTCCTCGGAGATGGTGTGGTTGTACGCCCAGCCCTCCACCTGGAAGCGGTACAGGTTGTAGAACGTCACCAGCGGGATCTTCACCTGCAACCAACACCACTTCCTATACTTACTTGTTATTCAATTTTGAGGGGTTTTACGAAAGTTCGCACCATTATGGTAATAAGCATAGAGGTCCAAGAGGCCGCACGCGACTACAAAAGTGCGGCAATAAATACTCTGTCAAAGTTCGCATACCCGAGCCGTCGCTACACAATTTTTCACGCACAGGCACTATCATCCGCCATATTATCATATCACCATACTTTCAAATTGACACACTCACACAACAAGAAAAAGCGGCAGCCGGCAGCACTCACGGAGCTGTCGTTGTTAGGTTGGGCTCTATCTAGTCGGAGCGCGAGCGACGACCTAAATCTATAGCAATAAGTTATGCAACTTTCTATGCACCTACTACTATGTTTTGACACCAATTATGGTACTAATATAATATATCAATATGGTTTTTTCCGTGGACTGTGGTAGGACGGTAATCGCCGCAGCCAAGTGAACCAGACTCGACTTCTCTTACTAAAATCTCGAACTTATTCGTGCCAACAATCGAACCGATCAATAATATAATATCTTCGTCAGGGTGATAATTTATACCTTGACTTCTGGAGTGTCCAGCTGCCACACGGTAGGCTGCCCCAGCTGGTACGGCATTCCGACTTTCACGCAGATTATCAGAGAATCATGTGCAGCGTTGATCTAGAAAATGAGAAATTACTTAATATTATCTAACTAATACTTTAAATATCGGCTGCATTGTGACTAACATAAAGTAAAGCTGTGTAATTGGTAAAAAAAATCAAGTTGGACAAACCTCCAAAAAATAAGTCAAATAAGTAGTACTCCCGGGAATAGGTTTGACGGAGAAGACCTCGTGGTAGAACCTGAACATGTCGTCAGCAGCCTCGCCCCGGTCGTAGCACCTCAACCCTCCCATCCACCAGTGGCCGATCCAGTCGTGACCCATGGTGTCGTATAGTGACGCTCGGGGCATGACATACCCTGCAATACAGATATTTATAGGAAGATCAGGCAATCATTGGACGATAAAATCACAAAACAAATCTATCTAACGACACAATTACTTTTGGTGAGTTAAAACTACCAGTAAGTATAACCTTAGTGGATATGCAGGACTGTAGAGAGACTAACCGAATGGATCATCCTTGGAGAAGGCGCCCACAGCTTTGCCCGTGATCGCAGCAGTTATCCATGGAACGTACGGGTGCAGAAGGATGTGATGAGGTGGTGACGGTGGACGACGCGTTCTCAAGGGATCCGGGCAGGGAGAACCACCTGCACATCATCCAAGACTATTAGATTTGTTATTAGGCATGTAATTCTTGCAGCACCCTCATTATAACCAGACTAAAACGGGCACAAACGCATTCACACATAGAAGCGAGGGCTTGAAGCTTTATATCTTCAGAGGAATAGAAAAGGCCGGTCTTAAATGACTAGGTTCCTACTTCCTACGCTTCCTCCATAGATGTCCGTTGCAGGACTAGGACCTCCCAAAGTGATCTTCAAAGTCATACTGCATGTATCTGAGCAAATCGATTATATTGTGAAACCTATTGAGGGTCTACAGTCCACTGCTATTTTCAATCACGAAACTAAAGAAGAAAATGGCAGCATATTAGGACAGCACTTAAGACACTCAAACTGTTAGAATAGCCCTGAACCTTTTTGCTACTAAGAGAGTTCTAAGACGTTCACCATTATATTGATAAAATATATAATAAGCACCAGTAAGTTAGGCCTTGGTGAAATAAAAAAAATCAATTAGATTTACTTTAAGTAACATACCCTCAGACAGGGCAACGATGGACCAGTGCCCAGTGTGCTCGTGTATGAAGCTCGGGGAACCGGAGTGGAACCCGCATCCCGTGGTGCAGGCCTTACGCTCCTTGGCAGTGTCCGTTCCATTCTGAAAATGAATTACAACATTAAAGCAAGAAACCGTTGTTTCGTATGATTACTTTGAGGAGATAGCCGAAGTAATCTTCACCGAGGTGACTCTTCTACTTGGAAAAGGCCAACAACATTTGCCTCAAAAATACGGCATGGGTCTGCTTGAAAATGTAGCCCCAGCGAAGAAATTCTTAGTCCTTATCTAGGGATGAGGACATAATAAGGTAGGCCTTATTCTTACAACTTCCGAGTCGTTATAGGGGCTTAGGTTTTTAAGAAGGATAATAATTTTATCTTGAAAAAACTCCAAAACTACTTACTAGTGGATTATCGTAAAGATAACATAGTTCTCTTGGTAATAAAGCAATACGTGTTACTTCTTTTTCTTCATCCATGAAATCTCTTGGGACCTCTGAAATATGATTGCATTATTGACAAGATGCAATTGACCCTACGTCTTCAGGTTTGATAAAATGCGTGTAAAAATATACCAACCGCTTGAAAAATCAACATGGTATAGTTTGTCCTTAGTCAGTTTGCCAGTGCGGTCCACTAAGAAGTTCTTGAACGGTAAACAAACTGGTACCATGTATCCTGAAAAATTTAAAGATTTACAATAACTACATAACAATTAAGATAACATTATTACTTAAGAATTGTGGCTTTTCTTACCAACTGAAGCTGTTCTTTTTCAGTGTGATTATGGCATTAGCATATACCCATCACAACTTGTCGTGATACATCAAACGTGTCTTAAGGATACAAGCAAGCAACGATACAACTCGACGCACAATGTGGCATTTTGTGCCTCTACTGATAAGACTCAGGAGTCCGAATTATGTCTAGCGTTTCAGTATAACTCCGTTGACTTTACTTTTCATGACAGTTCTCAAGTAATCCGTTGACATTCCTCCAACTTACTGGACTTGACCAAAGTGATGAACTTCAGCAGCGCGATGCTGCTCTTGACGCCGAAGTGCTTATACTCTGGGTGCAGCAGCACGTCCGCTATCGGCATCAGCAGCACCGCCGGCTCGCACTCCCGACCTTGCGCCAGCTCCTCGACAGTCACTTTACATTCTATCTCGTCGCGTTCGTAGTCGCCGAATACCACGTTACCTCTAGAACAACCCATGTTATATTAACTTGATTGAAAGATACTGTAGCAGACAGCAGTAGCATAAGCATAAGATATGTACTGTAGCAGAAGCTTCAACATTGGGTTATTCAAAGGGAGGATAAACAAACTCCTTATTAGGGGGCAACGCATTACGCATCTGCAATTTTCCTGGTGCTGCAAACGTCCATGAGCGGCGGTGTTTGCTTAACATCAGGCGACCCGCTTGTCCGTTTGCTTGCGTTCGTTATAAAAAAAATATTCTGCACAGCAAAGGCACAAAAATTATATAGAAAATCTTGTTTCTTTCATGAAAACGCTACACTAAAAATTATTTCTGTATTTTGGGGAGCTGGTAAAGTAGAGTAAGCCAGAGATCAACAAAAGGTAATTCATGAATTTCGTTATACTAAGATGTTGGAATTGAATTGCAATTGCATTCGGTATCATTTATAATATTATGATACATTTTGTCTCTGGAGGAACCGCTCAAAAGAAGACAGCAATCAACTTTTTCTCAACATTGCCTTATAAAACCTTGTAGGGGCGATAAGGGTAATAAATCTACAAATAAATTGCAAGATCAACGTAAAAATCCTCACAGAGCGTAACCATTGGGAATTTGAGCAGCATCCACTGCAGTACACAGAGCGAACTGACGGCTGATGAGCACCACCCTCGGCACCCGGAAGTAATGGGGAGTTCCGTTCTTTACTGCAAGAAATATAAAACATAAAAGAAATCTTTGAATAATCCTTACTTCTTCACTTCTTGGGTAGGATTGAAGGCTCAAATAGAAAATTCTTACTTCCTAGTTCCCCTAATTCTATTTATGAGAATTAGTTTCTCCGTTTTCTCCAACAAGGATCCTAGATTCCGCAATAACTTCTTCCAAACACCATATGTTCCAGTTGCCATGTTCTGGATGTTCCATATCTGATCACGTTGGATGGTACGTTTAGGTATATAGCGCGAATCCTCTTGGATGAATATATTATGATAATAATATCTCCAAGAGAGCATTATTGAAAGGAGAAGAAGCTTCTTCTTTTGTAATAAACTTTTTTCTATACTGTGAAAATTACAGAACTGGCACAGTTGACTCCACTGTTATTGAAGTTGTAAAGAAGTGATGGCTGTTAGGTCTCACCATGTATGTACTGCAGGGCTCCCAGCCAAGTGAACTGCAGCTCGTTGAGCGGCCCTTCGTCAGGGTCGAATACCGGGTCATCGTGACAGTCGAAGAACTGGCACAACACTGATGGCACTGTCCAAAACAACGTGAGCTTAATAAGGCGTTACTTACTCGTTACTACCGATAAAGACTACCTTGCGATTGAGTGTTTTTAATTTGGTTCCTCCGTCACCTTTCTATCATAGAATGGCAAGGCATCGTAAAGGCTTCCACCCATACATTGTCGACGTACCAAAGACGCGTACGAAGCGGTTTGATTCCTCGTTCCTGATACGCACTGCAAAGGCCTGGAATTCACTCCCGGGCAGTGTCTTTCCTGCCACTTACAACCCGGGTGCCTTCAAATCAAGAGTGAATAGGCATCTTCTAGGCAAGCGCGTTCCACCTTAGACTGTATCATCACTTTCCATCAGGTGTGATCACAGTCAAGCGCTAGCCTATATAGAATTAAAAAAAAAGTGTCACGAGGCAATGCTGTTTATAATAGCAACCGTTAGGAGCATCCAAGTTAGTACGATACCATCTTCGCTGCATTTTCAGTTATGTGCTATCGGGTGAGATTGCAGTCAAAACTAGCTTGTAATGAATAAAAAAGTATTATTCAACTAATATTACGTCCTTACTGACGTAGAGTTCGATTCTCAAAAATCCCTAATGAATCTTTTGTTTTCGGGTCATAAAGTAGTTGAACAAAGTCTTCAAGCCTTTTTTTAAAGCAAATTACATCTTATGACAACAAACCGTCAAGAAATATGATGCGCGGTCAGGTAAAAATAAATCCCTTGCAAGGGTGCGTAAACGTGTATGTAGTTATGCACTGGCTAATGAGTGCAGTCGCCAAGAATTACCGCTAATGAGTACTCACTGAAGATCACAGCGCACACTACACGCCACATTAGTGTCCCCAACAATTATGCGTTTCAGGGAACCATGCAGTTTGCTCGCCTGAGGAATCTCCTGTCTAAGGCGTACTACAGACAGCACGTTTATAAGCTCTTCGATTTGAGGTTAGCAGTGAAGAAATTCCTCGCGAACTGCAGATTTAGAATTTTATTGAACCCAAACTTATGGAGTATTATTTACTTCCTGTTAAGTAGAATAAAGCAATAAGCAAGACGGAAAATCTTGTAGCGCAAGTAAAAGAAATAATCCAAAAGTTGACAAATAAATAATTAAAGTAAAACAATTTTCACGATACGGAACGTGAGCCCGACTTACACTTACCAGTTTTTCTGCATTTCTGACGGCACTTCCCAATATCATAATATCTATTTTATCCAAGGTTTTCTCTACTAGAGACAGAATTTTGAAATAACGTTTATGGAGCTCATGACACCTTTATAGCTCAGCGAGGGAAAATTGTAGATAGATAGGTTATTGAGAACATTCATAAGGCACTAAGGTCGGGGATAACAGGCCAAATCGCCGACTGGGCGGTTGACACCATGGTTTCATGAAATCTGAAGAATTTACCATTGATGCAGGAGCTGCAGCATCGACACTTTCTACATCTATTCAAGTATAATAAAATAACTTATACCCTTTCTCACTTACTACTTCGGTTATCTCTAACATAAATCTTGTAAATAGGTAAGATTGAGAAATTATTTTAATTAATATCCCCAATTTCCCGTTGTGTTTTTGTCCTACAATAGATGCTGGTATCGATGCATTTTATCAGCATCATAACAGTTTATGTAGTTGCCGAGGCCCATAAACTGCACATTTAAATGCAACTACTATCCAGTTCTACTGCATTAGATTATTATCACTTTGAAACAGGGGACTCGTATTAAATTCACTACAACAATTTCAAATAGGTAGGTATCCGATATCCATATCTACGGGTACAATATACATTGCTGCAAAATTTACTAGGTAAGTACCTATAGATATTTCAATCCACGAAGACGCGCCCCACTCTGTCAAGATCGCTTATGTTTTATTCGATTTGCATGGAGTTTGACAGAGTGGGGCGCATCATCGTGGATTGAAATGTCTTTACCTGGGTTATCTAAGAAGATGTATAAAATAGAAAGTGATCAAAATTAAAAAGGGAAGACTCCAGACTCAATAACTGCTCATTATTCAATCAAACCAAAACTGTGGCAGACTGACAGACAGACAAACGGACGGACGGATAAGCTGTTTTTGTCATTCTGATATGAAACCCTAAAAATGTTTGTAAGGTTATGGCTATATAACCTTACACCTAGAAAGTTACTCCTATCGGACCCTTATCTATCAGTCGCTATTCGAGCAACATATTGTTGTGTATTTTACACAGAGATAAATAAATGCCCGTGAAATGCTGCTGTTTGAACATTTTACCGTATAATAAATGTGCGATAATTTAAATAAAGTATGTATTTGCATTCCACCAATATCTGTATCTACTTAACGAGTATCTAACTAAGTACCTACTTTGTATTATGTTTGATTAGGAACACAGGAAATATTAAGTAATTTTCTATTTACTTGTACAAATAAAGTTAAGAGATATCTAAATTTTTACTACTACTAACTACCATAAGACAGTTTACTTACTTTCACTTTCACCAAATTCCTTTGGAATAGAAAATAGTAGTTTACAACGCTATCTCGGTCGATCTAGAGTTTCGCGATAAACGAAGAAATATTAATAATTATGAGTATTTTATTATGTTAATAAAAATTAATAATTTAGTTAACTAGGTATCTTTATCTAATTTATTTAGATTTATTTTCACGTAGTAATTACTAATTATCACCCATTAGTCGCAACGACTGTAGGCAGCCTTATAAACAAACAGATTAATTGTTTCTTCGGAATTTGAACCGCGTGAAAATATACACGGATGCTTGTAATTCCAGTTCTTGTTACTTTTTCTTATTTTTGCAAATTGCAATTGCAATTATTATCATGTATGACTTTGTTACTGTAGGTATTCTAGATAAAAGCTATTCCTTACAGATTATTTTGGTCTTCGGTCATATTTTGTTAATTAATAACCGATAACCGGCGTTTCGGTTATCGGTTGTCTGCTTTACCTACTTTACACACTATACCGGATAACGGACAGGCGCAAGCAACCGACAAAAGTTATCGGTCTGCTCTAATCTCTATCGACATCACCGACACTGCCAAATTATCGATGACTATTTTATCTGTTGTGAGCTGTCGGAAGTCGGGAATAAGGGGTTTTTCTTTATTCTTGCTAAAGAAAATTCTCGTATGCCCGCATTAGTTACCTGCTACAAGTATGGCCTTTCAGTACTGTAGAGATGTACTTGTATGTATGCCCAGTGGTATAAAACTCTGCCCCCGCCTCCGAGGATAGTGGGTTCAAAATTTCAAGCAAATGTTTTTAGTTTGAAGTTACGTGTATTTGAGGCAACTATACCTACTCGTGGATAATATATTGTAATCACTTGCTTAGCAATTGATTACAATATATTATTTAATTAACTTAATTAACTTGGAAACCCGCACTTAGCCTGTCTAGTGCTATGTTTAGCCAAATCTTTGGTCATTCGTCTCAGAACTGTGTAACATGGGCAGAGTAGAATGTCGTATAAATAAAAAGTGGCAATTAAAAAAATCTGATATTGATACCTACTTACCCATTTGGGATCATTCTGTGTATTGTTTTATTTATTTATTTAAATTAAGGGACAAACAAACAATCATGCACTACAAAATTGACTTAAATATAAAACTTACTCTAATTACAAACTAATCAGCGCATGACCCACAACGTCGTCCTCAGATAATCTGAAACGTATGCACATGGTGAGGGCAATGCAAAATTAATTAATATAAAGAAGTATCTATTTTTAATTTGAGGTTGCCTATGACCGACCTCTTGAAACCACCCACTCGAGTTGCAAAGATGTCTATATTGCCAAAGTGTTCGTTGTACGTCTGCGCCATCCTAAGCAGAGGCGACCGCTTGCCTGCATTCGTGCGGCATTTCGTGGTAGCGAAGAGTTGGTGTGTTCGACAGCTACGAATAGGTGTTCTAAATGGCACACGATAGCAGAGCTTGCGGGTTAAATCAGTGCAATCGTACTTATTATGACACAGATCGTATAAGAACATGGCTTCTAGTTGCTTACGCCTGGACTTTAAGTCGAGTAGGTTATATTTTTCAAGAAGTTGGTCATAAGGCAACCGGTTTCGCGTACACTTGTAATGTATGCAGCGTAAAAATTTTTTTTGTTCAGTC